>ML681966.1:13793631-14006028 GCA_007922195.1 Podocnemis expansa | reverse complement strand
ACAGTGTGACCTGTTCCCATGACTTACACTTCCCTGCATTTATTTCCTACCATTCTGTAAGTCCCCCCATCTTCAAAGCATCTGACGAACTGGGATTTTCTCCCATGCAAGCTCATGCAAAAAATAAATATGTTAGTCTTTAAGTGCCATAGGACTCCTTGGTTGGTTGGTTGTTTTACTGAACTAGACTAACATGACTGCCCCTTTAAATCTGTATTTGAATTCCAGTTCTACAGTTTCTCTTTGAAGCTGAGATTTATTATCCATTTGCCTGAGTGTGGCTATTATCAGGTCATTAATGGAGTGATCAGGTAGATTAAAGTGTTTCCCTATTGGTTTTGAATGTTGTTATTTCTGATGTCAGGTGTGTGTCCATTTATTCTTTTGTGCAGAGATTGTCCTGTTTGTCCAGTGTATGAGGAGGGGAGCCATTTTTAGCATGTGATGTCATAAATCACTTTGGTGGATGAGTAAGTGAATGAGCCCTTGATGGGTAGTTGGCTTGATTAGGTCCTGTGATGGTGACTTTTGTGCAGATACGTGGGCAAAGTTGGCATCGTGGTTTGTTGCAGGGATGTATGCCTGCTTCAGTGGTTCTGTTGTTATTTTGTAATTCTGGTGAGTATCTGCTTAAGATTTGCATGCTGTCTGTAAGTGAGGAGAGGCTTGCCACTGAAGGCTTGAGAGATTGAGGGGTCATCTTGTAGAATAGGCTGTAGGTCCTTGATTATGTGCTATAGAGGTATTTGACCAGAGCGTTGTAGGTGATGACTAGTGGCATTGTGTTGTTTTCTTTTTGGGGGCTTCTCCTGTAGTATTTGACTTCTGGGTGCCCATCCAGCTCTGTTAATCTGTTTCTTCACTACTCCAGGTGGCTATTGTTGTTTTAAGAATTCTTGACAGAGATCCTGAAAGTGTCTGTCTCTATCTGAGGGATCAGAGCAAATGCGGTTATATCTTAGGGCTTGGCTGTAGACAATGAATTGAGTGGTGTGTCCTGGGTGGAAACCTGAGGAATAAAGGTAACTATAGGAGTCAATAGGTTTATGGTATAGGGTGGTGTTTATGCACACATCACTACATTGTTCTATAGTGTCCAGAAAGTGGATCTCCTGTGTGGAGTGTTCCAGGCTAAGGGTGATCATGGAATGGAAACATTTCTGGACACTACAGTACAACTTAGTGATCCTATGTGATTCTGGGCAAGGCACTCTCAAATTTTCACACTAGGTAACTATTTTGAGTTCCTCATTTTCTGGGGTCTGATTTGCAGCAGTGTTGGATCCTCACAACTGATATTGAACTTGACTGGATCTGTGCTTTGAACATTATAAATTGGTAGAAAAATGCTAAGAATTCTGAAGAAAAATCAGGACCTAGGTTTCTCAAGTTAGGCACCCAAAATTAGCCGACACTTTTCATAGAGTCATAGAATCATAGAATCCTAGGGTTGGAAGGGACCTCATAGGTCCCTTTTCACAACCTGGCTGTAATCTCTCTGTGTTTCAGTTCTCCTGCTGTGAACTGGGATAATACCACTATCTATTGTTTCATGGATGTTGTGAAAATAAATTCATCAATGCTGTGAAGCACTCAGATATGATGGCAAGAATGCCATGGAAACATTCACAAGGAAGTTAATCATTTTGTATTAAGTGTAGGGTTTGGATATTGTTTGTTAAATAAGGCCTGGGGTACCATATTGAATAAGGAGAATTGAAAGAATTATTGTATAGCTGCCTATTGACTGAAGGAGTTAGGGATTCTGTGGGAACATGTCTATGTAATTAAAGCCTTATAATGCACATCTTCAAGAGGACCAAATTAAGGTTTCAGAAACAACCTTTATGCTGGAATATCCTAATTTGAGGAAGTGCTTGACTTTGCAACTTTAATGTTCTCTTAATATTCTTTTTATTTTTTTATTTAAGTATAAAGTATACAGTAACAGACATCTTGACCAAATTTCTGTGATGCCTTTACTTTGCTAATAGATATGTAGTCTGAATATGTTTAAAAAAGTCAGAAAATCAAGGATGTCTTTGGGCAGGAGTTTATTTCAACAATGACAATCATTCTGAGAAGGCACTTCATTCCATGATACACCTTGAAATGGTAGCGTCAAGGTTTGGATTATGTTGTGTGCATGAAGGATTCCTTGATGACAAAGTATTCTGAAGCATAAAAGCATACACACACACACACACACACAATACAAATGCAGCATGTCTTATTATCAAAGTTTCTTAAAACCCCATTTTGAAGTCATTTGACTTGAGGCCCATCCCACCTACCACCTAAAATTTAGTGTTACCGTTTTCATATGGAATGTGGTGTGCTGAGTCCAAGAGATGTTGCCAATGAAAAAAGAGTAAATAATGTGTGTGACTCTTTGTGGAGAGAATTAGGGAATTAGTGTCCACTTACATATCAGGATGATAGAATCTTCAGTGTGCCTTAGTCAGGGCAATGATAAAAGATGGCTTCCTATTTCAGATTCAGCGCCATACAGCGGTACAATTTCAAGAGTAAATCACACATTAAAAAGGAATTCCTTGTAGCTATTCCTTGTGGCTGCAGGGTTGGACAATGCTGCCAAACTAGCCATGATTATTTTTACTGGAGGATACTAACCTGTTTTGGGAAATATTATATATATGCATAGAAGAGATGGACTTTAAGATGCATTTGGAATAATTTTCTGGCCATGGCCTTGATGCATGTGGGCAGTAAGCACACTAAAATAGTTCCCTTGAGCCTGCTTTCATTGAAGTCAGTACAGAACTCTTAGAGACATCTGTGATGCAGTATCTCACCCATAGTTTCTAACTTCCAGTTCCAGAAAAATGATTATATAAATATATGCAAGAAACTTTGTATTGATGCTCTGAAATATGTGGGTTAAAAGTACTATTATCATATCTAGCTATCAATATCCATCTTTTTAATTTTGATCAATATAGCTTACAGTACATAATACAACACATAGTGGTATATTTCAGGTCTAGATAATCCTGTATAGTTAAATGAATAATGGACATGATACTTCACTAATTTAAGTACCTTATTCGTAAATATGAATTTGCTTTTTAAAACTGAATGCATTTAATAAAACTGAAACTACATTTCAAAATGCTAGTGTGTGAAAAATACATCAAGAAAGCTACAAATTAGATATGCTAAGTAGAATGAAAAATCTCAACTTCAGTGGTGTCAATAAATACATGTTTCTCTTCAATTTTAATTTCCATGAGAAACTGTGTTAAATTAAAACCTTCTAGAGCAGTGTCCTTCCATTTTTCGCATTTTTACTACCTAGAGATCAAACAGTTTGACACAGCAAAAATTCTAGTGAGTTAGGAAAAAAAGCTGATTGGTTTGTTGGCTGGTGGCCGGGGGAATGTTATGACCGAGTAATTATGTGTTCTGGACAGATGTATTAACCAGGCTTCGGGCTGGAGCCACTGGATATTATTTTAGTCATAAGACTAGGGGAACTGAATCATTTTCAAAGCGCTGGCTGGCTGACACTGCTTTAGTGATGCCTGTTCCAATGACTCTTTGGCAACAACTTCCAACGCTGCACTTATGACACAGTAAACAAAAACTACATTAAAGGTTTGTTTTTTAACCATAAAGGAGTTCAACATTTCCACTGAGATTTTTTTGCTATTTATCAAGCCACATTGAAGGCTATTATAAAGCTTCCATCCATGTTTTTCTTATCAAAAGACTGGAGCCATTTAACAAAAGGGTTTTAGATCTTCTATACAAAATAACAGTTCTTCAAAATTCAATTTTTATCAGTTCACTGATTAGCTCATGTCACTAAATCCACTTTACCAAGCTTTAGTGACCCACTCATCTGAAGTAGCAATACTTTTGCACTAGCCTATGTAAAGGGAGAGGGAGGGTTATAGAGTTTTTTTTTTTTCATTATCATCTTTGTATTAAGGTAAAGTGATATGTTGTTAGGTGCTGATAACTATTACAATTATTTTGCAGTGCTTTGAGATCCTTTGTTAATGGACACACTTTAAGGTGAAACCATGCAAATTCGTTACCTTTTTCATTGACAAGAAAAAAGAGTCATGTATGAAAACTTCATAAATTGTCAATAGATATGCTAATAATTATAAAGCTTCATATAGGTGATATTTAAGATATTTCACAAGGTACTGTGTGATATAATGACAAAGTAATCAAAACCATTAATTTACAGCCTCAAAAGAACACGAAAATTTTCTGAGGTATTCAGTTCTCTCAAATAATTTGAAAATTTAAATTGATAGATTTCTTTGAGTATGTAACTATATCACTGGTAGTTTTCTTGGAAAACAGAATAGAATGACAATGGCACTTCAAAATAATCTGTAGTTGAAAAAATTCCTTTGTTCTGACTTTTCTCTGCTGTGATAAATTATGAATGCAAACTGTTATGTAAGGTCATTTTGAACATTGCCCTGGAGGCAGAATGTCAAGTGAAGTATAGCAAACATGTCAAAGCTTTTCTTTATTGGACTTAAAATGCATTCACCTGAAGTATTAAAGCTCATTTCACAGGCTGCAATATCAGATTACTACAAGATGTATAATGATGCATACACATAGCCTGGACAGTGGATAAGGAGTCATGAGAAAGTGTTCTATTTTCAGCTGCTTCTGTGCCCACAGCCTCTTTGTGCTTAAGTTTTCCTGTCTGTACAATGTAAGTAATAAAGCACTTTGAGAGCCAAAGATGGTAATGTTAAGTATTATTATTTGTTAATATTATGCATTTGATGACATGGACAAATGCTGAAGAGTGGAGAGAGAAATGAGATCTTGTAGGTACATCCCATAATAGCAAAAATCATACAAGAGTGTTGGGACAAAATTTTCCTCTGTGATCTGCTTGGGACCCAGTTGGTCTGCTTTCCTCTCATCCAGGAATTTCTCACACCAGCGGGAGTTCCAGGCCTGTTAAGAGAGGGTCTCACAAATTAGTGGGCCCAAGCTGCCACTAGGAATACTGCTAGCTGGGAATTGCCTTTCCATGCCCTCCTGCTAAGGAAAGTGGGATCTGGAAGCAAATTGTTTGCTTTTCAACTGGTTCTGTGCCAAAAATTCCAGAAGTTACGTAGCTTGTTAGAGACAGGGACTGGGCAAAAGAGCAAGGTCTTGGATAGTTGTTAATTTTGTTTGTTCTTAATACTAGTCAAGCATGTAAAGTAAACAGAATCCAAGAGTCAAAATCCACTAATATCTGAAAGCAGAATTTAGATTTCAGTGAGAAACAGAACGGGGGGGGGGGGGAAGCATGAATTGGGCTTCTCTTCAGAACATTTGCTTTTAAACCATTCTTTTACTTAAATAATTTTAAAACTATAGCCTGTTGCCAGTGCTACAAAAACATAAGGAACGTCATTGACACTGAATATTACAGAAAATAAAAACACTCTAGTTCCACTGTCATCAAGCTATCATCTGCTTGCTTAGTACATATCGTAATTCAGCTAAGAAGAAGAGACACAGATGTCTCTCTAGCAAGGAGTCAACATCATGATAGCCTTCACTGCAGGAATGCAAAACTATTTGAGAATTTCTATTTTGCCTTAACTTCTGTCATAAAATCCCCAGCACTACCACTTACATTACTAAGGTCCTGTATGTATTGGAAGTGCTGTATTTTTTCTTTTCAGAATCATGGAAGAGAGATTGGAGAATATGAACTAACTCAGTGTTTCTCAATTGCTGTTCCATGAAACTCTGGTGCTCCTCAGACATAGTGCAGGTGTTCCACGACCCATCCAAACCCTTCCCCAGTGGTAGAGACTCAGTGGGGAGGGGAGAGGAACAATTTAATTCTCCAGCCACAGCATAGTTTCCAAGTATGCAATGGCAGATGTTGATGCACATCTGAAAAGCTTTGCTACAACTTGGGCATTTATCTCCCACCACTGTTACCAGCTTTGTTGAGAATGTTTTCATCAGGTGTTCCACAGAAAGTAATTAATACCTTTAGGTTGAGAAACACTGAGCTAAATTATCAAAATAGGACTTTTAGGCTTTTTATTTACATATGTTATAGTTACAGGTAAATAGATATTAATAGCTATTTATTATATATATGAGAGATGTAAAGGGGAAAAGTAGGAGCAAAAACTGAGCATAGCATTATTACTTTTTTAATGCTTTTGTAAAGCATGGTATCTCAGAGAGAGAGAGAGAGAAGGGCTGAGAAATTCATTTAGTGCCTTGCTGCCTCAAAAGCCTTAACCTGAAGTCCACTGAAGTCATTGGAGGACTTTCTATTGACCTCAGTGGTATCTGAATCAGAAGTATTCAACAGACAGAAGTGGGAAAGGACTTGTGTGATCAAATGTTATCAACTCATACCACACTAACATTAGTAAATGAATATTGTTGTGATCATTTATTGAGTACATTCAAATACTTGTCACCCTCCCCCACAATGAGTTTAAATCCGCCTCTCCTGGGCTGGTGATCCTGGAAAATTCATACAACTTTTTAATTTATTATTTAAGAAAGAAAATAACTAATTAACCTGGGATCAAAAAAGTCTCTTGTTTTATTCATAATTTCTTTACTAATACTTGGCTTTCAAAAGGTAACATTAAAAAGTAGCACATAATAAAGCCCCAATTTGTTCTTGCTCCATTTGGACACTGGAATGACTCCACTGATTTCAGTAGTTATTATCTGATTTACTCCAGGAACAAGCTATGAAATACTGAGGTCAGAAACATAGAATATAAATACGATAAATTAATCCAAGGTAAGATCATCCTTGGCTTTGACTACATGTTGTAAACCAGGATATAAAATTTTTAGATTTTAAAGAGCAAAAACTGATAGGTCCTGTGATTTCAGAGCACTTTCACTTTTGTTAGTACACTAACAGTTATAGTAACTTTCAGCAAACATTATTACTACTGTAATGTGTAAGCTGACAAACAGATGTAAATGATTCACAGATTGTCAGATACACATATGATGATAAACTGTTATTGTTTAGTTGTATTACTATAGCATTCTGGAGCCTCATTCAGTGGCCAAGCGGTAGGTGTGGTACAACCACAGAACACAAAATCAGTCCCCACCCCAAGAAGCTTACAGTCTATGAGTACAGACAAGGAAACAATAGAACAAAGTTTTCAGCATGATAAATTGTGGTCTCTGTGCACCAGAAGCCTTACCAAAAGCTCCCGAATGAGTACAAGTGGAACCCATTATGATTTGCAGCCCTTGTTAATTTCTGAAGTGTGTGGATGTGCTATCAGTTTTATGAGATTGTTTTTGAAATTTATCATAGTTAGGCACAAATCCTGCATTGGCAGGAGACATCATGTAGGCAGTTATATTCATTGACAGATGTGTCTTCTATAGAGTGGGAATTTTGCCATCCCAAATGTGTGCACTGCAGTTTGCGGCTGGTGTAAACAAGAGCGTGTGCCTGCCAGGAGGCACACACTTCTGACTGAATCTTATAAGCTAGTTGTGGCCCTTGGCTGTCGAACCCCTTTATTTCTTCCATGAGCTAGTGTAGCCCCATGTGATCTTTCTTAGGTAAAATCCTGCCATAGCTACTCCACTAGCCTGATTTCCTCTTTCCTCCCTGAAGTTCGAGGGTTGCTGAAGTCAGTATTTAAACCTTTAAAATAAATGCTAACAGCAGAACAAACAAGGAGTCTGGTGGCCCTTTTGAAGACTAATAAATTTATTTATCACATGAGAGATAACAATAGGTAGCTGAGAAAAAGGGTCTGGTACATGAGTGTAAATAGGAAGTGAACCCATGGAAATCAGTGGCATTACTAGCGTGAAAGAGAAGAGGAGAATCAGGCCAGGTTTATTTCCATTTCTTACAAGCAAAATCATTTACACATAGAAGATTTGCTTCTCTTCTAGCTTCTCCAGTTTCATTTGGTTATAAATCAAAGTACAGTACTGCTATGAAGTTATTCTTGGTTTACACTGGTATAAATGAGAACAGAATCAGATCCAGGATTTTCCACTTACACCACAAGAAGATTCTCTTTGTTTGCTTTTGACAAGACAGAAAGCAAGGGGCAGGATTTGTCGATTATTTCCCATGGATATTTATGCAATGTTTCAAAGCTATAGTAAAACAAAAAAGGAAACAGTCTCATCCTTTCTAATTAGTAAATGTTTGTAAAGCACTTTGAAGATGAGAAGTGCTAACATTAACCATTAATATTATTTCAACCAAGCTATAATATTTATGCATGTATGACCACAGGATAAGTTTCAATAAAAATATATTTTAACTACCAGGACAAAATTGCTTGAAGCTTTTGATCTGCTTAAACATCACATCTCTGCAGGCCTTTTCCTCTCAACCCAAAGTTACATTCAAAAGCAGAAAGATATACAGCTGACATTTCAAACTGAATGACACTACGATAAACTAGGGCTTCTCTAGAAGATAAAATACATCATAAATCGGTGTAACACTTACCTCACTTTAAATATTACTGTCTCCTTTTATCAGGTAACACTATATAACCTCCTTTTACCTCCTTTCTTCCCATATTTTATTTGGGATTTTAATTCCGAGCAATGATCACAACCAGAATTTTTTTTAATTAAAATAAAATATATAGCTTTAGAGGTTTAGGTTATCCGATAAAAAGATTTAATTAAAAAAGATATAGACTTTTTTGATTCCCTGCTAAAAGTGATAATAACTGAAATATACGGTGTAAATCTTATTCTGTAAATGACTTAAAAAAAAAAAGAAAACAATTGTTCCTTTCCTTTAAACAAATGTAGAAAAAGAAATCCACTGGAATATTGGACCTCCTTGTTGTAGAGTGTCATAAAATTATGTGTTTATTCAAAATTATTTCAGGACAAGATAGTGAAATAACAACAATTATTTATAGGGAAATATTTATCAGTCAACAGAAGAAACTGAGTCATTGTTTTCAGTGCTCCAGCAGTTTAAACACAAAAATTTTGGCTTCACTGAAGCCAGTCACAAAATTAACTCCCATGGAGGTAGGATTTTACCCCCTGATCTCTGCCCCAAGGATCTTACAGTCCTATTAAGACACAATATAAAACAAGAAAATAATTTGTACAGAAAGTAATGAGCAAAGTAATCTTAGAGATGAGCACTGTAATAATGTAGTGGATTTAAAGGACAAACTCAACATTTCAGACTACATCTAAGGTTGTTAAGCACAGGAGATCTCAAGAACCATTAATTATCTGACTGTGATCAGTACAAAAATGAATCAAGCTCTCACACTGTGATCTTAGGTATGCATTGTCTCCAAACTAGGAAAACTCATTTGCTTGGGAGATTTGAATTATGTTCTTGAGCTTTGTAGATTTTCAAAATGAGATTCTGTAAACAGTAAAAAGTAAGGCTGAATAAGTGGCCTGATTTTTCAGAGATTCTGAAAACCCATGATCTACCATTGATTTCACACAAGTTTTTAAATGTTGGCAAAAAATTGTGTCAACTTCCTATTTGAAAAAAGAAGAAGAATATACATATTTTTTTGAATACATCTCAGGGGGTGGTCAGAATTAAAGTTAAAATTTGTACGCTCCTTTGTAATCTAAAGCAGTGGTTTTCAAACTGTGGGTCAGGACCAAGTACTGGCTCATAGGGTCTCAGGATCTGGATCACAGCACACTTTCCTGCCACTGCTGAAAGGCTGTAATGCATTGCTCAAAGATGTAATTGTTGGATTGTAGGCATAAGTTTAAGTAAAACCACTGATCTAAAGAGTGATTTAAATATAGAGTATTTATTATGATTAAGCATATGCCAGTTTGCTGGAAGTGGAGTGAAAGTACAAAACACCCAGGAATGCCTAGCATCTACTGTTAAACATCTTGTGTATAATTAAATCAAGACTTTTTGACTGTATAAGATGTAGATATATAAGCAAGAGTTACTGAAGAACTAGTTTTTCTTATATTGTTGCAATTAACCAGGAAAACTGGTAAGAATTTTTTTGAATGAACTGGTCAAATTAACTCAGATAATAAAGTTTTTGTGTTTATTTTATAAATCATTGCAGGAACTTCTTTCACTTTAATTATTTCTGTTTATTTTTACCAATCAGTTCTCTGATTTTAAATGATAATGACTGAGGTTAGTGATAAAACAATTTCTAGAATATTCTCTGAATACCAATATTGAATACCAATACCAATAGCTGGATTTGGTTCTATGTAGAAGATCAAAATTTTAAACACATTAAAAAAAAAAGTCCCTAGCTGGTTTGTTGATTTTAGTTCCCCAGTTGGCTGATGCCTCACTTTATGTCCTACCTAAGCCAGTAAGAGGATGATAGTGATCAGGCACATGAAGAATTGTGTGTGCTCCGTATTCAATGTAGTAGGGAAAGCTGTTTATTGCCACTTCTCTGTAAATATTTATCTAAGATACAGATGTGAATAGCCATCTATGGTAGCTCATCAAGAACACTGAAAAGAAGTGTGGGCTACACATCCAAGATGCCAGAAGGGTATCAAACCAGTAGTCCTTACCTCCAAATACTTCTTTTTAGTCACATATATCAATAGCCTAATTTTCAGAAGCACTAAGCTAAGCACTAAGAAGTTTCCTGTGAAGTTAATGGTATAACACATATTTTAAAAACTTATTTGGGAACCTAAATAGGGTCCTAAGACCCAGTTTTCAGCAACCATTTTTTAAAATCATTGGCCTTGTAGTTATATATTTCATCCAACACAATGGGATCATGAGTGAATTTGTTGTTCACATAAATGACAATTTTTTAAAAAAGAAAATGCCGTTAGGCTCTTGGCCTCGATGATACCCTGTCTCAATAAGTTCCATAGTCTGATTATGTATTATGTTAAAAAGGAAGGGTAAGCCAAGAATGGGGTCATCATTAAGCACTCCCATGTTCTTGTAATAGTAAAAAAGGGTGAATAGAAGTATTCCTCTGATTTTCATTAGTTCGTACACATCTTATGTGCCTTCTTTTCTTTGCCATCTCCTTGAAAGTGTCAATCAGTATTAGCAGAATTCCCTATTTTAAGTTTTGTAACTATTCCAGAAACCAATGGAATCTTAAAAATAGTTTGAACTTAAGTGTGCCCACTATACTGAATCCCTGCTGACTGGAAGAAAGTTTGACTTCATAGGTCAATGATCTAACCTAGTAGTCTTATAAAAAATTAGTAACTTTTAATTTTTTTTTTTTTTTTTAGTGCAGAATCCTTTCTGTCCCGGAATGCATTTTATGTCATTAATTTTTGCATTTGCCTTCCTAACACCAACAGGAAAGATAAAAATAATACTATGGATAACAGAATTCAGGAAGAATTTTAAACAGGTGGAAAGAACTGTTTGTTTGCTGTGCCTATGCTTTAAAACTCACAATGATCCAAGAAGGTGTGGGGTCACATTTTTTTGGATTAACAGTGTGTTGTCATCTGACAAAAATACATGCACAAAAAATGCTTTGTACTCCCACAGTTTCATCTTTCTTAGATTCTGAGGTAATAAAAATACTTTGGGAATAGTGCATAAAGCCTTTCACTCCCAATACAGTACTGTGGATTTGGCTCAGGTTTATTGTTATTAACCATCAATGATCTCCATGCATTTCCTACTAGACAGGTACTCAGATATCTCAAATCATCACAGTCATTAGGATTAGATGAAACCTTTGGTACCAATCTCAGCAAAAAAGCTAGCACAAAATGAAAAGGGAAACTGAGCTACTGTCTCCGCTGTCCAGAGTGCTCCCTCCACAAAGGTGCTGATGAGGCTAATGTAAAGAAGCTTGCACTGCTTAATAGATAATCATATAACTTGCAAATTCCAAAGGGGTAGCTGTGTTGGCCTAGTTCAGGAGGGCAAGCAGGGCAACCACCTCAGGCCCCACAGTTCCAGGGGTCCCGTGCTGCCCCATTGTGAGAGGGCAGCGTAGGGCCCACACTGCTGTCCCCCCACTGCCATACTGTCCCCCACCCCCATCCGACTGCCTTTGGTGGGAAGCTGAAGGCAAGCGGCAGGGCGGGAACATGGAGCTCAGCCTCTGGGCCAGTCCTCCCCGCTTCCAGGGTAGAACAGCTGGCCTATGGGCAAGGCAGGACAGCAGAGCCCAGCCAGAATGGGGGAGCTGGACCCCCCACAGGCTGATTGGTCCTGGGCCCTGCTCGCCCCCACGGAGGTCACCCTGAGTTCAGCAAAACAAATAAGGAATCCAGTGTCACTTTAAAAGGTTAAATTTATTTATTGCATGAATTTTGTGGGAGAAAATCCCACTTTGGCAGATCTTTGACTCTGTCTTGCATTGTTAGTCTGACACGTCCATGTGAAAATGTATTTCCAACTTATTATATCCACAAACAAGCAGCATTTTTTCTATTCATATCAGCAATTAGTATGACAAATAACAGAAAGAGCGGTCTCTGATGATTTAGAGCTAAGTTTTCAAATGTGTTGGGTTTTTAACCTCATTGTTTTGCTCTTGCTCAATGTACATGTAGGTATACTGTATGTATTCCTTGGACTCTCACATATGTACAGGTATGTGGTGCATAAATCAGCATTATACACATGATCACTGGAGAGAGCTTTCTGTCCAGACCTGCATCCAACGGGACCAGCAAATTCAGCATATCCTGAAAAAGAAGCATTAAATATATTTACTTGAATGATATTCATAAGAGATGTTATTGCTTGGCAGAGGAAAATCTTTCCAAATGCTTCAAAAGGGTTGTTTAATCTGGAAGATGAGAACAATGGATGTTGGCAAGATGACTTGTGTTCATTTTGGAGCTTGGTATGTTGGGAGGTGACTTTGTTCAGCATACTTTAGCCAACACTGGTTTTTTATACACCAATTTCTATAAATCTGCATGGTACTGCATGCCTAAGGCATGCAACAACTTGTCAGGATACTTAGATAATCACACAGTTCAATGACCTCAGGAATCTGTATGGATAACTCTATTAATAAACAGAACTGATAACATGTTTTTATATTGTTGATCTTATCTTTCTAAAAATTAACACTGCTTGAATGGAAAACTATTAATTATATAAATACACTAAGTTGTTTCACAACTTGTCTTATACTGGAAAAAAAATCTCTTAAAATCTCTCAGGTCAATCATTAATTGAATGGAAACTTACTCTTCTCTATTCTGGGTATGTGGAAAATAATGTTGTAAACATATCAGATTCTGTGTGCTTCACATTTTGTTCAAAATTAAAGGAAAAAAGATCTGATTATGAAAATATGGCCCATTTTAAATTGAATTAAAGAAAGTTATTCTTAAAAATCACAACAGATGTGTTATATTTTGCATTTTCTAGGTTTCTTAATTCTTTAAACGTTGTTCCATTTTCCTTTCCAAAACTTGAAAAAAAAAAAACCTGTCTTCTACCTTATTTGTTACTTCTGAAGGTTTGAAAATTTGTTAAGAGGGAAACACAGGATCGCTTTATTGTTAAATGTATTACTGATGTGAATGTTAAAACACCATAAAGGTATGTTGGAAGCATTTAATTTTGATGGGCATGATATATAGCTAGGGAAGTAAGTGTACTCAAATAATTATGCTGTCTTTGAAAGACTAGGCTATTTAAAAGTAGATTAGCCAATGAGACTGAAGTAGTAGTTGTCAAATTTTCAGGAAGTAATTAAACAAGCAGAGGTCCTCTCTTTTTACTGGCTGTTTCTGGATTACATAGAGATTATGAAGAGAGACAAGAAAAACGACAGAGTAAACTAAACTGTCAACCCACACCTCCATCCCTAAGAAAATTGTTTTTTCTCAGCAGATCAGTTTTCTCATTTACAAATTGTTAGGAAACATTTTGCAATATTTTGACCACAGGTGTTTCAGAAAATGTGCCCTTTTGAAAAACTATAAGCATGATGTGATTTTAGATTCTACACAATTCAAAATGTGTCCTCAAAAGAATTATTCCCTGGTTCTTGGAGGGGTTTATTTAATCCTCTGCTCTTTCAATTGGCTGCCATCTGGCATTCTGCCTTTCATTTCAGAAATAAGGTCCCCAGTCGTTTCCACAGCTATTGTCAGTGCTACATGACTCCTTGCAAATAGCGGACTTTTTGCACAGCTCCACATCTTTCCTAGGATATCTCAGCCCTAAAATGTACTCTGGCTTCCTTCATGATATTCTGGTTTTCAGTTCACACAGGGCAAAAGGCAGATCTAACACTAAGAGTTGTTCATTTGGCTATTACTCCTTGTTTGTATGAATATAATGATTCAAAAGCCACATAGCAAAATAGTAAACACTGAATTATTCATGACTTTGTTTAAATTCATAGTTAGCTGAGTACAGGCAATTATTGCTGTATAAAACCCTAAGATAGATGATTGTGACTTCAGAAGGACTTAAAAAGTATTGATTGTATACACTGGGCAGCCCCCTAATACTGTAATGCACTTTGCGAGTGTAATGTTCTGTCTTTCAGTGAGAGAGGTAAGAATGGCAGTGCACTACCTGTTGTGGGATACCGTGAAAACTTTTGTCCCTTCTTCCCTTCCCTACCTGCCATACCAAAGACCTCTTGCGGTGGGGAGTGAGTGGTAAATATTGGGGATACCAAAATAGAGAGAGGAAGAAAATCACCTGACATTCATAACAGTTTGCTAAAAGTTTTAAATATGTTAGTCAACCTGCGCTGAATCTGGGATTCGTAATAAAATATGGGAACAGGCACAACTTGTCTAGTTTCGGAATTAACTCTGCAAGTTGTACACAGCCCTCCCTCATCCTACTGAATACATGCCTTAATAACTCTGAGTCATTTATCTCAACTCTGTTATTTTGCCAAATCTGTTAAATAAGGGCCAGAACCTGACCTTACTAAGTAATGCAGTCAATGGGTTTGTTCCAGTGTACTGACAGAAGTATTTAGCCCTAAATGAATGAATGAATCTGTCAACGCTGGGTGTATGAAATAGCCCTATAATGTATTTCAGTTACAGTCGTCGCCTGTTGTGTCGACAGTCTAGAAACAGAAGATACACACTAAGTTTGTCTTTGATCTTCAGAAATAAATGCAAATTAAATGAAGAACATATAACTGTACAATTATATGGCACACAGTACCAGTAAAATCATGGATAAAAGTAGCATTGATTACTCTTGTGATAGGGAAGTCTACAGAAGTATCCCAGTACCACCTGGAGGTATCTTTTTCATCAATAGTTTTAAGAAACCAGTAAGAAATGGAGGTCAGTGCTCAAGGGGAAAAATGGACTTGGAACATCTCAAAAGCCCTAAATGTTATCAGTTTCCAACAGGATCAGTCTGCATACATGAGCGAAGTGCCCAGGTGAAAGGTACCCAAACTGCAAAAATTCTCCCATCTTTCTTTCATATGCATTGTAGTTGGGTCATACTTGGTGCACCAAAATATTTATTGAGGTTACTGATGTTGCCAGAACTCCAAAAAAACCTTAAGGGCATCTCCTGATCTCTGAACAGTCTGTGTCAATTGCAATCTTGGATTTTGATTTTAGTTTTGTGTGCTTAGATACTGCCTACTAGCTTAGATTGATTACAGAGAAGTTTTCCAATATAAAAACCAAATAGCAACTTAAACTGCTAATGTAGCACCTGCAGGGGTAACTGCATGTTAGGATTAACTAATTCATTATAGAGGCAATGGAAGCTCTAAATTTAACTCCTTTATAAACCTGTTTATATTGCAAAAATAAATAGTTTCCTGACTTTTAAACTTAGTAGATCAAAATATAGTCTCCTAAAAATAAAAATTAGAAATGATCATCACTTTCTTCCTTCCCAATCTCTGGAGAAAATAGCAGTCCATGATGCTGACAACTAATACGGTTTCAGCAAAACTAGGTAAGGAGGTACCCCAAGCAGGCCCCACCAGGACCATGCATTTTGGTCCCATTCCTAGTCTGTGACCTCACCACTATTTTTGTTGGAAGCCAGAGAAGCCATCTGCTGGGGGACCCACTGTCACTTATCTTTGGGGAAATTGAGGCTGTCCTTTACCACAGACCACTGCACTCTGTCACATGGCTGGAACCTGTTTCAAAAGAGGATTGACTCAACCCTAAACATCCACACAGAAAGTTCTGAATATGCAGACCTCCTCCATCATAACTCAGCAGAGCCATGATGGTATGGCAGCTTAGAGAGTTCCCCCTCCCCCCCAGTCCTTTCCTGAGGTGGAATCAGTAGGACATGCCCATCACAGGAAATTTCAGAGTTAACCCCATATTAAGATGAATGGAGCAGTCACAACTGCTGTTTTAAATGGTCTGCAAACTCTGGTGGAAATCACTGTATTAGTTAGAGTAAAGTCATGCTTTTAAGCTTTTCTTCAATCTTGAGTGTCACAAGGTGATGGCCCTAATTGCCATTTGTGCTTTCATGACAACTACTTGAGTGGATGAGTCAAATTGTGGGAAGGAAGGGATGCAGGCAAGTAGCAACCTAACTGAAGTTGTTGGTGGGCTAATATTGCATGAGAAAGGCAAGAGTGCTCAACTTCCCAGGGCCCTGAGTTATGTTTCTATCTGTCTAGATACTTAACTTGTTACCATCACCATAGTTTCTCAACATCTAAGTTTTTTAAGTGCAATTAACTTAACTATAAACCAGATATTACCCACATTTTACAGTTTGGGAACTTAGGCACAAGGGGTATGTCTACATTGGAGGTTTAAATTGGTTTAAGCTGGCTTAAGTTGATTTAAACAACTCCATGGCCACATTTGGAGTTCATTAAGTGTGTAAGTTGACTTAATAACTCTCACCCTTAAAGTCAACTTTAAGGGGTAAGTCAACTTTATTAAGTTGATTTAACAAAATGTGACCATTAAAGTCTACTTAATACAGTCAACTTAAGGCAGGAGACCCATTTAAAGTCAACTTTATTAACTACTTAATAAACTTCATAAACTACTTAATGAAGTTGACTTTAAATGGGTCCCCTGGCTTAAGTTAACTTTGTTAAGTCAACTTACCTGAGCCCTCCAGTGTAAACATAACCAAAGAGACTTCATGACTTTTCTAAGGTCACAGAGGAGGCAAAATACATCAGTCTCTGTATTAGCTAGCATCTCTTTGAGTATTATGGAGTGGGGATCCAGTGCTATTTTCACAGGAAACAGACTCTTTCTACACACTTTTACCTACATTTCAAACAAGCATAAGGCAGGATTTATCCCTAAAACTTTAGGAAAGAATGCTCAGATAACAATCCTACTTTCTTATTAATTGCCTCTTGGTTGATGTCATGCCTTACACAACAATTTGTAGTAAGTTCCTGATTAAGAGATCTCACTTTATTAAATAGCATTCCGCATTATCAGTTACGGTGATTGGAGGTCACTGATAAAATCTCTTAAAAACAACAGACAGATTTTTCTTCTCCTAATGTTTCCATTTATACTATCATTATTTCTATTGTGACACTACTTATTAAGCATTTCCACAGTTACCTTAAAAGCCAATTAATTAGAGTTTAACTGTACAGATTTCTCAATCATGTTGAAGTCTGGCATTCAAGAATTTTGCTTGGGAGCAATTTTCTTTTTAAATTTTCAAATCAATTGCTTTGATTTAGGCTATGTCCACGCATACATCATTATTTCAAAATAAATTAATTCGAATTAAGAAAATGTTAATTCAAATTAAGGGAAAACCTGCTTTCGAAATGGCTGTTATTTCCAAATGGTTATTTTGAAATAAGGCCATTTGGACATGTTGTTTCAAAACAGTTGTTTTGAAACAATGGTGTTGTTTCGAAACAACATGTCCAAATGGCGTTATTTCAATATAACCATTTTGAAATAACAGCCATTTTGAAATGAATGGGTTTAAGCTGTTTCAAAATGATGGTTCTTATTTCGAAATGACAGAGCTTGTCATTTCAAAAGAAGAAAACATTGTGTGGACATTCAGTTTTTTATTTCGAAACAACCAGTGTTGTTTCGAAATAAAGACTTGTGTGGACATACCCTTAAAGTTTAATGGTTTTTCTACGCTGTAACGTGTATGTGTTTACTTTGTTGTTTATTTTCAAGCTCAGTTGCTGTAGCTTTTACGTTTCATTATTTTTAGAAGATTTTCAAGATCAGGAAAACTTAGACATAACATAAGTACTTTGCATAGAGGAAGGTAGTTAATTGCCGAAGACTTTTGACTGTTCATTTGATTTGAACCCCTAATATGTAGCTTGCACCTGAGCCTTGAAATTAGG
Organism: Podocnemis expansa; assembly: GCA_007922195.1. Taxonomy (NCBI): domain Eukaryota; kingdom Metazoa; phylum Chordata; order Testudines; family Podocnemididae; genus Podocnemis; species Podocnemis expansa. Next base: position 13,987,783 of record ML681966.1, on the reverse strand, counting down.
ATTATTTTATTTTCTCTGAACAGATTTTATGGGTGGCATCTGGCAGGTCATTTCTTTTTTCTGTGCCTCTGCTTACTATCTCTGGCTATGTCCACACATACATTGTTATTTCAAAATGAGTTATTTCAAAATAAAGTCCTTATTTTGAAATAAATTAATTTGAATTAAGAAAATGTTAATTTGAATTAAGGGAAAAGCTCAAAGCAAAATAGCATGTCCAAACACAGGACTTGCTATTTCGCTTTAGGAGAGGGGCACCATGGGAGGTGTGGCAATATGCCCCCCCCCCCCCGGGCCATGCCCCCACCCAATATAGCCTAAAAGGAAGGCACCCTGGGAAGGAGAAGGGCAAAGGTGTTATTTTGAAATAATGGTTATTTTGAAATAACACGTCTGAACAGCGTGAAATAACCATTTGAAATAACCATTTCAAAATAACAGCCGTTCCAATTTAAAGAAGGTTTAAGTTATTTTGAAATGATGGCTCTTATTTCAGAATGACAGAGTCCATCATTTTGAAATGAGAATACATCATGTGGACCTAATCTCTTTTATTTTGAAATAACCAGTGTTACTTCGAAATAAAAGAGACATGTGGACATATCCTTTGTAAATTGGAAGTAAAAATATTTCCCAGTTCTCACACTGCATGCTGAATTCACTAACATTTTAAAGTACTTTTTGCTCCTCAAATGACAAACACTACAAATGCTAAGTATTAATACTCTAGTGAGTGTGTGTGTGTGTGTCTGTCTGTCTGTCTGTCTGTGAGAGAGAGAGCGAGAGAGAGGTGGATTGCCATTGGGCCCTCCTTGACACACCTCTCTTGATCCCTTCCAATTTCTGTGATTCTATTGGGGCCCATTTCTCTGGGTTAAGGTAACAGGTTAATTCTATTTAACATATATTGAGGCCAGGGTTTTCAAAGAAGGCAAAGGGAGTTAGGTGCTTAACTCCCACTTTTGCCTTAATTGTGGAACTTCTCTTCTCTATTCTTAATATATAGTTACTAATAGTATTCAAATGCATACACCTTTTTCAGAGTATACTTTGTGTTATTATTGTCATACTTTCATAGCTCTTCCTATCAACATGTAAGCCTAGCTTCAGAATCATAATAGCCTGTCTGAATGACCATAAATAATGCTGTACAGAGCATATGTGTATTATACCCGGCTATGTCCACACATACATCGTTATTTCGAAATAAGTTAATTTGCATTAAGGGAAAGCTTGCTATTGAAACGGCTGTTATTTCCAAATGATTATTTCAAAATAACTCTGTTTGGACATGTTGTTTTGAAACAGTTGTTTCAAAACAATGGTGTTGTTTCGAAACAACATGTCCAAACGGCGTTATTTCAATATAACCATTTTGAAATAACAGCCATTTCAAACTGAATGGGGTTTAAGCTGTTTCGAAATGACGGTTCTTATTTCGAAATGACAGAGCCTGTCATTTCGAAATAAGAAAATATCGTGTGAACCTAATCTTTTTTATTTTGAAATAACCACTGTTATTTTGAAATAAAAGAGACGTGTGGACATACCCCCTGTGCATTAAGTATATGTGTATGTGTATTAACTATAAATTAAGAATACAGAAAAGAAGTTCCACCATTAAGGCTAAAATGGAAGTTGAGCACCTAACTCGCTTTGGCTTCTTTGAAAACCCTGGCCTCAGTATATGTCAAATAGCATTAAGCTGTAACCTTAACCCAGAGAAATGGGCTCTTAGAATCACAGAAACTGGAAGGGACCATGAGAAGTGTGCCAAAGAGGGCCCAATGGCAATCCACCTTTCAAAAGAAGGTTTTGGCACACAGAGAATGTGGGATAGAACCTAGTACATAACAGAAGACAAAATGGTGCATGACAGAGTCAGTGAAGCTCTTATTTGTGGCAATGCAAAAATGTCTTAATTCTAAAGTTTACTATCATTTAACATGGAGAGGCTTGGGGTGGGCCTATTATACTAGTTTCCATTTTGTTAAACTGACATGAGAAGGGACCTGATCTTAACTCACTTTGGTTAATTTTACCATTGACTTTAATGGGAGCAGAATTGGGCACCAGGTTGAGATGGAAGTACATGGTGGGACTGTCCAACAAAGGGTGTGATTCTGTGAACACTTTGCAAACAGAATTCCCATTAGTCCCAGTGAAAGTTCAGAGCATATCAGACTTGCAGGATTGGATCTGAAAAGAGGAAGATTTGAAAATTGCTTTTCCAGTGGACTAGTAATATTAAGACGTTGTAGGTACTCTGAATAGTATTTTATATTCTGTGTAATTATTGAAGCATATATTTAGAGAATTGTTTTCCAATAATAATTTATTATAATGACTGCTAATAATTAGTTCACATATCTACAAAAGAAATTTGAAGAAGATGGATATATAACCTTTTTTTTTTGATGGTTAACATGTGGAGAAGCATTTAGTGTTGAAATGTACAGACACAATCCTGCAAATGCTTGTGCACTGGTGTAACTTATGCATGGGAATTCTCCCACTGAATCTAGTGGGACCAATTGTGTTGGTGAAGATATTTTTGTGGGTTTGTGGCCTTAATGTGTACAATTGTCATAATTGGATAAAAGATAGGAATCAAAGGGTAGGAATAAATGGTTAGTTTTCAGAATGTAGCGATGTAAACAATGTGTCCCTCAGAGTCCCTACTGGAACCGGTGTTGTTCAACATATTCATAAATGATATGGGAAAAGGGATAAAAAATAAGATGACAAAAATTGCAGATAATGCAAAACTACTCAAGATAGTTAAATCCAAAGTAGACTGTCATAGACTCATAGAAGATTAGGGTTGAAAGGAACCTCTGAATGTCAGCTAGTATGCCCACCTGTAGCCCCAACTAGATCATGCCTGTGAAGAGTTACAAAAGGATCTCAGAAAACTGAGTAATGAAATGTCAGATGAAATTCAATGTTAGTAAATGTAAAGTAAAGCACATTGGAAAACATAATCCCAATTATAGATAATGTCTAAATTAGCTATTACAACTCAGGAAAGAGATCTTGGAATCATTGTGGATAGTTCTCTGAAAATATACACTCAGTGTTCAGTGGTAGTTTGAAAAAGCTAAGAGAATTGTTAGGAAGGGGACAGATAACACACAAAATATCATATTGTCTCTATAAGTCCCCAAATGGTCCCCCAAATCTTGAATGCTGCATGCATCTCAAAAAAAAAAAGATGTATTGGAATTAGAAAAGGGCAACAAAAATTATTAGAGTTATGGAACAGCTTCCATATGAAGAGAACTTAATAAGATTGGGACTTTTTATCTTAGAAATGAAATGACAAGGGGACAAGTCCCAGGGGGGTAACTGGATTAGTATATTCTAGAAAAAGCAGAAACAAAGAAGGAGTTCTATGGCACTTTTAAATACTAACAAATTTATTTATCACATAATCTTTCATTGGTGTAATCCCACTTCATCAGATGCATGAAATGGAAAATGTGGCATGTTAGCTCAGAAAGAGAGAGTGCGAGGAGTGGGTCACAAGGCAAGTTAAAATTCAACTAAGGGGAAATATGATAGAGATCTATAAAAGCATTACTGTTATGGAGAAAATAAATAATTAAGTTATATTTACTTCTTTTCATAACACAAGAACTAAAGGTCACCAAATGAAATTAATATGAAGCATGTTTAAAGCAAACAAAAGGAAGTATTATGTCACATGGCACACTGTCAATCTGTGGAACTCCTTGCCAGAAGATGTTGTGATGGTTAAGTCTAGAGCAGGCTTCAAAAAAGAAGAAGATAAATTCATGGAGGATGGGGCCATAAATGACTATTAGCCCAAGGAGCAGGGAATGCTGTTTGTGAGAATCTGGGAATGGGTAACACAGGATGGATTTCTTGATGATTGACTGTTCTGTTCATTCTCTCTGAGGCACCTGTTATTGACCACTGTTAGAAGATGGGATACTGGACCAGATAGACCATTGATATGACAATTCTTATGTTCTTAATCACATAGGGATACAAAGAAATGAGGGGCAAGAAAGAAAGTCTACATATCTGCCTCTCCAAGCCAGATCCTGCAGTCCAGATTTATAGGAACCAAGGAACTGCCATATCGAAGTAGAACCAATAATGATCCATATAGTCCAGTGTCTGTATCTGATAATACCATACCATCTGTACCACAGAAAGATGAAAGAAACCACACAGGGTTGTCCTAGAATAATGGCCCCCAGAGATATTTTAGATATTTAGTTTGCTTTATGTCCTAGCTAGTGCATATCTCTATTTTTCTTCTGTTCCAAAGGAGTAGCCATGTTAGTCTAGTTCAGCAAAACAAATAGGGAGTCCTGCAGCACTTAAAGACTAACACATTTATTTATTGCAGGAGCTTTTGTGAGAGAAAATCCCACTTTGTCAGATACCCTGAAGATGCACAAACTTACAGAATGGGGTAAATAAATGCAGGGAAGTGTAAGTCATGGGATCAGGTCACACTGTAACAGCAAATCAAAGCAGTTGACAATTTGATTGTGTTGCTTCAGGGCTAAATAGTGACTTTGGATTTTTTTTTCTCATTACAACAGGTGATTTGACCTCATCTTCCTCTATATGCTGTTACCCTGTATTTGAATATTTACAACTGCTTTGATTTGCTGTTACAGTGTGATCTGATCCCATGACTTACACTTCCCTGCATTTATGTCCTCCCATTCTATAAGTTCCCCCATATTCAATGTGTTTCACAAAGTGGGATTTTCTCCCACAAAAGCTCATGTAATGAATAAATTTGTTAGTCTTTAAGTGCCACAGGACTCCTTGTTTGTTTTTCTCTATTTTTGTAACCCTTACTGTAACACAGTCATTCTAGACCTATTTATGGCTGTATACTGCCTATGCAGCTCTCTGTGTTATGTGGGCTGCATCCACACAATTTATATACTGAGGATGTCACATAGGCCAAAGAGGAATGTTGATTAGGCTGCAAATGGCTCACAAGCTGAACGGATGAGAACTGTAAGCTACTATACCACAGTATAACATCTCTGTGTATTTTTTCCTTAAGTACAAAACTGTCTATTCTGTTTTTGAATCCTACTATGCTCTTATGGTGACTGGCCACTTGAGTACCACAGACTGATTGTATGACAAAGTATTTTCTTTTATCAGTTCTTATTTTTTTCCTCACCAATTTCACTACTTTTTCCCTTGTTCTGTTATGAAATAGGGTGACTAGAAGTCTCCAGTCTAATTTCTCTGTAGATTTATCTTGTCTACTCTTATGCCTATCTCTTCTAAAGCAATCAGTCCCAGTCTTTGTAACATCTTTGGTATGTAAAAGTTCCCATGTGTCTAATTCTTTCCCCCTTGCCACTGAATTCATTCTCTCCTTGACTTCTTATGAATCTCGTTATGAGATGGCTAGAACAGAAATAAAGGCTAGAAGGAGAGATGCTACTAAACTCAAATTTGTCTATGAAAAAGCAAAATTCTACACCTGCAGCAGTAACGGCATTAATCAAATGTCACATTGTCAGATACAAGGGTGCCTTCTGCCAAACCGTTTTTTACATTGGTTCTGCAAATGGGGAAGCACAGTGAGGATTTAGTCCAGGAGTCTCAAACATGTGCCTGGTGGGCTGCATGCAGCCCCTAAAGCTATTACCTGCGCCCTGCAATGACTCTATTGTTACCAATATTTGCAATATCATTGTATGAAAAGATTTCAGTGGTGCTGCCCTCAGGCTAACATTCTAGTCCTCATGTGGCCCTCATAGTGATTTGAGTATGAGACCCCTGTTTTAGTCTGAAAAAACTGGTTCCACCCCAGCTGCACACAGACATACTGTATCTGCGCACATGCCTGTATACTGCCAGTTGTCTCATGTCATTTGTGTTCTGTTTTTCCTCTTTCTGAAGCACTATTTATACAAACGGCTTTCTTCTTCCTTTCAATTAGCTAACCAAGATTTATTTACTTTTCTGTTCTAGTATCCACACACATATTTAGAGTTGTAGCTCTTGTCGTTTTTTTTTTTTAATTATTTGTTTTTATTCTGCTGACTTTGAGGCAGCCATAAATCACATGTCAATGTCAGAGAGTATGCTGTCATAAAATAACCAGATCTCTTAATATTTGATCTCATCCGCTCTGTGTGACCTGTGGGTGCTGGAGATTGTTTTAGTAAGAGTTTGAAGCTCATCTTGATAAGTGCTATTAAAATTAAACTAACAATAAATAAATGCCAGTACACAAAAGGGGGCCATGACAGCTGTCTGTAGAGTGAATGATTGGATTCCACTACAGAATAACAAAAGCCTTGGGTCCATCTCTCATAATTCAAATACAGACCCCCCTCCAGAGCAGAGTGAAAACTCTGGGAGTGGGCAGGAGACTGACAGCAACTTAGCTGCTTGTGTCAAGCATCCTCAGATTTCGGTAGATTCCGAGTGGTCTAATCAAGGGAGCAGAAAAATCCTTGAACACACGTAAAAACAGTCTAGCCAACCACGTCAGCAACCTTGCAGCTGCTAATATTTGATGGGCTCTGGTTTGAAATGCTATTGCTTAATGCTTTGGAATCCAGTCAATTTTTCTCTGGACAGCCGCTGACAAAAGCAGGGAGCATTAGTCACCAGAAAAAATAATAATTAATAATAGTAATGAATATAATATACCATTAATGGAGTTCTGGGCTTTAGATGTGTTTAGCAGCTGTCAATACAAAGGAAGTTAGTAGGGCAAAGCGTTTGGCATAGTCTTGGTGTGAACAAGTGATGGATTCGAAGGGTAGGTAGATTATTTTCCAGGAGTGCCTTAAATGAAGAAGGGTGGGGGCACTTTGTTGATTGTTAAAATGCAAGGAATGAAAATGTAAGCATGTGGGGCAGTGGGGGGCTGTTAAGGATTGAATTGAATTGTGTGTCTTTCATTCTGTGTGGCAGAGGGAGTGACCACAAGAGGACAGGGATCTCCAAAGACAGCTGATCTCGGCACACAGGAGAATTTGACCAAAGACTACAGGTAAAAGCGATTTCTCTCAGTTGTTTCCTTGAGACATTTCAGAGTAAAAGAACCAGCCTGAAAGCCAGTTTGCCCGCAAAAACTGGGGTGATCTCATCCATTGCTGAGGTTAGACGGCTTTATTTAAAACACAGCCTTGGTCCTCCCCTGCTTTGAGCGCTAGCCAAAAGAAAAACAAATGGCAAAGCTGCAAATGTTGCATTCGTGTCCGATAACCAGAGCCCAGGTTGGGTGTGTCCCCCCCCGTCAGTCGCTGAAAGGAAATTCACTCCCCCTGCGAAAGGAGAAGCTGGAAACTTCACTGCTCAGTTCCTTCACCGCCCTGGAAAAAGTTTACTGCAAAAATAGTTTTAAAAAGCAGCTCTCTGGTCTGCAGTCTATAATCTGATGCTTAATCAAAACAAGTTTATAGCATAATTATACCTTGCTGGGAGCTTGTTAAAGCATGAAATGTTCCTGCAGGAAATATTATCTGCTCTCCATTTGAACTTGTTTTCGTTTTCCTCCTCTCCTGCCTGACATTTAACGGGAGGATCGGTTGCGTGAAGGTAATGTAATCTGGAGCAACAAGCCCAACTTTCACTGTCAATTGGGAGCAGCCCTTTAAAGCCGGCTCTGCTGGGGAAGCCGCTCAGATCTGTGCCATGAAGACACTTGTCTGCTCCTCGGTGCGCCTGGCTGGGTATTTTCTCATCCTTTGAAGGAGGAATTATTCCCAGACTTTGGGCTTTCTTTGTTGCTCTTGTCCAATATATATTTTGCCCCATCCCGAACAAACGAAACCGGTGGAATCAGAGCATGCAATCTTTCTGCTTAAAAGCCGCCAGTGCAGTAAATTGGGGTTTTTTTCGGTTTCTTTGTTTTTGTGATGCCCCCCCCCCGCCCCCCAAGAGGATTTAATGTAGGATTCGGGAAAGGGAAATGACAAAAGTTGGGGCATGGTATTTGGCACACGTTGGCTTTCTTGATCTCTGCTTTGGCAGGCAGATGTCATTGATTTCTGAGGACTTGAGCCTGCAATGCTAAAACTTTGGCACTGACTAACGGGAGTGGGAGCGGGCCCAAATCCTAGATTCAACAGCCATGAGGCTTCAGGAGTCCGAAATGCTGCAAATACTGGCCAAGTGCAAAATATTCACCTGCCCTTCGATTAGGGGGGTTTAAATACTTTCCCTCCTGCTCTCTCTTTTTTGCAACTTTTGCTCTCACCACGTTACAAACAGCGTTTAGCAAAACAGGGTGCTTGAAATACATGCACAGCGTTTCCTCCTTCATTTTCACACAGCTTCATTCTCAGAAGCTGTGTGCTGGACCCTGCTGGCTTTGCTGGATCCCAATGCCAGGGCTGGGTGCATGCCTTGAGCAATTTATTACCAAGAAAGAAATTCCTTCTTCAGTATCTAGACATTCAAAGAGGAGCAACGAGATCAGGGAAGGAGGCACCGTGCAAAATGTCAAAGTCCTGTTCAGCTACAGTGTTATTCAAAATGCACATTTAGCCCAGCTGTCATAAACGTTTTATTAGTAAATTAGACGCAACAGACACCTAGAGATTTGACATTAATGAGCCATTCAGTGGGCAGAAGGTATATTATCTGATTTATGGATGAGATCCACTGGAGCACTGCTCAGCGATAAACGCTGTTTAGTGAGCCAGGAAAGCAAGGCAGGGCTGTAGGCTTTGGTGGGCAGAGTAAAATTTTTAGCCTAAACATTTTTATTGAGGAAAGAAATATTTAAACTACGCCAGTAGCTGAAAAATAACCCTGACCAGATTAGGATTGTCCCAGCCCACACCCCTTGGAATCAGACTCAAGAAATAGCTTCACCTACTGTTTAAAAAATAATTTGCCCTCAGCTCAACTTGGCCATTTGCAAAATGCCTTTAAAAACCGCCAGGACACTCGCTCAGCAACTTGTAGATATCTGAAGCAGAAGATGTGCTGTCGTTTCCAACTGCGATGAGTACAGAAATGTTACTCTGCAGGAGCTGATCCAGGCGCTTGCCACAAGAAAATTAGCGGCTTTTTAATTCGCAGTCAACTAAAGCGAGCACGGATGAAAGGTTTACTCACAACTCATTTCTGCTGTTAAATATTACAGTGAGAACAGGTTGGGCCCTCTGGTTTTTTTCCCCCCCAGGGCTGGCGGCAGAAGCACGGGCGCCTATTCAGAAATTCAGCTTTACTTTTACATCTATTTTGTACCCAGGTCGCGGGAAGACTTCAGCCCGTGTCAGTATTTCTGGCCGTTCAGATCAGCCTCCCGGGTTTACGCTGGAAAGTAAATGGGAGCGGAACAGTCAGTTTTGCAAGGGTCCTGGAGACATACAACTACTAATCCTAATAAACCCATCCCATTTTCATTGCTCTAATTGGTTTGACGCCCTCTGTTTTGAGAACGATTTTGGGAAGTCGGTGCATGCACCTCCCAGTATTTTCAAACCATTATTAAAAGCAAGGGAGCACTGAGCTTCTGATCAAAACTCTGCAGATATCCAAAATATTTTTCTCTCTGACGGTCTGCATAGACTATTTTTGAAAAAATATTTGGTAATATTCCGCTAAAGCTGAGAGTTTCCTGCGTGTTCCTTGGGAAGTGCAAATATTTCTCGGTCCTAGTTGTCCATTACAGATGCAAATACAAACTCTCTGGAGCCTCCAATGTTACACGTGTTTAAACCCCTTTATTTGCAGGACAGGAGATGAAAAAGTGTCAGCGAAATGCTCTTTAGTCCAATGAAGGGAAAACCATCTGCTGCTTTTAAAGGTGCCCCCCACCTTGTCCTTTGGGATCAGTGCAGGGCTCAATGCAAAACACATAAATAAAAAGTCCCCTGTCCACCCCTTCCTATTTTACTCTCTTTGCTCTAGGCTGAGACATAACAAACAAAAGACTATAAAAACATTGCAAAACAGTAAAGTCACATTACAACAAAGCACTGGGCAGTATTCATCTGGAGTTTGGAAAAATCGTTGACAGCTGAGAAAATTTTTCTCCATTCAACTGGTCTTTTAAAAAAAAAATCCTCATCTTAAAAATCTAAAATTCCGCCCTGTTTTCCTCTTGCAATCAGTATAAAAAGAGTCATTTTGTTTTCTTCATACACTCAAATCCCCCTAGGAAGAAATTCCTTGAACAGAGTCCATGCGGCAAGACACTGAAATCAGTGGGATTTTCTCCCAGGAAATCTCAAGCCAGAAATAAATCGGCCAGTTTTTAGCAGGTCAGTTGGACTCCCTGTTAGTTTGGAAGCAAGCCTCTATTTCTGGAGCATTTCACATGGGCTGCTCCTGGCTCTGCACTTGCAGGTTCATCTGGAGGAAGGAGCTCAGGCCGAACAAGGAGAAAAGGGGCTAAAAATGAAATGCTGGTCCCTGTTCCTGCACAGTCCTGCTTCTCCTGCTTGCAGATCCCAGGCTCTGGTCCTTTACATGGAAAAAGGTCAATGCAACATGTCCCCCTGCAGATGTGCCCGGGGAGTGTGCCTGGTGGGAAATTATAGGGATCAAACTTGTCTCTAGTCTGCTGCAGTATTGGAGCTCTTTGCGTTTTGCCCCCCTACCCCCGGTGGAGGATCAAGTGGCGATTTAATGCCCCCCAGCTTGTCCTGCCCAGTGAAGGTGAAGCATCTTTTTTCCCCTTCCTGATGGGACACCTGGAAGGTTTAGCTGTGACCTGGTCCCCAGTTATCACCTCAGATCCCTCTTCTCTAAATTCTCAACCTGGAGACACCAAACAACCTATCGGAGCAGGGGAAAAATGTGTCACCAACAGCCCAGTAATAGGGACTGTGCCAGCTCACCCCATCATCAGGCAGGGGAGCCCCAACGACTCCGCTGTCCTGAGCCAGTTTTGGTGTCCTGATCCCCAAGGGGCAGCGCAGTGTGCAAAATAATCCAGCCTTGCTCTGCTGAGATTAACCGTGCCGACCAGGCTTGCCACCGCCCGCAGCCGGTGATTTATGTGCTGGTGACACAGGCAAAATGACCATAAACCTGATATTGTTTTACAATAGTCAGCCCTGCAAAGGGGCTAAGCCGGCTCTCAGATCCCAGGAAGTGGCTGGCTTGTCTTTAAGCCAGTCTGAGTGCCCGCCTTCACAAATCAAACAAACAACAGGAAAGCTACAGCCCTGGTACCTCGGGGTCAGGTCTTCCCCCCAGACCTGCTGAGCATTTCTTGTTCCAGAGGGGCAGCCGTGTTAGTCTGGGTCAGCAAAACAAACAAGCAGTCCTGGGGCACTTTTAAAGGCTAACCAATTTATTTATGGCATGGGCTTTGGTGGGAGAAAAGCCCACTTGAGCCCACCCCCACCAAAGCTGGTGCCATAAATAAATCTGTAAAGGTATGTCCACACACACTGTTGAAATCAAAATAACCATAGTTATTTCAATTTAAAAAATGGTAGGTCCACACGACATTTCCTTACTTTGAAATGAAGAGCTCCCTCATTTCGATATAAGGAAAGTTATATCGATATAATAAAACCTAGTATTATAGTGATATGACAGTTAAATTGAAATTGCTATTTTGAAATATCACAGTGCGGACATGTTATTTCTAGTTAACTTTTAAATTGATTTAACAGTTTTTGCCCTTCTCCTTCCCAGGTGCTTTCCTTTTCCTATATATTGGGTGGGGACATGGCCCAGTGAGGGGGCCATGTTGCCACACCTTCCATGGTGCCCCTCTCCTGAATCGAGATAGCAAGTTCTGTGTCTGGACATGCTATTCAATTTGGGATTTTTAGTGTGGACCTGTCAAATTGATTTAACTTATATTGATTTAGTGATTTTATATTGATTTTATTAAATCAATATACGTAAAATCTATTTAACTATATATGTGTGGACATGACCTTAGTCTTTTAAGTGCCCCCAGACTCCTTATTTGTTTCGATCATCTCATGTCTTCCATACCATTGTTAAAGTCCATTTGCAGAGTGGGACAATGGAACTTTGGGAGATAGTTTTCCAAAAGTTAACATAAATCTCAAGATTCAGAGGGGGTAGCCCTGTCACTCTAGTCCAGTAAAACCAAAAACCATCTGATAAAGTGAGGTTCTCCCCCACAAAAGCTCATGCGATAAATAGATGTGTTAGTCTTTAAAAGTGCCACAGGCCTCCTTGTTTGTTTTGCGTAAATAGCCAGCAAGAGGGACAACAACTGCAATGTAATTTATCCGATTTGAAGTCACTTACGTGGGACAAGGGAGTCCTTACATATGTTTCAATATAAAAATGCAACAAAATGGGTGTGAAAAATGAAATGAATTTACTGAACAATCTGGGGGGGGTGAAGTATCTTTCACTGCTCAGCTCTGCTGTTTGGGTTGTTCTGTGGCTTACACTGAGATCAAAGCGCGGCTCCCAGGGCTTTCGAGTCAAGAGATAAATGTGTCTTGCTGTCTGCTTGAAAAAGGAAAATGGTTGCAGCAATTCACCATTCTTCGCTTTTCCTGAGAAAGAAACCGACAGCTTTGCATTTCCGAACAAGCTGGACTGATGCCTTGAGTGGGCTCCCTAAATCTCAGTGTGGTTTTTGTTTTACTCTCCTACATCACCAAAATAACTTGTCCTTTCACCAGCCTTGAACAGAAAGCTGGTGCATTGCTTTTATTTCTCCTTAGACTGCACAGTGGCCACAGCTTCTGTGCCACAAGGTGAGAAGATATCTCACTCTTCACTGATGTGAGGATGAAGAAATGTCGCTGTGTCCTCTGTTGGTGTCTTCCACAGCCAGGGTGTGAATGAGCAACTGACTCATCCAGTGGTTCCAGTTTTTGGCTGGCTTTCCTGAGCTAGACTGCCTTTAGGTATATTGGAGCCAGATCCCAAGCTGGTGCTCCTCCTGCCATGGTGCCTTTGGAGTCAGCAGACCCTTTGCATCAGTTGAAGATCTGCCAAGACTTGAGATCTGCCGTTGCAATGGACAAGAACACAGGAAAGGAATTCAATGCCCCAGCTGCCTGGGGAGAAAAGTGTACAGATCCTGTTGATTTGCAGTGGATTTTGCAAGAATGAGTAGACAGAAGGAATCGGAGAGGAGGGGGGATGGACCTTATTTCGCCTAAGAATGATTCCTCTGAAAAGTGAGGAGGATCCTTTGGAAAGTGTGATTTCTTCTGAACTGGGATTCGGCAAGACAGTCATGCATGTATAACTAAATGGATGAGCTTCCCACGACAAGCCTACTGGTAAATGGAAATCATTTATTGTTAATGGATTTATTCCAGTTTACATGGCTTAAAAAGTGCCCCAGCTCTTACCACCTAGGAAGATCATAAGACCTTCTAACAGAGTGAAATATAAAGAAAGAAGTCCTGCTTCCCTCCCCTTTGAATTAGCCCCCCCACCCTTATTCTCAGGGAAATTCCCTTACCAAGTTTAGAGATTGAGAAAGGACAGAATGATTAATTTTTCCTGGGTCACCCTTTAAATCCCCAAAGGTTGCTTTGCTTAACTCTGCTTTATGGCAACTGCTTATGTCTCTGATGCTACAGCAGATAACTGGCACAGACCCTTTCTTCTTAAAGCTACAGTTCTGTGTGAAAAGGATGCAAAGTACACATCATTTCAGCAATATTCTGTGTGCATTCATAGAACAGAGTTAGCAGGAGTCACAAGGTTTCTAGTCTAACACCATGCCAAGATGCAGGAGTTGAGTGAATTGTCGAAAATAGAGGAATAAGGTCTGTAATAATATAACTCTTCCTTTGTTTCTCTTTGGGAATTCAGGTACCTACAAGTAACTTAATTTTACATTAGTAGAAAGCCCAGTAAATTAACAAAAAAAAACAAAACAAAACCTCTAAAATATCCTATTCTGAGAGCCTAAAATATAGTTGGTGCATAAGCATTATTCTGCTCACCCATTTAAAATTTCTAACAATTTTAGCATTTTTCCCCTCTAAAATTCTACACATTCATAGAAGAAACATTACAGAGAAAAATCCATGGACCCATAAAATTAAGTGTTAGATAAATAAATAACAATCCTTTATTATGAAATCAGTCTTCCTTAGGTATTTTTCTTCTGGTAAGGTGCGTGCGCACACACACACATGTTTGAGCAGGTTGTGGCTTTTAATTCTCAGTGTTATTTGTATTGGAGAAGATGTTAAATTTGGCAACTGTAAAATGCTTTCTATTATGACTAGAACTGATCAAAGTTTACTGGACAGTCCAATCAGAAAAGAAGCCTTTGTATTTCAGTCATCTTTAAATTCTACTTTAATTTAAAACATATTTGTAATTTAAGGGTGCAGTTCTTGCAAAATGTAATGCTTTATTTGTATGTTAAGAAGAATCAATGGCAAAGAAATCTATGGTCCTTGGAGACAACTTGTGCACTTCTTGAAGTCAATTAGAGTTTCTGGCTGGGGAAGGACTTTGGAATCAGGACTTGGTTTGCCAAACAGAATTCACACCAAGAGTACCGTAATGATTTTTAGCTCCTCAAAATGTGAAAATAATGAACTTTGATTTGGGGATAGACTAGCAGGCCTGATTTCAGCCAGTGTAAATCAGCATACGTCTACTAATGTCAACAGACCTCTTAGTTTGAACCATCTGAGGACCTGGCCTAGATGCTTATTTCTGTATTGGCTAAATAATAGGAACACATGAGGATGTGCCAGTGACAAGTTAATTTCCTCTTATCTGAAATAATCAAACCTTTCTTTACTTGGTTTCCCAGTTGTGTATACTCTGAAGATCCTCAATAATTGCACTGCAGCATGAGAAAGAGAGAGAAGTGGCACACCTGAAGTGAGCTATCAGGAAGACCAGTGGAATTCATGGTCCTGACATCACCACGAGGTAATGCATATTGGCTGTGAAGTCCCCATCATAAAATTGCATTCTTTACACTATATTGCTATCACACAAAAAAGATAAAGTGAAGATAAATAGGTTCTTTAGCTAAATTCAGATCTAGTGTAAATGTCTGCCACTGCTTTAAAGACAGTGAAACTACACACTATTCCACCTTCTCTGAAACTGTTCCCATGACTTTACAGATAAAATTCACAAATAAAAATCACTAAAGCTATCCATTATCAAAGTGCTGAGTTCTTGTGAATTACATAAAAGTCACATAAACAGTCATTTCAAAAATAATTGCTTAACTCCCAATACCGTAAGCACAACCTATCCCCAAAACAATGCCAATGTCTACCCAGATTTTTTTTTTAATCTAGCTGCATTAACTCAATCAGTTTCCTCAGTCTCTTTCTGCCTCTGAAATTGTGAGTTCTAAGTGGTTATGCCTTTGGTATATCACAAACAGATTGATTGAAAAAGAGAATGTTTAATAATAGTTCCTTCTTTTATAATCTAAGTTATAGCTCCTTGTTACTGTGTGATCATTGTCATATATATGTACAAACACACACGTTAAATATGCCAGTTTTAAAATCACAGGAATCCCATTTTCTGCTTCCAAGATCTTTAAGTCAAATGCTGCTATTATAAGTCCAAAAGTTCACAAGTTCCATTCCCCTAGAAGCTTACTGCATAATTTAGATAGATATCATAATATATAATAAGGGCAAAGTATGGTGGATAGGTAGAAGGAATAGAGAGTATAGCAAAGTGAATACAGCTTTTCAGAAAGCATTTATTTTGCAAAGCAAGGAGTTAACCTAAGTTGTTCATATTTGCAGATTTCTTGCTTGTTATAGCAATTATTTTTGTATTTGTTGCAAATCAGGTGTCACGAAAGGAGTGGACAGGGCCACTGGAAAAATTATCAGATTAGTAGGGACCTGGAGGACAGCAAGCTACTTGACATTCGTGAAAGGGAGGTGCTGTTTCAGTAGCAAGGCACAGTACCTAAAAAGGCACACAGCTCTGAGTGGAGAGGCAGCAGATATAAGAGCTGACATTTCTCCATATCTAGGTGTTGATATGAGAATAGTGTGCCTCGTAATTTGTGATCACTGAGATGTGCATAGAACAAGAAATAAATTGAGTGATCAATAAAAAAAAATTGAAACTGTGTGCTCAAATGTAATGAATTTGTTTTGGCTTATTCATCCTTTTTGTGTTCATTTTTGCAACATTTAAGCAATTGAATTTTACTTGCATGAATGTTTATAGAAAGCAAATTTTATACATGTGTGCCTGAGCTCTTTGAGAGAGGAGATTTCAAACTCACATTTGTATTTGGAGAATACAACCCTGATACAATTACTTTTGTGACTGTGATGGCAAAAAATTAAATTCCGTATCCAGATCATTGCTCTTACAGTGGTTTCATATTTATAGGAATGGTGTCTTTGAGAAGACCTGCGTGGTCTAGAAAGGAAAAGATCCTGTGTCTCTCTTATTATTTCTTCATATCTCAAATCTACATGGACTTCTTCAAACCTTGTTGGCTCATCCTGATTATTGAATTGGGGAACAAACCTAAGGCCATGTAACCAATCATTACTAACAATACAGACTGAATTTCAAATATTGGGCATAGTCTTAGTTCTTTCTTTATTAGTTTTATCAAATTTATCTGAAAAATTCCTTAGTTTGGAAAAAGAAAGTGTGTATTTGGGTTTTTATCCATTTTAACTCAAACTTTGCAAGTTCTGGAACACCCTAGACCTGGATTCTCTCTTGCAGACTCTTCACCAGATGGCGCAGTGTGAAATAACTGTTGTTTGGTGTTGGCTGTTAATGGAGAGGGGAGCATGCTGGGCAGTGAGCTGGGTCCTAGTAGTTGAAAGGGGTTCATTGCTTGTCACACAGAAATTGAGTGACCTGTGCAGAGAACTGGATGATGATAGTCCCCAGCTGCAGTCTCTGCTGGACAGAGCCCTGTTCTGACCATGGGCCTTCTGTCTACCTCTTCTATTTCCCTTGTGGAGTGGAGGAACATGATAGACAAGAAACCAGGCCTCAACAGCTAAAACCAGCTGACCACTGAAGCAATATGCCTAAAGGGAGTGAAAGACATCCATCGTTGCTGTGCTCATTTCTCCTACACTTTCAGTCTTGGTTGATTTTTCAACCTTTTAATTTTTTTTAAATAAATTCCCAGGAATTATTAAGCAAAAGGCTTTACTTCCAGTGCAGCTTGGCTACTTCTGTGGCAGTCTGCTAGCATCATTTACCCATACATTTGGTCACTACCCCAGGAAGGATCACTCTAGTGCAAGGGAGATCCTGTGGTTGTATAAGGCCAGCCGAGGGGCTGCTGCACCACACTTTCTCCCCATTTCCAGAATAGTAGGAGGAAAGGAATGTTGCCCCAGAGGTGGAAGACTGGACTGCGCACCAAAGTGTTTTTCACATTCTGTAGCCAATAAAGGCTGGCATAAATTAGAGAAGCCCTCAGTTTTCTCTAACCCAGTCCAGGAGAAATGGCATGCACAGCGTAGGACCAGCATTAGGACAGAGCAAAGGAGAAATCTAAGCTACTTTTGTATACCACCTTCTGATTTGTGCTTTATGTATTTTGGTTGTACCCAAATACCCAGTCCATTAAGTTTCAAATACTCCCAGTAAATGCTTAGCTGTCATTCTATAGAGTAAAACAACAAAACTGAAATACTAACCAAACAAACCCTCCAACAGCACACCTTACCAAAAAATTAGTTACGCATCTTTGGCAAGTGAATTAATTAGAAGAAATTACAATATGCAGGCGCTTCTTGGTGCCTCAGCTTGTCCTTCTCTAAAACAGTAATGATCGTAATGAGCTTTGAGGAAAATGCACTAAGATGTATGGTCACAAATGGCAAACTGTTCCATGCAGGCAGCACCCTCTTTGAGGTAAGTATAACTCTCAAGAGGTAAAGGAACCTGCCCAAATGGAACAACTTGCAGGGTTATGACCTACATCTACAACTTCAGTTCTAAGAGTAGTTCCAAAGTGTCAGTCTAGTTCAAACAAACAAGGAGTCCTGTGGCACTTTTAAAGACTAACGAACTTATTTATCACATGAGCTTTTGTTAAAGAAAATCCCACTTTGTCAGACACTTGAAGATGGGGAATTTACAGAATGGGAGAAAAATAAATGTTGGGAAGTGGAAGTCATGGGATCAGGTCAAACTGTTACAGCAAATCAAAGCAATTGTTTAGATTCAGACAGTGGAGAGCAGCACACAGAGGGAGGTCAGGTCAAATCACCTGTTGTAGTAAGAGAAAAACCCAAGATTCCCTAAGCCAAAAGGTGTCAAATCTGCCTATGTATCCCTGTTCTGTAGTTTTTTCTTTGAAGCTTTGATAAGTAATCCATTTCTTTAAGTATGTCTAATAAATCATCAGTGGAGTGAGCAGGGAGACTGAAGTGTTCCCCTTTTGGTTTTTTGAATGTTATTTTCTCGTGTCAGATTTGTGTCTGTTTATTCTTTCCCCTAGAGATTGTCCTGCTTGTCCAATGCTTAAGGCAGAGGAGCATTGTTGGCACAAAATGGCATAAATCACATTGGTGGATGAGCAGTTGCATGAGCCATTGATGGAGTAGCTGGCTTGATTAGGTCCTGTAATTGTGTCTTTTGTGCAGATATGTGGACAAAGTTGGCAGTGTGGTTTGTTGCAGGGATATGTGCCTGCTTTAATGGTTTTGTTTGGTTTGTAGTTGCTGGTAAGTATCTGCTTAGCGGGCTGTCTGGAAGCGAGGAGAGGTCTGTCTCCTATGCCTTGAGAGAGTGCGGGATTGTCTTGCAAATAGGCTCTAGAACCTTGATGATGGGCTGTAGAGGTTTGACTTGGACGTCATTGGTGATGACCAGTGGCATTCTGTTGGTTTTTTTCCATGGACTTCTCCTGTAGTGTTTGACTTCAGGGTACCCGCTTGGCTCTGTCAGTCTGTTTCTTCACTTCCATAGGTGGGTACTGTAGTTTTAAGAATGCTTGACAGAGATCATGAAGATGTCCATCTCTGTCTAAGGGATCGGAGCTAATGCAGTTATATCCTATGGCTTGGCTATCAACAATGGATTGTGTGCTGTGTCATGGATGAAAGCTTGAGGGATGCAGGTAACTATATCGATTAGTAGGTTTTTGGTGTGGGGGGTGTTTATGTGCCCATCACCAGGGGTGTCACTGCCCTGGGGAATGACCTGGGGCACAGGCACAGGCCCTGCCCCCTGCTCGCAGGCCCCGCCCCCTGCCCGCAGGCCATGCCCCCAGCCGGAGACAGGGCTGGGAGCAGCAGCTGTGGCCATGGGGTCACCCAGCACTTGAAGGGGCTAGAAGCTGCTGTGGGCAGCTGGGCCCCGGATCCCCAGCCGGGGACAGGGCCGGGAGTGGCAGCCACAGCCGCGGGCAGCTGGGCCCCAGATCTCCAGCCAAATCCAGCCAGAGAGGTGGGGCCCTGCCAGGACCTGGGGCACTGGCGCTGGCATTTGGGGCACGGGCCCCATGTGCCAGGCACCATCGATGCCCCTGCCCATCACTAATTTGCGCTGTAGTGTCCAGAAAGCAGATTTCCTATGTGGACAGTTCCAGGCTCAGGTTGATTGTGGAGTGGAAATTGTTAACATTTCTGTGGAAATATTCAAGGGCATCCTTTCCATGGGTCCAGATGAAGATGTCATCAATTTAGTGTAAGTAGAGGAGTGGTACCTGGGATCGTAACTGGAGGAGGCATTGTTCTAAGTAAGCCATAAAAATGTTGACATATTGTGGGACCATGCAGGTACCCATAGCAGTGCTACAGACCTGAAGATATAAATTATCTTTGAATCTGAAATGGTTGTGGCTAAGTACAAAATCCAGCCACAAGGTGTGCCATGACACCATCTGGGATAGTTCTCCTAATGGCTTGTAATCTATCTTTGTGTGGGATGTTGGTGTAAAGAGCTTCTACTTCCATAGTGGCCAGAATAGTGTTTTTTGGAAGTTAACCATGGATTGGATTTTGCTCTGGAAGTCTGTGGTGTCTCAAAGATAGCTGGGAGTGTTGATAGCATAGGACCTGAGGAGAGAGTCCACATAGCCAGATAAATCTGCTTTGAGAGTGCCAATGCCTGAGATGACGGGACATCATAGGCTTCCATTTTAATGGATTTTCAGTAGGCTATCCCTGGTCAGGGTTCTGGGGGTTTATCTGTCTTGATTTCTTCCTGTGCTGGTTTGGGGAGTTTCTTGAGTAGGTTATATAGTTCTTTTTGGTATTCCTCAGTGGGGCCAGAGAAAAGTGGTTTGTAGAACATTGTGTTCTAGAGCTGTTTATAAGCCTCTTGATTGCAATCCGATTTATTCATGATGACGACAGCACCTCCTTAATGATAATGTCAGAGTTGATTCTAAGCCTGTGGATGGAATTGTGTTTTACATGGATGAGGTTATGGTATAAGGGATGTTGTTTGTCCATGATTTCAGCATTTGCATGGTGGCAGAAACAATCCGTGTAGCTGTCTAGTCTATTTTTCTGACTATCAGGTAGAGTCCATGTAGAAAATCTGGACACCAATTTGTACACAAATCTGACATCAGAAATAACACCATTAAAAAACAATAGGGAAACACTTCAATCCTCCTGCTCATTCCATTGATGATTGTTAATAGCTGTGAAAGCAATTGAAAGCTTCAAAGAAAAACTGCAGAATTAGAATTCATATGCAGATTTGACACCCTTGCCTTAGGTTAAATAGGGGTCTCAGGGTTTTTTTTCTTATTACAACAGGTGATTCGACCTCACCTTCCTCTATATGCTGTTTTCCACTGTCTGACTCTAACCAACTGCTTTGATTTGCTGTAACAGTCTGACTTGATGACTTTCACTTCCCTGCATTTACTTTCCTCCCATTCTGTAAGTTCTTCAGCTTCAAGTGTCTGATGAAGTGGGATTTTCTCCCACAACAGGTCATGTGATAAATAAATGTGTTAGTCTTTAAAAGTGCCACGGGACTTCCTTGTTGGTTCTAAGAGTAGTTAATCTGGTCTAGCTCCAGAAGGCCTCAGGGAGTTCCTATAGACTGGTCTAAATCCCTTGTCTTTGTGATCAGCTTCCTTGTATATAGGCTTTGTTCCATTTTCATTCATTGAATTATTTTTACGGGCATTTCTATCACCACATCAATGTTATATCAATTCTCATTTACATTCTGTGGCCCCCTTTTCGTAATACAAATCCTAAACTGCAGTAGGATCCTCATGGGCTCTGTTCACACACAAGTGCTTGTTTCGAAACAAGCCTGTTTCAAAATAAAGCCTGTTTCAAAATAAAGCCTTATTTCGAAACACCTTATTTCAAAATAACAAAAAAAGTGTTTTTGAAATGAGTGAAAAGGAGGGAATCGAAATAGCATGTCCAGTGTGACATGCTATTTCGAAATAGGAGAGGGGAGGGGGAGGGACGCCCTGTGCTGGGAAGCCCCACCCCCGGGATTCCCCTGCGCCATGCAGCTCTGGCCAGGGGCGAAGGGGGGGCTCCCTCTGCCCCCCACTGCCTCTGCAGGGGGCAGGGAGGCTCCCCCAGCCCCCCCGTGGGTCCAGCCTCTGGCAGGGGGGCTTCCCCCGTGGCCCACCGCACAGCTTCTGCCGGGCACAGGGGTGCTTTCTCCGCCCCCTGCACGGCTTCTGCCCAGCACAGGGGGGCTTCCAGGGGCCGCATGGGGGGCTGTGGGGGAAGCCACCCCCGCGCCAGGCAGAAGCCGCGTGGGGGGGCGGAGGAAGCCCCCCGTGCTGGAGGAAGCCCCCCCGCGCCCGACAGGGGCCCCGGGGGGGGGCAGAGGAAGCCCAGGGGCGGGGTGCCTCAGGCTTGGGGGCAGCCCCAGCCGGCTTTCCCCCCTTCCCCTTGCTGGGGGTAGGGGGGCGAAGGGGGCTGAGGTTCCCGTCCCCCCCTGCTCCCAGCAAGGGGGAGCAGGGGGAAGCCAGCTGGGGCACCCTCTGACCCCCTGCACCCCACTCAGCACCCTGGCCAGGGTGCTGGGGGGGGTGGGACATTCCCCCCCCAGGGTGCTATGCACCCTGGGGGGGAAGGTCCTTGTTATTTTTAAACAAGGGTTGTTTTGAAATAACATGTCCAAACGGCTTATTTCGAAACCACTGGTTTTGAAATAACCCTCCTTTCGAAAGCAAAGTGCGTTTAAGCTATTTCGAAAGGAGGGTCTTGTTTTGAAACAAGGAGGTCCCTCCTTTCAAAACAAGAAAACGTCCTTTGGACATAGGGACTTTTATTTCAGAACACCAGTGTTGTTTCGAAATAAAAGCCCTGTGTGAACATACCCATAAACACTATAGACCCAGGATGTAAGCACACAGTTGAGTCTTATTGGCTTCAGTGGGCCTTAACAGCATGCTTAAAGTTAAGTATGTGCTTTCCTGAAAATAGATGTGATTAGTCACATGCTTAAACCTAAGCACATATTGAAGGACTTTCCTGAAGGAGGATAGGATTACTCACATCCTGAAAAGTTAAGCATATTTTTATGCAAATACAATTGCTGAGCATTTTGGGGATATGCGCCTTTTATGTTGCTCACAAAATCTGCATGTCAAACTCTTCTTACCATTCACCATCACACAACTAGTGTGACAAAGTTTAATGTATTATTTATCCATCTTGATTGCTGTAAACTTGGTTGCTGATTGCGATGATATTTATCATAGCAATGAATTACATGGCATCTGCATCTATCAAAATAAATCCTTTGTATCACCCTGCTGAACCCCAGATGTGGGAAATAATGTTGGATGAAAACTCAAACTGAAGGATGCAATTAAAATAGTAGATGAAGACTCTTGAACTAATTAATAGGTTGACATAAGGGGTACTTTCTGTAAGCACATTTTCTCTACTCAGCATTCTAAATTGTCAGGGGTTGATAATAAAAAGGCAAAGTCTGCATGTGGGTAGAATGGAGATAAATTTGTGTTTGATATTACATAGACACAAATACATAGTTCTTGTCTGGAAGTATCTTTGCAACAATTCACAGGAATGGAATTTTAATATATTGTTGGAAAATAGTTGCAGGCCATGTATCTTTCACCATTGTAGACAGAGAGAGATCTTGTTTCTCTAAAGATAAAAGGATGACAAAAATGGGGCAAGATCTTGAAATTATTTCCCCTGGTATTTCCCCAAACTTTGAAATGCTTCTATCAGCCACCATGGAAACATCTGGTGAATGGCTTTCATGATTTCAAAATATTATTAACATGTAATGATAAAGCAAGCAGTTTGACTGCTAACACATCTAGTCGCAACCTATTATGAGAGATTTGAAATCCAGATGCAGGATCTGACTTTCCTTTAGAAACAGGAAGAGAGGCTCTTTCAGAAAAGCTAGGAGAGTTGAAAACAAACTGTTCAAGCCCATGCTGAATTTATTATTATAATATCCTCATGTCCTGTCAATTTATTTTTCTATTCTTTTAGGTGTTAAAAATGGGTGAATTGTATATATTAGATGTATCCTACAGCATAAGGGGAAACAAATCATTTTTTTACCTGACCTTTTAAGCTCTTGAACAGAACCTCTAACACTTGATGTGGCTGGTGGCAAATATCTCTCGAAGAATCTATTTGGTAAAGATTAATTGAGATCACCTGTTTACTCAGCTCGTCAGCCAGAGCATGCTTCATACTGGTCAGATACGCTGCTAATTGGAGTGCTCTGGTCCAGCCACAACATTCCCACAGGTGAATTGTTACTGAATACAATATGGAAGTCTGAGGCCTCCCTAGAAATTTATGTAGTGCAGCACCACTGTGTTTCTCCACAGGCATGTTGGTCAACTTTTTTTTGATCAGAAGAAAGGTGGGTGAGTCTCAGCATAGCCCACAGCTCTAAAGAGAGTGAGTGAGAGAAAAAGTGTAAGTAACATGGGTTCTTTTGTTTTTTTGATATTGGATACCAGCTGAGCACTCCAATCAAAATTGGGTGATGTTATTGAGTGTGATATCAGTCACTCTTTCTTTCATATGGGCTAATACACTTCTGTGTCTGTATAGTTTCACAGAGTCTAAGATCAGAAAGGTCCGGTGTATCTAGTTTGACTTCCCACATATCATAGGCCATTAAAAATTTCATCCAGTGACTGTACTCAGCCAATAACTTGTGTTTGACTTAAGCATATCTTGGGTTTAGCACATCTTCCAAAAAAGCATCCAATATTGATCTGAAGATATCAAGAGATGGAACATCCCCTACTTCCTATGGTAGTTTATTATAGGGGTTAATCACCTTCACTGTTAAAGATGTGCACCTAATTTCTAATTTGAATTCATCAGGCTCTTGCTTCCAGGCCTTCTTTGGTGTTTCCCATGATCAGACCAATATCATTTTCATTTTTCTGGAATAGGTCTCTGATTGGAATGCTTTGTCTTTTAAATTGGAGACTGTTCTTTTGGGTGAAATTCATTCCTGTCTTGAGGGCCAGTAGAAACCCTCTGTGGTCTCTAAATCCTCAAATTATGTCTTAAGTGCTGTGAACATCATCATACTGTGACTTATATAACACTGAATACATTGTGAACATGGAAATAACAATAAGAAAAGGAAATAGTATTAATGGGTTTATAAAAAGGAAGGTTGAAACTCAAGTTGCCAAAATCATTACATTATTAAAATACGTTCTCTGTTTTATTAATCATCTTTATTTATTAGTTTATACAGGGAAAGGTGATTTAGTCAAATCTGGTTGTATGTCTAGTAAAATTATTGTCATACAGTTCCATCGTGGAGTACTTTTCCTATATAGAAATTTTTCATTGATCCGTCGTGTCAGAAACGTTGTGTTGTGGAAGGCACCTGCCTGTTACAAGTCTGATTATTGACATAGGAACATAATTAAGTGGAGCCCCTTAGCAAGGGCTTACGTTTCATGTTAACATATGGAGTCTCAGTCATCATCAAGGAGTATATGACAGGAGAAACAAACATGAAGTTTGTTGGTTTCCTTGCTTTTGCTTTGTCACACAGCTGATCCAAGCTGTAGAATGCAAATGTAAGTCTTGCAATGAAAAAAACAAAGATTTTTGCAATAACGGTGACTGGTTTGGGCATTCTCCAATTATAGAAGACCCAGATTCATCCATGGAATAGGTGGCTAACACAGGCCTTGACAGTACTTGACCCCTATAAGTCAGCATGGGGAGACGGGCCAGTTGAGTGGCTGGCAGAACTGGCCTCGGCAGGGTCAGAATTGAAGGTCAAATTTTGGGCTGTGGGGAGGAGGAATTGTTTATGCACATGCGTAAAGATCTAATGTTGTCAGTGCTCCATGCAACTGGCAAGGAGCGTTTGCCATTCGAATGCCCCTAACCCTTGCTGTGGAAGACTTTTCACCTTCCCTCACCTCATTCACACACAGCTGAAACATTCAGGCTTTGTGTGGGTAGAGTTTACATTTTTGTAGAACAGAATAAAATATAAAACACAGTGTGAAAAAATAATTTTTAAATAACAAACCAAACCAAAAGGAAATCTCCCCTTGAATTATCCATTTTCTTTAACGTTATGGTTAACACACTATAAAACAGATTCTGACTGCAATGTGGGTGCATAAATAGATTTGCCTGACTTAGGGCTTTAGAGCAAAACTTGTGTCGCAGTTCCTTTGGCTGCAATAACCTACTCACGTGAATTAGGAGTTGGAAGTATCAAAGTCAGATTTATAATCAGAAATGAAACAGGTTGCTTCAGAAAAATGTATATTTGAACAAGGTTTTGAACCAAATTAGTTTGTTCACCCTTCCTTTTAATTAAAATCTAATTTCTGGGGTTCTGATTTTTATCTAGTTAAAAGTGAGCTAAATGTTTGCTATGAAAACATTTTTTCAAAAGAATAGAGATGTATCCATTGTCAAAACCAGACTATTTTAATAATGAATGATGCTCACTTCCTCAGAATGTGTAAATGTCCTAACTTAAAGTTAAACTGTCAACAGCTGAAAGACAATACCATTGACATGTACCTGGCACTAGTTACTCATGTTTATTTTTTCCTGGAAAGCTGTTTTGGGCGACAGAGTGGCGTCCGGGTTTCCCAGGTTGTTGTTCTGACGAACTGCAGTGGTGGTAAAGGCAGGGAGTCTGACAAAATCTCATTAATCATTTTAAATTAAATCCAACATTTTTCTCCAACACTGCCAAGAAGAAAGCTAAACTTTTGCAAATGAAAATTCCCTCTGAAAAGATTCGATATCCTGTCCTTGCTGCTCTCTAAATAAATATATTTGACACAGACACATACACAGACAGAGAGGAAATAATATTATTTCTAACCATAAAAAAACAACTGTGTGGCTGATTTTCAGACTTGCTGAACTCCTTCAGTTCCTGCTGATTTTTATGGAAGTGATGGGTGTACGGCATCCCATCTGAAAAGCAGATCCTATTTGTTTATTAAGTATTTTCACAGAATCATAGTAATAAAAATTTTGAAAAGCCAGTTAGGCAAATATGGAAAATATTTTTTCTTTAAAATTGTAAAACTTCCACGTGAGGGTTGGAAATTTTCTTCATAACAGTTTTATATCCTATCTATCCTTTTTAGTTTGAAAGTGTAAGAAAGAAAAAGTACAAATCAATTAATAGTGTTGGCCAGGACTGTAAAATGATGAAGTAGTAACAAAAATCTATACATTGCAAATATAGTAAAGACATTTCTTCTGCAACTAATGTTAGATGAAATATATTGTTTTTAACTCAATCATATTCTGTACTAATAAGACACATCTTCAGTTTTCAGCTGATTAATACTATTAAAAGATTTAGCATGGTTTTTTATTGTAGTTCCGAAAATCATTATTGTAAGACTGTAGGAAGATCATGTAATTTTGTATAGCATAGGTCTTTAAACCAAACTGAAACTATAACATGCCTAAGGGAAATGCAGGAAATCCTTCAAGTCTGTCCTTTGTCCATTTAATAGTGCTTTTGAGATTACTAGAGTGAAAGATTTTACAATGGCAGAAAGCTAGTTATCAGCCTTAATGCTTATTAGTTTTGATACTTATTTGAAATATGTTAAAAGAAAAAATTTTAAAACTTTACTTTGATTTTCAGCTGTAATTCCATAGAAGGCAAGTAAATTTGACTTTTAAAATACTTACAGCTGTGTGCCTCTTCTAAATGATAAAATTCTTCATCAGTGCTGTTCAATGGTTGAAAACGGTTTCAGATTTGCTTCTTATAACATAGCTTCCTTTATAGTAGATTCCAAAATGACAGACTTAGGTAGAAAAGAAAAAATTCCACCCATTGTAAAAAGAGCAGTTCTTGCTGACAAATTAAACTGTGTATATAAATGTATTGTGTGTTCATTAGAGAGGCATTAATGAAGCTTATTTGCTGACATGGGAAGTTCACTCTTTTACATACTTATTCTTTAATGTTTGTAATTTTCTCAATGATTTTTAGTGTAAGCAGATACTGCTTTATAGTTGGTCTCAGCTAAAAGCTAATTTTTATTTTAAAACAAATAAGTGTCTGGCACAGTAAGATCCCCCTCACAAAAGATCATGTGATAAATAATTTTGTTAGTTTTTAAAAGTGCCACAAGACTCCTTGTTTGTTTTGTGGAACTAGATTTAACACTGCTACCCCTCTGGAACTTTTTATTTTAAAGTTTCAAGAAAGTTGAGATGGTTTTCTGTGGCAACTTCTATTCGCTTCACTACAAAACAAACAGAATAATTTTATATTTAAAATATATTCTTTTTTTGTATCATTATTGCTCAGACAGCTTCATTTCATTTTGGAATGTCAAATTTGGCATAAATCTACTGTGATCTTCAAAGATGGATAGTAGCTATGCCAGTTAGTAACAAGTGGTTATGAAAAAAAAAAGAAATTAAGACATGAGAAGAGATTGAAGATGACATATTGAGCATGTGCATTACATCATATTCTTTAATGAAATAAGTACACTTGACATTCCACTCTGACACACAAACTAGTTTCATCTAGATGTATGCAGAACAGTTGTGTTTGTGTCACATTCAAGTATGGCTGAAGTCATCATGGTAAAAGATTTAAAAAGTGGTCTCTATGCAAATGTTTTTATGAGGCGCTTATGTTGTTCTGAACCCCCTGCTATCCATATGCCAAAACCGTCACCCAGACTTAGTGCTTTCAACCTAGTCTAACTGGCACAGCTAAGAATATAGATTAAAGCCTAGGTTACTTGCAGTAAAGATACAGACTAAACTAGTACTCCTAGTCTGCCAGTCCATCGTCTGCATGTGTAATAGGTAGGGGAGGCTAAGCCTCCCCTTACACAGTTGCTGCTGCCCCACCCTGGATGCTTAGGGGTGGTGGCCTTGTTTCTTCTTCTCCATGTTGGGAGTGGGCTTCTGTTGGACGTTTCTGGTGATTTGTTATGTGCCATGCAGGTTCCTGGGCAGCTGAAGATGTGGTATCTGCTACTTGTTTTCCAGGGTCACTTGGATTCTCCAGGGAGATTACTGATGAACTCAGCAAACTGAGTAGCAGATACTGCCGTTTCAGTCACCCAGGGAACCTGCATGGCACATAACAAATAAATTCAGCTGGGGTAAGGGACAGAGTGTGCAAGCAGTGGAAGATGTTGAGGAGGTGAAGTGGGGGGAGGACCGGGGTGGAGTGAGAGTGGAGCATGTGCAAGGCCAGATCAAGGCCCGGGAGAGGCAAAGGCTGCCCACCCCTATGGCCCCCCCCATTCCCTCCTCCCACTTGCTGTGGGGGGCAGAACAGAGACTCTGACCCAGTGCTATGGAGGGGTTTGGGGCTGCAGCCAGCACTGCTGTGGCAGAGGGTGAGGGGATGTGGGCTGGCACAAGCCACTGCTGCTGGAGGTTGGGGAAGGCTGGGCCAGAGGTTGCAGTACTCCTGCCCCATCCCTGGCCTGACTGTGAGCAGACCACCCAGCTTGGGGGCTGTGCAGCCAGGCTGAAGGCAAATTGCATCAGTTCACCACTGGGCTGGATTTTTTCATGGGGCTCCTCCTGATGCTGGGCCAGGGGCTGCAGCCCCTAATGCTGAGCATGGGTGATTCCATGAGTGGAAAAGGAGGGCCAGGAAGTCAGCCTCCTTAAGCAGCTTTATCTACCACGCATGTTCCAATCCCTCCTACAATTCTTGCTGTATGACCAAAATAAGACATTCTCCTACAGTTCATGTGGAAAGAATTATAGAGTATCTTACTGCAGTAGAAAGACTCATTGGATATGTTCCCAGAAATCCTAGTGCCATTCATGGAGGAGTCACAGCACCAGTAAAGTTAGAGTGGGGTCCACAAAACTCCCATTCAGTTGCTACCTAACCGTTGGTGCCAAAAGTCACCCAGTTCTTAAGTTTCCGCACTAAAAGTTTCCTGGGAGCTTTTCTTTCTCCCTTTAGGCATGTGGGCTTATGCATACCACCTCTTAGGTGAATGCATTAACCATGGGCAATGGGATATTCTAATGTAGGACTCCCTCAGTCTCTCTTGTTCTACTTTAATTAAATAATTGAGTAACTATTAATAGGTCAGAGAAAGTTAAAATATCTCTAGCCCAGTGACTGGGAGATATACCTGAGAGGTAGCAGATCCTTGTTCAAAGCCCTTTACCTTATTAGGCAGAAAGAGGACTTGAACTTGGGCATTCACACATCCTGTGAGTACCCTAACCACTGGGGTAAAAGTTATAAAGGAAGTCCTTTTCCCCTGTTTTAAGGAGATAGGCAGGCTTTGATATGCCTACAAAAGTCAGGCTCATGACTTAAATGATGTCCATACCACTGCTTACCTTAGTATAACATACATCATTCAGGTGTGAATAAACACTAAGTTACACTGACATAAGCACCAGTCTGGACAGCACTAGGTCAGCAGATGACATAGCTACTACCACTCATCGAGTGTGGTTAATATCAACTGGAAAATGCCCTCCTGTCGGCTTAGAGTGGCTATGCTAGAGCTCTTACAGCAGTGCAATCAGTACAGCTGTGCCACTGCAAGATCCGTAGTGTCTAGACATGACATTAGGCACACACTTGTCTTTCCCCAATTCAAGTTCTGCTAGCAGCAATAGGGAATTTCCTGCAGCACAGCCTTAGGCCACTTGAGAGAGAGAGAAAGAGCTTAGAACACACTCCTTTCACATGGGCTAGTGTAGGTGGCACTGTTTCTTATGTGCTGGTTTTGTGGATTGCAGTGTTGCTCCTGTGATTTGCTAGGAGTCTAATTCCGTTTTATGATTCCAGGACACCATAACGTAAGTTGATCTTTACAATGTGGCTGCTTATGTCCAGGCTATGCTAAGCCAGGTGTTGATCACTCAGGCTAGTCTGCAGCAAAGACATACTCTAATTCTCAGTGTGCCAGTTTTTGGGTATTCAGTGTTGGATGACTTGATTTTCAGAGGCAGTGAGAATCCAAAATTCCAGCCCAAGTCAATGGGAGCTGTGGATGTTCAGGTCCTTTGAAAATCAGGCAGAAGCTCTTTCAAGTCAGGTATCGAGAAGCTGAGACTCTCAAGAACAGTGGCCACTTTTGAAAATGTTAGTTTTATTATCTATAGCCACATTCTGATTGGATGTGTGCATCTTTGTTATTCCTGTGCACTAACTACTACTAGTCTACAAATGGAATTTTATCAATTCATTCATTCATCAGATGTTACATTAAGGATGTAGGAAGGTTAATGGCATGGAGATGTGGAATAGCCT
Organism: Podocnemis expansa; assembly: GCA_007922195.1. NCBI lineage: Eukaryota > Metazoa > Chordata > Testudines > Podocnemididae > Podocnemis > Podocnemis expansa. Next base: position 13,957,174 of record ML681966.1, on the reverse strand, counting down.
CTGAACACTGGGGAGAGGAGAAAGAGAGAAGAGACACCATTAAGCGTACACTAGGAGTGGATTAAATAAAAAAAGACAATTGGTTCTCCCCTGTTTATGGAGCCCTGTATCATGAGGGACTGTGTCATCACACAGCTTCAGGAGGTAGTATAATGGCAGAGAGAAGACAGGCCAATAATCTTGACTCTTTACTCTAGGCTTTTCAAGGGTCAGGGCCAGATTAACCAATTGGGTAATATAGGCTATAGCCTTAGGCCCTTCTATTTTTAGGCTCTATTTTAGGTCCTCTGTTCCATATGGAAGTAACAGCTGACCAACAGTAGCGGAACCATCAGGAATTTTCTTCTCTCTTTAATTTTATACAAAACAATATCTAATCTATTAAGAATGTGATTTCAGTTTACAGTGGTTGTGATTTTGTCTTTGTGGGCTAAGTAAGTGTTTTGTAGGCCTAAGCAATATTGAACTTTGTACATGGAACAAGGGACTTTGGCCTTCCTTGGAGCCTAGCCCTGACGAAGGGCCTGAACACTCCTCCTGGACAGACTCAGGCATTGCTAGACTCAGGCACTGGAAGCAGAGGAAGGACAGGAAGGGAAGGTATAAAAGACCATTGGATGATTCTTGGAAATTCACTACCAAACTGCTTCCCAGTGTCCAAATCACACTCAGAGGCACAGTGGAGTGCCAATGCGAGAGCTGCAAATGCAGTGGTTATGGGATACTCCAACATTCTTGAAGTGCTAGAGCATCAAAGATAATGAATCTCAAAAAACAGCAACAAGAAAAGATGTGAAGATCCTGAGTGCAGCATATACTTTGGAAACTGGTATTTTGTGATGTCTGGAATGAAATGCTGCAGGCATTCAGCAGATGCAGTCTCAGCTTGCAAAGTGCATAAACTGACTTTTCCAGGGCTTTAAACCTAATGAGGAGTCTTGGAACTGTTCTTCAACAAATGCAGGATAGTTTTCAGAGAATTGTTGCAAGAACTGTTAACATACCGAAGACTTGTGGCAATGCAATTACTCACTCATTCAATGACAAGGTGGTCTTCAGAGTTATTACTCTTATCACAATCATGGACAAACTGAAGAATTCATTAGAACCTTGGATCAAGGCTTATGAAAACATTGACAAAACCTTCAGTGTACTGAAATTTTTTTCATCTAATATTTCAAGTTTTAAGCCAATGGAGGTATCAAATGTCTTTACAGAAGTACCCAAGCAATCTCCAATTAGATTTTATTAAAGATTTTTTTTTCAATTTGTTGAATTCACATCACTCTCTGATAAAGAGCAAAGACGAAGACAGCAAATCTGTTTCAATATACCGAGATATCATTGAACCAATGTGACAATGTTTCCTAAATGTTGAAACTGCTTTAGTTAAATTTGTTGTTAATGATCACTAACTGTAATGGAAAAGCATGTTCCTTTTCTCTTTTAAAAAGGGTACAAACTGTCCTCCAATATACCATCATTCAAAAGCACCTCAGTACTTTGTTCCTCTTGAACACTGAGATTTGAAATTGTCAGGTCCTTGAATGAGGTTGACAACATTAATGACTTTGCCACAGATAAAGTTAGGAAAAAATTTGTTTGAAGAATTGAGTGTAGTGACAATATAATAAACTTGTTAATTTTACATATGTAAGTGATATGTAAATATGAATATAAATAAATGTTTGACTTCATTAGTTTTTTTGCAGTATGTAATTCATACTTAGGCCCTGCCTTCCTATTAATCTTAGACCCTTCATAACACCATAACTGAGAATACCTTTAAAGACAGATTCTTTTCAGACACTATGTGAATCAGGAAGAATTCCATCGACAACAGAAGCATTACTACTGAGAGAATCAGGTCCCAGAATTTTTGTGGGTGTGGCAAGAAAGTATGGCCTGATGAGGGTACCTGCAACTTCAAAATTCACTGCTATTCCTCTTACTTTCCCTTTCATGTGCCTCACACTCAGGAAATATTGCCTAGCAACCTCCTCTCTACATCTCTACGCAAAGGGCACTTTACAGAATGTGGGTTTGTTTATACATACCGCAGATTTTTAAAAGTTAAGGTGCTAATGTTTTCTAAATTGTTTTTGTTTCTTACAGGAGAAGACCAGTTGTTAAAGTACTGTTCAACATTACTTTTTAGTTATAAAAATCATAACAGTAAAAGCTCTTATTCCTTAAAACAAAATAAAGTCTTTAATTCAATTCAACACCCACTGTTGGTTTCTGAGGTTTCTTAGTAGAGTTGAGATTAACCTTTCATTGCTGCATCTGCTCTTAGGTCTTCTAAATGAGGACACAAATAAATCTGGTATACACAGAAAAGTAGCTATGGTAGAATGGATCAATATTGTAGAACTCAGAAGAGAGGACCATCTCTAAAGTCTGTAGTTCTTGTCCTCCTGGGTGTAGGATGCACAAGTACAGAGGGAGTGAAGACTTATTTAGAGGTAGTGTACTTGAACCACAGCAGCAACAGCTGGGTGCATTTTTGTATGTGGATGAGAGATAAGGCACTAAATAATGCATTCACCAATGGCAGCACTATCTTAACTTTAAGTAGCCCTCCTGTAGACTGACAGCACGTAAAGTGGCGCTGTTCACAGTTAACACAGCTGACTAGGCTTCAGGAGATCTGGCCTGTGTGATCTCATCTCCCCATCTGAAAATGAAAATAAAAATATTTCCCTGTCTCAGAGGGGACCCATGGGATGTAGTCACTTAGGTTATGTCTACACTTTGAAGGTTAGTTCGAATTAACTGAATTCGAACTAATAATTATTAATTCAAATAAAGTTAATTCGAATTGACACAGCCACACTAGAACCCCTGATTCGAACTTGCATCTCTGTACAAAGGACTTGCAAGTTCAAATCAGGTAGGGGGCGCTATTGCACAGGGAAAATCATGCTGCGGTTAATTCGAACTAACATTTAGTTTGAATTAACAAGCTACATTGGGTTAATTTGAACTAATGATTTTGAATTAACCATCAATTCAAATGTAAGGGAGGTTTTATAGATTCAAACTAGGCTTTCCTTAGTTCGAACTAAGGGAACTGCTTAGTTCGAACTAATGAAAGCAAGTGCGGACATGCACTAATTTAGTGTGAATTAAGCCTCCTTAATTCAAACTAAATTGTAAGTGTAGACATACCCTCTATGACTTACACATACACATTGTAGTAATCTGGCTGTATAAGTATCTAACCACATATCAGGAAAGAAAATTAAGATCCTTTTTTAAAATACCTTATGCATAATAATGAGAAATGCAGTATTGAGAGTTACTGGGCCAACAGCCATACAGTTCTCCATTCATTGTAAAGGAAGCTACAAAACTAAAAGTTCCACCCTTTCACCTATAGGGTAGTATATAATGGAAACTGTCTTGCACATATGTTCCTGAATCCAAAACCATTTAGAATTTGCCTGCACAAAACATAAGACAAGGAAAATTGTACTTTTAAAAACTAAGTTAGCTAATGTATCACCTCATGTAGGCACACTTTAACAACTTCAAAATTGTGTTAAATAGTTGTATTCATCACAGGTTCTCCATCAACAAAAAAAAACCAACAAGGAGTTGTGTGGCACTTCAAGACTAACAGATTTATTTTTTGCATGAGCCTTCGTGGGAGAAGATCCCATTTTCTAAGCATCTGAGGAAATGGGATCTTCTCCCACGAAGGCTCATGCAAAAAATAAATCTGTTAGTCTTAAAGTGCCACACAACTCCTTGTTGTTTTTTTTACTGGACTAGACTAACACGGCTATCCCTTTTGAAATCTCCATCAATGGACTATCTAGGTTGGGAAACTGGTCGAGGTAAAGTTAACATTAGCAACAACACATTAACCACCATGGGCTAACCTGGACATACCTTATATTATCACACAATGAGCTTACACAATAATAACTGCATCTATGCTACCTGCTAAGGGGTATTTTCAAACTGTTTTGGCTAACTTGAATTTAAAAAAGCACCATTTTTCTAGTCTATTCCTCATGTAGACAGACCTTCAGGGTTTTTCCTAACTAGAATTTGTGGTCCCATTTCAATTAGAGTTAATAACTGTCAGCCAATTAATTCAAGTTAGCACATGCAATAGTAAATGTTAGTTTAGAGACTCCACAAATGTTTGTTGTGTCCTGGAACCAACACTGATGCAGGGTCATGACTTAGGTATCCAGTAACATAAAAACAAGATCAAAATTTGAAATATAAAAAGGAAGAAATGCAAGACTTTTTAAGAGAGAAAAAGGAAAAACTTTAGTTAAAATATTTTACAATAAAATAATTATGATTATAAATCTCTTTAGTTAAATATGTACACATTACATGGTATTTTAAAAAAAGAATGGAACTGGTTAAAGTTTTCAAGCAAATCTAATGCACAAATCCACCACCCTGTCAGCTTTACATTGTAATGTCAGTTTAACATTCATAAATGGCTGTGTCAGACTAATGGCACTGCTTTGTGCAAAACATAAACAAAACTAAGAAAAGATTCTGAAAAATCCTTCGGTTTCCATGGTAAATTGCTAAAAAAGGTAGTACGTACAACACACGTTGTGATTGTATACAGAGGTTAGAATGACCAGCACTAATATAACCCCCATATCTATAAAATCATTAATTCCTTGGGTAGCTTTAGTTTTTGTAAACTACAAATTCTAAGTCCTAGCAAACTGTGCTTTTAGGCAGCCACATGGCCAATAAGGTAAATATTGTCATAAAGGTGCCCTACAAAATCTTCACTAATGTTCTGAGCAGCGCGTCGTGTATTTCGGATGAATTCTCTCTTTGACATTTTGTTCTTCACATGAGGGCTGGTCAGATCAATGGAAAGTAGGATCAAAGAGTAGCATAGTACATAAACTGCATCTAAAGAAAAGAGAAACATTATGAAGTTATTGCTTACAAACTTTACAGAGCTACAAGTATGGATGGCACTTTACAGGCAACTAAAAAGACTGCCCCTTGCTCAAGGATCTTAACATCTTAAGGGCCTGCTTGAATAAATATGCACATGAGTAACTTTACTCATACATATATCCCACTGAAAACAACTGTTTTTAAAAAAGTAATGATGATAGTGATACAAACAAACTGATGAACTTATTAATATTTTTATAGTATCCAAACTTTGCAAAATGCTTTACAGACATGAAAGTAAACAGATCTTTGCTGTAGAGAATTTACATTTTAAAAGACATGAATATGGCACATTCTTAACACTAACCATGTGGGCAGCCCTACTAGGTGAAATTGAGACCCTCTGAAGTCAATGACATAATATCCACTGACTTCAATGAGGCCAGAAATTTATCTTATTTACTTCAATTGAATTGTTCACAGGGTGTAAAGTAAAGCATATGTCTCAGGAATGGTCTATGCTACAGACTTTTGTTGACCAAACTCAGGTTTTTGTGCCAAAACAATAGTGGTGTACACACAGTACTCCCCTGCTTCCCAAACTACCTTGATTTTGCACCAAAATAAAACCACCCCAACAAGAAACAAAGCTTTTTATGCCAACTCTAAGTGACAAAGCAGGAGTGAAGACACCACCCTTGATTATCTTACAGGACAAGGCTTCCAGGAAGCATTTCGCAATGCCCATCCTGACCATCCATTTGAACTCTGTTGCCCTGCTGCCATCTACCTCCCCTCCTTCAAAATCCCAGGAATTTTTGAAATTCCACTTTCTGCTTGATTGGCGTGTAGAAAGCTCACACTGCATTTTCTGAACAGACCATGGCAGCTCCACATGCCAGATACTCTCCCACTTGGAACACACAAGAGCCTCTGGATCTGATCAGCATTTGGGGAGGAGGCTGTGCAGTCCCAGCTCTATTCCAGCTGAAGGAATGGCATCTATGGTCAGATTTCTCATGGCATGGAGAAGGGCTGAGCAGGACTTCCTGTAGTGCTCTGTGAAAAATCAAGGAGCTGCAGCAGTGGTAAGAAAAGCCTAATGAGTCAAACCATCACTGGTGCAGAGCCAAAGAACTATTGTTTCTATAAGAAGCTGGAAGCTATCCATAGCAGTGACCCCACCTTCACCACCAAGACACCCGTGGATACCATCCAGTGACCCAGAGACGACAGATACTGGACTCAGTCCTAACGAAGTAGTTGTGGATGAGGAATTCAAGTTGGAGAACAATGTGGAGCAGGAAACTGGGTTGTTTGGTGATGTGAGGAGGCAGGATCTCTTCTTGACCCTTGAGGGTTTGAACCAGTCCCAAGCTCTCCATTTTGGTATACAGAATGTGGGAGAAGAGAGCTCTGTAAGTAATTTTTTTGCGTTGATGTTTGGTTATATGTGGTACACTGTTCTTTGCTTTGTTGCATTATTTGGCTGTTACAGAGATAGAAATGCACAACAGAACCTGTATTTGCATGTGCTTCCCATTCACCTGTTCAAAAAGGCAGCATGCTGAAAAAGTGTGTTAGTGCATACCAAGGTTCCTGGAAATCATCCAGGGAGATCTCTAGGAAAAAAAAACTTTCCTGGAGATGCTGTTCAGTCCTCTGCCAGAGATTCCTTGGAAGAACTATTTTGTTTCTTCCTTCAGGGTAAGATATTTTCTTGTGTCAATCAGCAATCCCTTGTATAAGGACTAAAGTGCTAGAGAGGTGAGCAGCATCGGGACCCAGCTTGAAGGTGCTTGCTTACTCTCAGCAGTGGGATATCTGCTTCCATGGCCCCTCCCTGTGGAAAATGGCGATACATTTGCAATTTTGTCCCTAGATATCTGCATCAGTGCCCCAAACAACTAGCCAGAACCTCTTCCCCAGTTTGAGTGCCCCCTCTCCGACAAGCTCAATTCACTATGCCCTGTGGGCTTGCAAGGAGACAGTGAGAAAATGGTGTATTTTACAGTAATGAAATCAATGCAGTAAACTGACAATCATCTTCTGTTTCTTGTCCTGCTACAGATGTGCCCTTGAGGGGAAACCCTTATATGCCTGCCAAGTGCCTACAGCTGATAAGAAAATGGACACAGAGGCAGATGGCAAAGTGACGATGGAGAAGCAAAGAGGACATGTTCCAAGAACTCTTCCACTCCCCTGTGGCAAGGAAGAAAAAAAAAAAAAAAAAGACATGGAGATGCACTATAACTGAAAAAAAATAAAAAAAAACCTGATAGGCTGGATAAGAGGGAAAATGAAGAACGAGTGATAGAAGGTCATGAGTGCATGATAAAAGCCATGGAGGAACAAAGAAAGCTACTAATGTCACTTGTTAATGCCACACACTGAATTCATGTGTGCCCATCCTCTCTTTGAAGTCAGGACAGAACAGCTTTCCTTGCCCTCTCTAAACTCCCCCTGTCCATTGTTACAAAACTCCTGGTCTGTCTCAGTACCCTATCTACTCCCCCACTTCAGACAGCTGTCACAATGATGGCTGGACTTAACAGGCAGTTGACATAGCTGACACTGCCCCTCACTGCTTTCTTCCTTCCCACTTAATTATTCACAACACGCACAAAAAGCTATTTAATGAAGATGTACTCTGAAAAAGAAGCAATTTTTATTTATTTGTCTTTTAAACACTGTGTCTCCAGCTTATATTGATACACAGAGCAAGCTAGCTAGCAATCATAGCACAGCACAGGGCTATTTACAAAGCCATCTTATTGTCAAAAAGGTTCCTCAAGGCCTCCCTGATTTGAATGGTCCCCCGTTGTGCCACCTCACAGCCCTGACATCCGACTGTTCATAGCCACAAGGCTATTCACTTCTATGCTCAACCCAGAGGGAAACTTTTCATCTTTATCTTCACAAATATTATGAAGCACGTAGCAGGCAGCGATAACCTTGGGAGTATTTTACTCATTTAAATCTGATCTGCCATAAATGCATCACTAGTAAGTTTTAATCTGCCAAATACATAATCAATGGTCATTTGGAGCCTGTTAAAACTGTTACTGCTGCTTGATGTTACCCAAATTGCACATATAAAGCTTCTTTAGTCATGGCAGTAAAGGACAAACTGGGTCTCCAAGGATCACTATGAGCATTTCAGCATCCCCAAGGGAATATTCTTGTCTGGAAAGATATCTGCTGCTTGTAGCTTTCTGTACAGGCCGGTGTTCCTGAAGATATGTGCATCCTTCACATTCCCTGACCAATCAGCACTGATATCAGTGACACATCCATGATGATCCACAAGCACCTGCAGTACCACAGACAAGCATCCCTTTCTATTGATGTACTCTGTTGCAAGATGGTCCAGGGCCGACATTGGGATTTGTGTGCCATCTGTGATCTGACCAGAGTAAGGGAATCCCAAAACTGTGAAGCCATCCACTCTGTCGTTCACATTTCCAAGACCCACTGTTGTAGAAAAATGTGATTAATTGCCCTGTACATTTGTGATTACACTGCACTAGTGGTGAACATCCTGACTTCAGACTAATTAGCAACTGATCAATAGCAATCTGGAGCTGTCAGATTCCACATGGTGACCACCACGCACTTCTCAACCAAGAGGGCAGTTCTCATTCTGGTGTCTTTATACCACACAGCAGGCATGAGCTTTGTGCAGTTTCATGAAGTTGGCTTTGCCTATTCAAAAGTTCTGTAGCCATTGCTCATCATCCAAGACCTACATAATGTTGCAATCCCACCACTCAATGCCCATTTCATGTGCCTCAAAGCAGCAGTGCACTGTGTGCAGATGTTCTGTGAATGCAAACAGTAATTTGTCAGCAAGTTAAGGAAGTATGGGTTGGATGTGTGGACTGTAAGGTGGATAGAGAACCGGCTAGATCAACGACTTCAGCGTGTAGGAATCAATGGCTCCGTGTCTAGCTGGCAAGCAGTAATGAGTGGTGTGCCCCAGGGGTCGGTCCTGGAGCCAGTTCTGTTCAATATTTTCATTAATGATCTGGATGATGGGATTTATTGCACACTCAATAAGTTTGCAGATGACACCAAGCTGGGAGGAATGGTAGACACGCTGGAGGGCAGGGAGAAGATTCAGGAAGACCTTGACAAATTGGAGCAGTGGGTCAATGGAAATCTCATGAGGTTCAACAAGGAGAAGTGCAAAGTCCTGCACTTGGGACAGAAAAAACCCCATGCACTGCTACAGGCTGGAGAGCGATCAGCTAAGTAGCAGCACCATAGAAAGGGACATGGGGGTCCTGGAGGATGGGAAGCTGGATACGAGTCAGCAGTGTGCTCTTGCTGCCAAAAAGACCAATGGCATACTGGGCTGCATCAGAAGAAGCATTGCCAGCAGATCGAGGGATGTGATCATTCCCCTCTATTTGGCACTGGTGAGGCCGCATCTGGAATACTGTGTCCAGTTTTGGGCTCCCCACTACAAAAAGGACGTGGAGAAATTAGAAAGAATCCAGTGGAGGGCAACAAAAATGATCAAGGGGCTGGAGCACAAGCCCTATGAAGAAAGAATGAAGGAACTAGGCTTATTTAGCCTGCAGAAGAGAAGACTGAGGGGGGATTGGATAGCAACCTTCAACTACCTGAAGGGATGTCCAAGGAGGATGGAGCTCGGCTGTTCTCAGTAGTAACAGAGGATAGAACAAGGAGCAATGGTTTCAAGTTGCAGCTGGGGAGGTTGAGGGTGGATATTAGGAAAAACTTTCTTACTAGGAGGGTGGTAAAGCACTGGAATGGGCTACCAAGGGAGGTGGTGGAACCTCTGTCTTTGAAGATGTTTAAGGCCCAGCTGGATAAAACTCTAGCTGGAATAATTTAGTGGGAGTTGTCCTGCTTTTTTTTTTGGCAGGGGGTTGGACTAGATGACCTCATGAGGTCCCTTCCAACTCTATGATTCTATGAATTCAGCAGTGTTTGTTTGAATGGCACACAGCAGGTCAAGTGCCTTAGATTCCTGTTCAGATTAGGAGCTCATGTTAAACTGCACAAACAGCTCAATGTGTTCACAACTCAAATGACAATAGTGGAGAGCAGTGCAGGATCCATCCTTCAGACAGATGGCAAGCGCTCAGGAAACTGGGAACTAAAAAATGCTACAAAATGCAGTTGGAAACCCATGAAATGACAGGACAGAAATCACAGTATCATAGGACATAGAGCTCACACCCATGATACACTGTGACCTTCTCTGCCTTCCTACAACTCCTAGTGCACAAGGTGGCAAAGCACACAGTGGGGTAGCTGCCCAAACTTTCTGCTGTCAGTGTCAGTGACAAAGCATCAACTGTGGATATGGTTTGTTGATACAATGAATGCTGTGAGAACAGGCACTGATGTAATTATAGCACTTTTTGATCATTGCTTAACTTGTGCTGACAACATTCTGTAGTTTAAACAAAGCTTAAGTTTTTGCAGAATCAGAACCTACACAAACCAGAGATAAAGGGCAGACTTGGATGAAAAAAATCCAATACAAACATTTTTAAAATCACTTTTTGTACATGAAAGTTGTTCGCCTGTCAGGTATGTATCAGTCAAAAGTTTTTTGGTTTTAATTACTACTACTTGTCTGTACTACAGTAGATCCTAACAGGAAGATTTGTATATGCTGAATGGTTACAACATGCTCTTACATGACTCCCTTGTGTCACCCCTCCCCCCCAATCAAAACTAATCTTTGTAATTTTAGAAAACTTAATTAGACTAATTTCAACCCACTATGAAAGTAAAATTTTCTAAAGTATATGTACATAAATATAGATTGATTCACAGCATAGAAGTCCTATTTTCTTACCAGGGCTCAGGCCAAGCTCTCTCATCAAATCAGGGTTACAAGCACAGAATCTGTGTGAGAACTTTGTTATAAGAGTCTCAAGATACTCCCCACGCTCCTCAGGGGCATGAATGTGTCTGAAAAACTCTCTCAGTGCATTTGGCAAGAACTGATTTCTGAAGTTGTGCAGTGTCACAAGGTCATCCAAAACGTCTCTCCTGATTGGGGGAGAAGAGGGGTAAGAGGGAAACAAATCAAACATATTTAGAGAAATTTACTTTTCATGGTTTAAACATGAAAAAAAGATTTCAAAAATTAAAATGAAGACTTCTTAAAGAGTCTGAATTAGAGGTGTTTTCTGTCAAGAGAAAATGAATTAAAAATCCAACAGATGACAAACAGGAACAGGAAACACATTCCTCAGACTGCTACCACAGCAGCATACACTTCAGAGAAATTATTTAGAGAAATTTACAGAAGTTATAATAAAGTAATATTCTAAACTTTTGCACACACAAAGTATATTAAAGGAAGTTGAGGCTGCAATAATATCTGACAAACCTAAGGAAAATACAGTAGAAGACAAATACAGAATATATCTTTCAAGGCCTATATATATGAACAAGCAGTTAAGGCAGCATCCTGTTACAGTCAGGCTCTACTAAGGAAATAGTCACTCATGGTAGATACATCCAGCACAAAGGCCCTCTGTAGTGCTCAGCAGTGTTCCCTCTAAGCTGCGCTGGCGCGCTGCAGCGCAGCGCACCGCAGCCGCCAGCGCAGGGAAAGCTGCCGGCAGCGCACTGCCGGCAGCCAGAGTCCCTGCCTAGAGCTCCTGTGGAGCAGGGAGTTTTGAAAACTCCCGCCCAGAGAAGCTCTAACGGAGCATGCCCAGAAATTCTGGGCATGCTCCGTAGAGCTTCTCTGGCCCGGGAGTTAGGGCTGGGCCCTGCCCCTCCAGTCCAGCCCCGAGGTAAGTCTGTGGGGGCTGGGGGGGGAGTGGGAGTGGGAGCAGGAGCAGGGGGGCGTGCTGCGGGCAGCGGGGAGGGGCTAGCAGGAGCGGGGTGGGGGGGTGATGCCACGAGCAGGGGGGGGGCAATGCCAGAGCCAGGGGGCGATGCCGGGGGGCGATCCCGGGAGCGGGGTGGGGGGGCGATGCCGGGGCCGGGGTGCTATGCCGGGAGCGGCGTGGGGGGGCGATGCCTGGGGGGGGTGAGCAGGGGGGGAGGGGCTGTGCAGCAGGCCCCGGGGGGGGGGGGAGCGCAGTGAGCAACATGAGTTGCTCAGCTGCTCTCTCCCCTTAGAGGGAACATTGAGTGCATGCTCCACACATCCCCTGCACTTCAAATGGGTTTGGGGTGAAAGGGAAATTTGGAAGCAAGCAAAGGGAGAAACAAGAGATCCCTAAAAGGTACTGATCCAGTGGCTGAAACATCCCAAGTAGGGACTGTGAGCATCAGCATCCAGAATTCCAATCTACAGCCTACGCATGCACAGTTACAATTTTCACACACATAGGCTATGTCCACACGTTGCTTTTAAATTGAAATGACAACTGTTTTGATTTTAAAAAAGTCATGTCCGAATAATGTTTTGTTATTTCGAAATGACAAGCCCTGTCATTTTGAAATAACGGACCTTATTTTGAAATAGTAAAACCTAAGAAGAAATTGAAACAGCCATTAAATCAAAACAGTTGTTTCAAAATAACGCCGTTCAGACGTGTTATTTTGAAAAAAACATTATTTCAATTAATGCTTTTGCCCTTCTACTTCCCAGGGTGCATTCCTCTTTCTATATATTGGGTGGGGCCATGGCCCTTCTGGGGGCCATGTTGCCACACCTCCCATGCTGCCCCTCTCTTGATTTGAAATAGCAAGTCCTGTGTCCAGAATTGCTATTTTGATTTAAGGTTTTTGCTTATTTCGATTTAAGTTAACTCAAAATAAAATTGTTATTTTGAATTAACTTATTTTGAAATAAGCGTCGATGCGTGGACATAGTCATAGTGTCTTGGCTAAAGCTTGGTTACTCACTCTTTGAGGAGGAAAGGTGAATCTCATCTTTAAGAAACAGGAAAAAATATGCATAGGAAAATATTTAAAGCAACATTCCATGCTGGCCAGCACAAAGATTGCATTTATAAGGTGACATCTTTAGCTGCAAATGTAATTTAAGATTGGAACTGAAAATGTGGAAATAAATATGGGATCTGACCTTACCAGTTAAGCACACTATGCCAGGTATGCTTATATATAGTGTTACACGCACACGCACACGCGCGATAACAGTAAATTTCCTGCGTTAGGAATACTATATTTTAGCTGAATCCCTATATATGTTGTTTACTACAAAATTTTAATTAAGTTTTTTTTTGTTAAATTAGTAAATGTATGAAGACTGATTACACAAAGGTGCTACAGACTAAATATGAATACAGCACTTTTACCTAAGAACTGATTCAAATTACCTTTCGTCAAGATAGATTCTCAGTTTTTTCCAATTTAGTGTTCTTGTACAGAAGATAAACTTGGCTATTTCCTTTGGTGAATCATCTAGTATGCCCTTGGACATAAAGTAGTTAACTCCCTGAGACAAAAAAAGGACATAAATAAGATTGGTCTTAACACTTTTTTCATGAAGAAATATTGTAAATGAGTAATACTGGCACACAAGTCTGATAATGTTTTACCCTAATACCCACTTCATCTTCTAAATTGCATTTCAACATGCACAATCCAATCTAAAATTCATATAAATCAAATGCAAATAAAAATAATGAAAGATTATGGTTGAGATTTTACATGTACTAACAGTAGGAGATTCAAAATTATGGAGCCCACAGCAATTGTAATTTGGCTCTGTTACATTTTCTCTTATAATGTGTACACTATTTTTTTGCCTTCATATTCATATACATTGTGATTAAATTATGTTTGCTGTAGCGACCGTAATTTATAATTTCCTAACTATGGTTCATGTAAACATTATTGGTCATAATGTGCTTTTTGCCATTCATTTATTTTTTATTGACAGCATTGATTTCAATGGTCTCCCATGTGTATGAGATCACATTCAAATATGTGCATTAATATACATAAATGTATAATAGCTCAAATAAATGCAAATATGCTTATTTCAAAGTGCAGACCACACACACACACAATGTACAGAAAAACCCAACAGCATTCTGCCTGTGCCTAATTAAAAAAAATACCTAGTTTGAAAAGTGATAGAATGAACATATACCAGCTTATTTATTACTTCTACATTACACCCATATTTTCACACTTTGCCAATCACACATTTCTTACTAAGGAACACGTACATGCCAAATCTGAACAATACAAATAAAGTTTTAAGAACTATTTGGATGCTTTTTTTTTTGCATTCAGACATTTCAAAGCATGAAAACTATTTTTATTGGAGTCATATAACTCAGAAGCTGACTGGATTTTAAAATGAGGAGGGCTAGAAGGTGGCAGAAAAAAGAACTGAAAAATTTAATCATTTTTTCATTATGCATCCTCTGTTAGGCAATTTACAATATTTTACAAATTTCCCCTTTTGTTTAAGTTACATTTATAGACACAGGGCACGGGTGGGGAGGGGTCAACCTAACACATTGTACATAAGCAACCTTCCCAATGATGTCAGTTGAAGTTCTGCATAAATAAGAAGAGCAGGACTGAGTTTTTAAGTTGGACAATTATTTTTATAAAAAGTGAGACAGCTGAGTAAGACAGAAAAGCTGAACCATGTCAAGCAAACAGGAAACTAGAAAATATGTCTTGAGATAATGACCAGGGACTTCACTTAAGAGATCCAAAACAAAAGTGAAAGATTAACGCACGTATACAAAGCACACAATATGCTACCTAGCCAATTACTTTTACTTGTTCATAATTTTTGCTTTTATACTTGCAGAAAATGTTACCTGAAGTAACATAGTTCTTTGGCTAAAATCAAAACAACATTTTAAATATATGAAAAAAGATGCATACAATTTTCTATTAGAAACAAGAAAACTAGACATCCTTAGGGCCTGAATCAGGTAAGCATCACCATTCAGAGCAACACTTAAATCTGTGTTTAATTTAAACCATGCATTTAAGTATGTGCTTAATACCCATTAATCTAATTAGGATTAAAGTGCTATTCTGAATAGGAGCAGTCTTGACTACATGCTTAAGTGCTTTTCTGAATCAAGGCTTAAATGGGAAATTAAAATAGATTATCATAAAGACTAAATAACTGCTCACTGATTCTTCAAGTATTATGGCCATTGAAGATTCAAATCATCAAATTCAACAAAAAGCAAAACAGTAACACTACATTATCTCATTACATCTTTTGTTAAACGCTGCCTCCTTAATCTTGCATCCTGATTCAGTAAAACTCATGCTTAATTATAAGTGTAGGAAAGAGTTAAATTGAGCACCTGGCCTGAATGATAGCTACTGTGGTAACGGGGTTACTGTGGGCAAGCCCTGCTGTCCTGCAAATGAGATTCTATTTAAAAGTTACATTATCTTCATTTTTCTCTCTTTTTCCCCTCATACATTAGGTTCTGGATGGGAACCCTCCTCTGCTTGTTAAGGACTGTGAAGTAAAAACAGAAAATAATGTAGAAAATAATGAGTTTGAAGTTAAAGAGTCTGCACAATATATGCAAAACCTGTAAACGGTAAACAGGGGCGGGAATAATTATATGCACCACAATTATTAATATTCACTGTATAGGTTTTAATATAACTATACAAGCGTCTATGAAATGTCAGTCGTATGCATTTCCACACTGTTTTGGATAAAAGAATTGTGAGGCAGCTCTTCCTAACTGGAGAGGTGGATAGGAATGAGCAGAAACTAAAAAGTAACGTTTGACCCAACTGGCCT
Source organism: Podocnemis expansa (assembly GCA_007922195.1). Classification (NCBI taxonomy): domain Eukaryota; kingdom Metazoa; phylum Chordata; order Testudines; family Podocnemididae; genus Podocnemis; species Podocnemis expansa. The sequence goes on along the minus strand of ML681966.1, from coordinate 13,941,567 downwards.
CTGACAACCTGTTTGTTTATCTAACATCTAACAAAAAGCAGGTGTTTAAAGTGGTCAGATAAAACTGGGGGATTCAGTAATATTCTATTTTTAAACCACCTCTGTCCCCAAAGCACTGACCACTCTTACTACAGAATGCTACTAAGAGACTGAGACATTGGAAAACTCCACATTCTCCCCCAATTTGAATAGAAATGGATTTCCCATTTAACTTCATAATAAATAAAATAATGAATAATAATAATAATTACTTTATAAAGACAACCTAGATGTGTTCTCCCAGAGCTGGAAGAGGCTGAAAGACATTTTTGTGCTGTCTATGGCTCTTTATGATCTACAGTACACTGTTGGTAAGTATTCATCACACAAGTTACCACTTCTCATTTGACAATACCAAGCCACCCTCGCTCTGCTCCCTTCTTTTATCATACCTTTTTGAGAGCAATCTCCTCACCCCCCCCTTTTTTGAGATACTCTTATTCAGTTATGAGTATACATTTTTTGAAGAGCATAATTCTACAAAGAAGCCAAAACTAAAAGTCAGATTATCAGACATAAAATTTCCACTGCACTGATCAAGTGCTCAGCTTGTCTTTTGGCTATCCGCAGGAATTAGGAAAGATGATTTAGAACAGGGGTGTCCAACCTTTTTGGATGAGGGGCCACATTGCAATTCTTTTCTCACTCAGGCGCTGGTGAGCAAATTTTTTTACATGTCTAGCACCACACAGTCCACACAAGTGCATGCGGTATTTCCGTGATATGGATAAGAGCCCTTGGGAGGCTGGATTTTGGTGTGAGGGCATCAGTTTGGACAAGCTTGATTCAGATCTACCCTTGCCTTCATTTCCCATTGTGCTGTTTATGAGCTCAGCAGAATCCAGGGTGCAGTCCTAAATTTGAAATGGGATATTTAAACTCTATGTAGTAACCATGGGCCATGCTTGACAAGGAAAGCAAAGATTCTAAGTTATCACTAGTTGTTCCTGTGACCCCTTTCCTGTGTTATGAGTGTCTCATACTAGTTCTCTCTGGCCTACCCTCTGATCCCTTTTACTTCAGAGTATCTCCTTTTGTGGATGGATATCTGAAAGTGTGTGATATATAATTTTTCCAAATCAGCATTCACTTCACTCCACATTAGTGCAGTACTCCTGCAGTTATTTTCTTCACTAGCCATGATATTTTCAATATGCATGTTAAACCTTTTGAGCCACTTTTCAACTCCTGTCTTTGTGCTTCAGCTTCCATTACACATGTGCAAAGATGTAAAGCCCATGCTAGTTAATACTCATGAACACTGCCTTTTCTTAAATTCAGTTCCAGATGTACCGAACATACCAAAGGTAGATTTCCCAAGTTTTCACTGGAATAGTGCTTCTTGTAGCACATAAAAATGGATTAAAAGTAATAGATGCACAGCAGCAGAGTGGCCAATTTACATTTGTAAGGGGGCTGAGGGACTCTTTGAAGCATAGCTGGTGATTATTGGCCAGGATTGCCAGGGATGTGTCTTGGCAAAGGGACGGTCAGACCAGATGCATTTATTAGAGGTGCCAATCAAAGTTGCAGTGAGTTTGATTATTCAAAAGGGGCCACTGTCAGACAGCTCAATTATCATTTGTTTATAGCTCAGTTCTTTCTTGCAGACTTATTATGGCAGGTGTCTTGCAGAAGCTATTACAGTTAATTAAGGCTGAAAGTGGTTTATACTATAACAGCTCTGTTTTCATATGACCATAAACCTTCTGCAACTATTCATCTTCTAGGCTGAAGTTTTCTGTGCTTATGCTTGAAGGGCTTCTTTTGTTTTTGTTTTTTAAAGTTATAACAAAAATTGACAATTCATAGTTATTGGACAGTGAATTATAGTTTTACCAGTGGCTGCAGCCTGAAGAAAAGCCCTAATTATACTTTTATAATTAGGGTTGATGCAAAAATTGGCTGAAGCTTACAATTAGGCATAAATAGCTCCGAGTCTTGCGTTAATGCTTAGCTTTGGATAAATAATTTAAAAACATAAAAAGACAATTGAAATAAAGAATCACTCATGAGCCGGTTGTATCTGCTATGATTTTTAGCATATTTTCATAAACTACCCCTGTATGTTACAGCACTGTACAGTGTCTGCTAGAACAGTTCTCGTAGGAGCACAGGTTGCTGTTCTCAGTTGGATGCTAGCCCTCTTAGTATGATATAGATTGTAAATGCATCACTGAAAAACGTAATATATTTTTTAGTTTTTGTTATGACCAGTTTTATTCTGTAAATTGTAACCTTTTTGTTTTACAAAGATTACATAGAATACCAGACTAGGAACTGGGATAGCTGGGTTCTACTCCCAGCTCTGTCATTGGTCTGCTATGTAAAGCTAGGAAATGTCCTCCCCTCTCAGAACTTCATTTGCCAATGAGTTTTATCTGCCTGTGTAAAGCACTCGAGGATCAATGGGTGAATAAGAAGTACTATATAATGTAGTATTGTACTATGATATAACAACAATACAGTAGATTTAAAATAAACTGTTGCAGTGTGATGCTCTCAACTGCTTTTTGCAGAAATCTATCTTCAGCTAAATGATAAGTTCGATTCTACTAAGTTCAGCCTGGCTCCTTCACATCCCCAACTCCTCTGTTGTCAGATGGGGGCACTCATGCCACCCCTACACAATTCACTTTCATTTACTACAAGTTTGAAAACCTAACTGAGAACACAAACAGTAAGTATAGAGATATTCCTTTTTTCACTTTGCATTTCAAATCTCTCTAAACAAAAAAGAACAATGTCATCTTAAAACATTATGGTGCACAGTTAAAAAAAAAAAAAGTAAAATTTAGGAAGTGGGAGGGATTAAAAAACTTCAGTAGTAATGGAAACAACTTCTTACCATGTAAGCTCTCTGGGGCCCCTGCACAGTGCCTAACACAGTGTTTTCAGGCACTATCATAATATAGCTGTTTACTGATAGTTACAGAAACTCACTATTTTCTATGCTGTTGTTCTGGTTAAATGTTAATCTTAATACATTACTGTTTATGTTCTAATCTTACTATCCCATTAGACATAGAAAAAGGTATAAAATGACCATGTCAATATCTATTATTTATATAGTCCATTAAGGCTGAGAAACCAATCATTTAGTGTCAAGCAATTAGTTACGATTTTGAATATTCAATGTGATTCAATGTGAACTCTGTTCCTTATGCATATGCTTTTAAAACATTAAAAAAAAGGGGTGTGTGGAGGTGGGGGGACAAACACATGGGAGGCAGAGGTGCAAGGAACTAGCCTGGAACTCAGAAGACTCATGTTCTACTCCCAGTTCTGTGATTGGCTTGCTGAGTGACTTTGGGTAAATAACAGTCCCTCTTTGTGCCTCAGCTTCCCCAAATATAAAATAGGAATAATGACCTACTTTGTAAAATGCTCTAAAAACATATGGATTAAAAGTACTATACATTTGTTATGGATATTTTTAGCCTAAAAAGTTAAGTCTCAGTGTCCAGAACTTGTAATTTCCTAGATTCAGAGCTTTTTGACTCTGTCTCCAGAATACAGACTTTCTACAGTGGTTCAGCACTCTAGACCACTCTGCTGTTCAGTGAGACAGATATGACAATATCATGCACAAATATTATTGAATTAAGCCTGAGTATTTTATGAGTTCATTGTATTAAAAATGCAAATGTTTATGTACTATTGAGGGATTCAAGGCAAATCCATAGGGGATGGGGATCACATCCTTCCAGAAACGAAGAACAGTGAGGGTAGTTATGCAAATTCACTCCGGTTGTAACACCTCCAAAGAGCTCCACCACCGGTAAAGACACCCAAACATACTCGTTCTAACTGCATTTTGCATGCACCAATAGATAAAAAGGGATCTTGGATAAGCACAGAGAGAAAACTGATTCCAGGTCATCTTTCTGATATCACAAGTGGCCAGGTGCTCTGATCCAAGCACAGCCCCTAATCCTTAGGGAAGGGTTGGAATATCTTTGGCCAACTGAGCCCACACAAGACAGAGACGCTTGTTCTGAGCTGAAACTGTGATGAACTTACAACCACAGGAAAAACCCTTGCATGGAGTTTGAAGGATTAATCATTGTTCAAAGATTCACTGACATTAGGAGTGATTTCTGATCAGCTTATCAGCATGAAGATAGGATTTTTTTTGTTTGTTTTTGTAATGTCTTTACCTTGAGAATAAATGTTCTTGCTTAGAAAGAACTGTGTAGTAACAACCATGGTCTTTATTCCATGCACTGTCTCTGATTAGAGAAGAGATTCAAACTGGATTATGAAGTCTTTCTTTTGCTGAGAATATCACACTATAGTCAAGGGACTGCAGCCTGGAAATACCTCAGTAAAGAGAGACAGAGTGTTGTCTCCAACCAAGACAGCTGAGGGCATAGAGCAGGTGCCCTTGCTGGATCATATAGAGGTATTACAGGTGCAGTTGCTCTGAACTGTGATATTTAGGTAAATTAAAGAAATAATAAACTACGCATATATATTTCATTTACAATACTCAGATTTAAAACAGCTGAATGTTTCCCTCTACCTCAATTTATTCCTTAGAAATGTACAAAACAAGCCAATTTGGATGTTTCTGTCATGAGCTGTTGAATTAACCTGGTACAAGATTTTGGAGAGAAAGTGATCATTTTCTGCTCATCAACTTAAAAAAAGAAGCAAACAAAAACCAAAGCAAAAAAGACAAATCAGTTTTGCTAAAAGTTTGGGGGCGGGTGATCACTTCTACACTGGAAAGCACAGAAATTGCCCTTGCCAGCTAAATCATGAATTAGTCTGACAAAATTAGGATCAATGGGGGAGTAGGGGGGAGACAAGAAAGAATGTCACATTTAATTATAGATAAACTATGCTCACTACAATTTAGAATGTTGTATTGTAGGAGTGAAATCTTGGGCTCACTGATATCAATGACAGTTTTACCATAGAGCACCCTTTAGCCATGAAAGAATATGTTAATAAAAACAGGAATTTCAGATTAGACTATTAACATTAGGAGTTAATAGAAATTAGGCATCTTTTCTGATACAAGTTCTCTCTCTTTCACCTCGACTTCTAATTTTATTGCGTAATTGAGTATCAATCTTGGAAGCTTACTTTATGACTAACTCTTATAAAGAAACGTCTACCCATGATCACCTCCAAAATTTGAGTAATAAATGTGCATGATATGGAATAATTGTCAGGAAAATTTCACATACCCTTACTTTAATTAGAATATATGGGAGAAATTAAGTTGGTCTATTATTAAAAAAATAATTCTCATACTCTTAAAATTCTAGATACACTTAATAGTCAAAAACAAAAGAGATCTCAGCTATGAGGGTGTTTCCAATCGAATAAAAATGAAAACCCAACAAGTCTTGCACATGCATAAGGAGGTTTTCACATTATGTTTAAACATGTGGTTAGGCACATCCTTTAGTAGAATGTGGTCACCTTCCATGAATTAGGCAAGCTCATGCACACAGTCAATACAGTATATACAGCAGATTTCACAATGCCATGCACACAACAATGGTGAACCAGATAATCCTACCACAAAGTGTGCAGATGCTCTCTCCCCCACCCCGTGAGCCACCGCTACCTCTGGAGTTGCTGCTGTGGAGCCTGGTTAACCATTTCATGACATGGATCGTGTCCTTTGGAGAATCTTGCTCCTGTGGCCGTAAGTATTCTTATTTTTATAATATTTTAATGAGGTCTGTTACCAAATGTAAAGCAGAGTTCGGCAGGAAGTTGAAGGGTAATCGAAAGTCATTTCATATCATATTCCAGTTATAGTGTCCTTGTAGTAATAATTCTGCCAATGTCACAGTTGTAAAGAAAACAAACAAGTGAATGTTCTTGGAACTCTCAGGCCCAGAATACTGCCTGCCAGGCTCTGGTGCTCCACAGAAAGAACGGAAGCCCCTAGGACATGCTATGAAATGCCAAGTTCTTATTTCAACTGACAAATGGACCATTATGAATCCTGAAGTAGCAAAATGTATATTATAATAAAGGTAATATAGAAATTAGCCTATTTTGTAGACTATTTACAAATTGTTAATTTTAATTTACTGTAACTTATATAGTGCCTTTTATCTTCAAGGATCCCAAAGTGCTTTACACTATATAAGAATTATTTCACCATTAAACAGGAGGTTGGAGTTTAGAACAGGAACAGAATAATAATAATATAGCCAATTGAAACTGCAGAAAAACTGTACGTAGGCAGAGCTGTTACCAAATTTAGGACTTAGCCTGGACACTCAGGTTAGCACTTGTACTCTTGTAAACAATTTTACATATCTCACCGTAAAATCTCATTTGTAAAACTTCACCTGTAGTAGTACTTCTATTACAATTATTCTGGAAATAAATACGAATAATTCTCATCCGAGCAAGGTACCAATAACTTCAATGAAAGTCAAAAGTATTCTGCCTTCTTCTTGTACTGTACTGAAAGAACTGAGTATTACATTTTGTGTTCTATAAAAAGACCATGGCTTTGAGCAGTCAAAAAAAAAAAAAAAAAAAGAAAAAGAAATGCACCAGGACAAATGAGATTCAAAGAACTTAAACTAAATCACTTTGTTTTATTGGCTCATGGGACTGCTTTGTTTTTCCCCAGCAGTTATAAATATGTATTTTCTGTACCCTAGAAGGACAGTGAATCATTTGTTCTTAAACATAATATTTGGGGGGGAAAAAAACTGGAAGTAACACCTTTACATTTTTACCACTCTGGATTTATCCAATTACCCCTTCTATGTTTTTATTAGATAAACAGACTTAGAAAGAGGAGATTCAGTTTTATTTAGTATGATTTATCAACAGGAAATGTGATGCATGAGGAATTTAACTTTATTTACATGAAATATTTTCAAAGGCTGATCGGGTTTTAACTACACATATCTTACGTTAAACCTAGCAAAACTCTAAAATTTCTCCTCATCGATGTGACTGGGTTGCGAAAAAGCAGAAGTTACCTTGGCTTCAATTAGTTACATAAGTTAATAGATAATGATCATTTTAGTTCTGAGACAGATCTTTTAATTTTAAATAAATATACATATTTAACAGAATAAGTTATCTTTATTTAAAAGGGCACATATAGAAAAACCAAAATCACTGCTATTTACAAAAGTTCAGTCTCTAAGGGTATGCCTATACTTAGAGCAGAATTTGAAATGACTGTCATCAATTTAAATTCTATTAAGTGCACAAACATACCCGCTTTCATCAATTCGAACTGCGGCACTCCTCAGTTCAAATTGATGAAAGCTGACTTCAGATTAGCCAAACCTTGTTTGACATTGAAGTCAGGGTGAATTCGAACTCAGTAGTTCGAACTGACCCAGTGTGGCCATGTCAATTCAAACTCACTGAATTCGAATTGACAAGGGATGACCTTCCTCCCAGGGTGCCATGCACCCTAGGAAGACCAGCCCTTCAGAACCTGAGGCCAGCAGTCCCAAAGGTGCTTTCGCCCCCCTCCAGCCACATCAGGCTTGGGGGCAGCAATGGGGTTCCTGTCCCACAGCTGAGAACAGGGATTCCAGCCCCCGCTTCAGCCTGGCTGGTTGGCCGCAAGGAACGCACCCCTGGGGCAGCTTCTGCAGCACTGGCCACCTGCCAGGAAGACACCCCCAGGGGCGGCTTCTGCAGCACTGGCCACCGGCCCGAGAGCGGGTTCTCAGCGGGAGGCCAGTGCTGCAGAAGCCGCTTGCTGGGGTGTCTTCCCAGCGGGTGGCTCCCTGGGGAGCAGCCTCTCCCCCCGGTGCAGGGGAAACTTCCCCTGCCAGGCTCCAGCACTCTGAGCCTGGCATGGGGTAAAGCATCCCCTCCCCAACTCTAGCTGCAATGCAGCTGGAGCTGGGCAGGGGATTGGCTGTGGAAGTGGCTGTTTTATACGGCCATCTTGCCATACTTCCCATAGGGCCCCCCACCTCAATTTGAATTGGCAAGTCCAGTCCATGGACATGCCAATTTGAATTGGAGTTTCTGGTGTGGTCATGTCAATTAGAATTTACTGAATTTGAATTAATAATTATTAATTCAAACTGACTAATTCGAATTCAGTAATTCAAATTGAAATGCTAAGTGTAGACATAAACTAAGAGCTTTGTTGTAGCTTTTAATATAGCTTTCCTTATCTAACAGATACTTCAACATTTCCACCTTAAAATTGGAGGTCTGTGTGTTGTTTTTGAAGACTCCCTACGAACAGTATCCTTCCACCCTCATAGATTCAGTTAGTGTTCTACTCTATGATAGATTTTATCTGCATTTAGGGTTTGAATCTGCTCCTATGAAATTAGTTGGAGTTGCTGCACTGACTTCAACAAAAGTAGGATCAAGGCCAAATTGCACAGTAGAATTTTTAAAATATTTATTTTTGTGCGCACATCAAAACCATTTTTTAAACTGCCCATTGTTTTATCAAGCAGGAGCAAACCTCCATTTCAATATATGGTTATGAATTTCTGACATGTCACATTGCTGTGCTATGTACCTATGAGTCAAGCAAGTGAAGGATGTGCCTGGGTATAGTAAGCAAAAGAGATCATTACAAGGCCATAACTTGGTATGCAGGATTCATATAGTACAATGAACCTATTAATAATCAACTTCTAATGTTGCTACAGGTTCAATGTTCTCATTTACAGGGTTTTTAACCATATTAAAATCACTGCAATGGTTGTTGATGTTAGAAACACATCACTTACCTCATCAGGGTTGGCATTGAAGGTGAGACTGCCCTCATCCAGCTGCATATACAATCTTCTAAAAGAAAATCCCAGAGGTGGATTCTTATTGTATATAGAACAGTGGCCCCACGTGGATTTGCACAACCTAACAAAATAAGAATAAATCCAGTAAGAAATTATTTTGCACACTGAACAATGGGAAGAAAAATATTGGATAGTTGCTCATTAACTGGCAACCAACCATCCTGTGCATTCACTGAAGCAAGGTCCTGTGAAGAGATATACGTGATCATGTAATTAATGACAATACCATAATCCATAAGCACAAGTGAAGCTGAATGAAGATTGCATAGGTGACGATTCTGACTTTTCCTTTTGCATGTTTGGCTTTGCAATCTGAATTTTTTAAAAAAATGTAGATGTTTCTAGGGTATTTTTAAACAAAACAGAGATTCCATCATGGCCCAAAATATTTATATTCTCATTGGTCTTTAGCAGGGATGGAAGGTTTAGATCCACCACACAATCTTGTGGTATTTAAGCGAAGAGAGTGCCCCATAACAGTAGTAGAAAATTATCCACTTGCTGTTCAGCACTGGATGGGAGAGGGACACTTTGTCAGGGGTTTCATAGGGTATGTCTACACTTACAATTTAGTTTGAATTAATGAGGATTAATTTGAACTAAATTAATGCATGGCTACACTGGCTTTCATTACTTCGAACGAAGGAATGCGTAGTTCGAAGTAATTAACACTTACCTCAAAATTACAAAACCTTGCTTAACTTCGCAGTAATGGTTAATTTGAATTTATTAGTTCAGATTAACCCAATGGAGCCGCATCCGTTAGTTCAAATTAATGCAGTTTGACCTTCTTCATCTCAGGGTGCCTTCGTCTTTCTATGGATTGGGTGGGAGCATGGCCCTTCTCAGGGGCCGTGTTGCCACACTTCCCATGGTGCCCCCTCCTAACTTGAACTAGCAAGTCCCTTTCATGGACATGCTAGTTCGATTTGGGGTTTTAGTGGGAACATGTTAGTTCGAATTAACTTAGTTCAAATTAACTATTATTAATTTGAATTAATTAATTCAAACTAAGTTTCTTCAAACTAACTTCTCAAGTATAGACATAGCCATTGAGATTTGCTGACAGCAGAGGAATGGTGAGATCCAGAAGTTTTTAATTCCATTTTAAGGTTTGGAAGAGAACAGCCCTATGATTTGATTTGATTTGTATTCTAGTGGGAGCTGTCACTTCTGCCCATTCTCCCTCCCGTGTGACCACTTCCACTTTATCCTCTCTAACCTCTCCTTGTCCCAGTCCTGTCTGTTGTACAACCATGACTTACAGCTTGAAATATGTGAATAGATTTTAATGGGGACAGTAAAAGGCAATATTGGCACCAGCGCCTGCCAATCTCAAGTTCAAAGCATAATAATGAAAGAGCTTTTCAAAGAAAAGGTAACATGAACATTATAATCTAGGCAAAACAATGTATTTTTCACTAGTTTCCATCTCTGAAACAATTCAAATGTTTTGGCTGAAATTTTCTAGGGAAAACCAGTGTGAGGCAGACGCTCAATATGGAAAATTTCAGCCCAAATTGTTAGTTTTGACAAAGTTATAAGCAAGTGTTAAGTGTTAAACTTGTACCTCACTTAATTTATACCGAGTTGTCAAGCAAAGACCCAATTCTGTAAACACATAGGCATGTGCTTAACTTTACACATTAAATGGCATTCAAAAAGTTAATGCTGTGCATGAGTCTTTGGATGATTGGGTACAATTGTCCAATCCAGCACTCTTATGTGGGTAGCCCTATTAATGTTAATGAGGCTACTTAAGGCTGTCAAGTGAATTTTTAGCTACAACATAGATCATTTAAATGATGTATACTTTCTACTGAGATCTGATAATACATGAAACCCTGGTATAGATAATTCTGCAAAAAAGGACTTTTTGCTTTCACTGTCAGATAATAACTATAGTCATAGTGAAAGTATTAAAATCTAAACTCAAGTAAATGTATAGGTTTGAACTGGAAATGGAGGAGTGGGAAAGAGGTCTTTTATTTGTCAGTGTACTCTAATTTAAAACACTGAATAATTGTTATACAGGAGATTTCTTATATGTTGTTGTAAGTGAAAAGCAACAACACCTACAACTAAGGTTGCCAAAACCTTTCCCTTATAACAGAGGTTCCCAATCTTTTCTCTGCTGCGGCACGCTGTACCGTGCTGTCGCTCTCGGCCCCTAGATCCTGCTGTCATGGGCAGTCCCCAGCCAAGGCCGGATCCCGCGACCGCTAGCAGCCCCCAGACCCTGGCTGCGGCCAGGTCCTGCAGCCACTGGTGGCATGCTTAAGGGGTTGCTGCAGCATACCAATGTGCTGTCGCACAGTGGTTGGGAACCACTGTCTTATAAAACCCCTGTTTTCAGAAGCTTATAACTTTGCTAAACAAAAACTGTTTGGGTTGAAATTTTCGAGGCCTTTAAAAAAAAAGTTTAGCTAAAATGGGTCAGCTATCTCTTAAAAAAAAAGTTAGGGGAAAAATGTGTAGCTTTATCCATGTCCAAATATATATATATATATATATATATATATATATATATATATAAAACCTTCCAACTGTTTACATGAGAAGCTCAATCACCTCCATGCCTTGGATAAGGGACTTGAATTTGGAAGCGAGATCGCTCTGCTGTCAGGGATGTGACTTTTGCTCCCCTTGTGAAAACTGCCCTGAATCTGGCCCAAACGATAACCCTCTGAAAAACTCAGTTCACAAATGCTCAGCAAGGACTTGTTAAAGTTCAGCAGCTAAATTCTCTTAAGATTCCAACTGCATGATCCTCAAATATGTTGTGAATGCTAACCAGACTGCACACATGACATCTCTTCAGAGCAACGGGGCATGCTACATCCCAGAATGGCAAAGGCCAGTAAGAACTTTCCCTGCAATTAATATTCTTGCTGCTGGGATCCATTCTGGTGGAAAGTAGAGCATCTCATAGCAGGAAGACTGTCATAGTCTCAATTTTCAAAGGGGCAGCCATCTTAGTCTAGTTGAGAAAAACAAAACAAGGAGTCCTGTAGCACTGTCAAAGACTTAAGAAATTTATTTATCACATGAGATTTTGTGAGGGGAAAATACCACTTCATCAGATGCTTTGAAGATAGGGTACTTATAACATGGGAGGGAAATAAATACAGGAAAAAGTGTAAGTCATAGGTTCAGTTCAGACTGTGACAGCAAATCAAAGCAAATTCAAACATTGGGGAACAGCATATAGAGGAAGCTGAAATCAACCACCTGTTGTAATGAGAAAAGAATCCATAGTACCTATTTAGCCCTCAGGCAACGGTGTCAAATCTGCATATAAATTGCAATTCTGTAGTTTCTCTTTGAAGCTTTGATTTGTCATCTATTTGTTTGAGCATGGCTATTAACAAATCATCAATGGAGTGAACAGAGAGATTGAAGTGTTCCCCTACTGGGCTTTGAATGTTGTAATTCCTGATGTTAGACTTGTGCCCATTTATTCTTTTGTGCAGACTGTCCTGTTTGTCCAATATATAAGGCGAGGAGGCGCATTTCTGGCACATGATGGCATAAACCACATTGGTGGATAAGCAGGTGAAGGAGCCCTTCTCAGTGTGTCCCCTACTGCCACCAAGGCAGCATGAAAGAGAATGAGGAAGCTGCCTGATCCCAATGTAGTGGAACAAAAAATAGTGGGGAGGGGGGGAAAAGATGTAGGGAGCGGTACAGGGGAAGCAGCTATGAGTGGAGGAGGGAAGTGAAGGAGCAGTTTAGGTAGGAGACATGCAAGGAGGGATGATACAAACAAGGTACAGCAGAAACCTGGGGCAGGAACAGAGGGAGAGGGACAAACAAGGAATAGGCATTGGGTGAGGGAATAGGGATGGGAAGGCGCTGAGAGTTTTGGTTTGCAACAAGGAAGAGTATTGAATAGGAGATGGTGAAGGGGAGATAAGAGTAGAACAAGACAGAGATATGCTGAAAAATATAAGGGCCATAGGGTCTTTAACCACTGAAATCAGTCTTCAATACAGAACCTAGAACTGAACTAATTCATTACAGTGCTCTCAAGGAAATAGCTGTTAAACCCACTGGGCAAGTATGCATCGCCTTCACTTTCTAATGGCAAGTGTACATGGAAGGGAACAACTGCTAGCAGGTTTTCTGTTACAGATACTAAGAGGGCTAGAGGACTGTGTTTGAACCTAAAAATCCCAGCTCTGATGTTTACCTCTGTGAGGGATCATAATGATTCTACATTATAAATCTTTTGTCTTTTAAATGCTGAAGTTTTTTTTTTTTTTTAAATCTTCTTAGGAAACCACATTATTACATAGTATTTAATTACACTGTCACACATGCTTTTCTTAACGGGACCACAGCTTCATTCAGTGGACATAATGGACTCATGAGAATTAAAGTTGTACGGGCTAATGCAATTGTGGCATTTCATGACCAATGGGTGCTTGACTTTGCAATCTAAATAAATTTTTTAATAATTTCTTGCATGCAACTTTATCATCTCTCAAAGGGAATAACATAAGAGGATTCATCTATACAGCATACAGGATGGAGCTGATTTCTTTTCTCCTTCCCTTAATTTTTATGCTATAAAATTTCTACAGTTCTACTTCTATTTTAAGGGAATGTGTGTGCCTTGACTAAGATTTCTATGGAACCAGGACAAGCCAACAGTAATACCTAGTGGATTTCATATTAGATCATTGGAGGGGACCTGCAAGCTTTGGTATTTATACATTTACATAGTATCTTTGGGTTTTAGGAGTGTATTACTGCACCGTTTCACTAGAAAGTGTTAAACTGACATGTTTAATTTTTGTGTTCAGGAGTGGAGTACACCTGTGGAGACTCCAGTGTGCTAAAGAGCTTGTCTTCACTGCAGTGCTAATGGGAGCATAGATTAATCAAGTTGACTCCTTTTATGCTTTAGTGAAAAAACACAAGACACTGACTAACACTTGAACAGCAGAGACTACATGGGTATGTTCACAGAGGCTTCTTATTTCGAAACAGAGGTTGTTTCAAAATAAGAAGCGGCATGTCCACACCATGCACCATTATTTTGAAAACATTAAACCTCGCATCTAATCAAAATAGCTTTTGAAACAACATGTCTGAGCGGCCTTATTTCGAAATAACCATTTCAAAACAATGGCTAGTTCGAAAGCAGGCTTTCCCTTAATTCGAATTAACAAACTGTTAATTCGAATTAACTTATTTCAAAATAAGGACTTTATTTCAAAATGGGTTATTTCGAAATAATGATGCATGTGGGTATGTGGCAACCCTTGCATTACACTGCAGTGAAGACAAGTCCTTAGTCTTCACTCTAGTAATGATATCATAAACAACGCAGTGTATATAATGTGCACACAGATTTATACTAAGCATGCTCTTTCTACTTTATGGTATTACTCTGAATTTGCACTAAATTCACACCCCACCCCTATGTCATGTCTGAATTGACTTGGGTAACATTTGTCTGCAAAAAGACAAATAGGAAATTCTTAACAGGCATAGTTCATTAGCATGAGTTAAACAGTAACTTTTTAACATTGTTCAAGCTGGTAAACAGAGTGACAACTATCAATCAATCTATTAATCCTCTCTATCCTATGGAGATGAGCTTACATTAACTTACCCTTGCCAGAGAAGCTCATCATTAGCAAGATCCTGCCAGACACAGGAAGCCAGGCAGAGGTCAGTTGCATTCAGGTATGACAAAATGGTAAAACTAAGCTCTGGGGGCAGCATTTCTAGGTTAATGAATCCTTCTTGTTCTTTAGATTTTCTTGTTTTCAACAAATGGTAGATGTCAATTCCTCCCTGGGCTTGTTTACGGTGGCTTGTGTTTGAAATACTATTTGTTGCAAATCTTCTGCCATGCTCTCTGGTGAAATAGCCTTGCCCGCTGTACCCTTGATGCTGCAGTTGCTGGTTCCTAGCCACTCTCCACAGCCCCTGACCCATCTGCGAGCCTGTAGGTCATAAAATACAAATGAAAGATTATTTAGAAAATAAACAACAGCCATAAAAATGCTCATTAGTAAGGATATTAGTTTATAAATTTACAGATGCAACAACTTATGAAAAAAGTCTTGGGAAATATCTGGTAGGTACTGAGAAACTGAATAGAAGCAAATGTAGAACTGACTTTCAAATGGGAAGAGAAGAATAATTCTGCCAATTATTGTACCATAAAAGTGTATCCTCTGTTTCCAATGAAACAAACAGCTACAAGGAACAAAACAGCTGATGAAACCTTAGAAAAAATTTGTCAAATGTTATTGCTGCTCTAGACCGAATCACAACAATCAAGGCCTGACTCTGCAAATACTATTGAGCATAATGCTAACTAATGGAGATAGCTCCATTCAAGTCAACACAACTTACAATAGGGACCACAAGGTTTTGAACTTGTATTTTCAGAATTAATTTTTCAGATAACTTAAATGGTCTGTCCCTAAATCCTGTAATGTAGACTGTAGCTATAAACAAGAGGTAATGATAAATGGCTGTGTTCTACATGGAGTAGTGCGTAGTAAAGGCAGGGATTAGTATTAAGATAAAACCTAGTGACTTTGGAATTGACATTTAATTTACAAAAAGTTGCAATGATTGTTGAAGACAAAAAAATACTACAATCTACTACTATTATTAATTTCTTAATTCATTTAGCCACATGTATTGTGTTTCTTTGTCTTTGGCCTCCCTCCCACCTTTTGGAGCATTCTGGATTCATCTTTAGCTCTGATGGTTACAGAGGCAAAAACTTAGTTTTCTGTACGTGTTGTGTACAAAGTGAGATTCCTATGTACTCAACTGAGTATATAAGAACTAGATTTTTTTTAATAGAAACACCAAATACTATTAGACGTGTGATAAAAGACAAGTGTTGACAATGCTGCAAAAAGATTAATTTTGAGCTTCATTAAAAGAAGCATCTCAGCACAAACTAGAAAGGCAACTGTTCTCAGTGTAGGTTACATGTGTCTGCACCTATTAGTATACTTGATCCAGGGCATACTACTCAAAGTATATTGAATGGGAGTGAGATGGAAGAAAAACAATTAGAAGTTTTCAGATGGTTAGGCTAGAGAGCCTGAAGAAACCTAGAAGAGCTAAGCAATGTGAAAAAAAGCCAGAAAAACCAAAGAATGATTAAGATGAGACATACAGTAAGGGAAGGTCTTACTAGTTCAAACTAATCTTTCATTAGTTTGAAGTAAGGAATTCCTTAATTTGAACTAACGAAAGGCTAGTGTAGACAGGGACTAAGTTAATTCAAATTAAGGAGGCTTAATTCGAACTAACTTGCAAGTGTAGACATAGTTTAGAAATCTACAAATATCTGAGTGGTGTATTAACAATGGATGGTGAAGTTATTTAGGACAATGAAAGGGGTTTAGCGAGAAGTAATGGGTGAAGTTAAGAAAAATTTAGGCTGAATTTTCAGAAACATCCTGACAGATCAGTTATGATGTGGAACAGTTTTCCAAGGAAGTGATAGAAACCCCTTTTGTTAGAAAACCTAAAAATCAGACTAAGTTGAAACACGAGAAAATATCGTTTTGCTTATTAAGAACAGACATGATCAATTGGCTCCATAAAGCATAAAAGTATAACCAGTAGGAAAGTAAAAAACAGTAAGAGAAGGGGGAGGGAGAATGAGTCATAAAACTAAAACATTAATTTAGAAGTTTCAAAAACTGGGATATTCAAGCTAGCTTTTGTTTTCATTCTGCCTGTTTCTGCTTTTTGAACTGCTGAATGGTTTCTGTTTCTATTTGAACCAGTCTGTTTCTTTTTTCTTTTGAACCTCAGTTATTTATAGATAAACATTAGTCTCTTACATATGCAAATGAGATGCTTTTAGATTAAGGCTAAGAAACACTGAAAAAGGGAGGGAAAGATGGAGGAGGAATGAAAGGGAAGAAAGTATAAGCATGGAAAAGAGGACACATGGAGGAAGAGGGCAGGAGTTCTGGTGAGGCAGACAAAGTAACTACCATTAAACATAAATAGTCCATTAACTCCAGCTGAAGCAATCTAAGAGCAAAGTAACAAAACATTCTGTTTTCTTCTGTCAGGCATGTATGATGGTGCCTTCCTCCCTGGGTCTCCCTTTCCCTGAGGCTGGGGATCTGGGGAAACGTGAGCTTTACAGCTGTGGCTTTGATGTGGATTGCATGGTGGAGGACACTTGCCAGAATCTGGTATTTTGTGCCATCATCTATTCTAGATCGAATTTTGAAGGACAAACCAAATTGTCTTAGGTCTGTCAACAGCCTGCAAAATGAGCTGGCAAACTGAGTAATTCCAAAATTGTGTTTGTGTGGGAGGAACCTGTCAATGTCAAGACACTGCATCAGAATATGGTGACCTGTCATGACAGCACAAAAAAGCTGTCACAATGCAAACATCACATCTCTTCCACAGGCCCTGTGAGAAGGCAGCAAAGCTTAAAATGAAAGTTGAACTGGCAGTAGGTGGCAGACATGCTTAGAGGATCAAGAGATAAAAATGAATATGCTGAGTATGTTTGATGATGCTCTTGGCTCAGCAATTCTCCAAATATTGGGAGCAGGGCAAAACAAACGCCTTTCTAACTTCTTTAAAAAGGAATTAAATCAGGGCATACATGGAACTCTATCAAAAGACTGACATTAATACAAAAAAATGAACTCATCTGTAAATCTTTAAGTAGAGTGGAATCCTGTTTCTCTGATCTGTTTGGGTCTGGGGCCACACTGGATAATCAAGAGAGTGGGCAAAAAGTTTTCTAGCCATTATTTTCAGATGCAGAGTTGCTTTTTAAATTAGTCGACCCCACCCGGAGAAGAATAAATACATACCCATATCTCCCCTTCTTATCTACTTAACAGACTACATAAACCTCTGGTTCTTGTAAACAATGTTTTGCTTGCTCATTTATTAACAAAAAACTGATACAAGTTTTTGAACAAATTGTACAGGTATTGATCACTTTTTACCTCTATAAAATGGAACATTGAGGATTGTCATACAGCAGTGTTTCCTCCTCAGTTTCTCTGTTGCACTTGCCTCACACCACAAATGTGCCCCGCAAAGCTCAGCTACATGTTCCAGCCCCAGACAGTGGGGCATGGGACAGAAGCATCAACTGATAAATAAATTTTAGTCTTTAAAAGTGCCACCAGACTCCTTGTTTGTTTTGCAGAACTATACGAACATGGTTACCGCTTTGGAACCATCTTCCTCTGTGTTTGCTGTTGGCTCTGTTAATATAGAGGGCCAGATAAAGGAGGCTCAGATAAATGGGTTCTACTGTACTTTTAAAAATGTAAGTGGCATCCAAAGGAAAGAAAATCAGTTTAACAACTCTTCACTTTTCAAAATACAAGAGAATATAGGTCTTGCAATATGACTTATATTGACGACCCCTTGCACTGATACAGAGACCTACTGAACAACAATGAGATTCAACATGAGCATGATCAGGCCTGATTTTTGAAGAGTTGTTCCTATTGACATCAACTGGAGTAGTGAATAATATTCAGCTTTCTGAAACTTAGGGCCCATATGAAGGACAGATATTCAATAAGCATAAAGAGAAACCGGCTATGAGATGGTTTGGACAATAAAGAATGATGATCACTCGGTCTGCAAGCTGAAGACACTGAGAACATTCTTCCATCTATTTAGAGGGGGGAAAAAAAAAAAGCCTGAGCTCATACTTAATGAGTGGCTCAAAAAAGGCTTCTTTGTTTTATGAAGACCACATTAATATCCTTTCAGTCCTAAGATTCTGTGATCCGGCAGGAGACTTTAAAAAAATGTGGTAAACGTTTCTTAACCCAAGTAATAAAAGGCTGCATGTAACCGGACTTTCAACCTAGTTATGAAAAGCCGAAAGAAGATAAAGATAAATCAAATGAGGAGGGAAATTTAAATTGGACTGGATGGGCAAAGGGAATGAGTGAAACAGACTGAGAGTAAAGGCAGGCATGGAGATTAGGACTTGGAGAGCAAGCCTGGATGGGGTACAGGAGACTGGAACTGATGGGGCAAGGAGGTTAGAATTTAGAAAACAAGCCAAGAGTGAAGAAAAGACAAAACAGTAGCAGGTTGGATCAGGTTTTGGAGATGAACAGCCCTTCTACAGCACACTCCCTTCCAGAACATGGAATGGACTGCAAGATTCTTCAAGTTCACATTTTACTCCTGTCACTGTAGGAAGCCCACTGGCAAAGTGTCTCTCTCATTCCCACTTTAATACTGGTCCATACAGAGTACCACAATTTACTATGGCTAATAGTTATTCATTTAGTTAAGTGGCTCAGGTCACTTCAGTGGGTCTAAACCATGCGAATGTGGACATTAATATGACATCTTCAATTTCCCTTTTTACAAACCAAGGAAATTACACAAAAAATCCCCTACATCAAAAGGACGTTATTCAGCTTGAACAATCAAATTATGAAATGCCTGTGCAACCTTAATTTGGCCCCTTTAATTCAGTCACTGGGAACAATGGATGAATGTATAAAGTACTATACAATGCTATATTACGCTGAAAACTCAGGTCCTATCTCTCTCAAACAAGGTACCCAAAATAAGCGGCTATTTCTGACTTTAATCTCTTTGTGCTTGTTTCCCATTTATAACATTAGGATAATCTTACCTCTGATATCATGGGATATCGAGAACATAAATTGTGTGTGAAGCCCTTATGCTACATTAGATAGTGCCACAGAAAAGCCCAAGAAATGAATAATTCTGCCTCCAAAGCAGGTTTTGAATTCAATAAGGCATGAGGTCTCACACTGAAAAATGAAGATAATAACTAACGAGCAGCTGTTCACTAGGTAAGTATCATCTCCACTACAGACCATGAAAATCAAGCATCATAGTAATGTTTTCAAATGGTTTATGCTTCAGCTTAAATGTACATGTACAGCTATTTCCATTAATTGTCAATTCCTCGCCACTATTTTAACAAGTTCTATGAGCTACAAATATCACTATCAATTTAAAAAGAAAAAAAAGCCTTGTAAGAAAAGAAGACCAATCTAAGACCAACCTGATGATATGAACAGTCAAACTTACTATTCTAAATGTGACAAGGTTATCAAAAGTTACAGGTGTGGCGCCAGCAACTTTTGGGCCACATTACTGATTCACAGCACAAACTCTAGCAGATGGAGAAGT
Organism: Podocnemis expansa; assembly: GCA_007922195.1. Taxonomy (NCBI): domain Eukaryota; kingdom Metazoa; phylum Chordata; order Testudines; family Podocnemididae; genus Podocnemis; species Podocnemis expansa. Next base: position 13,921,579 of record ML681966.1, on the reverse strand, counting down.
CTCTGGAATTTGAAGATACCCCTTATTTTTTTCCTTGTCAGAATAGTTTTTAAATGTAATTAAAAATTGAATGAAATTTGTTTTTCATTAAATACTTGCCTTCTCATCCTTCCACCAGTTTCCTTCTTCTTAAAAATCTTAATGATAAAAGACTGGATCATAGGTAATTACTGCTTCAAGTTAGAAAGTGAAGATTTGTAGTAATTCCAGAAGAAAAATTCAGAAAACAACTAGATTTTAAATTTGCTGATGTTGAAAAGTTCTTAGCAATTCAGTATTTGCTCATAAAAGTTTCTTAACCAGGTAAATATAATCGTTGCCACACAACTACAACAATAAGTTGTACATTCCTCAGCTCAGTGTGATGATAGATCCCTACCATGATATACTACTGCATTTTCAAGTCTACAGCATGGCGACCTATTTATTGTTTTACTACAGTGAACAGATTACATCAACACATTTTCAGCCAATACTATTGTAAAATATTAGGCATCTGTTTTCAAACTAGTTAATCATGGTGTGTATAAAGTGATAAGACACAGACTCAACTACATGTATATATTTATATGAGAAAACAAACCATTTGCTTATACCTTCCTTGAGAGGCACACCAAAGCTCTTTTAAACACACACACACACACACACACACACACACACACACACACACACACACACACACCCCCACACACACACACACCCTCAAAACTGTCAGCAACTTTTACTTAATTCAGCAGCAAATAGTCACATTAAGAAGGAATACTTTTTGAAAATTATATTTTGTATTTACACAAATATCATTGCAATCATGAAAAAAGTGCTCAGTTTACTGCATGTCATTATTTTAAAGTGACCAGAATATAAGAGGGTTGGTGGGAATGGGGCTTATCTAGGAGTTTCTGGAATATTTAACTTCCAAAGGGACTTTAGTCTTGTTCCAAAAAACAAAGGGTCTAGTGGCACTTATAAAGACTAAGAAATTTATTTATCACATGAGCTTTCGTGGGAGAAAATCCCACTTCATCAGATGCTTGAATATGGGGAATTTACAGAATGGGTGGAAAATGAATGCAAGAAAGTGTGAGTCATAGGATCCTGTCAGACTGTAACAGCAATTAAACTGCATTGATTGATCCCATGACACACTTCCCTGCATTTATTTTCCACTCATTCTATTCTGTATGTTTCCCACCTTTAAGCATCTGATGAAATGGGATTTTCTCCTACAAAAGCTCACATGATAAATAAATTTGTTAGTCTTTAAAAGTGATGCCAGACTCCTTGTTTGTTTTGGAGAATTTAAGTATGGTTTAGAAAAAGCACATCTCTAGCCCTAAACCTTATAACAAGATCTTTCTGAATGTGAAGAAAAGATAAACTAACAAATGTATCTTCCACACTCTGCAGGTAGATTGAAACAACTACTTCAGGACTAAATCCTGGTCTCAGCAATAACTGCCTAGGGTATGTTATAAAACTCCTTTGGGACAGAGACCATACTGTGGGGTGGAGTTACATGGCAGCTACTTATCTCTATCACATGGTGAAGAATGACCAATGGCTTTATATAGCACCAGATTCACCAACTTCACTACTTCTTGTTTTGTGATTTAAAAAGTATTTAATTCACAGAGATTCTGGAGCTGACATCTGTGATGTTTTTGTAGGCTATCAGAACATGGCCTGTGTCTTACCGCCACACAGCCTAGTAAAACTCTATTTGCTTTGACTACAAAGGAGAAGGAAGGTTGACTGACTGTAAGAGATATTAACTGCTTCCATGAATCTCCAGCAGGCATTGTTGCTGCTGTTTATATTACAGTAGTATTTTCATAATCCATCTGAAATGAGGAGTCAATTTTGCTAGTTGTTGTACAGGTACCTATTAATTCTGAGGTCTCAGAATACTGGTGCATATCTGGAACACTGGAAGCCTTCAGCTATTCCCAGGCATGTGTGTAAGCTGAAAACTGGAAGAAAGTAATTAAATTTGCAAAAATCGTAGATGCAAATATTAGAGGTTCTTTATATCTTCAGACCTTCTAATGTCTCTGTGTGTGAACAGATTATACTACTTGAAACAGCAATATTATACTTATTAAATCTGAAGCCTGTTAGACTCTAATAGCCGCTGATATAGTTTAATAAATCCCCACAAGTGTGTGTATCATCCAGCGGGCCCTGTCCTCCTCTGAACTGTAGTTCTTTGAAGCAGGAACCATCTTTATTGCTGCATATTATACAATGTTCACAGTATTGTTAAAAAAGTAACCAAATGATAAAATAATAATTAGCTAGAAAGAGACCAACTATACCGAGGTGTGAAAAAGACGACTGTGGTAGAAAAATCCTCAAAACTCTGACATGTGGGCAAGTCTCAGAAATGAAGATCAACTCAAGCTATCACTTTTTTCAACATTACAAGACTCTGAATGACAATTTTTTTACCCAAGTCAGAGTATAGCAGAGAGGTATACAAGTGAGAGCAAAAGAACAGTAGCATTATTGGGCAAAGGTCATGGAATGATCATGCCTGATGAATTATCAAATTGGACTTTACACCATCAGGCAAACACCAGAGAGCCCCCCCCCCCCCTTTTAAAGTTAATTTCTGAAACTGTGCAAGACAGGTGCTGTCTATAGATAGTATGTTTGTTTGTAAGGGTTGCAGCTGATTAAACTCTTCCCCTTAACTGCAAGTAAAACATGGAACTAGCAGCTAACCAGGGTTTCTATCCATGAAGAAAAAAAAAAACCTATTAAGTTCACCATTAATTTGTAATGGAAGAAAATAATCATTTTCTTAGTGCTCCTAGTCTTTTCACCTCTGAAATCAGACCACAATCACGTCTAATCAATTTCATATTAAAGAGTTAAATATGCCTGATAGACAGGGATACAAAAGCAAGTAGAATAACAGAATATTTTTTAAAAAGTAGGTTCTTTGTCAAATAATCCCATCTTTCCATGGAAAGATAAAAGTAGTAATCTTTACACAGACTGGAAGCCTTCAGTAAAATCCTACTAATAAGAATAAAAGAGGACAACAGGTTTTCTACAATAAACACCAAGTTAGCAGATTTCACAGACAAAGCAGCTTGAGATACATAATTTTAACTAGCTGAGCACTGATCATCATAGAGTCATAAGACTTCATATACTTGTAACCATTCAACAATGTTATCTGACATTAGTAATGTATGGAGTCTTATTTTTCTGCATCAAGCCGTTTTCAGTTTTGCATTAATCAAGATAAGCACATTAAAAACTCATTACAATACAATGAGTATACTCATTTCTAGGCATAAAAACATATGAGGAAAACAATGACTAATGAAAGAAAATGTAATTATATTTTTTAAAAATGGTAGCCACTTTAATTTTCTGCTTGAAAAATCTCTATTTTCAGTGTTTCTAACAAAAGAAATCATTTAGGTACATTTTTGCAAGATCACAAAATTATACAGCCCTCCCTACCTACAGAAACTCCTTTATTGATTGGTTCAACCTGGGGGGGGGGGAGGAGGAGGGAAGGAAGAGAATCATTACAGCAGGGGTCTCAAACACGTGGCCCCTAAAGCTATTTCCTGTGGCCCTCAATGACATCATTGTTACAAAAAAAAAAAAGTAAGGAGTCTTGTGGCACTTAAAGACCAGTATATGCAATATTGTTGTATGAAAAGGTTTCAGTGGTGCGGCCCTCACTAGTCCTCATGCGGCCTTTGTGGTGATTTGAGACCTTGAGACCCCTGCATTAAAGGTTATTTAAACATTTCCTAGCCTATCACAACAAGGCCTCAATTCTGGATAGGATGTTTGTGTGTTACCTTATACTATGCATTAGTGTGTGTATTATAGTATTGGTGTGTGCTGTTGATTATGTAGAAAAACACGTTCCCAACTATTCATGTACAATGATGTATTATTTAGAAAAAGCTGTTACCACTCAAGAAAGAAATCTTGGAGTCACTATGACTCAGTCTCTGAAAACATCCACTCACGATACAGCAACTGGCAGACAAAAAAGAAGCTAACAAAGTGTTTGCAATCATTAGGAAAGGAATAGATAAGACAAAAAATAGCATATTGCCTCTATATAAAGCCACAGTACACCCACATCTTGAATACTGGGTGGAAACCTGGTTGTGACATCTCAAAAAAATATAGTGGAATTGGAAAAGGGCAACAAAAATGATTAAGGGTATGGAACTACTTCTATATGTGGGGAGATTAATAAAACTAGGACTGTTGAGCTTGAATAAGAGATAACTAAGGGAGAACATGATGGAGATCTATTAAGTCATGACGAGTGGGGAGAAAGTACATTAGGAAGTTTTAGTCATTCCTTCTTGTAACATAACTAACTACAGGTCACCAAATGAAAAAGGCAGCAGGTTTAAAGCAAACACAAGGAAGTATTTCTTCATACAACGCCCAGTCAACTTTGGAACTCTTTGCCAGATGTTGTGAAAGCCAAGACTATAAGAACGTTAAAAAACAAAGACCTAAATAAATTCAAGGTCTGTGAAATTGCAGTGGCTTATTCTTCTCTGTTACTCGTCTGTGTGCGTATCTCTGATTGCTCTGGTTCAAGAAAAGCCCAGTACCTTTGGGCACATGTGTTGAGCCAAAGCTCCCACTGCTGTGCATTTTACCATTCAGTTGGGCATACTGGGCAAGGCATTAGGCATCATTAATACTGCTAATACTGGTGGTAGTTTGGAAGTCTGAAGTGCATTTTGAAGTTCTGCAAAGCTTATTTCCATTGCCTATTATAATTACTCTACAGCTAACTCAGCTTCCTCATGTTCATGATGGTCAGCGCTGTCACTATCTTCCTGAGTTCCAAAGGGGGAAACTGTGTTAGTCTAGTTCAGCAAAACAAGCAGGGAGTCCTGTGGCACTTAAAAGACTAACACATTAATTTATCACATGAGCTTTTATGGGAGAAAATCTCACTTCATTAGACTTTCAAGATGGGGGAAAGCTTACAGAATGGGAGAAAAATAAATGCAAGGGAGCACAAGTCATGGGATCAGGTCACACTGGCTCAAGCAAGTCAAGAGGACATCAAAACTTCAAAAAGAACCAGCTGAATTAGACCTGGTATGCAGTTTCAATTGCGTGAAAGCAGGATTAAATCGTGACTATGGATTCTTTTCCAGTTACAACAGGTGATTTGACCTCACCTTACTTTATATGCTGTTTCCCAGTGTTTAAATCTTAACAACTGCTTTAATCTGCAGTTACAGTGTGACCTCATCCCATGTCTTACACTCCCCTGCATTTATCTTCCTCCCATTCTGCAAGTCCTCCCCTTCAAAGCCTCTAAGCGAGACTTCCTCCCAAAAAAGCTCATGCAATAAATAAACTCATTAGTCTTTAAGTGCCCTAGGACTCCTTGCTTGTTTTACTACCTCACTGGGCCACCCAAATTGTGTGCCCTTTTCCCAGCCCAGAGCCCCCGAAAGCTTTCATAGAATCATAGGGTTGGAAGGGACCTCATAGGTCATCTAGTCCAACCCCCTGCCAGAGGCAGGACCACTCCCACTTAAACCATCCCAGTCAGGGTTTTGTCCAGCTGGGTCTTAAACACCTCCAAAGATGGAGATTTCACCACCTGCCTCGGCAGCTCATTCCAAGACTTCACCACTCTCCTGGTAAAAAAAGTTTTTTCTAATCTCCAGCCTAGACCTCCCTAACCGCAACTTGAGACCATTGCTCCTCATTCTGTCCTCCGTTACTACCGAGAACAGTCGAGCTCCATCTTCCTTAGAGCATCCCTTCAAGTAGTTGAAGGTTGCTATCAAATCCCCCCTCAATCTTCTCTTCTGCAGACTAAATAAGCCTAATGCTTCCAGTCTTTCCTCATAGGGCTTGTGCTCCAGCCCTTTAATCATTTTGGTTGCCCTCCTCTGAACTCTCTCTAGCATGTCCCTGCCCTTTTTGTAGTGGGGAGCCCAAAACTGAACACAGTATTCTAAATGTGGCCTCACCAGTGCAGAATAGAGGGGAATGATCACATCCCTTGATCTGCTGGTAATACTTCTTTTGATGCAGCCCAGTATGCCATTGGCCTTTTTGGCAGCAAGAGCACACTGCTGACTCATATCCAGCTTCCCATCCACCATGACCCCCAGGTCCTTTTCTACACTGATGCTACTTAGCTGAATGTTTCCCAGCCTGTAGCAGTGCATAGGAGTTTTTTGTCCCAAATGCAGGATTTTACACTTATCCTTATTGAATCTCATAAGATTTCTATTGGCCCACTGCTCCAATTTATCTAGGTCTCCCTGAATCCTGTCCTTGCCCTCCAACGTGTCTACTGGTCCCCCCCAGCTTGGTGTCATCCGCAAACTTACTGAGAATGCAGTCTATTCCATCATCCAGATCATTGATGAAAATGTTGAACAGAACCGGCCCCAGGACCGACCCCTGGGGCACACCACTCATGACCGGTTACCAGCTAGACATGGAACCGAAACGTTGATCTAGCCAGTTCTCTATCCACCTTATAGTCCACCTATCCAACCCATACTTCCTTAATTTGCCAATGAGAATGCTGTGGGAAACTGTATCAAAAGCCTTGCTAAAATCAAGGTATAGCACATCAACGGTGCTTCCCGCATCCAGAAAACCAGTCATCTGCTCATTCAGTTACTCACAAGAGAGATGGTATCAGTGCCTCAATAACTGGGAATGACAATTGCCAACAATCTAGCCTCCTGCCCCCTTAAACCACTACATGTTGTCACCAACAAGGGAACGAAACCATCACCCCCAGGACAGGGTTACTAGATGTCAGGCAAAAGGAGGACATGGCCTCCTTTTTACCTTCACGTCCTCTGTCTGGCAGGCATTGTTAAAATACATGATTTTATCTGGCTTTTTACTTACAGTGGTTAAAGTATGCTGGAATGCCCCTATTTTTAGGGGGAAGTCTTCCAGACGAATATAACATTAATGCTACATTTTCTCCACGTCTTCCTTTTCGTACTTCCCTGTGCTCGTTTGCTATCTGGGAACCCTACCCAAGGAAGAAAAGCAGGGGAGAGGATCCTCGCCCCCAGCAGTGAATGGGGAGGGGGGGGCTGTGTTGCACTAAGCAGCAGCGGGTCTCGAACGCGCGGCACAGCTGAGCAGACCCCGCCAAGTAGAAAGTTCAAGGCGCCGCTCCCAGCCGATCCACCCCCTCGCCCAGACCCAGCGGGAACGTCCCACCCCCGCGCCGGATTGGCCCTTTCAGCCAGCCCCTTGCTCTGATTGGCCGCTGCACCCATCGCTCCGCACCGACCCACCTCGAGGGTCTCTCCTACCTCTGCGAGCTCCGATCCCAACCGCCGCCGCGACGAGTCGAGTTGGCGTCGATGCGTGAGCCTCGCCGGCGGGGAACGAGCTCAGGCAGCCCCGAGTACGGGGCAGGAGAGACGATCCCCGGGCACCGCCGGCGCTGCCGCCGCCCCCTCTCGCGCTGGAGTTTTGACGTTTGCGGTTGTTGCTGGAAGTGACGCCAGCACCACGAGACTCCCCGGAAGCGGAAATAGCTGTCAGGTTTCTGTCGGCAGATTCCACGCGAGCGGATTTGGTCAGCGCCCAAAACTAAGTCATTTTTCCTCTCCCGCCCCGCCTCGCTTATGAGAGCCTCCGGGCAACAGAGCCTCGCCGCGCGGTTTGTCCGGGGAGCTCCCAGCCACGGGGCGGTGCAGTGAGAGTGTTGAATCTGTCAATGCGAATCAGGAGACGCGCGGGGGGGGGCGGTTCCCGCCGCTCGGCTGCTATTGCCGGTAAAATACAAACCGCCGCCGGGACGCCTGACGCAGGTGGGTGCGGGGTGTTGAGGGTGGGACGCGGGAGTCGCTGTGGGGGCGTCCTGGGGGATAAAGGGGGATGCGGGGGCTTTTTCTGCGGGCGACTCCCCCGCGCTGGTGGTCTCTCCCTTCCCTCCCCCCGTCCCGCGGTGGGCGAGCCCAGGACTGCGCTCTGCAGAGCTCTGCGCGCTGAGCCCCGGCTTGGGGCCTGCTGCTCCTGGGCCTACAGCGCCCCCTCCGGAGCCCGGGCTCACGGCAGCTTCCGGCGGGATTTGCCAGGCAGAAAAGAGCAGCACGATTCAGCCAGCCCTGCCCCCTTTGCTTGGTTGCATCTCCTGTCTGGCAAACACAGGCTCCTGCTGACAGTTTCCAGAAGGGGAGTCAATCAACCAATCAATCAAAGCATAGGGCTGGAAGGGACCTTGTGAGATCATCGAGTCCAACCCCCTGGGAATTGAACCCAGGACCTTCTGCATGTTAAGCAGAGGTGAGTCGTGTTAGCAGCCAAACAAACGAGAAGCCCTGTGGCACTTTTAGAAACCAGCTCATCTATTTGTTGCGTAAGCTTTCGTTGGCACGGTCCTGCTTCGTCGGGGCGGATGAATGACGCAGATCCCCTGCAGTGGGATTGTGCCCATGATAGATTTACCAGATACCGAAGCATGGTGAGGAGGAGAGGGAAGTAGGAAAAGGAGAACATTGAAGATGCATCGAGAAAATGTAGCATTAATATAATATTTTTCTGTTTTTAGGGGGCCTGGAATGCTTCCCCTAAAAATAGGGTGTTTTGGGGTGTCCCAGCATACTTTAACCCCTGTATGTAAAAAGCCAGACACAATCATGTATTTTTAAAACCTCTGCCGGACAGAGGACGTGAAGGTAAAAAGGAGGCCATGTCCTCCTTTTGCCTGACATCTGGTAACCCTAGCCCATGAAAGCGTTATGCAACCAATAAATTTGTTGGTCTTTAAAAATGCCACAGGACTCCTTTTTAAGGAATCTTTTGACTATTTATTCAATTATTTTCACAGGCTCTTCAGCTGTCCCAAAATGTCTGTAACTGTGATGTTTTCCAAATCCCATAGTTCCAACATGGAAATGGCAGAGTGATGTTTTGGGGAAATTGTGCTGTCTTATTAACTTAATTTTGAGAATGTCATATATAAGTGTAACTTTCATTGTATATTAGAACTCCCGTTTTGTACGTGATTTTTATTTTGTACCATGTAAGAGACAGTATAAGCTGGTGTACGCGTAGCCAAGTTGCGATGCATAGCAAGAGAAGCTGAGTTGATACTCATCTTGGGGAGAGCTAATTCTAGGTGAGACATGATTCAGTTTGCTGAGGTCTAACTTCCTAAGACTCAGTTGGCTCCATCCATCCTTTGAAACAAAGGGGTTGATTGTTCATGAGAGTTCAGCATGACTGGCGCATTGGAGCCTTACAGTGGGACTCATGATCAAAACCAGTTATGTGCCTGAGGGCTTGTGCTAAAAATGGAAACCAGGAGGAGAAGATTGAGCAGGACAATATGGCTCAGGTGGAACATGAATTTTCTGAAGGACATTGACCAGCACGCAGACACTCATAAGAAAAATGAAGAATTTGAGGAAAGGTCATGAGTGCAGTTGTTGTTTTTGCTTAGATCTGTAATTCATATGCTTGTCTGTGTATAGTTAAATTCCTATGCAAAGTTTGTTACTTACTTTGATTGTCTTACAATCTCTGAGGAGTAAAATTGTGAACTCTGCAAAGGGCATACTTAAGCTATTGGGGAGGCTTGGAGTCAACACTGGTCTTTGGGCCTAGGGTAGCTAGACTACGGTATCACATCTCTAGGGGGAGTACTAGAAGAGTCCTAGGAGTATGCCTGAGAGGTTGGATTTAGAGATTGCGTGGAAGTTTCTTAGCTTCAGTAGGCTTGGAAGCAGGCCATATCCAAAGACTGGGTCCACGTACATCTTGGAAGCAGGCCATATCCAAAGACTGGATCCAAGCAGTTTGGTGCCGGACTACAAGGAGAAGTCAGCCGTGGCTGTAATAGCCATGTCCCCAGGTTTTTTGCAAAAATTTAATAGATTGCTGCAATTTAAGTTGCATTGAAGAAATTTCATTACTTTTACCCAGGTTTTGGGAAAAAATGGCTAAAGTAAGGTGCAGATCATTAAAAAAAAAAATGTTTTGAAGCAACAATATCCTTTCTAGGAATCTGAGCTATTCTGCCCCACCAGCTCCAGGAATTTTTGTTAATGTGCTGCCCCTGACCTTACTTAAGAGGATCTCCATTTCTTTCATCAGTCTCTGGTTAGTGGTTGGTCTGAAACTTGAATCTGTATCTCCTTTTTTCGTTCTCTTCAATGGTTTCAAATAACTAAAAGAGGTGGGCATGAGGGAGAGACTATGTACTTTACCCTAACTCTTCTTCCTAGCCATTGTGATAGGGCAGAGATCATTGTTACTTTTGCCTTCCCCCAGAATTTTCTGGCTGGTGCAAAGAAGGGACAAGGACTACTGTCCCCAGCTCCCAATCTCTTTTTGGGAAGAAAGAGAAGGTCATTACTCCAGTTCCTGTCTGTGGGCTACCTGTAGTTTTCCCAAGCTGCATAGGATTCTTGAAAGCTTCACTTGTGCAGGAGGTTCTGAACAGCTGTGAAATGGATCAGATTCTTAGTACGTTGACTGTGCATCTGCTTGGCAAAGGTATAACAGCATGAAAAAGCTCTGACCACTGCCTGTTTCCAGATTTAGGACTACAACGCTGTATTCTACAAGAATCCATGTTTGTTATGGTGAAAATCTTCTGAAAAGCCTGGAAACATATTCTTCTAATGCAGCATTTCCCAAGCTAATTTGGCAACAGAAGACTTTTAGGCTTGGAGTGTATTGATGGAACACACACGTGCTGTTTGCAGGGAGGAGGAGATAATACTGAAAAATTGTCAGACTTATTGCTCAAAAGTTGATTTAAAAGAGTTAGAAGGGAAAATATCACTAGCATCAAAATTTTTTCACAGAACACCTATTCACATTGTGCAGAACACCAGTGTTCCATGGAACACTGTTTGGGAAACGTTGTTCTAATGAAAACTTAGATTCTGCAGAAATTTATGGTATTTGTCTTTCTCTTTCACTCAATGAGGTCTCCATTTCTTGATTTTTCAAACGTTGCTTTAGGAAGTGTCTTGCAGAATATTATAGTGACTAGTTAAAATTACTCCTTTTTAAATGGACCCTCTCCATCAAAAAAAAAAGCCATTTAATTGATTTACCTACTTTCTAAGTTACTAATAGTTTTCTTCTCGTTCTATGGATTAGTGAGATTCTGTTGTATTTGTAGTTTTTGAGGATGTTGCGCAGTCTTGTATAGAGCTTGCTACTTTGATTGAAACATAGTAAACAAGCATACAGGGGAAATGCCTCCTTCTATAATTTAATGCTCCACATATTCAAGATATTTCTTTGAACTAATTATCTATCTCTAAACCTTTTCACAAAGCACTGATAGAAGACGCTTCACAGGTTGCTGGTTGATGTGCTTGTATTCAAATAGTTTATACTGAATCTTGAAACACAGACCATTTGTTTTCAGTTGGGACTTGTAAAAGTTGGGCTGTCAGCCAGTCTGTGCTTTCAAAGTCTAACCATTCTGGAGCACCACCAAGTTTGGTTGCCTGTAACTTTCAGACACACGCTTGTAGGATGCTGCAAATACTCTTCACAAAGCCCCTCTAAAAGAAAATCTCACATTTAAAAAAAAAATGAAACAAAATGGATTTATTTTATAAGAAAAGGAGATTAGTATGTGATAATTCAGATTCTGTGATCCAAAGCCACCATTCAAGGTCTAATTTCTTTTCAAGACTTGTCAGTCAGGCTTAGCAGCCAAGAGCGTCAGATCTCTTTTGGCAGCTAATCCTCCTCCCTTTTCTATGTAAGGATTGCCTTAGTGTTTCTGTTCAGAGGAAGTATATAAATAAAACCATTCCTAGCCACTATATGTTTTGCTGGCAGAGTTAAATGAATTGTAAGATTGCAGGAGTCATATGTCTTGATGGTCCTTTTCTTTTTCTTGTACACACTTCTGAAACTTCCCTATAAATCAAGTCTCTTCCTTTGTAGAAACCTGTGTTACCGACTGGACTGGGTGAAACTCATGCAAGTTTCAGTTCCTCTGTGAGGGAAGGTCTTAAGAACTGTTTTAAACAATAAATTGCTAATCTGATTACAGATTAGGCATTAGAATTTGTCACATGCAGAGTGTGAGTGACCCTGAAATACCTTCTCAAGTGTAGACAGGCCTTTTCAGATGTTGCAGAACTGAAATCAAGAAATTTAATTAATTCCATATTTGGTCCTTGGTGGGCTCCCTGGTCTGGTTCCAGGTTTGTAAGAGAGCCTTTTGGGGGCTCCTGTTCCTTCTCTTGATGAGACTTTGCAGCTAGTATTGCTGTGGCACTTCTGAGGTTGCAAATCTGGTAGACAAACAAAAAGGGAAGAATGTTATCTCCCATTTTACCTTTACGGAATGCGTAAGTGGAGTTCTTTGTTTTCTTTTGTGAGTAGGTAGGCCTGTCTTCTGAAACTCAACTATAGACATTGAAACAGACGTTGTCTGCCATTTGATCAGGCTGGGACAGAGCCAAGTGCACTTGGAGCAGTCTTCTGATGTGGAGAATTGAGGAGAGATGCACAAAACAGAAACACAAAAAGATCGTACCAGCTTGGAGCCATCCATGGTCACAGCAACAGTTTGCTGCTTTACATATTGAGGCTGTGATGGGATAGGCTTAGAAACAGCTTGAGCTCAGCACAGCAATATGATGGCAATAAGGGGAGCTAGGGCCCATCTCGTTATCCATTTAGCCCATTCCTGTTTCCTCCTCTTTGGTGGTCTGGACAGCCTTAATTTCTAAGAAGGACCTCCTTATCTGAATTTTTCAAAGTCCTCAATGATTGGAAGTTACCTATCAATTGAATGTACTTTTAGGGACCAGGGCATTCTGTTTCCACACAACCAGTGAAAAGCCCCTACTCTGAACCCTTCCATGGTGATGTGGAGTGATCCTTTCTGGAGCATAGAGCCCATATCAAAAAGGAGAGGCATAGCCGTCTTTTTCAGGTACCTTGACAGATGACGCCCTCTGGTTTTTCTTCCCTTTCGTGAAAGAAGAAAGAAAGGGGAGCGCCTTAGAAAAGAGAGAGGTTCTCCACTTTTCTTTCGAAACGAGGAAAACATTGATATATCTTTTCTGGTGTTCCAAGTTTCTGTATTAGAGTCAGATGGGATGAGAAACTGGCCAAGGCTCCTGTGGCCAGAAAACACAAACCTAAATTTTGCTGTAGGAACTTCGTTTATTTTACTCCAAATTGTTCTGAATTTATCAGATTGTGAAAAGGCATCAGATTAGTCTTCACAGAGCACAGAAGACACAAGTATGTATTTTTTTTTAGACATTTGAGAACTTAAATGGTTGGATTTTCTTTAAGTCTTCAAAGGAAAAAATGTCTAAGTTAAGATAAGATTGGAAACGTTTTGAATGCAAAAGGTGTTTTGTTCAACCAGCATCTTTCTCTGCCTCGCCGCGCCCTTCCCCAAACTGATTTTTAAGCTCCATCTCCTGAAGGACATGGAACAGGTGTTTACAGCACCTTTCTTCATTTTTTATTCCAGTTAAGCATGCTTTTTGGGGGCTTATAGCATTTATATGAGTCTTTGCTCTATACATTTTGCCTTCTAATACTCTCCACTTTGCTAAAATGTCTTTCTTTGATATGACAAGTCATGCAGATCCCATAAGCTGGTTGTACAGAGCTGCCTTCAGACCCCGATATATGACTACCTGACAGTGAGTAATCTACCCGTTCTAGCAGTAGTTATTCTAATTTACTGGTTGCTCTATGTCTATTTCATGCTTTTAGTTTGAATGAGGAAGTACATAGACATTAATTTATGCAGCGCCTTGGCTCACTAACATATTGGGAAATGTTATATAATGTTAAAGGAGAGTATCGGGGGGGGGGGACGACTATGGACTCCATTGGTAATCATATTGCAGTTTATAATTGTTGTATTTTTTTTTTAAGGAGGAGAATGTCCTATATTAAACTTGTCCAAAATCTAAAAGAAGAATAGTGTGAAATAATGGCAACAGGAGACATAAAAGGAAGTTTACGCAAGCTAGAACAAGGACTTCGTTTGTTAAACTATCCTAGAGATGTGGATTACACAGGGTAAGAGGAAATGAGATATTTTGAATGAATTTGTGCCTATACATCATGATGACTGCAAGAATGTAAACAGTTCTGGTAATTGTTAATAAAAATCCCATCACAGCGTTAATATGGAAGTTATGATCCTTGCATGTGTATCATGGCAGGATGTGGTAGATAGCAATTCAGGTTGAATATACATTCTAAAACATTTAATAATATAATGTGAAATTTTCCGTGTGTGCAATAAGAAATAGGTTATTTCTGTTGAAAAAGATTGCTGACGCTTCTGGATTGAGATTGCCTACAGTGGCATAAAGCCCAGCCGTGAGAGCTATTAGCAAGTATCTCTGCTGCCCAGAGATGGGACACTGGAGAGGAAGAGCTCTGAGATACTGCAGAGAATTCTTTCACCAGGTGTCTGGCTTGTGGCCTTGTCTATATGTTAAGAGTATAACTGATCACCATGTTGGGGTTTGGGAAGCAATTTCGCCCTCTGTCATATTGACAGAGACACTGGGTTTTTTGCCGCCTTCTGTAGTGTGGGGACAGGTCACCTGCTGGTTTGAACTAGAGTATGGGGTGGATTCTCTGTAACTTGAAATCTTTAAATGATGATTTCCAGATGTCAGTATCTCACGCAGAGGTTATTGGCCTACTGGGTGAAGTGCTATGACCAGTAATGTGCAGGAGGTCATGCTGAATGATCATGACAGTCCCTTCTGTCCTTAAAGTCTGTGATCAGGGCTAGCTACAGGTGCTTTATTGCAGTATATACATCTCTATAGGTCCTATTACTACCCTTTACAGCTGTAAGACATTACTCAATTCACTTGGGATGCTGCTTTTGCTTACCTCTGAAGCATTAGGGTGGCATCCTAAATTGGGAGTGGGATGCTTTATGATTAGAGGAAATCTGTTATGGGAAATCTATCAATAGTATAGTTTCACTAATGTTGGAAACAGTGGCGCACTAAGTTAAATAACCCACTGGTGTTTTTATCAGAGTTACCTGTTCTAAACCCTGCTCAGAGCACATCTAGACTGGGGGCGTCGCTGGCACTGGGCTTACGGGACTTGAGCCCCAAATGTTGGCTCCAGAGCCCTGGATCTGCTGCGGCAGCAGCTGCAGCCACAGAAGCGGTGCACTTAAAGCACGAGAGCCCTGAATGTCCGCGCCCAAGCCCCGGATCGTTTTCCGGGCCGGGGTGCTCCTGGTCTAGACAGGTAGTGATTAAAAATGGCACTGTTCTCTCCATACTGGTGTAGTAGTTCAGTGTCAAGAGAAAGCACTGCTGTTCTTCTCATGTTATCATATAGATGTGCTTTGAGAAGGGTTAGATAACAGTGGTAAAAAACATTTGTACATTTTTTTCTGTAACGTTATCCAAACTGTTGCTGAAGTGTTGAGACTTCACGCACAAGTTTAGTACAGGTACAGCTGGAGATGATTTGCCTCATTTATACAAATGAGGTACTCTTCTATCTAGTGAAAGGATTTGCTCTTTTAATAATGTATCACAATGAAAATATTCAGTATTCCATTCAACAATTATTGCATGCTCAACTTTCTTTAGCATCATGAGTCATTTGTGTAAGCAATTGCAAATCAAGATGTCTTTTCCAGTAATAAATTGAATGAAGTGTATTTGTCCTTTTCTCTCTTTAGCAATGCTTTAACAAACATAGGTGATTTGGAAGTGGGATGTATATCCAGTTTATGACTGATAACATTTTAACAACATAAGCAGTAGGCCATAAACACTAGAATATTTTACTGTTAAATACCAGTTCCACAGTGAAAGTTTAAGAATTCTATAATATGATATGCTGTCCGAATCCAGAGTCAAATTTAGATTTTACATTATTCCACTATTGTAATGTCATTTCACTTCAACATCCCCTTTTTGATATTGAATTAGTGGAACAGGGAGGAGCAATATTTTAAGGATGGTTCTCTGAGATGTTTAGTAAATTAAATTGTATGGGGTAAGAAGGCTAGGAAAAAAGTTTTGGAGGCCTGATTTTTATCCTCTTTCCCACCTTTCAAGTCTTTCTTCCTTCCACCTACCTACCATTTGGTGTCTTGCCAGCATCATTATAGGCTTGTGATTAGTTCAGAGCTTCTCTACCCAACATTTTCCCAAACAATATCTCCTGCAGTGTGAAATTGAACAGGCATATATATTTTCATGTATGTTTCTTTTCAGTTTCACTTGGGGAAAGTGTTTGTACATAAGAGTCTGGTGTTACTGTCTGTCCGACTCCTGTACACAGTATTACCTCAGGAATCAGTAAATGGAAAAAAATCCTCTAGTTTGTTAGAAGGGAAGGTGGATCCCGAGCTACTTGACTATAGATGGCCTACATACTTGGTTAAATAAGTGCCACAACACTTGCAAAAATTATAAAAATAATCCTTAGTTTCCTTATGCTTGCTGCAGAACTGAGTACTGAAGTGCAGCAGAATTCTAACAGTGCGGTATTATGAAACAGTAACTTGGCAAATTGAATATTGCCTAATGACTCCAATGTGCATATACAAGAAGTTATTGTAAGATTTTTATGGTGTGCCGATTTTTAAGTTTTCCTGCTTGTATTTTTTAATGAAACCAGAATTAATGGCAGCAGAATGCCATCTGTAGTTGGCTGTTACCCAGAAGTCCCAATGGTCATGCATAAATGCAAGGAAGAGTGAGGTTTTGGTATAAATGGTGATATAATTTGATCCTCTGACTAGTTTTTCCTGTAGTGCTTTGATAAAAGCTGGGCCGTTGCAAAATCCACACTTTTTCCGCTGTGCTGTGGAAGCAATAGCATGTCACTGAAGTTGTTTATAGTGAATACTTCACATTTGGCTTAAAATTCAGCTGGAGTTTTTCATCTAAATTGATCTTAAAGCTAATGTAATTCTTTTATTTGTAACCGTGTTTATGTATTTTGTATGAAGCACATTTTTTTTTTGGAAGCGGAGGATTGTCTTTATAAATAATCTTAGTACATTAACCAGCTCAATAAACTTAAGTGGCTGAGTAAAACAAAAATGTTGTTTAATCCCTTTGAAGTTTTAGTTCTTTACAAATTGATAGTAAATGTCAGTTAAAATGTACGTCTGCTAATAGACATATTAATATACATAAGGCCTATTGATAAAGGTAAAGGGGTAATAAAAGGATTTAAATGACTAACTTTGGTAGAAAGATTGAATACAGTGGTAGTGTAGAAAGATTTACTTTATTGTGGACGTGGATTACACTCTTGGTGTGCATATGACATATGTACATCAGATTGAATTTTTTTATGGCCTGCATTGTGCATTTGGCTCTGCACTTATGTTCTAAATGTCCTAGCCCCTGTTTCACCTCCAGCCTCCCCCTTGGCAAAGGATGAGAAGATAGAGCAAGTCCAACAATCCCTTGGTTCTGTCTGAAGTGTCTATTAACTCCTCTGAGCTCAAAGTTAATGTCAGCAGGATTGTTAACTAGTTAGTATTAGTCATCTTCTTGTTGGCAAAAAATAAATTTGTTTAGTCAAATATTTAAGTTTTAGGACCTGCCTCTTATGCTGGCCCCCAAAATACAGGGGCTCTAGCAATATGGCAGAAGTGAAATCCCTGGAGTCTAAAATTTGATTTTTTTTCTCCGTAGAAATTTCAACACTTTAACAGGTACTTGAGGTATCATTGATTGCCTAGATGAGAGATGCATTCTATAAATATATTCTTGAAGAACTGGTTCAGTAAAAGATATTTCCTTTCCCAACATGTCTGTGTTCCGGATATCACTTCTTTGAATGGATTTAGAAAGCTATTGAACCCTTCTTAAAACCGTTCCTCATGGAGTGCTGTATGCCAGCTTCCATGGATGCCAAAAAGACAGTGAGACCTCGGTTCTCCAGTCAGTCCCTCTCCATGAGCACCTCAGTGGGAAGAACAAACAAGGAGTCCTCTGGCACTTTTAAAGCTCAAGAAACTTATTTATCACACGAGCTTTTGTGAGTGTAATCCCACTTCATCAGACTCATGAAATGGATACTGTAGTGTGTTAGGTGTGTATATAAAAACAGGGAAGGGTAAATCACAAGGTAAATTCAGACAGTTCGAGAAGGGTAGTCTGTTAGTCTACTTCGGGAAACCAGACAGGTTGTTCAAACAGTGTGGATGTTGGTTTGAAAGAACAATAGATGAGATGGTGAGAATGCTAAGAGGGGAAATTACCTCAGGTAGTGTGTTAGCTATGCTGAGTCCTTATTCAAATTTAATCTGATGGTGTCAAATTTGCATATGAATTTGAGCTCTGTAGTTTCATGTTCAGGTTTGATTTTGAAGGTTTTTTTACTGAAGTACTGTAACTTTCGTGCCTGTTAAAGAATGTTAGTGGACAGAGATTTCATCCTAAACTTCTGCACTCTGTCAGGCAGTAGCCCTCACTCTTCTGCTTCCTTTCTAGCATCAGATATGAGCTAAGGCATAGGTTACTCTCACCAGTGCCTACCAAGTCATGACACAAGCCAGCCGTTATCTCACTTGTCTGGGGTTCAACAGATAAAAGGATAGTTAATGGTAGTCCATCTGGCGTCTTGGTACTGACTATTAAACATGTCTGTGGTACTGATGAAACTCATTGACTGTCCTTGCTCCCACATTGGGCCTTTGGTACCTGGTGTCTTAGTGCTAGCAGCTACCTCGCGCGCAATACAGAGTGACGTAACTGTAGGACTAATAATGGCATCAATAAGGATGCTGATAGCGAAGTCACCAATTAATGAGTCATCAGTGCAGTAGGTGGAGGTATCTTCACTACCAACATCAGTCTGCAGCTGACACCAAGTTAGGAGGCATTGCCAATACAGAGAAGGATTGAGATCTTGTACAGCAAGATCTGGATGGTTTTATAAACTGGAATAGTAGAAATAGGATGAAATTTAGTAGTGGAAAGTGCAAAGTCATACATTTAGGGGCCAATAACAAGATTTTTTGCTATCAGCAGTGGATGCAACAGTTGGAAATGACAGATGAGGAGAAGGACCTGGACGCATTGGTTGATCACAGGATGACTATGAGCAGCCAATGTGATGTGGCAGTGAAAAAAGCTAATGCCTTTCTAGGATGCATCAGGCAAGGTATTTCTGGTAGAAATAGGGAGGTGTTAGTACCATTATACAAGGCACTGGTAAGATCTCATCTGGAATACTGTGCAGTTCTGGTCCTCCACTTTTAATAAAGATGAATTCAGGTTCAAACAGGTGCAGAGAAGGGCTACTAGGATCATCTGAGGAATAGAAAACCTGCCTTAAGAGAGGAGACACAGAGAGCTTGGATTATTTAGCCTAACCAAAAGAAGATTGAGGGGAGATGCAAATGCTTGCATAAGTACATCAGAGAGAGAAATACCAAGGAGCGTGTTTTACTAAGGGCCCTTCCCTCAGCAGGATCTTGGGTATAGTCAGTGAAACCACACCTGATGCATGGATATATTACTTTATTGCATTAGTGTAATATGCCGTTCAGCACTTTAGCATTACAGAGTATACATTACCCGCAAGCAGGCAGATGAGGATCAAATGCTCACGCCTCTTCTGCTGCAAGGCAGCCCCTGACCTTCTATTCCCTGTACCTGAGGGCACGTAGCAAGCCTTGCTCCAGCTTGGGGAAAGCCTTGGGCACTCCGCAGGGATTGGGGTCCCAGGTGAGGCTGGTGCCCTAGCGGGCAATCCCAATTCTCATATGCCTAACACACACACACTCCCCCTCCCCTTCTAGGGGTGAATGCACTTCCAAGGGGGCTCTAACAGAAAACAACCTGCTATCTTATAAACAACACTTTCAAGATTAGCTGGTTCCCAGCCTACTCTGCAGTTGGCATGGCTTTAAGCTCAATCTGGAGTCAAAGCGGTTCTTAATCAGTCTGTGCAGGAATAACCACTGGTCACCCCCAACAGAGAGAGAGAGATTAATTATTTAAGTTCAATATCGCCAAAATGGACGCAAGAACTAATGGATATAAACTGACCAGGATGTTTAGACTAGAAATTAAATGCAGGTATCTATGTGTCAGAGTAGTGAAGTTCTGGAATAGCTTTCCAAGGGAGCAGTACAGGCAAAAAACCTAGCTGGTTTCAAAACTGAGCTTGATAAATTTATGGGGGGAGGAGGGTAGTATAATGGGACAGCCTAGTTTGGTATTTGACTGATCTTTGGCTCCTGGTGGTAGATATACTGATGGGATTATTGATGGTGGAGGTTCTGAGTTATTACAGAGAATTTGTTCTTGGGTGTCTGACTGATGGGTCATGCCTCATGCTACAGAAGAAGACTAAATTGTTGCTTGATTTTTTTCTGAACCTTAAACTCTTTAAATCATGATTTGAGAATTTTAATAATTTAGTCATAGGTTAGAGGCCTGCAATGTGCAGGAGATCAGACTAGATGATCATATTGGTTGCTTCTGACCTTAGAGTCTATAATACCATCCCCTACCAAATTAGGGAAAATACAGGAGAGCCAGAGCCAGGACACTCCTGAAAAGCTGCCCACGACCCACCCTGCTTTGAAAGAAAAGTACTCATTTCTTCTCATTGAGATTCAGTATGGAATCTACACACTACATGATTACTTTGTCCACCTTTGAAACAAAATTTGTGACCAATCCATTCCAAGAACCAGGAGCATTGCTGGCACTGAGCAAAGGGGGGCAGGGCATGAGCCCCCAGTCCTGGCATCAGCACCTTGCGTCCCATGGGCAGCACAAGCTCACAGAGTCTGTGAGTGCCATGAGCAAGCTACCTCCACATCTGGGCTGACCCCAACTGGGGATCCTGGGCTGGACTGCCAGCGATGGCAGCCCGATCCAGCCCCAACACTAGCCAGGGATCTGGGGCTGGGTCACCAGCAGCTGCAGGATCCAGCCCTAACCCTTGTCAGGAACTCAGGGCTGGGCCAAAATGATGGCGGGGGCCTGGTTGAGTGTTGAGCCTGATCTGGCCCTGACTCTGGCCTTGGATCCAGGGCTGGGCCACCAGTGGTCAGGATTGAGCCCCACCCTGGCCCGGGACCTAAGGCTGGGCCAGTGTGGCGGCAGGGGTCCAGTCCAGCCCAGGGCCCAATCTGATCCCATCTGGGGACCCAGAGCTGGACTGCTGAAGTGGTAGGGGCCTGATCCAGCCCTCGCCTAGGACCCAGGGACATACTTCCAACTGCAGCAGGATCTGGCCCAGAGTTTTTCAGACAATTCTATGGCACACCTTCCCAGGCCTGATGACACATCTGTGTGCCATGGCACATTGGTTGGGAAACACTGGACTGAGGTGCTACAACTGGGCATCACACATCCTCCCTTTTATCCTTTCTGTCCTTCTTGAATAACCTGTATCCATCTATACCAATATTCCAGTCATGAGTCTTATCTCACCAAGTCTCTGATTCCAATTGCCGTAATTTAACATATGGACTAACACTTCCAGTTCACCCTGTTTACTTCCAACACACCTTCTCTTTGTGCATAGATATCTAAGATGTTGCGCTGATTCCCTCAGTGATTGTCCTCTGGTTGCTCCTATAATCCTATTGTACTTTCAAGATATGGTTCTTTGAAATGTGTTGTCCACATGGATTCCATGACCCACCTTTCTTTCTGGCTTCTTCAAAATCTCTACTCCAGACTTCTGTATTGATGAAAGCATATGAGAAATCATGAGGCTAACTGCCTTCTATGCCACTTGAATGTGGGAGGGGCACTTGAAGACTTCCATAGGTGTGGCCGCAGTTGATGCTAACCAAAATAATCTAATCTGTTGTGTATGCTGTGCATGCACATCAAGAGTTGAATGTATGCAACAAATCTTCAAAAGACACTGTTTCTGTAAGGTAAATAACCACTTTTTAAATAGAAGCTTGAAAACTGGAACTAAGTCACTGCAGCTAAAGAGGTTCTTTAATTTTAAACCTCAAGACTGGTGTATGGAGTAAATAAAGAAGTGGCAAGTAAAGAAGAATTTAGGTCTGTTTTAATAAATAGGTCAGCATTTGCAAGCATTTATGTCTTTCGTGGCCATAATCCCTTTTGAAAAGTCTTAAATTTCATCACTGTTCAGTCTGTGTGCATATGACTTCAATAAGATTGGCCTTTAATGTACTGTTGAAGGAACAGTACTTTTTCAGACATACTTTGTTCTTTAATTCTTGATTAAAGTAATTCTTTAATGAAACTGAAAGCAATTCATATTAGTTTTAGTACAATACTTGGCTATTGCTCTCTGCTTACATCTTTGTCAGTGCAATAGCATTTTTCTTTAACATCAGGTTTGAGGGTATTCCAGTTACACAGAGCTGATAATACGGCTTCATTAAATCATTCCCTTTGGAATCCTGCTCATCCACAAAAGGGATCAAAGGGGGTGAAAGCCGGGACAGGGAAAGAGGAACTATAAAATGTCTTTGCATCTATCTCTAGTCTTTGTGGTCTGTTGAAGCTGCAAAACCCCCCAAAAATCTGAATAATGAAATGCTTAACTATATGCTTGACGTATTTACCAGATCCCTATTATCAGATGTGAAATTGTACTGAGAGATAATAGCAAAGGATATGCATCAGTGAGAATCAGGGCAGAGTGTTTTCACAGTCTGGGTGGAAAAAACTGGCTTCAATGGATTAGCAATAAAGAACTGGAATGACTCAAGGACAAAATACAAAAATAAAAAACAAATCAGAAACTATAAAACACTTCTGACCTGGGCCTCTGGCAATAACTTCCTGAATATGCAAAAGTTAGGGCAAGCTGCAAAACTAGGGGCCAAACCCCCAGAACACTGATTGATGGTACTTAAACCAGTCTCCCAGTCAGTAACAAAACATACTTCTGATTCCCCATACTGGTCATCAGGAAGCATAACAAAATAGGAAGAGCCCTCTTTATTGCACATCAGCTCCTCTGGTTCCCATCTAGGTACTGGGTCTCTTAAAGAAATAGGTTCTTCTGCCGAAAAAGGGTCAGTCACATCACCCAGAGCAACATAGGCTTGGATCTTACCCAAAATACCATGCTGCCAGCCAATCCTTTACTAACTACAACTAAAGGTTTAATATAAAAAAATAAAAGAAACAAAATGAGAGATGTTTTAAGGGTCAAAGTGAATCACATGCATACAAATGATTTAGGGTCCATAGAAAATGAGTCCTTGAAGAATTCGGAGTTTTCAGGTTAGTCCCATTCCTCTGGTTTATACCCAGGACCTAGGTGGATCTCAGTCCTTTGTTCAGATGCGGAAGAATTGTTCCAGAGGGGGGGTGTGTGTGTGTGTGTGTGTGTGTGTGTGTGTGTGTGTGTGTGTTTGAAGACGGAAGGCAAAATGGAGTTGGGGCTGCTGCCTTTCATCACCTCTGGCCTTCCTCATGCTATGTGGAGTTTTTTGCAAATCAAAATGGAGTTGTCAGATGGGGAATACCTAGTGGCTTAATAGGTTTATCCACTGTACCCGGGAGATTTCTTAATGGGCCATTAAGGAGAGAAGGGTTTGCACATATCCAGTCTGGGAGCGTCCCAGCGTCCAGTAACTTGAAACACAATAAACCATTCCGTAGTTTCTAATACAGATATGACACCTTCAAATAAACCATAGAATCATTCCTAGCCGATTATGACCTTTCCATTGATATCAAACATGATGTATCACGTATGGATTATTGCAAATATGAAATATGCAAAATAATAAATTATTCTCTAAATCCAGACAGCATCACACTTACGAGATAAATCCCAGATACAAAGGCAGAGCTTATGTAATGGCAAAGAACTGTATTTCAGGCACTTAGTACCTTCTTTCTTTTCCAGTATTTAAATGATAGATCTAGATTTCTGTCCAAAATCTGTTGTCACAGGAGGTTTTCAGTGTTCATAATTTCAGTTGCATGAAGTGCAGCAAAATGTGGTAATTTACACTATCCTATATGTTGGGTGCAGAACCCCATCATAAAAATACTGTTTTCTGTGAGGAATTAATATGGCTTATGAAATAAATTTCATAGTATATGCCTTGAATGTCCACTTTATAACTTGAACTCTAACTTTATTCTTTTCAGGAATAGTCTCTTCCAGAGTAGGTAAATTCTCATCCTGTCTGTTAAAATTTTGTTTATACCAGGGGAATGCCTCTCACAGAGGAGTTCATTAAACTCCATATTCAGTTACTCATAGGCTGGACAATAAATTCAGGATCATATACTCTGCACAAAACATAGTAGAATACCTGCTGTTGTCGCTAGGAAGTTTGTAGAAAAATCAAGTGGATGATATTGCTATTATGTTGTAACTGAACATTTTGGTATTTTTGTTCAGTACATTATTGTCACATTCACTGCTCAGTGATGAGAGCTGCTCCCCTTTGGGCCACTGTTGTTTCTGCCTTTTGTTTCTTTTTTCTCCTTCCGCCTGATCTTTGTGAACCCTTTGTTGTCTCTGTGTTTCTTTCTGGTTAGTAGTTTCCAGTTTCAAACGCAGTATGCTTCACTCCCACATTTCTGCATTCTGTGTCTTAAAATGATCAACACAGTTAACTTTAAAATATTTAACTGAAGTGTCATTGGGCTTTAGAGCTGAAACTTGATTGTGATGCATGGGGAGCTAGGAGTTTGAGACAATTTCAGACTGTCTTCAGACTCGGGCAAACTTCAGTGACTAAGAAGACTTAAACTGAACTAAGTATTTATCTCTGAAACAAATAGGGCTAGAAACTTACTTTAAAAAAAAAAAAAAAAGGTAGAACTTCTGCATATTTTAGGTTTGTATTGCAGGCCATACGGCTATACCTTGAAGGCTCCATTTTTGACACGACTGGCTTATATCAACTGCTGATTCGCTACTTCTGTTTATTATGCAAAATATTTTTTCTTTTTTTCCCTGCAGTTTGGTAAAGGGTGATCCGGCCGCATTTTT
Organism: Podocnemis expansa; assembly: GCA_007922195.1. NCBI lineage: Eukaryota > Metazoa > Chordata > Testudines > Podocnemididae > Podocnemis > Podocnemis expansa. The sequence goes on along the minus strand of ML681966.1, from coordinate 13,896,631 downwards.
ACCTATCATCAGCTATTCCTTCACATCCTTCTCAACTTACATAGCAGAGCTGTTGGTGGAATCTGATGTAGAGCTCGTGGCAAAAAGTGATTTGCGTTTTATTGAAGCTATCTATAAGGTATCTAACTTTATGTTCATAGAAAAAGAAAAGTGTTTGTAAGCATGACCTTTATAATTATATTGCACAACATATAGCACTGTTCTATGTTGATGAATAAAATAATTTCATTTTAAAGAAATTGGTGACAGTCATTTGGTGACTCCTGCACAAGAGGTTTGTCTAATCTAAACTAAGATGGCTTAACTTGTAAAGCATATTCAAAGTGTCTTCTGCTTAGTATGTGGAGCCAAGATTTCAGAGAAGTTATGATGTTTATGTGGAAGGTCCAAATTTTGATTTATAACTTTATGAAAACAGTTAGTTTGCTATTAGTTTATCTATAATCTTTGGTTGATACTTTAATTTTTTATATTATTGCAGTAGCTAAGAGCACCACTCGTGGGCTAGGATCTATTTGTGCTAGATGCTCTCTCTAGATACAAAAAAACAGCCTCTGCCCCACAGAGCTTATAGTTAAAGTGCAAGACAAAAGACAACAAAGACAGAGGCAGACTGATGGAATACAGTGAAACAGTGAGACTATATTGATCAAAATGAGAAGCTGTGGCCTCAACACACCAGAAGGCTAGCTACTGTCAAGTTATTAGCAAATACGATCAAATAGCTCATCTGTTAAATGACATCTATGATCTACTATATTGATATGCAAACATACCTGAAGCATTATTGTGAAATGTGTTATACAGACTAGAGGTGATTGAATGTGCTTTGGTACCACTGAGGAAACTGAAACAAATCTTAGTGTTCATTTTGGAAACAACTGGTCTTGAGATGTTTTTATGGTGTTCCTTTTACACTGGTCTCTATAGCTAAAGTACCTAAAAATTTGATCTTTTTCATAGCTTCATAGTAATCTCAGCCAAACTGTTAGAAATTCTATGCAATCCTAATATTAAAGATACAACATTAGACTTAAAAGAATTACTTGCATCATATTAAGACAAACAAGGAGTCCTATGGCACTTTTAAAGACTTACAAATTTATTTATTGCATGAGCTTTCGAGGGAGAAAATCCATCTTCATCAGAATCCTTGTTTGTTTTACTGAACTAGACTAACACGGCTGCCCCTTTGGAACTTGCATCAGATTCTGATTCTTATACGATTTATCTAGTTTGTAATAATTGGATAAATTACATTTTTCAACTTAATTTTTTTTTTTCAGTCCTCATGGTGAATATTGAGTAGAGGGAATAATGTTAAACTCTGTGACTGGAGGGAAGTGTTGCTTAGAGGAAACATTATTGCATTAGTTTACATGCATTTTAGTAAAAGTTGTGCATGTAGGTTACAGTAATGTAAGGAGTATTTCAGATTTGCTATTTTATACATAAAAACATTTCACTTTTAAATGAAAATGATCTGGCTGAAGCTCATCACAGCAGAGACCGAGAAGATGATGGTGGGCTGCAGGAGCAGTTGGAGGAGAGAGCGAATGTAGTGTTGGTTTTCTTGATTTGAAAGAGTGTCTGCCATGAGATAACAAGGTTTGCAACATGAGTGATTTTGGATACTCACCCTTATAGCTGCAGTGAGATATTTCTACAAGACTAACCCAGTCGACTTTCAACAGTCTATTTCTGACTAAGACGTTATGACCTTTCGTTTTGAATGCACACCTTGCCATTGTTAACTATGTTTTTGTTACAACAAGATTAAATTATTTCAGTATACTCGGTGCTAGACCTTAAAAGAGTTTGGAGACTGAAGCTGGTGTGGAATGCAGTGATGACTCAGGTGTTGAGCAGTACTTCTTAGTAGAAGCATGTGGTAGTGGTTCCTGTGCTGTCTGTCAGTTGTTATCCAGTAAATTTAAGATGTTGGCTATGACCTCAAGTCCTAGGCATATCTCAGGGATCTCTTCTTTCCCAGGGACATGCTGCTACTGATGCTGAGTCAACTGTGGTGCACAGGAGGGATTCCACATATTAAAAGGAAAAAAAAAAAAAAAAAAAGGGGGAGGTTGTGGGTTGACTGACTACACTGGGTGGGCTTCAGGGCTCCAAAACTTGCATCCTTGCCCGGGTCCAAAGTAGCTTGATGTTGGGTAACTCTTTGTGCATGGTTGGTTTGTTTGTGTTTTGAGAGGATACTCCAGTGGCTAAGTTCCTTTCAGATTGACTGCCTACTGCTTCTGATGTTATTAACTGAGAGCATGTCTACATTGTAGCTTGGACTGTTCTTCCTTGTGCAGGTAGACTGATGTGCTAAATCTGCTTGAACAAGTACATATAAGTAGCAGTCAAGCCATGGTGGTGGCAGGTCTGGCTGCTTGAGTACAAACCCACCTCCCACTTGCCCTCATGCATATACACAGGTGGCTAGCCAAAACTGCCTGTGTCATTGCTGCAGCCACATAGCTATTTTTCGGATGTTTGCTTGAGCACAGCCCTCATGTGAAATGCTTACAACTGCAGTGTAGGTGTATCTGAAACCTAGATGTTAAGCCTGTGTGTGCATGTCTCTTTTTAACAATTTTACTTTTCTTAAATTGAAATCCATGTCTGAACAACAGTCATTTAACTTTTTAATGTTGTCTTATGTGGTTAAGTAATACATTAATGTAATCTGTTGCTACTTGGCTGGTAGTGTGTGTTTTCGTTTAAAGATGATGCACAAAAAAAAATCTTCTCATCAAGTTTGCATTCATAAAGTTCTGCTGTAATGAATGTTCAAGATTTCTAACCTTTAGATCCTAGTTCAAACCGAATTCAGTTACCAGCTGTTTTTACAAGTCGTTTTTTGTTGTTGTTGTGGCATTAAATGTACTAATTTGCCAAATTATTTCTTTGCAGCCTTGCTTATGGATAGTTGTACAGTTTTCAACAATCCAAATTTTCATAGAATCATAGGGTTGGAAGGGACCTCATGAGGTCATCTAGTCCAACCCCCTGCCAAAAAAGCAGGACCACTCCTGCTAAATTATCCCAGCCAGGGTTTTGTCCAGCCAGACCTTAAACATCGCCAAAGATGGAGATTCCACCCCCTCCCTAGGTAGCCCATTCCAATGCTTCACCACTTGCCTAGTAAGAAAGTTTTTCCTAATATCCAGCCTCAACCTCCCTAGCTGCAACTTGAAACCATTGTTCCTTGTTGCGTCCTCTGTTACTACTGAGAACAGCTGAGCTCTGTCCTCCTTGGAACATCCCTTAAAATAGTTGAAGGTTGCTATCCAGTCCCCTGTCGGTCTTCTCTTCTGCAGGCTAAATAAGCCTAGTTCCTTCAGCCTTTCTTCACAGGGCTTGTGTTCCAGCCCCTTGATCATTTTTATTGCCCTCTGCTGGACTCTGTTTAATTTGTCCACATCCTTTTTGTAGTGGGGAGCTCAAAACTGGACATAGTATTCTAGATGCGGCATCACCAGCACTGAATAGACGGGAATGATCACATCCCTCGATCTGCTGGCAACACTTTTTCTGATGCAGCCCAGTATGCCATTGGCCTTATTGTCAGCAAGAGCACACTGCTGGTTCATATCCAGCTTCCCATCCACCATCACCCCAGGTCCTTTTCTACAGTGCTGCTACTTAGCTGATCGCTCCCCAGCCTGAAGCAGTGCATGGGGGTTTTCCGTCCCAAGTGAAGGACTTTGCACTTGTCCTTGTTGAACCTCATGAGATTTCTATTGGCTACTGCTCCAATTTGTCAAGGTTTCCCTGAATCCTGTCCCTGCCCTCCATTAATCAGCATTTTGAACTCTATCATCTCATGGTCACTGCTGCCGAGGTTGCCATTCACTTCTATGTCCCCCATCAATTCTTCTCTGTTTGTGAGCAGCAGGTTGAGAGGTGCAAGGCCCCTAATTGGTTATTCTAGCATTTGTACCAGGAAGTTGTCCTCAACACTCTCTAGAAACTTCCTGGATTGCCTGTGCACTGCTGTATTGGCCTCCAAGCAGATGTCAGGATAATTGAAGTCCCCCATGAGAACCAGGGCTTGTGATCTAGAAACTTCTGCCAGTTGTCCATAGAATGCCTCATCCACCTCCTCCTCCTGGTCTGGAGGTCTATAGCAGAGACCCACCATGACATCCCCCTTGTTGTCCTCTCCTCTAAACTTAACCCACAGACTTTCAACTGGCTTGTTTCCACTTCCATAACAGAGCTCTGAGCAGTCATAGAGCTCTTTTACATATAGTGCTACTCCTCCCCTTCTTCTTCCCTGCCTGTCCTTTCTGAACAATTTATGCCCATCCATGGCAGAGCTGCAGTCATGCAACCTATCCCATCACCTCTCTGTTTTTCCAATTTTATCATAGTTTCTTGTCTGTACCAATACTACCAATTCTTCCTGCTTGTTTCCCAGGCTTCTTTCATTTGTGTACAGGTGCCTAAGATACCAGGCTGATTGCCCTACTTTCCCATGTTGATTTTCAATTCTGTTGCATCTATCTCCTTGCGTTTTCTCCCAGCATTGTTGTCCTCCTGGAATTGCCTCAGGTATTAAAGCTTCATTAGAACATTTAATACAATTATTTGATTTCCCCACCCATATTCCAACTAGCCTCTCTTTTATCCCTGGTGTTACAGTCCCAGCACCCCCTAAGTTCTATCCCTTTCCCCAGGTCTCCTATATTGTCACTTACCTGTGGGCTTTGGTCTGCTTCCCCCTTCAAACCTAGTTTAAAGCCCTCCTCACTAGGTCAGCTAGTCGACGTCCAAATATGCTCTTCCCCTTCCTTGACAGATGGAGTCCATCTCTGCCTAGCAGTCCTTCTTCCTGGAACAGCATTCCGTGGTCAAGGAGGCAAAAGCTCTCCTGATGACACCATCTTCGCAGCCAGGCATTCACCTCCAGGATGCATCTGTCTCCACTCAGGCCGCTACCCTTGACCGGAAGGATTGAGGAGAGCACCACCTATGCTCCGAACTCCTTCACCTGCGCTCCCAGAGCCCTGTAGTTACCTTTGATCTACTGAGGATCACCTCTGGCAGTATCATTGGTTCCCACGGGGATGAGTAGCATGGGGTAGTAATCAGAAGGGTGGATGACTCTCGACAATCCTTCCATAATGTCTTGGATGCGGGCACCTGGCAGGCAGCATACCTCCTGAGAGACCTTGTCAGAGCAACAGGTGGGTGCCTCCGTCCCTTTCAGAAGTGAATCCCCAACCACCACAACCCTACGTTTCCCCCTAGCTGTGGTGCCTGTGATCCTCCCAGCCTCGGGGGTGCATGGTGTCTTCTCTTCCACCTCATCCATCGTCTCTAGTGCTGCATAATGGTTCTTCACCACAGTGGAGGGAGGAATGGGAGCAGGGGTGGGGTACTGTCTGCTGCCAGAGGTAACCAGCTGCCAGTGTGCTCCCTCTGCTATAGGCATCCCATCCTTCTCCAGTCGTGCGTAGTCTTCGGCACCTGGATAGCATCCTCCTCCTTGCGTGGCTCCTTGTGGATGCTGTCGAGTAACTTCTCCAGGGCATGGATACTCCTTAGCCTAGATGCCTCCTCCTGTAACTCTCCCACCTTCCTCCTGAGAGATTCCACCAGAAGACGCCTGTCACATTGATTCATTTCTCCAGCCTGATTGTCTGTCTGAGAGAGGGAAATGCAGGCCACAGTCCCTGCAAGTCCACACCAGGACCTGGGTAGAGATATCCATGCTCAGGATGTCTGTCTGGCTACAGGCACAGGTGGAGAAGACAGAAGGGGCGCTGGCGCAAGCAGTGCAGCTCCTCTTCACCATTGTGGCCTCACCAACTCCTCCCCTAACTCCCTCTCAAACTCCCATGTTTGCAGTCCCCCTGTTCACAAACTCCCTCTGGTCACTCAGCCACTGGCTTTTATAGCATTCTCTGCCTAGGTCAGCCCTTGCCCCTTGTTAAGCACAAAGGGGGGATGATCACAAGGCTGATTGAAGGTAGTGATCAAAGGCGAGCAGGGAACAATGGTACAAACAGCCCCCCAGACAATCACAGACCCAATTCTCACAGTAACTGACAACTAATAGAAATCACCTGTAGGGAAAGAAACACACAGTTAGCAATTCACTCACCCAAGCTTTGCTCTCTCCCTTGCTTCTTCAGCTAGGGGATCACCTTCACCTCCTTCTCAGGGCTTCACCAACTCCTTCTCTCTCAAACTCCCCTGTTTTCAGTCCCCCTGTTCGCAAGCCCCCTGGTTGCTCAGTTGTTATGGTTTTAAACATAAATATGAAAGCTTACTAGGGTAACTGCTTGTTACATTTGATATCTAAAATGGAACAGGACTTTCAACTATACTGACCAAATACAGGTTTATTACCAGACCAGAGAATGTAATTATCCCTTAACGCTGTAAATGTATCTTATAGCTGAGTTAAAAGTAGATAAGCAGAGCCATCTTAAAGACACTTGGCAAAGTGTTTGGTGGCTTACCTTTTTTAAATGATGCTGGCAAATGCTCAAATGTAGGTTTTTGCTAGGTAAAGATGTGTGCTGCCCATTTTAACATTAAGTAAAAATATGGTTTCAATACTTGTATTCCTGGAAGATCCAGTTATTTTTAAAATAAATAATCACACTGATATCAATAGGTTAAGTATAAAACTGTTTGACTTTTGCAGAAGTTTATCTTTAATTCAAAGAAGTTTGCATAAATTCACCTTTTGGTAGAATTTGTTTAGATGTAATGTGAAATTCTGCCTTTATTATATAGCAACTCATTCACTGCATGACATTATATTTCATATATATGATTCTATAGATCTTCTAACTATAAAGATATTTTAGCTCTGTAACAGATTTCCAAGGGAGGTTTTAGAATCTCCCTCATTGGAAGTTTTTAAAAACAGGTTGGACAAACATCTGTTAGGGCTGGTCTGATTTATTTAATCCAGGAGGCTGGATCTGGTGCCTCTTGAGATTCCTTTCAGACCTTCATTTCTATGATTTGTATTGTTCTTTACAGAGCTGAAACAAAACTGTTTTTACTGTGCATTCATATTTCTGAAACTCTCCAAAACTTTTTTCCAAACTAGTTTAATTATTTAGCTATGTATTAAGATTACTGTTTGTACATTTTTTGTTATTTTTGATGAGTTATTTGAATTAAGAGTGCCTGATAAATTGGTAGAAGATGGGAGGTACAGTTATGGGGGCAAATTAAAATGGACAAAGACCAGTATGTGAAAAAACTGCTGAAAAGCTAAGGAAGTAAACAAGACAGTTGTCCAAAATATAGTTTCTTCAGAACAGAGAATATATAGAGGATTAAGAAGCTAATTTAAATTTTACTCTCTTGCAGTTACTTCGAGATCTGTTTCAGTACAAACCAGTTTTAACAAAACAGCAGTTCCTGCAGTGTGGCTTTGCAGAAAGAAAAATACAGATTGTTTGTGACATTATCAGCTCTGTGATGACAAAGCACAAGGAATTAAGTAATATGAGTAAGGTACTGAACAGATGATACTTCAGATATGACTTTAAGCAGTTGAAGGAAAGATTACCTATATTCTGTAACAAATAGAGCAACATCTGAACTGAAATAACTAGAAAGAGAGCTATGATAAGGACCACTGAAGTGAGACTGAAGGGATGGAAGGCACCTAAATCAGTCTATCTCTTCACAAATTCAGTATGTACTCTCCCAGTATATAGTTATTGAACAGATTCTGCACTTGCTGATAGTCAAAGACCCTAGACATGTTGTAATGAAATTACAAAATTTCAAATTATTAGAGCAAAATAACGCCTATTAACAGTAAATTGCGACTATTGTTTTACATTTTTGGAAATAGTAATTGTACACAATGGTTCCCTGAACCTCTGGGGTAATTGTTAAGATGGATTTAAAAATGTAAACAAATGAATTCTTAAATCCTAAACAGATTTAGTGGAAATAAAAATTAAACATCTATTTGTTTTGTTGTTGTTTTTTATTTTATTTTATTTCGTTTTATTTTCTGAAAAGTGACGCTAACAATATATTTTTAAAAAAAACAAACAAACAATTTTTGAGTCTAAGCATCTTCAACACATTGTGTCTATATAAGGTCTAACTGCTTGTATTTGAGTTTGAGATAGATTTCAGAAGACGCATTTTGTGTCTCGTTTCTATATAGAGCTTAATATTTATTATCTATTTAATACTGGGATTTGGTAAGAAATCTCATATATCAGTTGGTATTGTGTACATGGATAAGTTCTTTCCATAAAAGAAATTTAAAACTTGTTTCTATCTCATAGGAAACTTGTGGGATGTAGATAATTACTGCATCTAACACTAGAACTAAGAAGTTCTAGTCTATGAATTTTTGTCTCGACTGTTATTACTATAAGGATATACAATTTCTTTTTTTAAAAAAAAAGACAGTGTAAGTACCTTACAAATATGTTTTCTACTATGTACATAACCAGACTGACCCAGCCTCATATGTAAAATGTAATTTCCGAATATATGTACACTAGATTCACTTTCAAATGTTTGTTTTATCAACTATTAGCCATTTGGGACATGCTTAATTTGATTTTTTTTTCTTCTGTTTTTGTCAGTGTTTTATAATGAAAAATCCAGATGTGTTTCATAAGTATGACGTACAGTCGATTTTGAAGTTATAGTTTTAAACAGTGTATTTCAGCAGGGGGAAGATAACATTGCTGTGGGTTTGTTTATTTGAAGGCTAAATCTCAAACAAGAAAAAAAGCCAGATCTTTTAAGTCTGAATCCCATGGAGAATGTGAAAAACTTCTTGCTGATCCAGTTTGCAGAACTGTGATTTCTCAGCAGGTATGAAAACAGATGGGAAATTGTTTACTTTTTCTGTGTATACAGTTTACGGTTCTTTGATGCTGGTGATATTTACAAACCAGAGTAGGCAGAGCTGCAGTTGTTCAGCAAGTTAATACCTTCCTAGAATGTAAGATTTCATTTAAAATAAATGCAAATAAAAATCATTCGTTGAAAAGATAAAAATAAAAACAAGCCAGGTGAAAACAGATGCAGTGAAAGAGTAGCTCTGAGAAATGTGCCCTGATTCAGTTGTGAGTTGACTTTGAAGTCTAATGATGGGCATTTGATGTATCATTATAATTACCTATTCAAGCGGTTCCCAGCCTTTTCCATCATAACTGAAAGCTTTTGCAGACCATGTTCTAAACACCAAATGTGCAAAGAGCTTGGTTTATATCGATGTCACGCAAAAGTACCACAAACATATGCAGACAAAATCAAAAACATGGGGGGTTACACCTAGGCCAGAAAAATAAAGAGCCTTGTGGCACTTTTAAAGACTAACAAATATATTTATTGCAGACGCAAGGCAAAAATTAATGGTGACAAGATACTTAGCACAATTCCTTATAAACAAGAGGGAAGGAACACAAGCCAAAATAGGGAAAGAATAAATTAAAGAATATTTACTTAAGTAAAATGCATTCAAGTCAGCAGGGCCTGATAAAATTCATCCTGAGGTACCTAGAAAACTAGCTGACACAATCTCTGAGCCAATAGCAATCATTTAGAGCTCAAGAAGAATAGGTGAGTCCCAGGTAGGTATGTCCACTTCTGAGTGTCGCATTTTAGGAAAGACCAGCTGTAACCCATCAAAAATGATGGGGGAAGATCATGGGTTCTTCCCTGAGTGAGTATCGCATATAATTGTTTGAAGAGTCAGCGTGAAATATTGAAAACAGCTGAAAGCTATGAAGAGGGACAGGGGTGGCAGATAGGGGCGGGCGGGGGCAGGAGGTGGGGTGCAACCACTTGTCAGTACCATATGCATCGGAGGGTTAAGGAAAGGTGGGGTGGGGATGTGGCAGAAGTGAAGGTGAGAGGTGTGGAGTGGGGACATGGGGAGAAGGATGAGGGCATGGGATATGGAGGGAGTGATGAGGAACAGGGAGACCAGGTGTGGATGTTGAAGGGGTGGCTGGGGGCACGGTCAGGAGATTGAGGTAGTGAAGGGGAGGGCTGGAGAATGGGACCATAGGCAGCAGATGGGGGCAGAGAAGGGGTGGACGGTGGCAGGAGATGGGGTGGTGAAGGAGGTCATGGGACAGCGATGAGGGCAGAGAAGGGGGTAGGTGGGTGTATATGTAACAGGCAGTTGTGATACCAAAGGTGACTGGGGGGTGGCTGGGTGTACCATGTGACAGGCCATTGTGAAGTCAGAGGTGACTCAACCAATTGCACCTTGCTTCTTCCTTTGGAGCAATCCTTAGGAGCAATTGGTTGAGTCACCTCTGACATCACAATGGCCTGTCATGGTACACTTCACATTCCCCACGCACGTGTGTAGTGAATTAGTATAGTAGATGTGTGCAAGCTGTGAGAGTCCAGAGGAAACCTGACCTGTGAGAACAGATAGGGAAAAAAAACCTAGGCATTGTTAGTTTTGAGAAAAGACTGAGGGCCTGCAAACAGATACGTGAGTTGTTAAAAAGATGACTGATTAGTAGTTTTCCAGGTCTGCTGGTAGTAAGACAAAAAGTAATGGGCTTAATCTGCAGCAAAGGAGATTTAGATTAGATAATTAGGAAATCTTTTTTCTAACTATAAGAGTAGTTAAACTCTGGAATAGTCTTCCAAGGAAGTGTGAAATCCCTCTCACTTTAGGATTTTAGGAACAGGTTGGACAAATGCCTATCAAAAATGGTCTAGATTTACTTGAACTTGCCTCTGCACAGGGAGCTGGAGTTGATTAACTTCTTAGGTTCCCTTCTAGCACTACGTTTCTATGAAGCAACCAGAATGTTTTCAAGTGACGTTGATGGGCTTTCAATAAGGCCTTCTTTCAGGTGCTGTCTTCTGTTAGGCATTGAAGAGCAACCTTTTGAAATTCAGTTTAAGGTAGGCTGAAGTGATGTTGGTCAGAAAAGAGGAACACTTTCAAGAGCTTACCTTCTTTAGGACATCCTCTACTACAAAAGGCATCTGCATTCAAATTAATTGATTCTAGCCTTGAGGTTCTTTTGCTATTTTAAGTAGCTATGGTGGTCACCAGCTGTGACTGGTCAGGAATTTATACCTCTTCCTACTGTACTTGAGCCTGGCAGCAGTGATCCCTATGCATGTGACTTCCATTCTTGTTTATTGTAGCTTGTACCTTGTTATGTTTTATAGCAACAAATACAAAGTCCATCTGCTTAATAGTGCATGTCATAAGAACATCATTTTGGAGTTCTGTTTTTTGTGCTGGCTCCCCACTCAATGTGCTTCAAGGTGTGTGTCCCTTTCATGGGCCTGGACCTAGCAGTGAGAGTGTCCTTTCACCCACAGCTCTGACATCCCATGACTTCTAAATTCCATTGGAATAATACAGTTGTTAAGCTGTGGAGAGTCTCATGAGCCTGTGAAAACAGAAAATTCAGAGGAGTGGGGCTTGCACTAGGGTCATGTCTACACTGACGGCAGCAAAATCTCCAGCATCTGGTTGATTTTTTTTTTTTTTTTTCGTTCTTCCAGATTGACCGAGCAGTCAGTTAAGACATGCTCAGTCGACCTGGAAACTGACTTGATAAAACCACCCCCTCAAGTGGCATAGCACTGCATCAGTGGGAATGCATTTTCCATCCACTCAGCTGAATGAAGAAACTGTGCAAAAGGGGAGTTAGGAAGTTGATGGGAGCTACCTGTGCACGCTACTTTGTGTAGCTTGCATAACTTTTGTCCACTGCCACCAAATTTTGCCAGCAGTGTAGAGTGACCCTATGAAACTCTTGTAAGAGGTAAGAGATCTTGCTGTGCTCAGAAAGAAATGTAAAACTCATCTTTCTGATTTCGCTTTCTCTCAGGTAAGTCTACATAGAAAAATAAACAAACACCCACTCCTCACCCCATCGAACTATTTTTCTGGCATACTGAAGAGGAAAAGGAGAGTTGTTTCTGACTTGAAATATGTGGGAGGCAGTAGTGGTTGATAAGCCATATAATTCTGAAAAGATTACCAAGGGTAACTTTTTTTTGTTTTTGTTTTCACAATTTAAGATTTGCTTGATCGGTCTTGCAGCTGGGCAAGATCAAATTGTTAGGGTGTAAAGATAAAAGCAAAATATGTAAATGCTAAATAATAAAATGCAGCACATTGTACATTTAGTTGGAAATGATATTGTTTTTGTTATAATAAAATATACATTTGGATTATTGTTTTTACAAAGAAACCTCAAGTGGAACGTCACCCGGATAGCAAAGTTAATGTGCGTGTCCTTCATGATTCACCAGTTCCAGTAGATGGAGACAGTGAAGAAGAGTCCTGTGTAGCTGATGATGTTTTAGAAGTTGTGTGTGAGCAAGTAAGAATTTGAATTTTTAAATTGTAGAGTTTGGCATGATATTGCAGAGGTCTCAAACTTGCGGCCCAAGAGCTACATGCAGCCCCTGAAGTTATTTTTTCACAGTCCGCAACAACACTATTGTTGTTAGTATTTGCAATGTCATTGTATGAAAGGGTTTCAGTGGTGCAGCCCTTGGGCTACTGTACTAGTGCTCACGTGGCCTTCGTGGTGATTTGAGTTTGAGACCTCCTGATAGAGGGGGATAACATGAATGACTTCTAATCATCTTTTCAATTTTTTTCAAAATTAAACTTCATCTATCAGCATCTAATAAATGCTTAAATAGCATGTGTAGTACAACTGTACTATTTATTAAGAAAAAAGTTTCCAACATGAGTAGCAAGTTGTACTACATCTTACTTGTTTTGTTTTGCAGTAGTGTCCCTAATGTATAATGTACTGTACAAAAAAAGGAGGAAAAAAAAGAGATAATGGTTCTGTTTTTTCCTCTCTTAAAAGACCACATCAGATGGTCAAAAAACAGAGGATACCACAAAAAAAGGCACAACAGACCTGTGAGAGGAGTCATGTGGTGATTGGTCTCTTGTCTTGCTTATTATCATAATATAAGTATCCTTGGCTGCCCTACAACTTTACAGTTAGCTGACTAGTTTCTGGCAAGTAATTCTCTAATGTGCAAACTTTTTGCTTAAAGCACTTCACAGCAATTTTAGAAGAAAAAAATTGTAAATGTGTAAACCCTTGCAAATCTGTAAATATCCACTTTGTAGCTGCAGATATCCACAGGTTGTGGGTGGGTTTTTTGTTTTTTTTGGCAGATTGTAGCGTGGATGTGGATCTCAAAGGTGGGTAGACAGCTCTCTGCAGTTTACAGTCTTTGAAGCTGCATCTCCACCTTTTGAGATGGGGAGGTGGCGGCTGGCCTCTGATCAGCTGTTGTGTAGGGACTGGCAGTGGAGCCACACCGAACAGTTGATTTTGTGGTTCTCATTGGAGAACAGCTGATTGGAGGGGCTCTGCTGAGCCAGGAAGCCACTGCAAACCCGTTGATTAATTTGACAGCTGGCAAAGGAGTCCTCTGCTCGACCCAGGGTGGGTCTTCCCTGCCAACTGCTAATCAGCAGTTCTGTGAGGCTTCCTGATGGAACAGCTGATTGGCGGCCTGCATGGGAGCCCCCGCAGAACAGCTGATCAGTGGCTGGCAGAGGAGCCCAGGGAATCTCGCAGAACAGCTTTTGGTGGTGGGGGCTGCCAGTCATTAACCTTTTGCATAGGTATGCGTTGTACACAAATTAGCTGATGGGAGGCTGCATGGAGGGACTTCGGGACCCCAGAGCTGTGGATACTTGCAGATGCAGATCATCACAATGTGGATGGCGGTCAGCAGTCAGATGATTGCTTCGGATCAGATATGGATCCACATTTGTGCATCTGCACGGGGTTCTATAAATGTGACTCCTCAGAATGGTTGAAATGACCTAGTAGGAGAGAAAAAATGTTCTGTGTTTCTGCAGTGGAGTTTATTGTGTCAGTACAACTTCATAGAAAGTAAAATCTGTTATCCCTATTTTCAGGTCACGGAAGATACTAGTCAAATCGAGCAGCTAAAGAGTCAGCTCGCTGATTGCCAAGAAAAACTTCATAAACTAAATTGGATGGAAGATAAGCTACATGTTTTGGAAGAGAGGCTGAAAGGAAAGGTGATTATAGATGAGAAGGACTGGAATAATCTCCTCAGTCGGGTCTTGCTCCTTGAAACACAACTGTTATTGCAGTCCAAAAAGGTATATATTACCATAAAGCTTCTGTTTTAATTGGTGGCAGCTGGATTCCTTGAGTTTAAATAAAAAGTTTATTTTAGTCTTATTTAGCATTTTTGTGTATTAGGTATTTGTCTAAAGAAAGCATGAATCTCATTGACTGGTATGACCATCATAATATGTTGCTTTGCAAGTAAATACAATACTAGATTTCATGGAAAGGCTACTTTTGCTAACCAGGGGGACCCTTGGTGCATGAGGGCTTTTTTTATACTTAGTTGAAAATTGGAATGCAGTTTAAAATGCACAAAAGAACATTCAAAATGTACTAAGTATTCAGCACATTTAGCAAAATAAGTTTATCAAAACATATTTTTCAATTAAAACTGAATTGTGAAACAAAGGCAGTATTTGTGGTTAGTGGATTGAGCTAATTGTTTTAGAGATTTATAAGGTTTCTCTCCACTGGGTTGTATGTCTGTAGAACTACTGCATAGATATTTGGGCTTGGGCTAGAGGCTAAGCTGTGATACCAGGGTCCTACCACATGGCCTTCAGCCAGAGCACAAATGTCAACAACAAGTTTACAGCCTTGTAGCCTGAGCTCTGTGAGCTTGTCAGCTGATCTGTGCTAACCATGGGTGTTGAATTGTTCTTTAGACATACCCATAGATGCTGGTCACCAGCTTATTCAAGATTTAGAAGCAGTAGATCTCATCACACCTTGTTTTAGTCAGAGATTGGAAGAGAGAGACAAGGATTTCCTCCTGTTCAACTTACTTCTAACAGACTAGAGGTTAAATTGAAATAGCTGACTAAACTGATAAGGGAAAAGCATTCTTTCTATCCTGAAGAGGTTATTGCTGCCGAAAGCTAGTTTAGCATGTCACCAGGTTAGACGATTCCAGGTGATTAGCCAGTGACTTCCATCACTTCAGTGGACTTGACTTTCTTTAAAACTTCAGCAGCAAAGATGTTACTTGAATATAGCCTTTTTATTTTTAATTTAAATGAATTTAACAGATTTTAGTAAGATTAAGCCTGATCCTCTGTTTTCAGAATTTCAAATTTAATTGTTAGTAGGTTTATTTTTAAAAAGAAAAATGTATTTAATTAGAATTAAATTAAAAAAAATTGAATTTTATCCATCCTGATCCATACTAATATTTAGCTATAAGAATATCTACTATTTGTAAGGAGATATGTGGCCATGGCACGTGACAGAAGTTTAAACAAAGCAGAACCTTAGTTTCCTCATGAGACTGTTCTTCCTCCCTCCCAATTGTACACTTCCCCCCCTCCAAAATAAAGTTAGTGGTTTATTGCTGAAAAGTGCACAGCTATTGCTTCAGGACCTATGGAACAGCACTGTGCATTATAATGAAGTTTCCCAAAACTAGCCTGCAGATCCTGAGGGAACTACAGAAGTAGCTCTGCAGTTCATCAGTGATAGCCGCTGTGCTTATGTGGTACTAATACATTTACTGAAGGAATATAATTACTGCTTGAGTTGTTGTTGTTGTATTATGGAAAATTCAGCCTACTTAGTGGCATGGGATTTTTCTCTTATTGTGAATCTCTCATCTACCCTGATGTTTTTTTCTCTTGTAACTCTAATAATTTATATGAAACAAGCCACGGTATTACTGATGAAGCAGAATATTATCTAATTTCCCAAGACAAAGTATATCATGTTTTGAACATACAGAATCTTTTTACAAGAGCTTCTTGTAAAGGTTAGCTCTTCATTCTGTCTAGTATTAACTGGATTTCAAACTATACATCTTCATTTCTGATTATTGAAAAAATGCACCATTTCATATCTTCAGGAACACTATCTAGATGCAAAATTGATGATGCAAAATTAAGAATGAGAATTCAGCAGATGTTTTGCTCAGTACTGTGGGAAACCTGCTTCATTCTTTGGTCCAATTTTTCATTCATCATCATCATCTTACTGAATTCTGACTTACCAATTAGCAGTTCTTCAGTTCTTTCACTACTTCTTGATGGTATGGGGTAAACTCTAAATGCCAGTGAGATTCAGTGAGATTACTGGCTATGTTTAACATGCAAAGACAAATCAGCTTTTTTCTTCGAGGCAGTTTTTTTAATTTTGTTTTAAAAGCTAGTGTGAGAAGGGTAAATTTATATACATTAATTCTCAGCATAGTATATGTTCGGGGTCTTGCTGTAGTATTGTAAATTTTCATCATTAAAACATATCAGTTACTGTCTGAGTCTGCCCAAAGGTTGATAAACTTTACAAAAGTGTTAGAATGATAAGTCCGTCATAAGTTTTAGATCACATCATTTTGTTTGATTCAGCTGCAGATGTCCTTGGTGTTATAAATGCATATGTTTTCAGTCTACATTTATTAAAAATGTATTGTTTATCCACAAGAAGTTTTCAGAGAGATGAACAGGGAAAGCTAACATCTCCTCATGCTTTTTCAAGATGCACACTTATTAAAATTTAAAAAGAAGGCTCTTGAGGATAAATATTGAATATTTAAAGGGGCACACATGTTAGTTTAGTTCAGTAAAACAATCCTATGGTACTTAAAGACTAACAAATATATTTTTTGCAGGAGCTTTCATGGGAGAAAAATCCCACTTTGTCAAAGTGGGATTTTCTCCTATGAAAACTCATGAAATAAATATATTTTAGTCTTTAAGTGCCACAAGACTCCTTGATAATATGGAGCTTTCCAGTTCTAGATCATGTTTGAATTTCTGCCAGGTCAGGAGTAACTGAAATGTGATACCATCTGATGTCTATTAATGAATTTGGTTTTATTTCTCAGTGCATGTCCAAATCTCACAACCATTGTTACAGTTTGTTATCCTTACTAGTAGGGATGGTTTAAGAGCAGGCTTGGGGGGGGCACTGGGTTTGGGGCTGATGATGGTTTTAGCGATGGAAGGGAAAATAGAATGTTTGAAGTAAAATGTTTCAAGTATTCCATATGTGGATTTATTTTTTTTGCTAATTTCCTAGAACATTCTGGTTCTTTGTAAAATCTCGAGTCTTTCAGAGTTTCTCAGAACTACATTGTCCTTGAATCTCCTAGAATACTGTTAGCCATGCCCTCACGAGTATGTAAAAACTAGACGACCAGTGCTAACGTTCTAAGGCTGTCACCCACTGTCATATTATTAAATAGTGGTCTACCCAGTTCAATTTCTTGATGTAAATACATTGCAGTTATTCTTAAAATTAAAGAGTTTCTGTAAGTGTAGAGGAAACAATTTTTTTTGTATTTGCTTATATATGTCATGAATAAATATGGATTTTCAGATTTTAGCATGCAAATTTATCGTCTTGTATGTCAGGGATAAATCGTGTGTAATTTGCGCATCTGAGTCATCAAATGGAATGCAAATGCAATGCTTAGTGCACTATTGGTTTTAGGGCAGGGATGTCAAATGTAGTATGCGGGACAGATGCGGCCCACAAACCTCTTCCTTCTGGCCCATGCCTGCACTCCAGAGAGATTACTTTCTCCCTAACAGCGAGAAAGAGTGCAGCCTTGCATACCCAACCCTCCATGATGCCATGATAGTGTCAGGTCTCATAACATCCTGGAGCACTGCTATGTGAGACTGCACTTTGTAAGACCTTGCTGTCTTCCCTAACAGAGAGAGAAGGTGCTATGACAGAGCAGTTTTGCATACACACTGCTCCATGATGCCAACGAGAGTACCCTAATATTTCAATTTATGGTACATACGGCCCTCTTGAAGTACATCGAAATCAAATCTGGCCTGCCATAGCAAATGAGTTTGACATCTCTGCTAGGGTCAGACCTGCTTGCTAGTGCTTTCAAGAGGCCAAGGATTGTACCTGTTCTGTGGCTTGATAAATGCCTTTTACTCTGAAACCATTCACACCATTAAACACAATTAAAAGCAATTATAAATAGATCAGTATTCACTGTTTTGCAATGTATTGCATATTACAGTAATCTGATATTTATCTGCCACATAAACATTTAACAGTAATATTGTTTTTGAAAACACTGAACGGGATGGTGCTGATTTTTATTCTAAATTATTATTGTAAGAGCAGGAGTATAGAAAAACCATTTGATTTAGTTTGCATATGCCATGGCATGTGGTTTATTTTTCAGTATAAAAGGAGCTGGTTCTTGTCATTCTTTTCAGAAACACCGATACCTCAAAATAATATGAACATTCTAAGACCAGGTCTACATCACTGCCAAAGCAGTAGCAACACGTATTGCTTTGAAAATACCTGGGAGCTCCTAGGACAGCTGTAATGGAGTGGATTGGGGACAGGAAGCCAGTCCAAACTCCTCTCATGTCTAAGCGCAGTAATTGGTTCTCCTATCTGTGAGTCCCCCACCCTCCCAAAATGTGGGGAGGGCAAGAACGAAAGCTACTTGGGTATGCCCATCCAGCGCTTGGAGCCAGTACTCCTCCCTTGCCCTCTGAACCTGCCCTGCAGCCGTTCAGTGTAACAGGCTTCTACTGCTAGCATGATTAATCCAGTAGCTCAAGTGGTAGTTGTCTGTGCTATAGTGCTGCATGATCAGGATTCAAATCATCATGATCACTCACAGCAGGGGAGAGTTGTTAGTACATGTAGAGAATTTTTGTTAGTTTTACATTTTTCCTTTAAATCAAGCTAGGGCATTACATATAAAAGTCTATGTTGAAAATTGGCACTGCAACCTTAATTATGGCCCTTATATTTTCACATTACGCTACAGATTTTAATTGGATTATCACATACTATTTTTCCACAGGACACCTACATCACTTAGTGTTCAAAATGGATGCTAGCAGACAGAATTATGGTTGTGCCAGCAGAAGTAAATGAGGCATTTCCTAATTTGTGAATTTTTGACTTCTAACCACACTAATTTTGTTAATACTAGTATTATGTATTAGAATATGTTAGACAATTAGTTTACATTTTACATGCACGTGCACACCCTACACCATAAATTCATATGTTGTGTTACTGAAATGAAAACGGTTCTAGCTCCAGTGATCTGCAAGCTGATTCACACAGGCAGACCCCTTTTCAGAGGGATTTCACAAGTGTGTAGGGGTCCATCTGCACAGATTAGTTTGCAGGATGTGGGCCTAAATTAGACAAACATAAGTTCATCCTTCTGAAAGGAAAAACAGTAATAGCTTACTTTTGATGACCATGGTAAATCCCTTAAATTAACTTTTGGTTGCAAAATATTTATCTGGAAGAAGGAAACTGGTCATATTAATAGTGAAAGCAGACAGAGCATCAGTATTGAAAATGTACAAAACTGTTACTTTGCTTTTTTTGCTATTTGTGTCTTGAGCCAAATGGGTATTTTAGCCTACGTTTTCAAACTTGGTTATCTTAAATTAGACAGCCAACTCTATCAGCAGACCCCAAATCAAATGGCCTAATAATGCAGAGGAGCTGAGCAGTAATCAGTCAGTGGGAGCTGTGGGCCCACAGTGAGTTTTAATAAGGACCACTTGACTAGATCAAACAATCACACTTCAATTGTTAGACACTAAGCTATGAAATTTTTGGGCTGAGTTTTTACAACATAGTGGGTATTTTAAAAAACAAAATGCTTTATTAAAATAGATTATTTTTCTTATATGGCAAAAATATATATACGAGTATAAAGAGTCAGATTTTGCATGCTTTATTTATAGGGTAATCAAATAAAACTACTTCCATAATGCTGTCAAAAGTTGGGCAGTACTGTATATAAATATGCACATATTCATTTATTTGATTATAATTCTCAATACAGATGTCATTTGAATAAGACTTCTGGCTAAGTTGTATAATTTTTTGTAAATGGCAAAATACCTTTATTGTTTCAGAGTGACTCATCTACAGAGTTTAACAGTATGAGTGAAGAACATACCTCTAGTAGGAATATGACTCCAGTTTTTCCTGGTGAGTGTTTGTTTCCAATACTCTGGAAAAAAAGCAGCTTTTACTAACACTGTATAAAATCGTGTTTTAGGTAGAATTTTTTTTTAAGTGGGCACCGTCAACTCAAAATTTAGCTAATTGGGGGGGGGGGCAATTCAAGTACCAGACCAGCTCCTGGAATCACCCTGTTAGATTTTGGGATTTTGTTTACATTTCCTGTTTGTTAAAATATGTTTTGTTTTGTTCTCTTCCCCCTCCCCCCCATGTTGCTGTGTGTATCCTCAAAAAGTTAACTAATTAGTAGAGAAAAATGTTTTCTCTATTTTTTATCATAAGCTCAGAAGAGTCCCTGACACAAATGTGATTTTTAGTTGATATTAAAGACAATAAGTGTAAATTTAAGGTTTATCCTTTTTTCCTTTAACAAACTGAAAAATGTTAGTAAGAATAATGGGTAATAGCTAAATAAATTTTTTTAAGGCTGTACACAGTCAGTTCTTTAACTATTTTCTAAGGGGAAACAGGTGATTAACTCTAGGCATCTTCTCAGGTAAGTAACACTCTCAGACCAGGGAAGTTGGTATAGATATGAGTGAATATAATTTTTCACTCGCTGTCTTCCTCCATATTAGCTCTCCATTCTTCCTTGAACTGTGGCTTGCTTTGCCACTTCCTCAAGTCTGGTTCATCCTTTGTTTCCTAATTATTCATTTTCTCTTTGATAACATGCACTTAAAGCACCGAGAGGTGCCTGCAGTCTTAACTTGCCCTTGAAGTGTTCTGTGCAGGAATCTATATTATCCAGCATGTTATGCTACTGCCTGTAGCTTACAGTCTTATCAAGTCAAAATCTTATTCTTAACGAGTCAGACTTAATGAATTAACATTATTTTTTTAGATAGCACAGTAAAGTTTGGTAATTGATAGATAAAAATATTCATAAGCCTCTGACTGTGATGAATGGTAAGTGAAATGACAAATTAAATCCTATGCACCAGTTAGTTCTATAATAATTTTTTAAATTGCACTGTATCTCAAGCTTGCTTTCACCCACAGTTGTTTACAAAACACATAAATTGTTGTTAGTGGGCTACATAATTCTGAATTGATTTAAACTTATGACATGATATATAAATCAGCTGCCACCTGCAGATTTTGAGATTTTCTAGTATTCAGCGTAGATTATAGTACTGTTTTCTGAATGCAGGATCCAGGAGTTGTAACCTGGAGCCATAAACTGTAGCTTTAATTAAAAACAAAACAAAACACGTGACCCCTCCCCCCAATGAATCAAAACCAAAAGGCCATTTCTATATTAAAAAAAAAAAGGAATTTTTTTCTTTCCTGGAGCTTTTTCTTTCAGTTTTTGAAAAAATAGTGTATGTGTAAGTATATATTAGGGTAGCATCAAGCTTTTCCTGATACAAATGATAGGGATTTTCTAACATGTTCACCCAGCTC
This sequence comes from Podocnemis expansa, assembly GCA_007922195.1. Taxonomy (NCBI): domain Eukaryota; kingdom Metazoa; phylum Chordata; order Testudines; family Podocnemididae; genus Podocnemis; species Podocnemis expansa. The sequence goes on along the minus strand of ML681966.1, from coordinate 13,875,170 downwards.
TGCTTCCACTGAAACTTGCACTTACCGTTCTAGAAATGTTGTTGTTGGAAATGGACTGCATATTAGTTTGCATTTCCATAGTTTAGACTGTGGATCACTTATTTAACAGAAGAATAAAAAACATATTTAGAGAAGTTTGTTGTATTATATGTTTGAGGATAATTACTGTATTGCTTAAACTTTTTTACATTTAAAAGATCCTACAGCTGTAGGAGATACGTGATTTATAGTAAGAAAACAAATGTGAGCTGTCTGAAATTATTATTAAATATTTTGCCAAGTAATTATACTTGCTTAAGTGTTTGAATTGGCTGTAATCATGACATATGCATCATTCCTACATATCTTTGTTGGGATTTTTCTTTTGTCTGCATCATACTGAGCAGAATCTGTTCATGTTACTTCAAAAGAATAAGAGAAACCCATCTTGGATCTTTACCAGTTGCCTTTTTCTTTCTAAACAATGCATTTTCTTCTGGTATTACATACTGTAAATCAAACTGTTCGATAGCTGACCCTGCTGCAAGAGAGCAAAAAGGCAAAGGTGACCTAAAAATGAATATTTCTTCACAGATATTGAGAGGAAAGAGGAGATGCCAGAGTGTCTTCATCAGTCGTCTGGATACAGTTCACTATTATCCGCAGACCCATCTCCCAAAGCCGCAACCATTAATTATCATGGTTTGACAGAGATTTCAAAGGTAAGTAAAACTGGCAAATGCTTAGTTGATTTCCTTTCTAAGGTCAAAAGAACAAGTAAGCATTAGTTTTAGTTGTATATACTACTGGCAGAAAACAGCAAAACTATGCAAAACTTCATCGAGGTCTGTCTCATAAAAATCCTTTTGATATGTAAACAGTGCTTAAAGTATTTTTTTGCTTGAATTCTTCAGGTTAAAAGTCCATTTCTGAAGAATGTTGGCTTTGAAGAATTGCCTAAATATGTTACTTTTAAATTGCAGGAGACAACAAGACAAAGAATGGAAAGGATAAGTAAAATGTAAGTAATAGAAAAGGGCAGCAGGAATTCATTTCCCAATGGGGAATTATACTGGACTAACGCATGTATAGAATGTGCATATGTGTTCCAAACCTCAAAGGTCTCTACATCAGGTGTGGCATTTCCTTCTGACTCCACTGGATAATAAATCCACTTACAGTTCTGTGTTTGTGGGATGAGTCACTGTTTTGCTTTGTAACAAGCAAAGTAATGCCTTCTTAATGGTATTAATTAGGGATTAAAGAGTGTTTGAAATTTGCTTGACAGCTAATGGGAGTATTATCTGTCTTCTGATAAGAGTTTACTGGAACTACGTAAACTTATGTTAAAACTTTTTCTTAACTTTAGCTGAAATACTGAACGAAAAGAGCTAGACCAATTTCAGAGCAGGCATCTTATAAAGATACCCCAGAATAATAAGCAGATCCTTACTGCAGTTCCTGAGATTTGTAATGAAAGTTTACAGTTAGAAATAACTTTTCATTCCACTTGCTGAAGTAAAACAAATTTCACAGTATCTTTTGTTCAAGAAGATTTCTGAATCTACAAATGAGTTACTTCAGGAAGCTGAAGTCATTCATCTTGTCTGCCATTTCACAAAAATCTAAGCTCTCTAATGGTGACACCCTTTTTAGGGATAATTTGTGATTATACAAAATGCAATTTTCTCCTCCATGTACCTTATTTTTGTGAATTTTGTTTCTTCTCTGTGTATATTTTAAAATGTCTCTCAAATAATGAATCTAATAGACTGACAAGTTTAAATATAAACAAATAAAAAGTGAGAAATGCTACTTCATTACTTTAGCTTCGTTGATGAGTAGGAAATGTTTATTCTAATGTTTGTTTTAACCAATTTTTAAAATATTTTTAGGATTGAAGAAACTTCAGAATTATTGAAAAATTCAAGTAACACATCTTAGACAATTTTCTGTCTCGTCTTCTGGATCTCAAAACTATTATGTAAATTTGTACAATTTTAAAGTTATTTTGAATAGATTATCAGCTTGAAGCATTATAATTGTTTTAAAATTGTTTTTATCTTTACTTGAAGAATAAATATTTTCTAATACCTTTGTGTCATGATTACATTGATTTTAAACTCTTCTGTAGAAAATTGTCTTCAAATTCCATGTTTTGTGAAGCTGAAGTAATTACAGCAGTGCATTTTTGTGTTGACGTTTGTTGGCAGCATGCTAAGTAATATGTTTTTTAAAGTGCAGGTTTGAGGACCGTGCTTTACATCCTGTTGGAAACATTGCAGCAGACTCTTGCATATTGCACCCAAGAGACTTTCATACATACCATCTTGCCATCTGTACTGTTGAATAAGACTTAATGAAAACTTAAATGCACGTATTGTAAATGTGTACCTTTTTTGTTTTGTTTTTTTAATTATAAATTTTCATGCTTAGTTGGAAAGCACCCCAACATGTTATGGCTTCCATTAACACTGACAAAGTGAAGGTCATTTGAATCCTAAACACTAAAATGTGTAAGTAAGTCCACAGACTTTGACTATGAGAGATGTGTTGAGTGTTTTAGTGCTCTATTACCCAACACTTTTTAAGACCAGCGGCACAGATGGAGACCATCCAGTGTGCAAAGACGCACAACATTTTTATGATTTGAAACTATAAAAAAAATTCTCTTTTGAGATTTAAGTAGATGTAAGACTTCCATAAACATGATATAATCAAATCCAAGATTTGAGTGTGGACTGGACAGTTAGATGAAATTTTGTCCTTTCATATATTTAAAGTGTTATGTAAGAACCTTTTCACAGTATCCTGTAGCCATTCACAATAAAAGATACAAAAGTGACATTGCAACAGCAGATGATGTCAAAGGATTTTAATTATATAATTTTCAGATGGAGCACTGGTTTGTACTTCATTTATAAAAAAGTGATTGATTTAATAATATTTAATTTATTCCTCTGTAAATATGTGACTTCATTTTACATATCCAAACTGAGTAACACAAATGATCTGTTTTTGCTACATAAACTCACCTAAAAGCTTGGCAATGTGAACACACTTGTGAAACTCCCATTTTTTTTCCAGTTCTCTAGAAAGCAAGATTTAGACTGGTGAGAGCAGCTTACTTTCCAATTTACTTGAAAATGCCCATTGTTAACAGCCCTTTCCTCCACTATCTTAGAAAATAATTGCTTAAACTGTTTCTTCTAGAGAGAGAAATTTCCTGATAATCTGAGACAGTGTGTACTGTGTGCATTAAATAGGAATTTGAGCACCACCTTGTGGTACATATTTACACAAAGTATTTTTGCAATGTAGAATTAAATTGTTTTGCTAGAGTACACAAAATCACTGCCTTGCATGTTGTAAAATTCCAAAGGGGTAGCCGTGTTAGTCTAGGTCCACAAAACAAGCAAGGCGTCCTGCGGCACTTTTAACGACTTAAAATGTATTTATTGGATGAGCTTTCATGCAAGAAAACCCCACTCCTTCAGAAGCTTTGAGGATGGGGAACTTATTCTGTAAGTTCCACATCATCAGTGCATTTGACAAAGTGGGATATTCTCCGATGAAAGCTCATGTGATAAATTAAAGACTAACAGATTTTATTTATCACATGAGCTTTCATGGGAGAATATATCACTTCATCAGATGCATTGAAGATGGGGAACTTACTTATTCTGTAAGTTCCACATCCTCAAAGCATCTGAAGGAGTGGGGTTTTCTTCCACGAAAGCTCATGCAATAAATAAATTTTTAAGTCCTTAAAAGTGCCACAGGACGCCTTGCTTATTTTGTGGAACTAGACTAACATGGCTATCCCTTTGGAACTTTAAAACATGCAAGGCAGTGATTTTGTGTACTCTAGCAAAACAATTTAATTCTACATTGCAAAAATACTTCTGACTGGTAATGTATGGTGGAAATTCTTGCAAACAGAATATCTTGTGTATGGTTTTCATAGTGAAGTACAAAAATAATATATGTATATATTTGGGAAAAAAAACATGCTGATGTTTTGTTCTATAGCCTGGAAAAAGAAGTAGAAGCATTTTAAAGATGAATGAAATGACATCTGTGTTCAGGATGGAAGACTTTAGGAAGTTGTTGCAAATAATAACAAACAAAAATCTCTAACACTTGTCTTAGGAGCTTATCACTGAATACACTGCACACTTTTTGCAGTTTAAGATTAATACTAAAAGGAATTTTTTTTATGTTGCTGACAAAGTAAAGCCTTGTCTACACTACAAAGATAAGTCAACCTGGTTTAGATCAGTTTACAGCAACCATGTTAATTACTGCTGTGGCTGATGTTCACATTAACCTCCTTGGATCAGTGGTGTATGTCCTTACCAGGAGCTTTTCTGCTGATCTAAGAGAGGCAGTGTGGGTAGCTGTGAGTCTTTTTATGTGCTTTGTCTGTTTGTGTTTGATTTCCCTGTGGTGTAATCTTTGAGAATGTCTGTGTTTCTCTGCTACTCCACAGATGATGTGGAGAGCTCATCTTGTGACTTCTAAGGAATGAGTACTAGTATGTTGCTAATTTAACTTGTTAACTTGAATTCATGCAATTCGAAGAAGAGACTCGAACACGAGTGCTCTCTGTCTCTTAAGCACATTTTAAATTTGTGTCACTGGCAGTGTGTATTTGATACATTAGAATTTCACTTTTAATTTATCATTTTCAGTCTGAGAAAAAAGGGCCTGTTTCATAACTAGAGTGTTCTTTCCATAACTAAAACGATATCACTGACAGTGCTAAAATTCTGGTGCAATAGATCTGGTTTTGCCTGTTAGTCTTGAGGGAATATTTATAGAAATTAGGACCAAAGTTTTATGGTAAGTTGGCAGTCTCAAATGCATTGAAAGAATATTTTTTGGCGACGTACCTTTGAACCATGAGAGGGACAACTCTGGCTGTATTGTGTATCTAATGATTTATGTAAGACTTAACATTGTGTTTAATTGTTGACTTGCCATAAGTCACTAAAACTATATTCTTAACAGATGTTTTCCAAGACAATCTATGAATTTTAATCCCTGTATTTCTGTTCTAATATGAATCAGAAAATTGAACAGAATTTAGAGGGAATTAATTTGGGGTTATTTGTGAGCATGGGGCAAATGCCCAGGCTGGCCCCTAGCTAAGACTGCCTGTGGCTGAGTATCATTGCCATTCCCGTATTAGGCCAAAGCTGAGATTCAGAATGACAGTTTTCAGCTTTATGGCCATGGACAATTAATCTTCAGTAAAGCCTGTACCTCAGTTTTCACAATCTGTAAAATGAAGAGAGTGATGCCAGCTTGTTTGCCTCACATGAGCATTGAAGGCTGATCTATCGCTTTGAAAATGCAGAGTACTAATAATTTCTTTAACATATGTGGAATTTTTAGAGTTCTTTAATTGAAACCAACCACTTCCTCTCATTGTTCTCTTATTTAGGCTCTAGTTTATTCTAGTCTTAAATGTTTAACTCTTTGGAGTTCTCTTCTCTTGGGTACACCCTTGATAATATCAGGCGCAGCACTTCCAAGTTTTGTTAGTACTGTAACAAAATATAGAAGCTAATGCTGGATGGGCTTATCTAGAGCTTCATTAAACTAATATTCATCCTATATTATAGTGACACAAGACTTTCTGACTTAAATTTTGCTTCCTCTTTTAGTCTCATACAAATGTTAAATCCTGCATTTCTGTGTCTACTTTATGCTGTGTAGTTCAAAATGATAAGCCTGTTGATGTCAAAAGTTGTGATTTTTGTGCCATGCATCCTGTTTCTACTAATGTACTGTCCTTTACTATTCTATAGCTCCATCTGGCAAAGTTCCTGGAAAAAATCATGCTTAGCAGCCAAAATTATTCTGAGTGCTTCTCAATGCCAAGATGGCTTGCTTCTCTAACAAATTAGAAAATCCTCAGACAAGAGCACCTGTACCCCCCAGTACAGAATTTTACAAATGTATACAAATTGGAAGAATTTATATAAAAGTTAAACTGGCCTATGTGCAGTGTTTATACATTCCTAAGTAACAGGCTGTTCATACTTTTTCTGATCTGGCCTAGCTAATTTTTGTTACTTTTTTTCCATGATAATATTCTAGCACTAAATTATTATAGACCAAACAACTACTGTGGTTTAGCATCAGAACAAGATTAAAATACATACATAAAACCTTTTCTTCAAGTGATTTCAACTTTTGTTGTTACAGTTACTAAACTGCTTCAGTCTGTTGATCATTGGTTGTCCCCACTATTAAATCCACACGTGCATTATTCTCTAGTAAAGCCTGTTCTTCATATATAACTAGCCAACAAGGATGGCTTGTTCACTTCCAGTCTGACTTTTGCCCTCTTTTATAGCTAGACCTAAAGATTTGGGGTTTTTTAAAATGTTTTCTTTAACACCAACCATTTTAATTAATTCCCCAAATTCAGCCCTGTCAAAATTTACTGAGCCACTGTTCTATAACAGGAAATGATGACAGTAAATACAGTTACCAAGTGAATCCAAACACCTTTGTTTTAGTAAAAGCTATCAACTGAAATAATGAATAGTGTATAGAGTGAATTATTGTAATGCTTTTATTGCACTGTAACCATTGCAAGTTTTTCTGTTTTCACGTGTAGTTTTACTGTGAAACTGTCCGTTGTCAGTTTCCAGCATGTGGACAGGTTTCATTTACTCTAGTTGCATTTTTTTTGTAGTCTTATTGCAAAATAATTGAGGTTGTCATTGGTGCAAGAACTTGAAGGCTCTTACAGTTTTCTTGTTTCTAGACTTTATACCCTTTGAAGGCTTGTTGTACTTTATGAACCCTTTAATGGAAGTTTAAGGTAATTCCACTATACAAAGTGCTTTGTTCAAATGTGAAACAGATTCAGTTTGCAGTAGGACATCAACTTCCTTATAATTCTGGGTGCCCTTGCTAATGAGGACCAACTGTAGTGGATGTTTTCCTAATGTGACAATAAACTCCCTGAATAACCTTCCTTGAGACATGGAATAGTTGAAATCTGATAGATATGGCTTGCTTTTCCAATGCACTTAGCATTGCAGTTCTTGATAGACATCCATAGGGCTCTGATTCTCAGAACCTTGAAAAATGGCTTTCAGTGATGATCTGCCATAGAAACAAATCCTCAACAATAAGCCACACTTATCTTAAACAAGCAGCTGTTCAAAATCTACATTATTTGGTTCTTCATTCAGACAATTGGTACGTATGTGTCTGTCTCATTTAAAATTTAAGGAAGGGAGTCTTGTACTAGGCCAAGAATATTGATTGCACTTAGTAAATAAGCACAATAGGAGTAAATATTACTGTTTCGTTTTTTGTTTTAGTCATGCCAGGAGCCCCCAATGTTCTAGGCATGGTACATATATATGGTAAACTTTTACCAAAGATATAGAGGGTGAGCTCAGAGAGACTGACTTGCTGAACATTACGTAGTTGGTGGTAGGCTGTCTGTCAGCTGGAGATGATAAGAATGCAATATACCGCAACTGAAACCTTCATCCCATCGTTCTGCCCCTTTCTTTGAGGCTTCATGGTTTTGGAGTATAGGAACTAGCTATTTTAGCTTTTGTGGTGCCTAGCTGAGGACCTATGGCCAGTTTCTGTTCCCTTTCTACTGCCTGAGTGGAAGAGGCCATAGAATCTGATCCACATCCCAATCCCCCCCCCCTTTTTTTTAATTCACTAATAGAAAAGCAGAACTCAAGAGATGGAGAATAAGAATAACTTCTTTTAAGAAATTTCAACTCCACCAAGGCCCAGTCCAGTCTACAGTTGAAGAGAGCATTTGTGTTCAAATGTCATTTCACAGCATAGTACAAATAATTGCTCTACTTAAATCAGGTTTTCAAAGTGCTTGTGTTGTCAGCGTGGCACATGTCAAGCAACATTTGAAAATGGTTCTCAGAAACCAACACATTGATCCTCAGTGTGCTGAATTTTCTGCTGTTCTGCTGTAGTGGTGTGACATACCTTAAAGCACCTGCTGGGCTTCCCTAGCTCAGTCAGTGGCAGTGGTTCAGTAGGGCACTAGCTAAAGATCAGGTAGTGTCCCAGAAGCTACATTTTGGCACTCTCTTTATGAATGGAAGGCGAGAGAATTCCCTACTGCCTCTTCAGAGTAGATTTTTTTTTTTTTCCTGCTTTCTGCTGCTGCTGCTGCAGCAAGGCATAGTGGTCAGGGCCATGGATCAAACTCCATGTTTTCACAAATCAGTCTGGAGTACAGTTCTTTAACTTATATGAACATGGTTTCTTCCCTGGCAGCCAAATTATATTCAAGGCAGGTCTGAAATTAGTTGTTCTGAAACTTTTAAAATATGAATGTTAACAGAATCTAGAGAGAAAGATCCTATTCGTATTGCAGCTGTGTATTGTAGATAATGAGTGTGTTATCACACCAGCAGTTCTTGAGCAGAACTCTCTTCACAAATAAATCAATACTAGTAATATGTAAACTCAGGTTTCACTAAGAGAATTTGTGTATTCCAGCAATATATCAGTTTTACGTCAGCAATGAGAGAAATTTTATTCCTTTTTAGTTCTTGACATGTATATTTGTGTATCTCCCCCCAGTTTCCTTTATAAGAACTGAAATAAAGAAAGAAAAACTACTAAAAGGAAGGAGTTCAAAAGGTAATTTAGTTCATTGTTGGGGATAAGATTGTTGAATGACAGTGCTAAATGTTAAGATTAAGTTGGAGAAAGTTACTGCTTAGCCTACATATATTATATATTTAAACCCTAATGAATTAATGTGAATCTTCAGGTTATCATCTTCCTCACTCAAGAGACTCTCATTAAAAATAGATTCAGAACAGCCCTGTGAAAATTTTAAAGTTGTGCTTGGAATGAATTAAAAATAACATCCTGTACCATATAAACTAAACCTGTTACTTGTTCAAAAACAATGTTTGAACCTGAACTTTTCAAGTCACAGAGTTTACTAAAGGATCATTCTTTGTTATTGCCACAGTAATAAAGTCATTATACAAAATAAATAAGGTTGACTCTTACCACAAGTAAAGCTCTGGAAGTGTAGGTTGTTCATCTAAATGAAACATATAAATTATGATTCAAGTTTCCTATTTTAGTGTAGTTTATTGGCTACCTTAGACAGAAGTGTCTACTCTAGTGTAAATAGTTTAGTCTGTAAGTTACATTTTTTTCATACAAGATTGACATTTGCTACTCTTTCCAGAGAACAGTAGCCAACAATCTTATCAGGAAGAAGATTGGCTTCAGTTTTATCAGCCATTTTGTGCATAAATGGTCTACAGTAGGGCCTTAGTTTTTAATCTTTTCCTAAACACAGACCTGTTTCTCAGCATCCTGACCAAACTGGTCCTTGTGTGCAGAAAAATCACAGTATATCTTATAGAGAAGTGAACTGCTGATAAACACTTAAAATGAAGTACAAAATCAGGCGTGGCCAAACTGTGGCTCAGGAGCCACATGTGGCTCTTGAATGAAAAGGTATGGCTCCTGGAAGAATGTCAGCAAATCAATTTAGGAAAGCAGACCCAGCCTAGGAGTTTTAAATCTCCTGCACTGAGCATGCCCTGGGAAGGGGTGGTCAGCCCGGAGGAGCCAGCATCAGGGCCTGGGGGGTTGGGAGGGGGTTGGGGATGGCGGGGAGAAGTGCAGCATGATAGGAATTTTAAAAAACTCCCCACTAGCCTGTGGTCTTCTACATCAAACCACGGTGAAGCTTTTACTGTATAGGCCTAGTTTTCATGGTAACTTTAAGTAATTATCAGAATCTGAAATTAGTAGGATCAATATTCGCCCTCTTTTTACTATAAAATTAGTGTGCAATGAATTTTAAATTTAGTAATTTTGGAATAGGTAGAAGCTTTTTATGGCATTCTCAAACAACTCTGCTATTTATCTATAATCTATCAAAAATCATTTGTGGAAGAAATCATTTCAATTGATTTTTTTTTAACCAGTCATAGCAGCTTAATTAGAACATCTATATCTCAGAAGAAAGAATAAAACTTTACTGAAACTCAATCAACTTGTGTGGCTCTTGAGTTCCATTTTTTGGCCCCCCTGTACAAAATGAACAAAACTCTCTGTAACCCAGGGACTATTCTGTATTTTTAATCATTTTTGTACATTTCTGGCATTGAGTTTCAGTAAAGTTTTATTCTTTCTTCTGAGATATAGATGTTCTAATTAAGCTGCTATGACTGGTTAAAAAAAATCAATTGAAATGATTTCTTCCACAAATGATTTTTGATAGATTATAGATAAATAGCAGAGTTGTTTGAGAATGCCATAAAAATTAAATAGCATTATAAATGTTTCAGGTAGAGATTAGGTTAAATATAACTTTAAACCTGAAAAATTAGTCCTTGGTTGCCGAAGGGAGCAAGCAGTCTTGTTGGTTAACAAAAAATTTTGGTCTGTGTATGATAAGATGGATTTTATTTTGGTTACATTACTAGGAATTGCTTAGGAGGAAAAAGCTAATGAAGACCTGACTTTTTTAAAATTATTTTTTTACAGTTTCAGTGATAGTGGTCATGGTAGGGTGTTGTATTTCCAGTATACTGTTATCACAGGTTCTGGTCTTTTTAGTTCTGTTATGATAGGCAGTTGTAGAAATACAAATATTGTACATATTAATAATTTATATAGCCAGTTTCCTGATTGATGCTTAGTTTTTAGTGGTGTGTGTGTGTGTGTGTGTGTGTGTGTGTGTGTGTGTGTGTGTGTGTGTGTGTGTGTGTGTGTTAAATATCTATTTAGCCATCTCTTCAACATTAGCTATGGCGCTTCAGCAGTTCCTACTCCTTTTCATTTATTTTGACCCAGAATCACTAATGGACAATATAGGTTGTGTCAGCTTTTTGCTAAGTTGGAATTAGGTGGCCACGCATAGTATTTCTCCACATGTATTCAGTAATCATGATTGTTAGTGAGGATAAAGCTATGACCTTTAATTTTAATACTTAGTTGTCAGTGACAGTAAGGCCTATATCTTACCAGTGGGACAACCACTACAGAGTACAAGCACACCTGTCTTTACGCCTTCCCTTGCAACATCCAGTGTCAAATTAATACTTGCTGCAACTTTGTGTGTCTCAAACATCTTTTCCTCACAGTATGAAAGGAATCTTGGTGATGCTGAACATTACTGCCCGTGATGCCTGGAATGGGCCGTCTTTCACATGCCTTCCACTGCTCCTATTTAGCAGGTACCTCAAATAGTCCTCAGTGCATTGGCTAGTTTGAGGTGAAACTGTTTCTGTGGCAAATAGCTTTGAGTTTTTAGCACAGAATGCAAGAAAGTCCACCCATACTGTGTACATCTTTTATTCCTGATATTTCCCTCTTTTTAGCAATGGCAGCTGTGTATTCCTTTTCCAAAATCTACTCCTTTTAGAGTCTGTGTCTGGCCCATATTTTGGGGAATTAGGAGTTTTAGCTGTCACTGGTTTTGTTTCTTCCACCACGACAGCTAATCCTGCTGAGTGGTGTTGTCCCCATAGCTCTATTTGGTTTGTAAGAGCTGTTGCAGAGCAGATGGGCGGGGGGGGGGGTGTCAGTGCCAGCACTCTTGGGGTCAATAGGATCATGGTCTACTATATGTGCACATTCAACACAATTGTTAGATTTGTTTAAGTAGTGTCCTTGTACAAGTGTGCTAGAGACATTGGCTAGCGGATCAACAATGGGCAGACTAATCATTTAACTTTCCTACCACTGTATTGTCTTAATATATGAATATGCAAAGATATTCCTCTAAATTCTGATGTGGCCTTTTCTGAACATAAATTAATAGATTTTTTTTTCCTTCCATCTTGCTGAAAAGAAAATGCATAATGCACCATTGTACTCTTTTTAGGTGAATACAGTGTTGCTTTTTTTCTTCAAGATAATTTTATTGTTTCATGGCAAGTGCTTTTTTGTGTGATTTTAGTTGTGTTTCAGTACTTTTCATAGATTTCATAGAATTGTAGGACTAGAAGAGACCTCACGAGGTCTTCTAATCCAGTTCCCTGCACTTATGGCAAGCCCAGGCATTATCTAGAGACCATTCCCGACAAGAGTCTTTGTGATTTCTATAAGCATGGAGGAAGAATAAATAGTACAAGTCAACTGGCATCACTTCAGTGATTCTGTTGGCATCTAATCCATGTGTATTGTAGAAAATGTAAAACCATCTGGGGAATTCTTCAGTAAAAGGGAAGCACAAAGAGTTTTCTGTAGATGTGTCCGGCACATGAAGTTGAAGTATTTTGATCATATTTCATGAATAAGAATGCAATCTGGAAAAGATATTGTTGAGAAGAATACCAGGAAAACTATAATCCAGTACTTGAGCAAAATCTCAACTAGAAAGGTTTGTAAATCAGCCTTGAGAAAGACCTTGGGGAATAAACACAACAGTGAACCCACAAATCTGAAAATAATACTGAATGGCAAATACTGTTTATATATTCATGTCAACCTAAAATGGACATATTTGGATGGCTTTTTGGATAGGAAAATGTTATCACTTATAAATCTGTATGATGTCATTTACTTGTTTTGCATTTCTCCGTTTGATAATGGTGGCAAGTAATTGTAGTGTTACTTCTTAGTTTCATCATGTGTCACAATTCTTCCTACCAGCAGTTAAATCTTTAGAGCGAGATTTACAAAAGCAATTGTCCCTCATTGGCCTAACTGCTTCCATTGAGCTTAATGGGAATTTTACCAGTCACTTCAATGAGAACAGAATTTAGGTCAGTGATGAGTGCTTTTGAAAATAGCATCCTATAGGAAGTTGATAGGTCAATAGTTGATATGCGTACTTGATGTTACATTAGTTGGTACATTATAAGTTTTTAATTTGATTTTTTTTATTTTTTTATTTTTGACTTGCTGCTGTTGGTGTGTGTCTATTGGGAAAAGTGAAATTCTCCTCTGCAGTCTGTCTATGAATCTGCAGGTGAAATCAGCCTTGATCTGCCCTTGCAGCACCATAAAGGCTGCTCAGTCGAGTTTGGAGCCAGAACATCATAACAAGAAAGGTAGCACAGGGGTCAGGTTAACTGCCACTATACAACAAGGTTGACAGCACCTTCTTGTCTCTAAGCTTATTTAAATCTATCCTATTACATCTAGACCATTTCTTTTGTCTTACTAATTTGTCTGTCTATGTTTACTAGGACCCAAGTTGTTGAAAAATGATGAACTTTCTGTCATTTTGTGCTGTTCTGACCATATGAGTTTCCATCTGTTGCTGGGACTGTGGCAGACCCCCATCCCCATCCCCCAAAGTAAAAAAATGTCACAATTTCAGCATATTTAAGAATCTGACCCTTTGGAGACGAATTTGCTCCTTATTTACCATTTTCCATTATGTTTTATTCAGAGACCAACCGCCTTTAGCCTAATCTCGAAATGCTTGCTTCACATGTGGCAAGCCATTCTTTTTCTCTCATGGATGATACTATTTCCTCTCAAGAGGTATCTTCTTGTACCAGTAACATTCAGGAAAAAGATGCAGAGATCTCCAGACTGCCATTTCCTAAGAAACTAATTTTTTCAGTCATTGGCCTGATCTTTCCCTATTCTTACTGGGCTATATCTTATCTGTCTGGAATACCATGATTCCTAATGATGGAAGAATCTATGTAACATGGGCTAGCTGAATTCCTCTCCTATTCAAAGTCTGAGAGAAATTAAGTTTATAAGCACTCTCAAATGCTTCTGTAACTTCTTAAAAATTCTAAATAGTAAGGTTAAAAAAATTCTCAGGCATTCTCAGGGCCAGAGTTGGATTTTTGGCATGTTAGTTCTAGACAAACTTCATCAGTTAGTGACAAATATCATTAAGAGCATGAATATTCAATAGAAATAGTTTAAATCACCTAAAGATCACCTTAAACTGAAGACTTGTTTTTCCTTTCCTGGGTCACTTGACAATGTAATGAACTCTGAGTATTTTTTTTTCTTCTCAGTCATCTATGAGTATCACATGCAGTACAGAAGGACACAGGTGGTGTTCAGATACAGATGATACTTATTCTTGTATTCTCTCAAGTGATTATTCCTGTTTGTCAGTTTCTTAGGAAAATGGTGACCCCCTTAGTGTCTGTGATCAGTTATGGTAGCTGGACTTGTATGCTAGAAGTTTATTTCATTTCCAACACAGATATACCTTGCTTCCCATGCATATGTTGCCTTTATCTATGGCTTTACAATCGGTGGAAATTTTTATGGTAATACACTGACCTTTCTTGACCTCTGCCCATCTGCAACGTTGGTTTCTCTAAATACTGTCAAAGTGCTTAGTAATTTATTTTTGAAAAACACATTAGCCCCTTTCTGAACACCAATATACAACTGTGCTAGCAACAAGCCTTGCTTGTCACCTATTACCAGCTTTTCCTAAAGACAAAAAGAACATTTTTCTACTCCCTTTTGGGGGTGGCAGATTATTGCAAAAAAGCAAACATCCTTCTGGAATGTATTTACAGGGGTATTGTAAGTAAGCCACGAGAAGTAATTCTGCTCTACTCCACCCTGATTAGGACTCAAATGGAGTATTGTGTCCAGTTCTGTGTACCTCATTTCAGGAAGCATGTGGGCAAATTAGAGAGAGTCCAGAGAAGAGCAGCAAGAATGATTTAAAGGTTTGGAATACTTGACTTATGAGGGAAAACTGAAAGAGCTGCTGGAACCAATCTCTCTTGCTTAGCAAGCATTTCCCCCGCTGTAGTATTGCTTCTTAAGTACCTATGAATATTGGTCAGTTAAATGTTATCGTTAATAGTTAGAATTAGACAGGTTTATTGTTGTAGCAGGGTTAGATACTTGCCTCTTGCCCTAGGGCTAGGTGGAGCCATCCTTAGGGGACAGCAAGAGGGGCAATTGCTCCTGGCCCCACAGTTCTGTGGGCCCCATGCTGTCCTGCTGTGAGCAGAGCAGTGTTGGGCCTGCACCACTGCCTTTGTGCTGAGGCAGCCTCTGCTCTGGGCTAGCCCTCCTGCCCCCAGTGTGGAACAGCCAGCCCAGGGGCAAAGTGGGCTGGCCCAAAGACTGGGCTCCACTCTTCCACCCTTCCCCTGGGCTGGCTGTTCCACCCAGGGGGCAGGGAGGGCCAGCCCAGAGATGGGGCGGAAGGACAAAGTCCAGCCCCTGGGCCAGTCTGCTCCACCCTGGGCCAACCCACCCGCTCCCACGTGTGGACTGGCTGGCTTAGGAGAGGGGCAGGAGTGCAGGACCCAGCCTCTGGGCCAGCCCAGTTTGCCCCACCCAGCATGGGGAGGTGGGGCCCACAGGCTAATTGGCTTCAGACTCCCTCCTCTGCCCCCAAGGATAGCCCTGCCAGGGCATGCCTGGCTTGGTCATGCAGGTTCCACAGGAAGCGCATTCTCAGAGATGATCTGCAGTCCTCTTGCCTCAAGTGATTGGGTGAGTCTTACCTCTGGCAGCTCTGCAAGATCTGCAAAAGCTTTCAACTTTGAGCCTGGAAAGAAAGAAGTCTGCACCTCAAATTCCTGATGATGGAGAAAACACTTTGTCCTCCAAGTACATTGGACCAGGAAGCCAGCTTCAGTGCAGAGTGCCCTGGCAGTGGTGAAAAGGCCTCATGCTAAGGGCTCTGTTACAGAGCCACCACACAATTGCTCCCTCTCACCCTCGTCAGCATGTGGAACTCAGTGGTGCTGATCATGTTCACTGGTACCACAGGAGGAAAAGATCTGAGAGAAGGCACTTTCCAACCTCTATGTCCAGGAAAGACGTGGGCTCTGTAGGACATGTGATGGGTTACCCTAACTCGAGGGCACAAGGCCTGGTGCCATCGACTCTGGGCCTGTGCAGGGGTGCAGCAAGTCTGGGACCAGTGGGGTTGCCTATGTGGAGGATTCTGGAGGAAGATCTGCAGCTTCTCTCCACCCCCAGAGACTTTTGAGGTGGCAAGGGGGCTCATAGAGGACTCATCTCTGCTGGCTCAGTCCAGACATGAGCATGATCGGCCTCCGGCACTGAAAAAAGCACTGATGCATCGAAAGAAAGCTGGCACTGTTGCCAAGACCCTGCTTTCTCTGGAACTGTGATGCCCTGGTTGTTGCACAGTGAGCGCTTTTCCTTAGAGGCAGAGTCTGTAGCCTTAAGGAGAAGATGGTGCTGAGGCAGGCAAAGAACACAGGTGTCCCTTCAGATGCCACCTGAGTGCCTTTCTGGACAGCCTGAACATATCATGAGACCCAGGGTTACCAGGCAGGTAGGTCATAGTTCATGACCTCATGCTTTAGCGCTCAGACCTTGCACTCAGTGTTCCCCTAGAGATAGACATGGGGAGCACTTGGGAACATAGCACTTCAGAAAGTGGAATGGCACTGCACAAACTCATCTGGTATGAGGGTCCAGGAAGTACCACCATTTGTGAAGGACTCTTCTTTCCAGGTGAAACTGTGACGGGAGCTACGCTGTTGACATTCCTGATGACAGCAAAACATATCAGGAGCTGCTGCACAGGTTAGCCCAGTACATGGGCCTGGAAGCAGAAAAGGTGACAGGACATTGACCCTATGGTGGACATCATAGTCCCAGAGAGCCCCCCAGAGTGGCCCTGCCACTTCTCAAGACTATACAGAAAATACCAAGACTTTATGACAAATCCCACACTCACTAACATCTGTGGCTAAGTGGGTTGAGAGGAAGTACTTTTTCCCTTCTCAGGGGTATGAACATTTTTATGCACACCCCACATACGGCTCATTACTGGTGGCTGCCACAAATGAAAAGGAGTGAGGAGGACAGCAAGGTCTGATGCCTGAGGCCAAGGACACAAATATTAGTCCTCTTCAGTAGGAACATTTATTTTACAGGTGGGTTGCTGTTTAGGATCACAAATCAGCAAGTCAATATGTTGTTTAATTCCTGGTCATTGCTGGAAAAATTTCAGAACACTCACAGTCGGAGTGCAGAGATTGAGTTTGTGGCCATGATAAAGGAGGGCAAGGTGATGTCTTAGATGATGCTCAAATCAGCACTTGAGACAGTGAACACTGCAACCTGTTCCATGCACTTAGAGGTGGCCATGAGGAGGAGCTCATGACTCCAGGCCTCAGACCTTCTCCAAGAGGTCCAAACCACCATTCACGATCTCCCCTTTGAAGGACCAGAGCTGTTTACTTCCCAAACAGATGCGAAATTACAGATCCTGAAGAACTCTAGGGCCATTCTAAAATCTGGACATAAACATGCCAACTGCTCAAAGAAAGCCCTTCAAGCCACAAGCACAACCCTGGTCTTTACCAACCGAGGCAGTAGTTCAACTGTGCGTGGGGCTGGAATGGAAAGAGGAATAATCCCTTCGGTCAGAACCAACAGCAATCCCTCGGACCCAGAGAAGCACTTTTGAATGTGCACTTGAGGACGGTCTACCAATCTGTACCTAGAATTCTTCCTATTCCTTTTTTCTTAATCACCCATCCCATTTTTACCCACATGTGGTGCCAGATTATGTCGGACCAATGGGTCTTATGAATGGCAAAACTGAGAGAGTCTCTCCAGTTTGCTTCTGTGTCTTGCTGCCACCCTCCCATCACCTGTCCTTCAGGAACTCTGACGAGCAGCAGCTACTCCAAGAGGTGCATTCACTACTCAAGACAGGAGCTGTGGAGGACATGCCACACCACCTTAAGGACAAGGGGCTCTTTTCTCGTTATTTCCTTATTCCAAGAAACAAAGGGAGGTCTTTTTCCACAACATTTACTGAGCTCATTTAAAAATTTAATGTACCATCTTTACTTTTTGTTCATCTGTTTTGGTTTTTTTTTATTATTATTTCACAGTAGTCTGGAAAAAAAACCCACAACTTATTATGGCTCTTTTTTGGAGCCCTTGGAGGAGTTTGCTTTACATTTCTTTTATCTCTTCTGTAATATACACTGCATGTGTCACATAGGAAAATGTACATTTCTTTTGTAGTTTAATTCATATTGATTTTAATTTGCGTTTTAACTGCTTGTTTTGTACTTAGAGTTTTCATGTGCTTTTGTGAAAGTAAACAAGGAGTTCTGTGGTACTTAGACTAACAAATTTATTTACTGCATGAACTTTCATGAGAGAAAATCCCAGTTCGTCAGATGCTTGGAAGACGGGGGAATTTACAGAATGGGAAGAAATAACAGCAGGGAAGTGTAAGTCATGGGACCAGGTCACACTGTAACAGCAAATCAAAGCAGTTGTTAAGGTTCAAATACCTGGTAACAGCATATAGAGGGAGATGAAGTGGGATTTTCTCCCATGAAAGCTCATTCAATAAATAAATTTGTTAGTCTTTAAGTGCCACAGGACTCTTTGGCTATGTCTACATCTAAAAGCTTAGTTTGGACTCGCTTAGTCCAAAATAAGCAGTACTTGGTTAGTTTGAACTAACTACAGCTTCTTAGTTCAAACCAACTTTTTAGTTTGACTTAGCCATGCTTTTTTAGTTTGAACTAAAAATAGCATGGCTAGTTTGAACTAAAAGTTAGTTTGAACTAAAAAATGTGGATAGCTTAAACTAACTGCATAGTTCGAACTTATTCAGTTTGAACTAGCATGACTGCATCGTGCTAGTTTGACCTCAAGTTAGAACTAAGCGTTTCAAACTAACTGTTCGAGCTAAACATTTTTTTAGTTTGAACTAGGCAAAGTCTAGTGTAGACAGGGAGCAAATTAGTCCAGATTGTCTCCTTAATCTGGCCTAATTTGCTAGTGTAGACACAGCCTTTGTTTGTTTTTAACATTGCTTTTCAAGATTCCTTGCCCTGCAGTTGGCCCAACGTGGGACATTAATTTTTTATTCTTTTACCACAGCTTTGATCTTCTATTTTGTTACTCCACCCCCCACCCCAAAAAAGGATTCAGAATCTATTTTAATTCTTGTTCTGGCTGTCCCTACTGCTGACATCCTTTAGTCCTTGTTTAAGAAGACATTAAATTTAAAAAGCATTGCGATACCTCAAGAGTTAAATGTTTAATAACAAAGTCAAGCAACATTGATTTCCCTGTGTCTGGCAAAATGTGTTTCTGAGTTTTGCAACTTTGAATTAAGGAGTCAAATGGATTTTTAGTGGTAATATTTTTTTTTTTTTAAAAATTATCTTAAACCTGCAAAACAGGGTTTTACAAACCAGAAGTGCTGGTTTAAGTCCTTAAAATCTTATATATTTATACAATATATTCACACACAGGTACACATATTCTTTTTTTAACACCTCTCACCCTGCTTTAATTATTTTTACATAGCTGTATACAAATTACATTTCCTTTTTTTACATTTGGAGGCAGTTAAGTTCCAATAGAAACCCCTTATGTTCTTTAGTGATTTTGACTAAATTGTCCATATTTGAATGATTTAATCAAATTGTCTCTCTGCCTGCAGCAGTTATTCATAATTGATTATTTACAGACTATTCCTTTGGGAAAAGAGGCCATTTTTCCTTCAGAATGGTTGCAAAGAAATCAAGAATTCTCTTCCAATAACAGTTTCCACAACTTTCAACTGTTTAATTCCCTCTAACTTCTGAAGTGTTAACTTTTCACCAGGAGTGTCACTGGCCCTAAAAAACACTTGGGGCCAGAGTCTGGCCCCAGGCGCCCACCCCTTTGACCCAATCTGGCTCCATATTCTCAGCTGTGGTCAGGGATGGATCCAGCTGCTGCTCCAGCTCAGCCCAGATCTGGCTGCCAGTGCAGCTCAGGACTGCATCCCCAGCCAGGGTCAGGGCAGGATTGGCAGCTAAAACTTGGGATGCTGGGACTGGGGGTTTGTGACCTTTCTGTCCAGTGCCAAACCATGCCGCTGCTTCTCACTCTTCCTTTAAATCACTTGCTTATCTCCCCAGATAACACTTCTATCAGCTCAGATATCACCATTCCATCCAGGGATCTGAATCCCCTATGCCTGTATTTAACTTTGTTCCTGCCACAACACCCCCCTGAGTTTTGAGCATGTATTCTCAGTCTAATTGCTATATTTTTAATGCTTGTCTGGGCCTGGTCCTACTTCTTTCTTTGCAGAACTCTTCATTTCTGTAGACACAGGCCTTGTTCCACTATCTGTTTGGCAAGGAGGATGGGTTCCTCAACTAGTCTCTTTCCCTCCTGGTCCCTTTTCTTTGTTCCCTTTCTCTCTTGTTGCTCTGCTATTAATTGTGCTAGACTCCATCACTTTGGTTCAGATGATCTTAAGTTGCCTGCATTCTCCACTAGTCTGTTACACACACATACTAGGGTATCCCACCTATATTCCAATTCATATGTCTCAAAACAAAACCCAATTAAGGCATCCCTACCCTTTCCAAATTCATAGCGCTCCAGGCATGATCTTCTGCAAGCTTTATCAGTGAAGGATCTTTACACAATAGTAGGTAGTCTTATTCTTTGTTACCAGTTACTAAAACAAAACACATAAGGTAAGCATATCATGCTCATCACTCTTAATAAGGCTGACAAACTTCTCCCCGGTGGCCAGTTAGGATTAGATCATCTGGGGACTCCAGCTGCTGCACATACAGTTGGCAGGGTTTTGAGGTATGGCAGCTCTGATCTGGGCCTGTGTCCTGGATTTAAGTTACAAACAACTTCCTTTTGGACCTCAGTTTATATAGTTAAAACTTGGATCTTGCTTAGCTATACCTTAACTAATTGTTTTACACTCAAGTACTACAAAACATCTATCCTAGCCCATTACAAGACAGTTCTTTAACCAATTGTGCTTCATCACTTTAATTCATTTAAATATTGCATAATTAATTATGTAACAGGCAAACAATCAAAGAATCAGACAAATCATTCGGATAAACAGTAAAGTGGGTACCATAAAACAAGCAATGCATAAAAACAAGCAAGGAGTCCTGTGGCACTTAAAAACTAACAAATTTATTTATTGCATGAGCTTTCATGGGAGAAAACCCCAGTTTGTCAGACGCTTTGAAGATGGGGGAACTTATAGAATAGAAGGAAAATAAATTCAGGCTAGTGTAAGTCATGGGATAAATTTACACTGTGATAGCAAAGCAAAGCAGTTTTTAAGATTCATATACTAGGAAACGGCACATAGAGGAGGGTCAAGCAAATCATGTGTTGTAATGGGAAAGGAATCCAGAGTCATGATTTAATAATGCTTTCACACAATCAAATTTACATATCAATTCCAATTCTGCAGTAAAAGGTTGTTTTTTTTGTTTGTTTTACAATCACAATAGTTAAGTGTTTCCTTACCAAACAGAATACTATCAAATTTTCTTTAAATATCTTGAGATCGGTTTCTTTATTTGGTTGTGGCACATTCTATTAGGATAGCATTACCATCTTAACAACCTGATTTTACATTGTTCGATGTAATTTAGATGGGGTTGTGACAATGTGACCAAATGCTTCTTAGCTTATGACTGCTGGTTCTCCTAATATGGCTGCTATTGCTTAGCCAACGAACAATGTCAGACCTTACAGTAGGGTTCCCATCATCTAATGCTTTCCACTTTTCAGATGAGTCCTCAAATAAGACCAGTGAGGCTGGTAACAAATGCCTTTCTTTATGAGTCAAATATCCATCATGACAGACGTTGCAATATTCTTCAGTCAAAAAAGCAGAAACACATGACTCTTGTAACCCTTCATTTTAGTTAACAGTGGTTATGACCCTTTCCTAAATTCAGGCATTTTCTATTAAAAATGTAAACATTTGCCAACTTTCACATATAAAACCACAGATTTTCCCTATACTCTCTATATAGCAAGTAATTGGTTACTGTAAAGTGACAGGCAAATTCTGTATTTTTGAATGCAACATGTAGGTAGTACAATTATATCTTTGCTGTTAACCTACATTAACAGTATGTTATTTGCATACTGCAATCCTGTTGTTTAAAATGCTGTAAATATTAGCTCCACTCCCACCCCCACTCCACATTAGGAGTGATATTTCAGGTTTAAGATATGACAACAATGGAATTACTTTTGATAACATTATCTCTGCTTTTTTGTTGGAGGGGTTTGTTTCAGGAGAAGGGTGCGTGCGTGTGTGTGTGTGTGTGTGAGAGAGAGAGAGAAAAAATATTTGTGATAATCTCTATTTAACACCCAGAGATAATTAACCCAGAGGTTAATTATTGATAAGACAAAAAACTGTCTATGATAAGTTAAAATATTTGGCATCAATTCTAATGTTGACTTTGAGCAATTTTTTTTTAAAACTAGAAAAAAGTTTGTTTTGTCTTTCGTAAGCTCCCTTCCCCCCCCCGCCCCCCCCCCCATCGTTTTTGGGTCCTCTCATTTTCTCATCACAAAAAGGAAGTCAGCAGCTATTCAATTACTAATGCACAGTACAAGAGTCAAGCCTGTACTCTGTGTTAGCTGTGTTCTTTCTTATCTCCTCAGTGAGTAAGCTTTGTATTATATTTACCACAGATGGAAAAGTCATTATTATCACTCAATATGTGGTTAGCATTGTTCTTCTGCTTGACTAGAACTGAATCATATGGATAACAGGTGACAGAATTACAACAGACCCCCAAGTATGCCTAAGTACTTTTCACAGAGTTGAAAAAACATAGTTTAGTAAAGATTATATATTGCACAGTTGTGTTTGTCTAAGTAGCAATCCAGTCAGCTACAAGACCCAGGACCCGTAAATTACCAACAAAAAATAGAATGTCATTAGTAAATCTGATTTTTAGATTAACTTCAACACAAAGCTATGTTGGTAATCATAAAGATGGAGTCAAAAGGAGATGAGCAAACGGGAATAACACAAAGCAGATAAAATATGAATCAGATATTTTGATAATTTAACAAGAAAGGAGCTGGTCTAGGTTGCTCTGTAGTTTCAAAGTTCTGACAACTCAGTGTGGGGCAACATAATATTTTACCAACAAAGCTGAACTATTTTTTACTGTCAAACATCCACTAGAAATCCCAGAAAATATCGATACAATAAAATAGTTATTTCTAGTGTTACTAATTCTACAACTTCTTAATCCATTCTGAATATTTGACCAGCTACATATTTATGTTCCCAGTATTCTCAGTAGAAAACTCTATTAATTATCATCCTTTATTGTTCTGGGATAAATATACAAAGTAAACAAATCTGTAATCACTGAAAGTCTTGCGCTGGCTAGACAAGTCATGGATATTATTCAGTCAAGCAAATGCAGTCTGGTTCAGCAGTATGTTTCTAGTCCGTTAATATTAATTTTCTTCCTAATTTAGATGGATCTAAAGCATGCATTGAACCTTTATGTTTGTGGGATTGCTGTCTAGAATCTGGGGCTAGTGATTAATTTATTTGCTAATTGAAGCAATCAGTCAAGCTAATGAGAGGGAGTTTTCTAATCTAGGGGAGACAGGTTTGAGCATAATTGAGAATGGAAACACGATTAGTGGGCATAGGTTTGAGGGAATTTTTTGTTGGGATTGGTGGCTTCAAAGTTTTCTACTCTGCTGTCAGGAGTAGTGCTTGAAACCTTCACTGTTTGTTTGTTTGTGCTAAAGTTGGCATGCCATTGCTACAAATACATATTTTTTGGTCATATAATCACAGCAAATCGCAGCATCAATATTGACATACATTGGAGGACTAATCACAGATTCTAAAGTAAGTGGAATTTGGACTCACCTACTGTATTTCATCCAGCTGAGTTTGTGATCTGGATGGTGTTCTGTTCTCATTTATCACTCTTGCATACCTTTGCACAGCCAGACTTTAAAAACTGATTTTAAGGTTCGTTTGACATGCTTTCCCAAAAGTAAATATGTCAGTGAGTTTTGTTTTATTTTACATAAACTATCTTAAGAATGAGTAACTTAATACAAACATATGCTACCCTCAAGAAATTTAGCTATAGTTGTACAAGATTAGAATAATTTCAGATTATGGAAAGTGATTTAGAAACACCTGGATCCAAGATTTATATACATGCCTAAATCCTGAAAGTACTGTGGTTTTATAGGTCCTTAGGGGAAAGACAGGAACTACATTAACACTTGTTAGTGTAACAGTTAATGCATTGCTGACTAAAACTTCAGAAAAGCATAATATTATGTCAAAATGTAAAAAAAGAAGAAAGTTGGGTACTTCTTGTTTAAAAAATTTGGATTTTATATTGCTCTACATTTTTGAAGAGTTCAATAAGTGTAAAGACATTTTTTATTACTTTACATTAATTTAAATGAGATACTTTTTGTCTTAACACTTAAAATAATGTATGGACTTTATACTGAAAGTCCTTGCCAAATATACATTAATTGTGAGTTGACGAAAGTCTTCTATTAGTACTTTTTCTCGTCCTGTTCACATTAGAGTTTAATAGGAGATTTGCCATTGACTGCAACAGGCCAACGTGTTGCAAACTTAGACCTGAGTCCTCCAGCATGGGTGTTACTCAAGTTGTCATAAACATTGGGATTTCTCTGTAAAATTAAGCATTTGCTTAAGTATTTGCATATTTGGACCTTAAATGTGTTGAAAAGTTGTAACATGAGCATTTTAAAGAATGTCTTAAAAGTTTAAAGACCCAACCATCCATAATGGGATTCCATTACTTTGACTAGATTGAAGATGCTTGCTGAATATGTAAAATACGGCAATTTGACCTCACTCAAGTTTATTGGAGCTTTACTGCATTGTCATGATACCAATTTTGTTTTGTTTTTTTGTTGTTTTCCAGCAAATTCCAACCAGTCACAATTGTCATTCACTACTGACAGCATTCCAATCAGTATAGTTCCACTTGTGTTAGGGTCATAAATCATACTGTGTCATTTCTCAAAGGAGTACAAAATTATTCCAGAAAGTACATCTGTTAAGAATGTAATGCTGTTTTTTCTAAGCAGCAGTGTACACTGAAGATTTAATCAGAACAGCAGCCATTTAGAGGTGTCTTCTAACATACTTAGATATTCTGGTTAAGAAAGATGATGCATTTCCCAAGTGAGAAATAAATGTGCTTTGGAAGAATCTTTTCTAGCCAATATTTTTATTCAATATAAAAAAGAACAAAAATTATTTGTTTAAAATAGATACAGGTACTTGAAGGTACTGTTTCTAGTATTTCTACAGTTGTTTGAAATGTTTGTGTATAAACTGTTCAATTCTACTATTTTCAGAAAAGAGTGACAAAACCACTTTCATAAGTCTAGCCATACTTTCAGTGAAAGCCAGGTTTTACTTGCTTGGAGGAAGAATAACTTTTTATGCAAAACAACCATAAAAATGCTGCAAAACTAAATGAAAAGTGTTGAATTTTATGGTCCTTGTTCTATGGTGATCTTTTTTTTTAAAGGTTGTTCCTGATCATTCCCTCAGTCATTTCTTTGGTACAAACCCTAGATATATTTCTTTTTTTTAAGTTTTTATTGAAGGAACAGACAAAGATTGAGGACAAGTCTGTCTCTAACTAGACTGTGTTGTTTTTTCTACTGCCTGAAAATCTCCATGATTAATTTATACATTCCTCTCCCCCACTTCAAGTCTGGTTTGACTGTACTAAGAATAACTTGTCTTCTACAGCCAGCACAGCATCAACTTTGTTTCCAGCTTAAAGAATTAGTGCTAGTTTAAGATTTATTTTGTCACTGGAAAACCTTTTTATATTTTTCATAAGGTGTGATATTTCAGGTGCTGATATGTTTAAAAAAAACCTCTGTTGAATTTTTTTTTCAGGGCATAGATTCAAAAACCATTGAAATATTTCATTTGGTCACAATCCAGACAAGTGTGTGTTTTTCCATTCTAAATCACCTTTTTTCAGAACCATACGGCTCCCAAACTATAACACCAACTGAAGATTTGTTGCAGTGACTATGAAGAATTACACATAACTTGTATAAATATTTAACCCTTCTATTGAAGGTTAATTTATTTCTATTCCCCCATGCAACCTATTACTTGAGTCCTAGCTCTTGCCTTGACAGTTGGGCTGGTAGTGGAATCCACAGCAGAAGTGTAAGATCAACAAAAGAAGGGATTGCATAACTAAATGCCACAGTGAAAAGCTTGTCTGCATCTGTGCTTTACTGTTTTAACTACATGCGTCAGTGAAAGGCTTTGGGGGAAGGAGACAGCAAGGAGCTGCTGGAGCCTTTTTTCATTGTCTCCTGCCTGCTATAGTTTTGATCTGCTGCTGAATCTTTTCCCTGATAGGAAAAGCCTCAAACGGGGTAGAGAGGCATGGGATGCTTTTCTCTGCTAAAAACTGCAGTGTAGATGGGAGGAGGATCTAGTCGAGTGTGTAGAGGGCCATGGAGGGCACATAGCTGAACCTTGTGGGTATGTCTTTACTCACCTAGGCAATGACTCATCTATTATTTATATCTGTGCAAGGGGAATGTGTAGTGCAGTGATTTTAAAACTCTTTTCCTTGGGACACAGTTGAAAAAAAAATAATTTAGACTCGCAACCCAACAATTACATCTCTGAGCAACGCATTCCAGTCTGTCTGTGACCCAGTACTGGGTCCCAACCCACGATTTGAAAATCACTGGTGTAGTGTATGTGCTGTGCAAACTGTCGAAAGAGTGTACATGTAGACATACTTTACGGAACATATCTCCAGGCATTGAGGCATTAAGAAACTTACCAATATCATTAAACTTGAATTTTAAAATAGTCAGGCTACATGGCTAATGGGATTTAAATCTTTATTTTATTTTATTTCCTTCTTTTAATATTATCTAAAGGCCTAACAGTAAATCAATCAATCAATCAATCAAAATGCTGAACAGATGAGGCGGACACTGTAGGGGTAAGGCATAAGTTCTCATTTTGTAAATGTATCAAAAACCTGCCAATGTATTTTTGCGATTGCAGAGCTAAAGAAATAGATATGTGCAAAAGTTAAGGGGAAAAATCCTGAAGTGTGTAATCAGTTCTTACTTCAGGGAGTGCAGTACAGCTGGCTCCTACTGTCAAGTTGAGTCATGTCTTGCTAGCAGTTTCTCTTGCCAGTCTGATCTTTTAAAAAACAAAAACAAACCCAAACTGGTAAAGTGAAAGCAGCAGCAAGAAAAATATAACCATTTTAAAATATATGGTGTTTTCTATTTACAAGTCTTTCATTCCTGCTAGTGTATAGGAAAAACAAGTAAGGCTAACAAAATTAGATTGTAAAATATTCTGAGGAGGGAATTATTTTTTTAAAGGCACCACAGACTCTTATGGACTCATTTCTTCTGCTACCCCAATTCTACGATAATTATTTGCAATGTTAACAATTATTTGCAAATATTACCAGTCACTGGCATCTGAAAGAGCCAGTTTCCCCTATGCTTAGAATAGGAAATCTATATTGGTAATATCCTGCATTTATTTTACTCCCATTTTGTAAATTCCCCCATCTTCAAAGCATCAAAAGCTCATGTGATAAATAAATTTGTTAGTCTTTATGTGCCACAGGACTCTTTCTTGTTGTTGTTGTTGTTAAGATAAGAATCTTCCAGAGAAGGGTTCTTCAGAGTTTTTTGTTTGTTTTTTTTTTTCAACCCAGACAATATCATGCTTGCAACAAGCACAATGTTGGCTGTTCCTGGACAAGTGATTGTTTTAGAGTTTGATAACTGATAACACCTTCAGGGCTTAAAATTGGTGCTTGTGCCATTAGTAGAGGGAAGATTACAACATTTCTATATATCCCCAGAAAGCCTAGATTCTTAAGTCCCATGTTAAAAATTTTGCTACCAACCTGAAGAGAATGTAGGGGCAATTTTCCCTGCTTCTGACGGAATAACCCCTTCTCTGCATATTGCTACACCACTCCTGCCAGAGTGGGGAGCTGGAGGTGATACCTGCTTGTAGCATGTTGGGGACCCATTGTTCGAAGCACTAGACAAACACAAAATAGAAGCAAACAAGCAAGGAGTCTTGTGGCAGTTTTAAAGAATAACAAATTTATTTGTTGCATGAGCTTTCATGGGAGAAAGCCCCACTTTGTCAGATGCCTCCCGTGAAAGCTCATGGGATAAATGTTATTTTTTAAAAGTGCCACAGACTTTTTGTTTTGCTGAACTAGACTACCCTCAGTCTTCCCCCTTGTATTCTCTATTTTTCTCCTCCATGTCACTCTGCTCTGCTCCCTGCTTAATTTCTGCTTCCAGCCTCTCCCTGTAAGATGTTATTTCTGTTTGCCTTTAATCCAGAGGCCAAGTTTATAGTGATGCCAGCAAATTTGCACCCATCAGTTCAATCTTTCCAGTTCGATTGAATGTGTCTTCACTTATGACCCAATCAATCCAGAATTCAATTGAGTAAGTCCACCCTATCATGAAGAGTAGTGCTGAGTCAAAGGGAGAGCATTTCTCTTCGACTAAGTGCAGTGGAGACACGTAGGTAAGTGGACATTAGAAAGTAGATGGGAGATATGCAGCTGCTGCCGCAAACCACAGCAAATGCAGACTGAGCCAGAATCTATCTGCCTATACGGCAAAGTAAGCAGCTGTCTCTAATGTTAGTGTGGCACAGCAGCAAGGGCAGCAGATTCTCCGCCTGCAGCATCAGGCAATCTGTGGGCCTCATTTTCATTTAAATAAGGCTTTTCTGGTTTTCCAACTTGCATCATTTCAAAAGGATTCTTCTCACTGATGCCCAGATTGTTCCCTAAATTCTGGCATTTCAGGGCCTGCTGTTTTTAGGGGCCCACTGTTCAAGCCCCTAAAAATAGAAACTGGTGCCGGAATGCAGCGTTCTGGCACTATTTTTTATTTTTAGGAGGCCCAGAACACTGATCTCCTAAAAATAGTGGACCCCAGAACAGCATCCTGGGCTATTCTAGCCCACTTTAACCCCTGGGTGGGGAGGCAGAAGGCCACCAGTGATGTGGCTGCACCAGCAGCCAACGTTGGCAGGGGGGACAGTGAGGAAACAGCACGGGGCTGGCAGTGACACCTGGAGGTGGTGAGGCTGGGGGAGCAGTGTGGGTCCAGGGAGAGGCAGTGGGGGGGGCAGTCTTGAAGCCAGGGGTCAGGTGTGAGCCTGGGGAGAGGTGGAATGGGAGGCAGGCACAGGTCCAGGGAGAGGTGCTGAGGGAGTGATGATGAGACTCGAGAAGAGGCGAGGGCTGCTGGCAAGGCTGGAGAAGAGGCAGTGGTGGGAAGGAATGGGGGCCCTGTGAGGCTGGGGTAGAATGGGACCCCCACACTGTTGCGAGGCCCCATCCTTGACTTTTTCCTAGGGCCCAGGTTCACTGAGACTGCCCCTCATTGACACCTTAGGGAATGCATGGCCCAATTACCTGGGGCTGGGCACAATGAAAATGATCGTGGTGACCTCTTTAAATCTTCCCTTTTATGCTAAATGCAATGGAGCTTCCAAAGAAGTGTACCATGGCAAGAAGAAACATCTTTTTTAATGACACATTCCAAAGGGGCAGCCATGTTAATCTAGTCCAGCAAAATAAACAAGGAGTCTGGTGGTACTTTTAAAGTCTAACAAATTTATGATAAGCAATTTGTTAGTCTCCAAAAGTGGCGCAAGACTCCTTGTTTGTTTTAATGAAAAGGTGTCAGAATGTTTAACGAATTGTGCAATGCGCATTCAGATGCTTTTTATAATTTACATGATTTTTTTCCTTTCTGTCTCCAACAGTGCCCTCCCCCCCAATTCTCTTTTTAGGTCAGGGAATAAGATGTTGAGTTCTCCATTTTGTTTTGAGTGTGTTAGCATTTCACACCACTCAAAATGCTCAGTAAGGTAGAGAAAATCACACAGTTTTGTTGTTGTTTCTAATGCATAAGGTAAGCAGAGATGTTTTGCTGTTGAATCAGATGAGTGATACCATGCATTCTGACTAGACCAGCTGACAGAGATGAGCAGAGGAACCTTGGGATTATCCACAACTCAGTCCTCCTCTTCCCCCTACTCAGGATCCCTGCTCCCCTTCCCTTCTCTGGATCCATTGTGCTTCCCCTGTCATTTCTATCCTAATCACCTCTGCATCTCACACATGAATCCTGTCTACACTAGCCTTTGGCTAGTTTTAAGCTAAAAAAATTTTAGTTCAAACAAGTCAAAGGTTAGTTTGAACTAGTTAGTACGGCTGGTTAGTCCAAACCAGGAGTGCCCCTGGCCCAGAAAAGGTTCCGGGACTCGGGTGCAGACATTCAGGGCTTGCATGCTTCAAACACGCCGCTGCTGCGGCCGCTGCCATGGCGGACCTGGGGCTCTGGCTCCAACATTCGGGGCTCTAGCCCCATAAGTCCAGGGCCAGTGATGCCCCTGCTCTGAACTAACTGATTAGTTCAAACTTATTTGCATTTTTAGTTCGAACTAGCCCAATGGAGACATGCTAGTTTGAACTAAATGAGTTCAAACTAGCAGTTAGTTTGAACTAAAAGTTAGTTTGAACTAAAAAAAAACACAGCTAATTTGAACAACAAACTTAGTTCAAACCGAAAACCTGTGTTTAGTCTGAGCTAATTTCAAACTACTTAGTTTGGACTAAGCAAGTCTAAACTAAGGTTTCAGATGTAGACACAGCCATGGTGACTCGCAGACTGATGGTCTTGGCCATGCTAGATGTATTTCAGTTGTTATTCGAGTGCTGACGTTTTTAGATATAAAGAAATGCATAATAATAGCACAAGGGACATTGAACTCAGTTGGCTTCTGTGTACTACTGCACTATAAATAATAAGGTGAACTGTGCAGGCAAAGCAAGGACTGAAGACCCCTTTGTGAAATAACAAATGAGTCAGTGATCTTTAGTGTTGCTTTGTTCTCTTAGAGTTTGAAATATATAGGAAAGTATCCATTTATAATTAGAAGCTGTTGGGCCAAGGTCTGATCTATTATACCATACTTAACTTGGAGAGTGACTGCATTGACTGGATTTACACAAGTATCACCAAAATCAAAATGTGATCCATGTATTGAGAATTAACAGCTTCCTAATGAACATGATAGATTACCCTGTTTCATAAGGCATTCTTTTGTACAAGTACCAATTCCATAAGATTTCTTGATTTGCTGCATTAATAGCTATACATTTCTAATGAAATTATAATTACTAACCCTAACCTAATATAGGAAACAGGTCGCTACTACCTTGTACAAAATTAAGGAAGTTACAATTAATGAAAAAAACAACATTTAAGGCATATTAATTAAAATTGTATTTTTCAAGGGAGTGGCCTCAGGTTATTTTTAAAAGCATGAAATTCTTATTCTGAGCCTTAATGTAATTAATTTTTTTTATACCTTTATGTTTCTGATATGTGTCCCAGTATCATCTGAGAATTGTCTTTGCTCAAAAGAATGTTATTAGGGAGACAATGTTTGTAATTTCCTGAAGAGCTACAGATGTGCAGGTGTGTACATTATGACAATTTAGCTGTTAGTTAAAGAAATATATAGCTTTTAGTTTCTTGAAGCTCAATCTAATAATGTGTATCGTGCTTAGCACAATGGATCTCTCCTCCTCCTTTAGCCCTGAAACACAACTGTAATAAACATAATTAATAATTAAATATTTTTGTAGAGGTATTAAACTTTAGTTCTCTTGATCTCTCTCTTGTATGGTTTCTGCATAAAAAATGTGCTTGAAAATAAGTTAGGTTTGTAGCTTGTATCATGCTTAGGTTAGGGGAAGATTGCTACAATATATGGCTACTTACTGGTTTAACAAATTACAAACACCATATAGAGAGAATTTACCAGTAACTTAGGGTCAAAATAAATTATGCCATTTTAAGGAAACAAGGAGTCCTGTAGCACTTTTAAAGACTAACAAATTTATTTACCCCATGAGCTTTCATGGGAGAAAATCCCACTTCATTAGATGCTTTGAGGATGGGAGAACTTCCCATCTTCAAAGCATCTGATGAAGTTCCCCCATCTTCAAAGTGTTTGATGAAGTGGGATTTTCTCCCACAAAACCTCATATGATAAATAAATTTGTTAGTCTTTAAAAGTGCCACAAGAGTGACCACTTGTTTGTTGTGATGAACTAGACTAACATGGGTACTCCTCTGAAAATTTCAAATGAGACTATTTTCTTTACTTATAGGCATGAATGTTCTCACCTGAAGTCTGATCCTGCACCATTGAAGTAAACAGCAAAATTCCCAGTGAGGTTAATGAAGCAAGCTAAGAATCCAGAGCATTCAACTCTGGTTTGTTAATATCTTTAAAAAAGTGTTTATAGAATGACTTTTATTTCTACTTATTCAGAGATTGAGTCTTCCTTCCAAAACATGATTGCATGACATTATATAGCTTGTGGTATCAGCTGCAAAGCTTGCTTAAAACTGCATAGTCATTTATTTTGTGTGTGTTTCTCTCTCTCTCTGATAAATACAGACGTTTCTGTATGTATGTCAGTTTATATCTGCATATCGCCGGGCAAAAATTAAGGGTCTAATGTAGCCTGAAGTATTTAGTCCACCTGGTTTATACAACTATTCACAGCAGGACCCATTTTTATCAGCTATAAAGGTGGTTATTTTCACCCTTGATATGTAAATATAAAACTTTATTAAAGTGTCAGTTAATCTGTGGGATTTATGCACATGCATGGTGGGAAAAACAGGCCCAAACCACTTAAAGTGATACTTAAGTGACACAGAGAAATGTTGTGGATCAATATCAGTTCCTTATTGAAGGGAACATAGTCCTGTAGGTCTTCCCCAGGCACAATTAACTGATAGCTTTGAGATATTAGAGTGATTTCTGATGTTCAGTTCTGCAGTAATAAATTTAGATCTTCTATAAAGCTGGGTTTTAGGGATGTAATGACCATCAGGAGGGTGCTGCATGTTGCAAACCAATCATTTGCAGTGTTGATATGCTACCCATGTGTCTCAGTCTGCAGTTATGGGACCTCTGAGGCTCTACAACAAAAGTTCTTATTCTTGCAGCCTCTGAGTAATCTGCCTCCCTGCTGTGTGTATGGCAAGCACTACATAATTAACTCCTAGAGCTCTCTATAGTACTGAAACTCAGTCCTCTCCATTCCAACAAATACATATTTCAGGGGCTCTGATCAAGTTCCCCAAAATATGTAAGAAAATTAGAACTGTGATCTGTATCTATTGTTAGTCTGCTATTCTTGATTTCAAACATCAGGGAACATCTGCATATTTGAATTTGTAGATTGCAGAACATATGAGTTCTTTAGTTTCTGTTATAGCAACTCCTATTCTGTTATTATCCCTTTAATCTTGTAAGAGGATGGTGGAAAAAAGATAACATTATTACTATTAATGGTGCATAAAATATTTCAAGTTTTTGACAATTTTTCATTAAAACTCAGTGTTCAATGGAACCCACCTCCCCTGAATTTTTCATTGGAAACTTAATCTGCTCCCATTACTATGTTGTAATATGCCAGTTTACAGTCCACATAGGAGCTATCAAAATAAAAGTAGGAACAGTAAGTAGGTTATTTTGTGATATGTTCTTGACCAAACTCACTTTTATTCAGGCAAATACAGAAGATAACAGTTATTGGAAGATAAATTGGTCCCTACTACTAAATAAGCTGTTTAGCAGAATAGTCGATAGATCCTGACAGACTCAATTTGAATCTTTAAGTGGACAGTACAGACATTCGGGGGGGGTGGACCAGGCCTGTACTTTCATATTCTGTCTCTTTTAGTGGGTTTAATTTGATACTAGATTAATCCATTTAGGTTCTTATACTACATTCACTGGTATTGTATTTGAGTGCCCTAAGAAGTATTGTTGCAATCAGGGATTTTAAGTGCCTTCCTAAAATGCTGCTTTAGAAGATCAGGTTTCTGTACAATCAATCCCACTATCAATCTGTCTAAACCAGGGGTGGCCAAACTTATGAAACTCAAGAGCCACACAGTTGATTATTAAACCTTTGAGAGTCGCACTGAGGCATATAGCCATATACTTTTACCTACTCCAAAATTTCTAAGGTTAAAATTCATTGCACACTTTAATTTTATTATAAAAAGATGGCACATGTTGATCCTACTAATGTCAGATTCTAATAATTACTCAAGGTTACCATGAGAACAACACCTCTACCATAAAAACGTAGTTATCTCTTGATATAGAAGACTGCAGGCTAGTGGTGAGGTCTTTTAAAATCTCAACTGTGCCACTGCTTCTACTTGCTGTCCCTGACCATGCCACCGCTTGTCCCCGCCTGCCCCCCCCCCCCCCAGGGCTCCTTTACCTGGCAGCTAGGCACAGGCTGGGGCTTCTCCCATTCCCTCCCCTGAGTATACTGAGGGCAGGAGATTTCAAACTCTTAGGCTGGGGCTGCTTTCCTGAATTGATTTGCTGATGTTCTTCCATGAGCCACACTTTTTCATTCAAGAGCTGCATGCAGCTCCCGAGCTGCGGTTTGGCCACACCTGGTCTAAACTGTAGCAAAACACCCCATGACAGCCATGCTCAGCTCCACTGCCACTTAGCTGTCCAACATAAAGCACCAGGAAAATACCAGTTGTTGCTGGAATTACAGCAATAGAGATTTTGGTCTTGAATTTTTGGATTTCTTAGTAGCTGATGACTTTTGTTATGGCACCCATGAGTCCATCCTTACTAGTATGACAGAGTACAGAACAATTTCACAGACATGTTCTACAAAGAGTGAAACAAATAGATTCAAAAGAGCAAATGGAAAGATATAAGGGTTTAAGTTTAGCAGAAATAGAACATTTACAGGTGTGGTTGAATTTATGTAGTAATTTAATTTTTTTAGGAAATAGGTGCATTCAGGCCTATGTATAATGTAAACCACGGTGTAGTCTGTTAGTAGGGCCAAACACTAGCTGCCTTACTTGGGTGAGTCGTCTGCATTTATGCTGAATTGCATGTGGAAAGGGGGTTTAGCATTTAAGAGGGTCCCAAGGATCCACTGCAATGGTTGCTACAGTGTCACCTTTAAAACATCGTTGTGAAACATTCCAGGATGCAGTTGGAATTAAATGTGCCCACTGCAGAGTGAGAAATTGAATGGTATAAATAAGTGACTGTATGACTTGGTGGAAAGAAAGAAAAACAGGATTTGCGTCCCCAAATGCCATTGTCTTCACCTAAAGCAAGTTTTCTACAGCTCTGATGCCTGAAGGTGGTGGAGCACTACCCAGAACTCGATCTGAAGGACATCCCTTATGCTATTTTACATGAACTTTTTAGATCTAAACCTGGACCTGAGGCTTGCAAGACCCAAGTCCTACACTTTCACCATATGACACAGGAAGGTTTTCATTTACATTTAGAATATTTGATTAAATCCATAGGTTCAAGGTTAAGGACTTGAATCCAATCCAGAATTTCTTTGGATTTAACCCCCTTCCCACAGTTGGTCACTTCCTTAGAGGTAGGGTTTGCATTTCAGTGAGTTACATTCATGGTATTCTTGTTGTTTTGTTTTAATTACTTTTAGCCTTATCAGTGCGATATACTTAGCACTGTGTCTGCTATCAATATTCTGAAGTTGATGCTTTTACTACTGCACAATGTTTACTATCATCAGGTTGAACTCTTTTTAGAAACATTACACTATATTCAAAAATCACATGCAATAGGATAACATATCGTTACAGAAAGAGACTCAAGCATCATTTATTATGGTGATTAGATATGTGTGTGTTGTTGTTGATTCTATAATATATGGTAATTGATATTCTCATGCATTTTTATTACCAAAGGAAATGTCATATAGTTATCTCAAAACTGTACTCTGTTATACTCTGGCTATTTGTTCTGCTCTAATATATAATGTGCATGATTAATACATTTATATCAAAAAGAACTTCTTCATACAAGGGAGTATTAATTGTAAATGTCTTTTAAACCAGAGGCCAAGAGGCAAATTCTGCCCTCCACTAAGGCTTTACACTTGCTCTGATA
This sequence comes from Podocnemis expansa, assembly GCA_007922195.1. Classification (NCBI taxonomy): domain Eukaryota; kingdom Metazoa; phylum Chordata; order Testudines; family Podocnemididae; genus Podocnemis; species Podocnemis expansa. The sequence goes on along the minus strand of ML681966.1, from coordinate 13,839,340 downwards.
TCAATGAAGGAGCATTACAGGCAACAGAATGCTTTATTTCCTGGCCTGAGAACACCCCCAATGCAGAAATGGCACAGGGGTAAAGTAGTGCTTATCTTACCTGTCCTTCTCACAGCTTCTCTGTCTTGCAGACTTCTGCACAGGAGCATACTGGGGGAGCGGCTTAACTTGGGAGGAGCTTCAAGAAGCAGGTTTGTGGCAATTGTTTAGTTCTGCTGACCAATATTGTCTCATTGTTTTCTTTCACTCCCCTTTTGGTCTCCTGTTTTCATTTGTTGGAGCTTATATACTTACATGGGAAGCTTTTAACAGCAAGGATTGTCTTTTATTTCTGTGTTTGTACAGTGCCTAGCACAAAGAGATCCTATTCTGTTACCTAGACACTGTCATGCAAGTCATGAGTTTTAGAGCAATACTTGGCCTTTATACATGAGTATAAAGCTGAATAAAATCTCTTCATTTGAGTGGTTGGTGTTCCCCAAGGCAAGTACACAAGCTGTTTGGTCTCATTCATAAGTCCCCAGGTAATTTTTCTGTCAGGGAAGAGGAACATTGTCACTTTTGTGTCGGGGGGGAAAAAAAGGTGGTTTTTTTCCCTCCCTCTTCCTGTCTAAAAATCTATGGGACTTGAGGGATCTCCTGAAGAAAAAGGGCATTCTGTAATTCCTTTATACATTTATATTCTTGTAGCTAGTTTGTGCCATGATTGGTCAGTGGTCAGACCTAATGGTTAGAGACAAAGAGACAAAGCCAGAGTTGAAAGTGAGCCACTGGTCAGAACTGGAGTCAGAGTCAAAGGCCAGGAGCACAGATCGAAAACAAAACAAGAAGGCAGGAAGTCAAGATCCAGGTACATATCAGGAAGACAGAGCTCTGGAGTCGGGCAGAAAGGCAGGGTACAATGGAGCAGCCAACCAATGACTCACCCAACTGCATAGACAACATTCTGACTTAACTAGTGCAACTGGGGAGGACTGGAACATCTCCAGTCAGGATGCCTGTGGATGGTGCCTTTTGTGGGCTCAGGGTTCCACTTATCACTCAGCCCATTCTTTACAAACAAGTGTTTCTGCTCTGATGGCTGCCTAGAGACTCCTGGACCCAGGTTCAAGACTTCTGGAGCCTCAGAGTTAGGCCAGTACACATGTGTGTGCTTATTTCAGTAACTTTAATAACACTGAGAAGAAGCCTCAGGGGAGGTGGTTGGAGAGTGAGCTCTACATCCCTATACTCACCTTTCAGTGGCAGTTCTTGTCCCATGGGGCTGGAGTTGGCTCCTCATTTCAGATGTTGCAACCTGGGACACAGGCTTACCATGCCACTGTGGTTTAGGCAGACGGTCCCGTGTCAGAAGGTGGCCAGATGAAACCTGAATGGTGCCATGATGCATCTGCCAGGTTGCAATGTCACCTGGGGGGAGGGGCTTTCTAATGAGGAGCCTATGGCAAACTGTCTCACCCTTCTGGGTGTCCCTGCATCATCCTCACATTACAAAAAGGTTTAAAATATATTTCCAGCAAGGTTTAAACAACAGCTATGGTGAGGACTCAGGTGATAAAACTCCCATTAAAGTTATTAATGTAAACTAGTTCACCTAGCTTCACGTAAGAAAGCACAAACTTTCCCTTTTAATTGCCCTGGATTCTGAAATTAAGTCCAGCAGGAGCCATGATCCTACAAAATAGAAATCTTTGTGATGCTGGTCTAATTTTGTTGAATTTTTTTGCTGGTATCAGATACACCTCATGGGTCATCAGGTTTACAGCTGTTTGGGTTGCCCATCTATGGTCATCTATCTCAGTCCAGGAGGATCTTAGCTCCCCAATCATTCCAATAGGAAACATCTGCTTCTCCCACAGCCTCATTTTATATAGTCTTCTTTAATATCCTTATAAAATATACAGTGGGACTTGAATCTCTGGAAACAAAATGAGTTCTTAAAAACTGTATCTGCCAGAGACACATTAATGTGATTACATGTTTTGCAATAAATGAACAGAAATATTCTAAACTGCTTTAAAATGTCTTGTTCATTTTTATTCTGATGACACTATTAATGTATGGTGAGTCCTCATGAGTTAATTTGATGTTGGATACAGGCTCATATATTTCAGTAAATCCGAACTTTGATTCATTTACTTGTTTTGTTTTATTCCAGTGGACAGTAAATTAGCTCATCAGAAAAATTTGCTAACATAGAGATATCTTCAGACCTGCCACATGTAGTGAGAGCATAATACCATCAGATTTGTTCATCTAGTGGCTATTTGTTTTATTGTGGATACAACATCAAAATTGCAGCATCCAATTTCTTACTAGCTGATAGTGTGCAAGAATATCTGTAGAAATTGAAAATGATTCACTCAAGCTTCATCCAAGTATTGCATTAGAACATAATAAATACCAGTGCTGATTGATTTCTCAGATAGCCTAGAAATATTTAACCTAAGGGACACATATTTGATCTTAAATTTGGAATAATTTGTCAATGTTGTTGTTTTCAGTTGAGGCTATTTCTATCTAAAAATTTTTATTTATTTGATTGATGGGATTATGAATGCTTTTTTGTATATGTGAATTTTTATAAGGTACCCTTTATGAAGTTCAGAAAATAGACATTTAATATAAATATTTAAAGAAAAGAAGCTTTTGAAAAAAACCTGATGCATTAGCTCATCAATAATTTTGCCGTTGTTGACCATAACCAAGTCATTTGCATGTCATATTACTTTTTTTTTGAGTGAATCAAGAAGAAAATCAAGTTAAGTAAGGTGACAAGATTTTCAAATGATTTGTCCAGAAGTTTGAAAATATTCTGATCACTTGGAGACAGCTGGTAAAATTTGCCAGCACATTTGTATCTCTGCAGCTTCATGATGTGTTTGAAGTGGAGTAATTTTGTCTCATTAATAAGGTGTTAAATATTGGTAATTTTTATGAATGCTTTTAATCCACAACCTCATGTGAAAAATTATTAGAAATATTTCTGTAATAATAAGAATATATATACAGTCTCATTACTATTTGTAGGTAGTTAAGCAAAGTAATATTGTCCATTTCTGCAGCAGACATTTCACTTTGTCACTCTGATAGTTTGAAAAGCACATATACTCTTTGTGATATGCTTGTAGTACACTAGAATATAATTAGTATATTTTATTAAATGTTGAGCCATTTTTGTAGTGAAAAGAAAGCATGGAATGTGCTGTGGACAAAATATGCTGTATACTAAAACAAGTCTCTAACTGTTGAGTACTCCAAAAACAAATGGTCCAATTCACTTGCAAATGCTACTTGCCATCTGTGTGTGGAGTTTACCCTACTTTCACATGTAATTGCAGTAAAAACAGATGTTCTTAGGTGTTCAGATGTTGACATCTTCCTTCCAAATATACATCGTAAAGATGAATGTAACTGTTCTTATTGCTAATGCCACATGGCAACCCAGCATGTACAATATTTGGCAATGTGCGATTGTGCTTCGGCAAGTCAGAATATCTGCTTTTTTTAAATCTCCATTTATGGACTCTGCCCATCCTGCTGTATGATGGCACAGACTTTTCAAAGATTATTCTCCCCCGCCATTAACTTATGTAAACACACAGTATCCTACATTTTATAAACACATAGTATCCTACATTTTAAAGTGTTATTTTATTAGCTCAATTACATCTTTATTGTATTCTCAGAGATGCAATGCATCTGGTATTTGTTTCCCCCTCTGATAACCGGGATCAAGGACTATTCAAGGAACAATGTTTCTTTTTCTTTTAGTTAATTCATCAGTAAGGAAGTTAGCCATCACTGTTGTCTCTCTCAAATAACTCAAACTCTGTGTCATTGTTAACTCTTTTTCTGCTAATCTCCAGGGCCCCATATTTGATACAGGGCTTTTGGGGAGTTTTTGGACAACATTCCAAAATGGCCCCCTTTGCAGCACTCTGGGTCTTACAAAGTTGAGTAGTTTTTCTGCTCTGGGTAATAATGTGATGATGTCTCAATAAAATGTTCCACGCTCTTTGACATCTCAAGAGCACTAGGCTGTGCTTTCAGAGGGCTGTTATGGGACAGGTATTATAGTTCAGGACACAGTCATACATATACCAGACTGATTTTTTGGGGTCAAATGGTGGAGTAATTCCAGACTCTGAAAACAGCTGTTTTATTGGCAGTGGTTTTGAGCTATTTATTAAACAGTCATAGATGCAACTTTGCAAAATTGCATAACTTGTTGCCTGCTCTTGTCTTAGATTGTGGTGAACTGTAACTTTTTTATGTCCTATCACACTGTGATTGTTGGGGTAGAAGGTGTGGTACTTCATCAGAAGAAAATATAATTATTTGCAAACAACTGTTTTTTCTATTTATAATTTTTCTGTGTTTTAGTATTTGGAATCTTAGGGCACAAATCTGCCCTCATTTATAATAGATATGCACTGATGCAACACCATTCACTTCAATGGAGTTACTTCAGTTTTATGTTGCCATAGCTAAATGAATTTAGACCCACATCTTAGCTTTTGCAAAATTGCTTTAGCTGGGCATGTTAGTTACAAAATGTAGAGCCCCATGAAATACAAGTTTGACAAGAAATGGGAAACATATTTCAAAGATTGCTACTGTTCATAAATCCTTTGAATGCAGCTTGGTCAGTTTCTGATTTCTACAACAAAATCATGAAAACTTGTTTCTCGTTTCCATCTCTTATTTTTTTAATTTGATTTACATCCCCAGAGCAACTTACTCACTAGCTAGCTTGGTCACTCTCTGAATCAGCCAGTGGAGCTCTGAATATCAGAGAAATGTGGAAGATAATCATGTAATTTTAGAAAATTATAAAGCTTTTCATTTCTGGGCTACACAGGCCTTAGCAGACATATCATTCCTGGACAATATAGACTATGGTAAGACTGAATGACTGAGTGTAAATTTTGCACATGATTTTCTCTCATCTCATTGATAAAGTATTTGCATAAAATGTGTAGTTACACCATACCTGGTAGGTAAGAGTCTTGTTTGCTCCTTTAATTGTCTCTGAGTTAGGATTTTAGCAAGGCATTTGGAGAACTCTTCCACAGCTGTATCAAAAAGTATTGTTTCTGGTCATTTCTGGGATTACATGGATGCAACATTAAAATTAGCTTTCCATTGGCATTCATACAAATTAAACTCAATTGGTTGACTATTCATGGAAAGTAAATATAAAGGGCCATAAGCAGAGTCAAAGCAAATGCATTTTTAAATTCAGAATTCTCTGGGGCTTGGTATTCACCTAGGTTTAAAAGATCAAAAATAAATCACCCCACTTCTCTGACCCCATGATTAAGGTGCTTACACATGCCTTGGTCTTCTCTTACTTTGAATATTGCAACCTCCTCCTCTTTTCTGGCTTCCCCCTTTCCCATATTGGTTCCCTCCCTGCTAGTCCGTCTAGAATGCAGCATCTAAAATCTTCTTTGCCCAGCCTCAGATCACATCATTCCCTCTTCAGTTTTCTCCTTTGGCTTCCTTTCATCTTCTGTACAAATTTCAAGTTTCTCTTTCTCATCTTCAAAACACAATCCCATGCTTGCCTGCATCTGTGCCCTAATTTCTCATTACTCACTTTCTCATCCGCTTTGCTCTAGCAGCAAATCCATCTCACCTTTTCTTTTGTATCTTCCTCCTCCTTTTGTTTGTGTAACTTATTCTTTGCTTTGCTGTATGCACTCCCTTCTAGCCCAGTGAACCAGACACCTATTTTCTTTTCCTTCAGATACACCTTAATATTCCCTCATTTCCCTGAGGTCACAAATACTAGCTCTTGCCAGTATAGTTCTCTGCCACCAATCAATTATTAAAATGGCAGTATAAATGACACTCTAGCTTAGAACCAAAGGGGAAACTGTGTTAGTCTAGTTCAGTAAAACAAACAAGGAGTCTTGTGGAACTTAAAGGCTAACAAATATATTTATTGCATGAATTTGCGTGGGGAAAAAAATCCCACTTTGTCATATCCCACATTTTTCAAAGTGTCTGAGAAAGTGGGATTTTCTCCCACAAAAGCTCATGCAATAAATATATTTGTTAACCTTTTAAGTGCCACAGGACTCTAAATTAGCGCCCTCTTCTGTCTCCCAATACACTGGGACAAAAAACAAAGTTCGACTGTGTTACAGAACACTGTAGGAATGCAGTCTTCTTCCACAGATCCATTTACTTGACAGACGAGTGTAGCTCTGCATTCAGTACAAGTGAGATAGATTGAGCTGGGTTCGTCTCCTACTTGTTCATCATCAATGGAATAGTTTACTAAGGCCTTGGTTGTGCCGTTTAAGGACAGTTCCAGGTTGGCAGCAACATGAAGCGACACCAATCTATAGGGAACTTTTAAGAGGAGCTTTCTGTTTTGGAAAAATTACGCTTCAGAGCTCTTCCTTGACATGCATGGCACATTTTATGGATTAGTAAATGGAGTCACCATCCTTGGGGCTGTATCTACCTCTGAGTTTGAATGGAAGAAGTAGTTATTGCACACTCCTAAGTGGAGGGGTTGTATTGTTACAAGATTTTATGCAGGACATACCCAAGTAGATAATGAAGGCTCCTTTCACAGTTGCTCCCTCTCCCTCTCCCCCCATATAGAGAAAAGGATAAAGACAAGCTGGCTCTAAATTCTAATAAGTAACACCTGCATAGCTCCAGGTGAAGACAATGCATGTTGTACTGACATCACTTAGGGCTAAGGAGAAATTTAAACCATGGGATCATCCTCAGTAACTCCAGCTGAGTTGTGGACAAGACATGGAAAATTACAGACCTCTATTAATAGCAGTAATTTGGAAATGTAAGAGGAGACCTATTTGCTTTAAAAATGTGCTGGAATATTATAAATGCTCATGTATTGTTATGCCTATTTTTTTTGATAAACATTTTGCCAAAACTATATTACAGACATTAAAATAAAAAAACCAAACAAAAAAAACAGCCCCCTAACCTAAAGTCTTAACTTAAGTCAGAAATCAAGTCCAATCACTTCTTACATTTTACAGACATTGCATATTACTTGGATCCTCGAAATACATGCAAAATTGTGGACTCTGCAAAGTACATTAATTAAAATCAAAGTTGCTATGGAAGCCTAATATTATGGAATCCACAATGGGTGCATCTACATTTGCAAGTTATTTAAAATTAAGGAGGCTTAATTTGAAATAACTTACCCCCAGCCATACTGGCATTTTATTATATTGAATTAAGCCTTTCCTTAATTCAAAATAAGGAAAGGGTAATTGGATGTAATAAAATATCCTTTTAATTTTGAAGTAATGGTTACTCCAAAGTTATTTTGAATTAAGCCAATGTTAGCCAGGGAGTAGGCTTAATTTGATATAATTGCCCTATTGCCTTTTCTACCTCCCCCTAGTTCGAATTAGAGTGTCTAATGTAGACTCTCTAAGTCAAATTAATAAAGCTTACTTTAATTTGAATTAGGAGTCTAGTGAAGGCTAATTCAAATTAATAACTTTGATATAAAGTCAAAGTAGTCAATTTGAAATAACTATTTTGAATTAACTTTGCAAGTGTAGACATAGCCAAAATCATGAATAAAGTATGGCTTTACTTTATGGCCTAATTCAATATGCAAAACCTTCATTACTGGTCACCATTCATATTCAGTCAGACTGCAAAATAAATTTGCAGGGGTGTGTGCATGTAAAGTGATTCCACTTAATTAAGTCATAATTGAGACACAATCAGTGTGGGCCCTATGGTGCTTCCCCCAGTCACTAGGAGAGTTAGACTTTCTAAATTATAGATTTTTAAATTGTATTCAGAGCAAGGCTTGTGTCTTCATTTGTACCTTGTATAGTATAGATTGTACGGGTTAGTGCTTAAAAATATTACCATTATTTATTTTATTTATTATGAAATCAATTTCTAAGATAATCTACTTTAAATTTGACATGTTGTAAACTTAATCTATTGACCTAAAAGTTCAAATGGGCTGTCTAGGTGGAGGCAGTTCGAGAAACTCCTTGAAGTCTGGTATGGTGCTGTATGTACATCCTGCCTTCACTTCCCCAAGTTGAGCATCGATTCACTTTACCCGCTCGGTGTGAGCAGAAACTAACATATTTTTAACAAAATACCATAACCCTATCTAATCAGGCTTCCAGGATGGGAAACATTGTAGCACACAGTTAATTGGGACCTGGGTCAATTCGAACATACAGTCCATGTCCAAGTCTCCGTGTCAGTTTAGATTTGTCTCCTATGTCAGCGGAGGTGGCAGCCATGATGGCCACCCCGCCCCACACGTAGCCCCCTGGATTATGCTCCCTGATGGGCCTCCGTCTCCGGGCCATCCAGCACAAGGGGAAAGAGTGTTAAGTATCAGTCTCCCCTGATGGCTCTCAATCTCCTGTGTGAGTTTCTTCCTCCCTAGCTTTGTGTCAACAAGGAGGGGGGTGAGTTCCTATCCCCCCTGAACAGTTTCTCGGCACCCCCGTCACCACAAAGGAGGGGTCATTGTCTGGGGTCCCAGTTTTATCATTGGTCCTGACCAGGATCCCACTCCTAATTGGCTATTTTTACTCTGGCTGGGCAAAATTCTATTAAAACCCCCTGTCTCAGCTAGCTTGTTGTTCTCCCACCCTCGGATGCTAAAGGGCACATTGCGACCCAGTTGGACTGATCCCCCGACTGAGACAGGAAGTACCCACCCCCGAGACCCTCTTTTTTTTTTGGGGGGGGGGGTGTACACGGATTGCCGGCCGAACGATTAAGTACTGAGATGCTGCAGCTGGTCTGCCTCCTCGCTTTGGGTTCTACTGCGGTCCTGGGACAGGTATTATAAATCGATATAGGCCTCCTACCTTCTCTTAATTATTCTACTTGGTACCATTTATATATAGTCTGTGATTGTAGCTTCTTCACCTGAGTTTTGCATAGTTTGTGTAGTTGTTATTATTTTCTCTGTATCCTGCATAATCTTTTTACAATATAGTTGTTTAAGGTCTAGCATAGTTTTGTGGTGTTAATTTGCCAGGTGTTTTGTTAGTCATTTGTATTTTGCATCCTTCTTACTGTATAATTGTTAATTACTCTGCTTCTGCTCTAAACTGCTGGCCCCAAACTTCCCCAGTGTACACGGGGGGAGTGTGGGGGTTTATTTTTCTCTCATCTGACGTTTTTTTTCATTCTGCCGCCCACCCTTCTTGGCTAGCAAGGAGGAATGGCTTCCAGCCATTGGTAAATACGCGTCGGGTGGGCTGGTCAGTGCCTATACCGATGCTGAGGCAGTAAAAGGCCAGAAAAGTCCTTGACTTATTATGGCCACCCTCTTGTAGGTCATTAATCCATACTGTTATTTAACTATAAGTACGTTTGTAGGTTGTAAGTGTTTTGCATAGACTCTCATACTTTATTCTGTTGTTTGGCTGGAGGTGTTTTACAGGTGCTTTATATAGACTCTTGCTCCACACTGTTACTTGGTTATAAGTGCTCTGCATAGGTTTTTAGCTTTATATTGTCATTTAGTTATAAGTGTTCATTTAGATTTTGCTTTATGCTATTAGTTGGTTATAAGTGTCCTATATAGATTTTTGCTTCATATTGTTAGTTGATTACAAGTGGTTTTGCATAGATCTCCTTGTTTTACACTGTTAAGGGGTTGAAGGTGTTTAAGGTGTCACTATAAAAGTAGTTTTTTCTGTTTACTTGAACTGGTGTCTGTCTCATTGGTGGGTGTCGCTGGTCCATCCCAGTCACATCGCGAACCCGGGGTTCAACATCCTAGATACTCAGAGAGTAACTGCCAACCATTGCAACTGCAGCCTTCCTGGCTTCCATATCTTTCTTTCACTTCCTTGGACCTTTTCCTTTGCTTCCTGTTCCTGTTCATATGGGCAAAGCTGGGCCTGCCACCTACTTAGTTATTCTCATGCTGTCCATTATAGGGTCCAGCCTGTCCTTTAAAAGGGGGCTTTTCCCCCCTACAGTCTTTCACACAGGAAATAGATAGCTTCCTGAAAGAAAAGGAAATCATTCCACTTGAAATGCAGATCATGCCAAAAGTAAATAATATATCTACATAAATTAACCTCCACCACGAGATGGCAGTGCAGGAATGTTTTTTCCTCCAGGCTGATCAGCTGAGCATGAGAATATGGTTTGGATAAAGGAGGTAGTATTTTGCTTATTTAACTTAGCCAGATACAACTATAAAATGCCTTTTTGATAATTCTTTTTTTTTTTTATGCTTACAACTAGACAGATCCTGAAAGGAGTTGAACAGTTCCCACTAAAGGTGGTTTGGGTCATTACAGCTTGCATTTTAAAAAATGTAAAACATTACAAAATCATCTGCTGAGTCTCTCTGACCTCCCAAAAGTCCCAGGTGGTGGAACTCTCTCATTTTGATCCCCCTGGGGCTTCTGGTCCCAGCTGAAGTGAAATGTTTCATATATTCAGGCCTACCCATGAGGGTAAGCAATTTGCCCTGAGTCCCCAGTTCGAGAGACCTTCCAAACTAAGTGGAGTTGTGACCTGGAGCACAGGGTCAGAGAACCAGTTTGGTTTGTTCCAGCTGCCCCTCCAGCTCTGTTTACGGACAGATGGCCAGGCCAACCCTGAGTGGTGCCATGTGACATGCTGAGTGAGTATAGTAAGGTAAAAGGAGAGCCCAGGTAGTGTTAGTAAAATTCCAGGTTCATTCAAAGATTAAAATCAGTGCTAACGTACGTCGTTGTAAATGTTCACCTTTAGAAATGTCCATAAGAAGAACCAGTTTGGTGTGAGGAAGAAGGAAATTACAGTGCTTGCAATAGGAATGGGAAAAAAAAATGTTTACCAGATTTGTCCAAATTTGTTCACCCTGATTTTCATGATGTTCACTTTTTTTATTTTTTTATTATTTTTATTTTTGATGGAAAGCTGTGCAAGTCTCCTGGCAGGCTTGTTAAATTTTATATGCACTTAATGATTTCCCAGCTCTCATATAAGAGTTCTATAAATCCCCTACTTTATATGGTGGTGTATCTTGAAGAATACTAAATCCCCAAAATTGTGCTTTCACAAAAATTGACAACTTTTTCCCAGCTGCATAACATATGCTTGTGTATTATGTGCTTGCTGCCCAGCAGCTACCCATTGAGAGCATAACACTGACCAACTGTTAAATCTACAGAGAATTTCCAAAATGAGTTTTCATGACTTTTAGAAGATGGCTATTGGTACTACTGCCCGATTTGCCTTTTTGGAAACAAACAGATGTAAAATTATGCAATTAACATACTAGCCTGAGGGATTTCACACCAGTAATTCACCAGTTAATAAAAAAATGACATGGGAGAGGATGAAACTCTACACCGTTCTGTTCTGTTCCTGAATTCTTTCTGTAAAAGATGTAGGGAGTGCTCAGATTATAAATAAACTTACAAAAGATAAAGGCCCTTTTCTCTGTTAAAAAGTAATGGTGTATTCCCACTAGTTTTGATTGTCAGCTGCTTGGGGTAAAGACCATATTTTTGTTTTATTTGTACAGCACCTACCCCCGGGTGCTTTGTAAGGGTTCCCTAGGTGTAAATGCAATGCAAATACATAGTAGTAGTAATAATTTGGAGAGGATGTCCTTTCTCTTGCAGGAATCTGTTTCTCGGTTCGCCCAGGAACATACCTGAAATTTTTGCTTTGTTCTCAGGACTTGATGGAATACCTGATGGGTTCATTAACCTACCCACATTCCCCAAAGGCTCTTTCAGCTCACCATGTGGTAAATATAGAATGCATGTGTAGGTCTATATTATACAAAGTGAATTTTATGTACTTGTGAAACTGCCATGCTGTGAGATTCATTTTCTAACTTAGAAAATGGCCTTTGTAAAAATAATCACCTTCCCTCATCAAAATTGTGAATTTTCAGACTGAAAGCAAACAAAAATTGGTATCCATTGACTAATTAAGAGGCATCTTAGTGAATAGAGAGGAGCCTTTTCTGTCTTATGGGAACAACAGAAAAAAAAATCCATGGCTTTCCAACAAAATTATGCAGCACGATGCAAAACAATGATACTACATGACGCCAATGTTCCCTCTAACTACTCGTAGACTGTGTGCGCAAACAATTTCTTTGTGTGTGCAAAAACATTTCTTTGTGAGCACCAATATTAGCACTATTGAATTTTTTTGTGCGCACTTTATTTTGTTGTGTGTGCAGGTTTCATGACCTGTGTGCGCACGCACACGCACACAGCTTAGAGGGAACAGTGCATGATGCTACCAAACAATGGTGTGGAAGAGTACAACATGGTACCACTTTGCAAAGAAAGCATATTCAGACTTCAAAGGCTTATATGGTAAACATCTGTTCTGAATTTATAAACAAAAGTACAGAGTATGTGTTGGTACATATAATTTATCAACTCAGATGTCTTTGTGATTAGCACTTTCTCTAACATAGACCTGCATTAAACTTTTCTTCTGATGGAGAATTTGTAGATACAAAATCTCAGCTAGTCCTTAAAAAAAGTAGCTTTATTGTATGATAGATTACTTGTGTCAGAAATCAAGTCCTGCACGTAGGCAAACTAACAAGGACAGATAGCCTATAGCTAGCTGCTGGATCTGCTGTATCACCTGGTTGGTGGGAGGAGTTAGCAGACCAGCTCTTTAGCCCAGGAACAGGCTGGGAGTTGTTCAACACATTTTTCTGTGACTACAATAGCTGTTGCTTTGGCCCTAGTCTTGTCTCACTAACATAGCATGGACTCTGTATTCATAGTACGGGCTACTGACTCCTACTTCAATCATTAGGCATTACCCCTGTGTCAACCACTAGGCTTAACAGTTCATGTCTTGGTCTCTTACTCATGTATTCAAGCCATATTTCCTTCTGGGCACATCTGTGAAAAACTCAGTCAGTTTTTGCTCTCAGTTCATCATTTGTCAGTGGTTAATCAGTAAATATTTTGCCTACTGTGAATTTTTACTTCCTTATGGCACACATCCTTCTACCAAGAAAATCGAGATTACTGCATAGGGACTCTTCTTAGGAACCCTTTCACTAAGGCTACTTTCAAAGTGATATCCACATATCACAAAAGTTCTCATGGGTGCACCATAGTTCAGTAAAATGGGTATTGTGTAAAAGCAACTCTTTACAGATTATGCATTGTCTTTGCATTTGTGTGCATTTTATTCTCTTTATGGCATAAGTTCAGTTAGAGAATATGAACATCTTTAGTACTTCATTACTTACATGATTTTGTGTGGCATCTGAGAATCTCCATTTCTCAAGCATTACTGGAACCCTTCTAAAAGGCACTTGAAGGGCTTTGAAATCCTGTAAATCACAACCTGAAAAAAGAGAGAGTCCCATCTTAATTTTATAACCTCTAAAATGTGAAGGAGATTTGAGGAAGCAGAGGAGACAGCATTTCATTTTCCTCTGTTGTGTACCTCTCTGGTCATCATGGAAATAATACTGATAGTACAGCTCCTGCTAGCCTTATTATTTATCTCACTGGGAAGTCAATCTCTGTGCAGCTTACAAGTGCATTCAGTACTCCTTGTTGTTTTGGAACAAGAGAGAAGGCTACGGCTGGGGCAGAATAAAAAGAGGGAATCCAGCTGGACGAATGTACAGTCCACCTTAATGAAAATCAGGGAACCTGAATAAGGCTCTTTTTATCTATATCAATTATTCTACTAGACATCTTAGTTTATAAAAGACAAGATCTGTAAGACATGAGGAAAAGGGGGGAGGAACAGAACATAAACAAGATTTTTTTCAAAATATGTGTTTAAATAAATACTCTTTTAAAAATCCTTCACAACCATTAGTCTTCTCTCTCTGCATCCTGATGTCAAGAGATGTTAGTTATTCAAAAAAAAATCAGTTCACATAATGTAAATGGAGTCCTTTGGCACTTTTAAAGACTAACAAATGTATTTATTGCATGAGCTTTTGTGGGAGAAAATCTCATTTTGTCAGACACTTGAATTTGGGACTCTTTGTTTTGCTGAACTAGACTAACATGGCTACCGCCTCTGAAACTAGTTAACATAATGTCATTGATAAGAAATGGTGATAGAATGAGCAAAATTCATGCTCAGCTTCAGTGCTCTGTTGCATTATGTTTTGCTTTCGCAGCCTCTTAGTGTTATTATCTGATTAAGTCTGAGACATGACAAACTTGCTTGGATGAATAAGCTGTTACATTGAGTTGAAAGGGATCACTCATATTAGGTTTACACGGTTGATCTGTAAGCTCTTCAGTGAAGATATCATGTATTCATAAGATGTGTAAATCACCTGGCACCCATTAGTTACAGTTACCATCCAGATAATAAATAATAATTAAGGAATGGATGGGACTGTTGATAATTTCTCCAGGTGAAAGGATGATTTTAGATAATCAGAATTTAGTGACTCAAGTTGAAATTTAGCCTAGAAAATAAAGGTATATGTTATGCTTTACTACTATGAAAAGTGGCAGGCAATTTCCAATGATCACAGATGTTTTAGAATTTTCTTATGTCTTCTTGAGTAGGAAGTGGGCAAATATGCTTATGAATTTAATTTTTAGAAGTATTTTTTGTTGCACTATTTTGAGATCCAGGAAATAGGTGGACTTTGAATAAAGTTATATCTAATACATGTCTAATTCAACAACCATTAGAATATGAACTTATACTTGCCATGAAGTAATCAGAGCTCCTTTATCAGTGTGTACAGTTGCCTGCTTGGTTACCTGCATATCTGGGTGTATACGATATATACACACACACACACACGCAAGTATCCATGGACTGAGCACTGTTAGAAGGTTTGGTTTTCTGGGTGAAATTTACTTGGGTCTATCCCATAGAAGCCCTATAGTACCACTGAGTGGAGGGCCATGGGCACAGCGGCCATGTAGAGATGTATTTAAACATATTTAGCTTGGAATTAGGTTTAATGTGCTCTTAACTAGTCTGGTGCAGTGGGGAATACTAGTGGCAGGCCAAGAAAGGGGCCATATGACTTCTGCTTGATTGCAACCAGTAGGCTTAAATCCCTACATAGGAGTGCAGAAAAGAAACTTGCTGTTGTAGGCCATTGGCTGAATAATAGGTACAGACAGATCTGAACTGGACAAGGTCCTGCTTTATGTGCATAAAGTCTGTCTATTGGACTTTGTGTCCATCTGCTTTTGTGAATTTCAACTTCTGTTTAATATGTTACATGTAACTACTGTGGGGAATTGTTGGGTACACCAAGAACTATAACTGATTTCAATGAGAGTTGTGGGGTCCCACCAGAAATGCATGATCAGGTCCTTATGTTTTGGAAACGATGATTAAAACTCATTCCGTAAATGGACAGTGCACTGCATTTGTTTTTGCTTGGTTTTGCCCATACCCATGACATCATTATTTCTGCTGTAAGTAAAGTACTTCAAAAGGGAAAAAGAGAAGAGAGGGGGGCAGGAATAAAGATGGAACAAACTACACATGTTAAACAGCAAATATGATGGTGTAAGAGTCTATAAAGCTTTGGAAAAGATTTGGAAAGCCCTTAGATGACTCACTTTGGGCCCCGCCATGTTTAATATGGCAAACAAATATCAATAAAAACTTTATAGTACTCACGACATCACATTAGGTGTAATAATAATCTTTATTTTTTATGGTATCTCTCAATGTTTCCCAACATTTTTTGCTTGAGGGCCACAGATATCATTTTTACAGCCCTCAAGGGCTGCCAATTTCTGCCAGCAGGCCACACCCCCACCCTTTTGCAGCCAAATGGAAGGCATTCAGCAAGGAGGCTGCCTCCTCAGTGATCTCTCATCTCCCTCACTGCAGCAAGGAAACCATATGTGTCCTCTAGCCCCATGTGCTCCACCTGGGTCACTAGGCAGTGGCTGTCTTTGGCAGCCAGCGGGAGAGATGTGTGCTCCCCTCCCTCTGGCTCCAGTAGGGACCCAGGAAGAGCACTTTGCTGCATTCCCTCCTACAGCCAGAGGAAGGTGAGCATTGGTCTCCCATCTCCTTAGCTGCAGCAAGGAACCTGCACCAGTCTTTTAGCCTCACACAACACATTCTGCCTGCATGTTTAGGCAGCAGCTCCTTCCTGCAGCCAGCAGAAGGGGACCCATGGGTCACTTTCAGAATCCTCATGGGCTACTTTTTGCCCTGGGCCACAGGTTGGGGACTAATGGTATCCCTTTTTTCTTACCTAAAAAAAGCTTTATAGAAATTACTCAGTAATTAAGTCATAACAGTAGCCCTTTATTTAGTATCTAATGAGACAGCTATTGGTGTGATAACTTGTTTCTAACGGGGAGGCACCAGAAATAATTTAGATACAAAGTCCAAAAATCACTTAAATAATTATGATACAAGCCTATGACTTTTTTAGCATCTATTTTTAAATCATTCTTAAATTTATGCAAATGCCTCTATCTTTCTCATCACATATTTAGTTTTGTGCATTTTTTCTGGAACTTTAGCACACACTGAGTAAAGTACAGCATTGTAGCACCTCCAGAATGTTGAGATAAATAAAATTCTGCAGCCTAACACGTGCATACAGTTATATTTTTTTCTGACTGCATGAGCAGTTCTTAGTAGCTGTTCTTCATTTTCGTAAGAAGGTAGCAAGTAGCTTTTATTCATTAATTCTCTCTCCCACTTCTTTATCAATATTTACAATCAGCCAGCCATAAAAGGATGATATGAGACAGGTTTCTGAGTCACTGTTCTGGTGCAAATGTACATTGTATTCTTACCCTCCCATCTGTGCCTATAATGTACTCTATGTACTTTGAGAAAATTATGCACATCTCTTAACAAATAGCAAAGGGAAATGCGAAAGCATTCCAGGAGTAGTTCTGTAAAGTATCCTGTGACGTAGCTCAAGGAACAATTAAATAGAGGAAAAAGGTTCTAAAATTCAGTTTGCTGCAATTCTTTTTCTTTTTCCCTTCGAGTGGTGTTTGCATTTATAGTAAACAGCTCTTCTGGCACCCAGTACTGCACACACACTGGCCACTGCTATTTCATTCTAATGGGAAATGAAATTAATCCATTTCATCTGTGTTCCAACCAACTTTTACACCCAAAGTACTCGAGCATTTGCAATTAAGATAAGTGGTTTTCCTGTTTGTAAAATATTACTTCATTTTCCTGACTTCGATAGAAAATGTTTCCCTTCAAATGTTCCCTAGTTCCTAAAAAGGTAAACACAAAGTTGCAAAAGAATGAAGGTCAGCTTCTGGTCAGTGGTAGCAAGCAGCACATGGGCTTTGCCTGAGAGGGACTCTGAACACACTCAGGCTGTGCAATATTTCTATTGTGTTATTCTTCTTTGTCTCGATAATTAGAATCAGATAGGAAATACAAAATTATATGTGTTTGTGATGGTTGGAGGGGAAGAAATGTGGTAATTGCCACAAAATAAATTGTTGATAAGTTCCAAAGGGGTTGCCAAGTTAGTCTAGTTCATCAACACAAACAAGAAGTCCTGTGGCACTTCTTAAGACTAACAAATTTATTTATCACATGAGCTCTCATGGGACAAAAACTCACTTCATTAGGTGCTCTGAAGATGGGGAACACACATTATGATAGTAAGACAAATTGGAGAAATCAGGTACAAATAAATATGGTAAATAAAATATATACTGGAAAAACCATTTAAACACTCTGTTAACTGTAGCTAACTAATTCCTTCTACTAAGTATTCATGGTGCAGCACCATGAATCAGAATTCAGAAGCATTAACCTCCTTTGGTTTCATTTGATTTCACTTACACCCCCCATCACAGTCTGTCCACTTTTGGTTCAAGTGAAAAGGCTAGGCAATTTTGTAGTGTTACTAAGTTTGTTCAAATGTTAAGCAGCTTGTCCACATAGACACTTGGAAATGTTTTAATGGTGCACAGAAAATTATGCTGCATCCTTGAAATCCTATACTGAGCACCTATAACTTTACTGTTTGTGATGGGAACTAATGGTGCTCAGCTTGTTTTCAGGCTTAAGATGTGAAGGATTAAACAGCCATAGAATGTTTCATTTATACATAGGTGGCTTTGGTCTTAATGGGAGTGCCAGTTATAGGCTTGGCAGGGAATCAGTCATATAGTTGGTGTGGCTCTGTGAAGGCTTTACAATTAATGGCTTTTTGGACAGGACACCCCAATGTAACCCACTGAAAGGATTACAGTGCTAGGCAAGAAGACTGTTAACATCAGAGTTGATCCTGAAAAGCATTGAGCTTGAGTATCTCCTCTTTAAAACAGTGGGAGTAGGAGGGGCTCAAACACTCTCTGGATCAGGCCTGTAGCTGCCTATGGGGGTGGGAGTGAGAGGGGAACTCTGATCATTGTAAATGTGGGAGGATTTTTGAGAGTTAGGGTCAGAGGGGTAGAAATAATCTAATCTGTAGGCAGGTAGTGTAATTCAGTGTATTTCATTGGACTGATGCCAGCCTATTCTATTGCCATTCTGTGTTAAGTCCCAAGGTATTACTTATTCAGTCAAGTCAGGGCCAGCAGATTCTATGGCAAACCGTTTATTCCCAAACATTTATTTTACTTAATTAGATCACTCCACAAACTGTCTGCGAAAGTCCCACGTTGCTAGAACCTACTTTGCCGTTGTATTTTAATCAAATATAGAGATCTTTGTTTCTTTTCTTGACTACCACTAGTATCTGCTCATTGGAATCTCAGACAGCAGTGATTAGGCAAATAATTTGCATTTATCAAATGGGCAGAGCATTGGCAATGATGGAGGCGCACATGTACATATAATAGGGCATTTAGCTTGTGCACAGTAATGCTCTATCCATGTAAAACATACATATGTAGATAAAATGGCCATTATAGATTTGTCTCCAAGGTCTTGTAATCTTGCTCTTTTATTCCTCTCTGTTTTGAACTTTCAGACTAAATGAGTCATAAAAGAACTATGATTTATGTTCTTTTAATTCTAAACTTGCTTTCTTCTAAAACAGCAAACCGGAGGTTTAAACGACTAAAACACTTTAATCAGACTAATCCAGATTTGTCTCTCTAACCCATGGATTCCCAATCCCTGGCCCATAGGGTGTTTTCAATTGGCCTACACTCTCCTGCCACTGTCTGGGAGCCAGGCTGTGGCCACTCCCTCCCAGCACGCAGCTGGGAGCCAAGCTGTGGCTGCGCCCTGTCTGGTCCTGGTGCACAGCTAGGAACCAGGCCATGGCTGTCCACCCCCTGCTGGGTCCCACATGCAGCCCTGAGTGGGAGCTGGGCTGCAGCAGCTGCTTTATGTTTTGTCCTGGGAGCCAGGCTGTGGCGGCTAGATGGAAGCCAGGTCCAGCTTTTCATTAACTAAATGTTTGTTTTTAAATTTTAAATGAATGCTGTTAATTAAAAATGTAATTTAAAATTAAGTAATTAATTTAATACTTTAATTTTAATTGAGATTTAATAGAAATTTAATCTATTAAATTTTAATTATTATTAGTTGAATGGACTGGTAAAGATGTGAATGCATGGACTATGGCAGGGGCAGGTGAGGAAGAGCTGTCACAGGGTGCATCACTCACTGCCAGACTGGGACATCTGTCTGGTACTCTGAGGATTAGCTTGAAGCCAACAGAACCTCCCTCCCCCATGCATCACTCTTTCCTGTCTGCCTTCAGACCCTCTTGCAGCCTTAGAAACCACAGTGTCATCTTCATGACTCAGCCCACTGGTCCCATCACACTCTGTGTTCCACCTTCCTAGGGGAGATTTAGCTCCTCAGTAGTGCTAGGCAGTTGTCTCATTCGCCCCCTGACTGGTAGGGGAACTCAGGCCTGCCCTCTTCTCCAGGTTCCAGTCCAGGGACCCTCAGATCAACAACTTCTCTCTCAAGTCTTCTCTCTCTAGCCACACTGCTCTCTCTCTGGGCTTCTTTCTGCTACTGGATCCTCTTCTTTCCTGAGTGTACCAGTTCCCAAAGTCTCCTCCCTCTTCCTAGAGAATGACAGCTTCCTGCAGTCTCCACTCACTTCTTCCTTTCTCCTGGGAGGGTCTGCCTTTCCCCAGAAGTCCCTTCTCCTTTCAACTCCTGGGTTTTATAGGCCCCACCTAATCCTGCTGCACTAAGCCTCCTTAGTTAGCAGCCTAGTGGATTAATTGGCCCATCTGGCTTGCTGTAAACTCTTCAGGGTGAGTATGAGATGGCAGAAAGCATCTTAAAGAAGATTCATAAAAAGCAGGACTTAATCAGAAGACAAAGTATGGTGAGAACATGGAGAGAATTTGATAAAATGTCAGGGAGATATTAGAGAGGGAGATTAAAGATAAAGGAGAAAGGTTGGAGCTGTCAAAGGAGGAAGATTTGTGCAAGGGTTCAAGGACATGATGGTGCTGGAGCTAAGATCCTGAGATTCCCAAAGAAAACTGAATTTGTATATCGCAGGAATGACAGTATTGTGAGCTGGGTGAACCCTTGCTATGAGCTGAGTTAGAACCTCACTGACATTGAGAGTCATGAACTCACCTTTGTGTTAACACATCTGTAAGGATAAGCCCACACCTAAAACAAGAGGATTAGCTGAATCCCCCCAAGAGCTTTTGTGGCATACTGTTTTATGAAGTGAAGGGGGAGGCAGAACAGACAAGAGAGAGACAAAAACAGCCTGAAGGAGCATCTGAATCCATGGTGGCACCTGGGAGCAACCTAGGTGACAGTTTGGGCTCAGGCAGGGGTTAAAGTATAATTTGGTGGGGCCCCAGAACCCTCCTAAATTTCTGCCCCCCCCACAGGTCCAGGCCCTCTTCCTGAAGGTCTGGGCCACCTTCATCCACCCCAACTACCACCCCCAAATGCCTGCCCCTCCACCCCATCTACTGCTCTCCCAAACACCTGCCCCCACTTCAGCTACTGCTCCCCCAACCCTGCTACTGGTCCTAGCCCCCATCTCACTGCTGGTCCCCTGAAACTTTCCCCAACCCCCTCCTGAACCCCCTGTCTTACTGCTGGCCCCCAACTCTCCGCTGTGCCACACCGTCTTCCCTTGCTGCCCCAGGCCGACCTCCTCCCCCATGCCCTTTCAGTGAGAGCAGGATCAGGGCAGAAGATTTAAAATCTCTCAGCCTGCAGCAGCTCCATGCCCTCCTGGAACAAGCTGGAATGGTATTCTGGGGCTTACTATTTTTAGGGTTCAGCATTTGGCAGGCCCCTAAAAATAGAAAATGGAGCTGGAATGCTGTTTTCTGGTGCCCACTATTTTTAAATGGTGGGCCCTGGAATGCAGCATTCCAGCTCCATTTTCTATTTTTAGGGGGCCCAGAATGCTGAACCCTTAAAAATAGTGGGCCCTGGAATGTCTTTCAGAAGCTATGAGCAAAATAAATTGGTTCCTACTGTGTAATTCCTCCTGAGTGTTGAGAGACACGGCTTTACACAGTCTTCGTAAATAAAGACATAATGTAAGTAACATGTCTGTCTCCAATTTTTTCTAATTAGAACATAGTATTAGCCTCCAAACTTTCAGTTAGCCACTTGGGTGAAAGGGGATAACAATGACACACATTAAATATTCTGTCTATTTTGAAACATCATTTTTATCAGCATGGCATAATTGTTTATACTCTCAACATCTAAACTGAATCTCCTAGACTGTAGGTTCGTTGTAACATCCTCTCTTAGGATGAAATTCACTCCAGTGCACAGGGCATGCATGAGTAATGCAGCACTTAAACCTGGCATAACTCTTTAACAGACTGTTAGGAAAAATAAATATAGACAAATTAACAGGGTAAATTATCCATAGGGCCTTGTGTAGAGACTTGGCTTGGAAGGGAATTTTGCTGTTAATGAGAGTAGTTCTTAACAGAAGCTGAAACTAATTATGATATTGCTTGTGAGACAGGGAAGGGGCTGATTTACAGCAACTACCTTCATCATCTTAAAAAAAAAAAAGCAAGGAGTCTTGTGCCACTTAAAGACTAACAGATTTATTTATTGCATGAGCTTTCGTGGGAGAATATCCCATTTTGTCAGATGCTTTGAAGGGGGAGAACTTACAGAACTGGATGAAAATAAATGCAGGAGAGTGTAAGACATGGGATCAGGTCATACTGCAACAGCAAATCAGCATTTGTAAGGATTCAAACTTTAGGAAACAGCATACAGAGGGAGGGTGAAGTCAAATACCTGTTACAATGTCAAAAGAATCCATAGTCACGATTCAGCCCTGCTTTCACACAATTTAATTTGCATATTAATTCTATTTCGGCTGTTTCTCTTTGAAGTCTTGATGTCCCATTGATTTTCTTGATGACCATGATTAACAAGTCATCAATGGAGTGATTACGAAGATGGAAGTGCTCAGCAACTGTTTATTTTTTTGTGTGTGTTATGATTTCTGATATCAGTTTTATGGGCATTTAGTCTTCTGCGTAGAGTCTGTCCTGTTTGTCCAATGTATAAGGTGTGGGGGCATTTCTGGAACATGATGGCATAAATCACATTAGTGGATGAGCAGGTGAAAGACCCTTTGATGGAGTAGCTGGCTTGATTAGGCCCTATGATGGTGTCTTTTGTGCAGATATGTGGACAGAGTTGGCAGCGTAGTTTGTTGCAGGGATATGTGCCTGCTTTAATGTTTCTTTTGTTAGGTCTGTAGTTGCTGGTGAATATCTGTTTAAGGTTTAGGGGTTGTCTGTAGGTGAGGAGAGGTCTGTCTCCCACAGCTAGCGAGAGTGAGGGGTCATCTTTTAAAATAGGCTGTAGGTCCTTAATGATTTGTGGTAGAGGTCTGACCTGAGGGTTATATGTGGTGACCAGTGGCATTCTATTGTTTTCATTTTTTGGGCCTTTCCTGTAGTGGTTGACTGCGGGGTACCCATCTAGCCCTGTCAATCCATTTCTTTACTTCTGCAGATGGGTACCGTAGGTTTAAGAAAGCTTGATAGAGATCCTGAAGGTGTCTATCTCTGTCTGAGGGCCTCAGAGCAAATGTGGTTGTATCTTAAGGGTTGGCTGTAGACAATGGATTGTGTGGTGTGTTTAGGATGGAAGCTCGAGGGATGTAGATAACTATACTGATCAGTAGGTTTTCGGTATAGAGTGGTGTTGATGTGTCCATCCCTAATTTGTACTGTAGTGTCCAGAAAGTGGATCTCCTGTGTGGAGTGTTCCAGGCTCAATTTGATTGTAGGGTGGAAATTGTTGAAATCTCTGTGGAAATCTTCAAGAGCATCCTTGCCATGAGTCCAGATGATGAAGATGTTATCAGTATAGTATAAGTAGAGGAGAGGTGTTTTGGGATGAGACTTGAGGAAACGTTGTTCTAAGTCACCCATAAGAATGTTGGCATATTGTGGGAACATGCAGGTGCCCATAGCAGTGCCACTGACTTGGAGGTATAAACTGTCCTCAAATCTGAAATGGTTGTGGGTGAGCACAAAGTTCAGTCACAAGCTGTGCTGTGGCATCATCTGGAATGGTTCTTCTAATAGCTTGTAATCCATCCTTGCGTGGGATGTTAGTGTAAAGAGCTTCTACATCCATAGTGGCCGGATGGTGTTTTCAGGAAGCTCACCGATGGACTGGATTTTCCTCAGGAAATCCATGGTATCTTGAAGATAGCTAGGGATGTTGATAACATAGGGTCTGAGGAGGGAGTCCACATAGCCAGATAAGCCTGCTGTAAGAGTGGCAATGCCTGAGACACTGGGGTGTCCAAGGTTTCCTTTTTTATGGATTTTAGGTAGTAGATAGAATATTCCTGACTGGGGTTCTGGTGGTGTGTCTGCCTTTTATTTGTTCTTGTGCTGCCTTAGGTAGTTTCTTGAATAGGCATTGCAATTCTTTATGGTATTCTTCAGTGGGGTTAGAAGAAAGAGGTTTGAAGAATGTTGTGTTGGAGAGTTGTTTATAAGCCTTCTGGTCGTAATCCAGTTTATCCATGATGACAACTGCACCTCTATTGTCAGCCTCCTTAATGATAATGTCAGAGTTGTTTCTGAGGCTGTGGATGGCATTGCGTTCCGCATGACTGAGATTATGGTGTAAGGTATGTTGTGTGTCCACGATTTCAGCCTTTGCACAGTGGCGGAAACGATCAATGTAGAAGTCTTGTCTGTTGTTCTGACCTTCTGGAGGAGTCCACGAAGAATATTTCTTCTTGCAGTGTTTGGAGGATGGTACCTGTGACATCAAAACTTCAAAGAGAAACAGCTGAAATCGAATTAAATTGTGTGAAAGCAGGGCTGAATTGTGACTATGGATTCTTTTCACATTATAACAGGTAATTTGACTTAACCCTCCTTCTGTATGCTGTTTCCTAAAATTTGAATCCTTACAAATGCTCTGATTTGCTGTTGCAGTATGACCTGATCCCATGTCTTACACTCTCCTGCATTTATTTTCATCGAATTCTGTAAGTTCTCCCTCTTCAAAGCGTCTGACAAAGTGGGATATTCTCTCACGAAAGCTCATGCGATAACTAAATCTGTTAGCTTTTAAGTGCCAAAAGACTCCTTGGGTTTTTTTGCTTTATTAGACTAACACGGTTGCCCCTTTGGAACTTCATCATCTAAGATGCTCAGGCTTGTGAATATTGAAAGCAATGAAATGCATAAAGTAGTCCTCCTGGTTGTCTCTGGAGCTGGGCAAAACTTTTCTACTGAAACATTTTGTGAACAGGGAAGAGTCAGTGCTACTGAAACATTGTCAAATTGTGTCATTTTAATGAATTGTTTGTTTCAGAGAAAACATACTGAAAAACATCATCCTGTTTTGTTTAGGCAGATTCAAAATGCAGCATTTCAATGCTGTGAATTCAAGTGAGCTTTTGTTTAAAAATTTCCTTTACATTTACTTTTTAAAAACTTTTAGAATAGAAAAAATGGAAATAAAACATTCTGCTTTTGTCAGCATAAACTCTTTTGCTGGTTCTGAAGTTTCTGAAATTACTTTTTATTTACTTTGATGAAAATGTCCAATTTTTTTTCCATATTTTATATCTCACTGAAACATTTTTTCCCCCAGCTTTTTTAACTTGCCAGCAATCTGAAAAACCTATTATTCTTCCAACTCTAGTTGTCAGGCTAGTACCATAAAGAGTGAATTGTAGGTCTTCAGTGCATTTCATTGAGTTAAGGGAAGATCAGGAAAAAGGGCAGTTCCATTTGTAGTTGAGAATAGATCATTTTTTATTTAAACCCCGGCCTCCTCATGAAAGTAAGAATAAATTACTATATTGTCAACCCCAAGGATTTTTAAAAAATAGACTTTAATAATAATAATAATAATAATTAATGTAGAACTATATGGTCTGTCTTTTACTTATTTTTAAAACTCCTCCTGCTCTTCTCCAGAGTGTAAGAGTGGCAATTAGTGGTGCCCACTCTCCCAAATGGAGAGGAGGTGATCTTTGTCCCACTGCAGGAGCCCTCAGCCCCAAATCTGCCAAATCTTCAACTCCCAAATCAGTTCTATCCTCTCATCTGCTGTTCACCTCCTGCTCCCCATTCACTGCTCTGGTGTTTCCAAATACAGGAGGAGAGAAGGCGCAGAGGAGTTGTTTCACCCCTTTGTGAGGGGAAGGGGGAGGAGGAAAGAGGGTGCAGTCTCCCTTAGCTGCTGGGTTCTTCCTTCTCTGTTTCTCCCTTCTGTGAAAATGCTGGCAATGTCTGATGGGATCCCATGCTTTGATTGACTGCCCTTCCTCTGGAGGTGAGACAGTAGAGAAAGCAGCCAATCAGAAAGAGGTTTCCTTCAGGCAGGGTTGAAATTTGCTAGTGGGCTGGGGTGCTGGATTAAGGCTGTGGGGTGCGGAGGAGAGGGAGGAACATAGAGGACTGCAGCCACCGACATCTGGTTTCCTGGGAGAAGGAATCCAAACCTTGAAATACACACTACCTACAAAGGCGAGTTTGATGATATTTGTGCTAACTCTCTAAAAATAAAATAAAATTAAAAAATCACTTATGCCTCCCACTAACACCAATTTTGCCCCAGCTTCTTAAGATTTCACGGGTAAAATTTATCCAATTTTTCTCTGACTTTCAGTTGCTGAGGCCAGGCATGTGAAGTAGCAGTGCTCATCACCAGTCACTGCTGCTAATGCCCAGTATTTCTTTTCTACTGTTTTAATCTCCTTCAATAGATATCCAGATAGTAATTTCCAAGGAAAGCAATGAAAAGGAAAGTCAAATTAGAAAGAGAGAAAATTATAACAATAAAAATTACCCAAACTTACTAACTTGTTCTGATAGTACGGCTGGATTCTCTTTCTCAGGTAATAGTAACTGAATATATGCATACAAACTTGTTCCCTTGTGAAAAGACAAAAGAAAATGCAAGTGTTCCTGAAATCAAGGACAAAAGTGAGCAGAGGGGCCACTTCTCCTTCTACCTGTCAATAGAGAGAGCAGAGAGAATATTGGTGATATAGAGAGTAATTAAAAAAAAAACAAAAAAACAAGGAGTCTTGTGGCACTTAAAAGCTAATGCAATTATTTACCACATGAGCTTTCGTGGGAGAAAATCCCACTTCAGACAAAGTTTTTGTCCCACGAAAGCTCATGCGATAGATAAATCTGCTAGTCTTTAAGTGCCACAAGCAATGTTCCCTCTAAGCTGATGATGCAGCTGAGCAAGTTATGATATTTACTGAGCAACAATTTATGAGGCCTGGCCAACAGTTTTTTGGTGCTGAAAGTTTCAGCATGCCTAAGTATCTTAATTCAAAAGTAATTCATAGATGTCTTTTCATTCACACTTCAATAAAAATGTTAAATTGAAGTACTGTAGTTTTAGTCATTTACTAAACAAATGTGAGACAATGAAACTTGCTGCCTGTCTAGCCTCTGCCGTCATCTACACCGCTCAGTTTTTGTTGCCTGTCTTTGTCAGATTTCCAGAATACATATATAGACAAAATGGGATTTTCTCCCACCAAAGTTCATGCCAAAAATAAATCTCTTAGTCTTTAAGTGCCACAAGACTCCTTGCTTTTTTTGCTTTACTAGACTAACACAGCTGCCCCTTTGGAATGAAAAGGGATTCAAAGTGGATCAGACCCTAAATGTCCAAAACATAGATTGAAATTAAGTAGGTAGCTTCATATTTGATCATGAGACTGACATGTTGAGGGGATTGTAGTTAATATCTAGCTATCAACCTTGAAAATGCACCTATTCTGCCCTCAGTAAACATATTCAATTACTGTGCATTGCAAATCACAATCACTAGGTAGAAACCGCTTCCCAGATTCTCTCAGGGCAACATCTTAAGTAAAGTTATCTGAGAAATTCAAAACTTTTAAAGGTGGCAAGGGCAGAAAACATGTTTCTCACAGCATCACATCTCTGTAACCAGAGCCATCTTTTGTGCCTAAAGAATTTGCATCAAATAGAGCTAGGTTAGAGTCTGTTACATTATCATGCCCAATCATACCTCTCAAAAGCTAAATATGGGACAGCAATCCCCTTAGTGAATGGCAAAAAATTGATTAGGCATACAGGAAACTTTAAACACTGTGAGCATCTTCCTTTAATACAGTGTCTCTAACATCTCAGTTTTGGAGTTTATGGGGTTTTTTTTATCCAAATCATTTTCAACAATAAAAGGGAGGCTACAATTAGTATGCCTGGAGTGTAAATACCCTCAGAACTAAAATAAGCAAAATGAGGTACAATTGAGATGTGTGTGTTTGGTAGTGGACTATAATAAAGGTTGTTTAATAATTTTTAATTTTTGACAGTTAAAGCAAACCTTATCAAAGCTGCAAGAAGCAAGAGCATAAATGGATTTGTGAAAGAAAATGATTATTTTTCAAACACAGTTTTGGGGAAATAGAAATACAAAGTCTCTTTTTAAAAAATTATTGCACCCCTGGCAATATTTTTTCCTTCTGCCTTAAATGACTTTTTATCCTTTCAGTTTTTCATTTCATTTTCCTAATCATTAGGCTTTGTTTCCTTCCATCACAGGAGTCTATACAAAGTTACATTGTCAAGCCCCACCTTGACAAACTGATTGTATTAGAATCTCTCACAGAAAAGAAAATAAATCTGAAATTAACCCAACTTGGTTTTGCTTATTTTAAAGGATTGCTTTTCTTTCAGGAGCCTTTTAGCATGTGAAAAGCAAAGCATTCACCCTTGAGAGAGATGCTAAATGGCTCAATACAGTTTTGCTTGGGTCTTTCAAGTCCCAAGTCCTCCTCCAGCTCCAGCCTGGCTCCTTTCCCTGCGGCCCAGCTCCCATCCCCTGCCCCCACAGAGAGCCATGCGTCCCTGTGGCCACTACATGGCTGCCTCTGGGAGCCCCAAGATTTAGCCCTGCCATCTCTCAGGGTCCCCCTCTTGCCCAGGCTCAGGGCTGCTTACCTGCTGGGGCCCACACAGGCCCCAAAGATGCCACCATCTCTGCACAAGCAGCCTGGTGCAGAGGAGAGGGAGAGATTTAAATTTCCTTCCCCATCTGCTCCTTCCCTGGCTATGTGCAGCGGGGGGGGGGCCGTCAGCTCTCACTGCTCCAGTAGGCAGCACAGGCTGCCTGCCGGAGCTGAGACCAGACACACAGGGCTCCTTCGGGCTGGGGAAAGGCAGGGCTGCCTGCGCTGTCCCACATGCTCACTGCGCCCCTGCCCACTAGCGCAGCTTAGAGGGAACATTGAGAAGACTCCTTGCTTTTTTTGCTTTACTAGACTAACACGCCTGCCCCTTTGGAACATATTTTCAAGGCAAGAATCACATCGACAGGGAGGCAGCCCAGAAGCTTCTAACACAAACTACTAACTGGAAGAAAGGTTTAAGGCATACTGTGATGGTTGTTAAGCTTATTGCTGAACATGGTGTAACAATTAGGACATATGACACAGTTAAAGCACTCTCCAGGATGGAAATTATCTAAGTATTCTTGAAACCATCACCAAATTTGATCTGTTTCTAAGTGAGGACATTAAATGTTATGGAAACAAAAGGAAAGGTCACCCATCCTACTTGTCAAAAATGATCTGTGATGAGTTCATTGAGTTAATAGGATGAAGATTTTGGAATTCATTGTAAATGAAGTCAGACAAGTGAAATACTACTCTTTGGTGAGAGATTAAACTCCTGATCTTGCTCATCTTGCAGTTATCTGTTGCTTTATGATGCTTTACGTGGTGCGGTATATGAAGGTTCCATTGGGTTTATATCATGCCTGCAAGACTTTATTGTGTACACATGACATTGCTGTTGAGAACTCTGGAAATCATTCATACCATAGTACAAGTAATGTGTCTGGAAAGGTCTTCAAGCTCAGACAAAATGAGTAAGTGCCACACACGGCTGCTTCTCTGAACTTAGTTGGAACCTGAAACATTGATTCTTGCATGGAAGCCAAGCCATACATGTTTTCAGTTTTTTCCAGCAACTTTTTGTTTTCTATTTTGCAGTTTTGCCTAGGTGTAGGAAGCTTCTGTGCAACAATCTTACCAAAAATGAACATGGAAATTTCCTTTTCTTAAAAACTTGTCAGGTACAAGATGGTCCTGTCATGCTGAACATTGTAAAACAATCATAGTGAACTATGTGGGCATTCAACATTGTTGGAAAGACACAAACTGCTCTTCGCTTTGTGTTTCCCTCTTATTGTACAAAAAAAATGCAACTACAAACTGCATTTATAAGTATCTTATAGAATGTGATACTAGAAAGGTTTGGCAATACTAGTGCAAAAACTTCAAAAGCCTCTGGATCTTGTCTTTGCAGTTAATTTGCTGATTGCCTTCTAAGAGTTTGTCACAAGCTTACAGTCTCAAGTTGGAGGAAAAAACAACAAAATTTGGAAGTGACATTATGAATCCTACCACGGAAGTAATGAGAAACAAAAATTTCTAGATGGCAAAGTGACAACATACTTTGAGGAAGAAGGAAATTTTGAGGTTTGTTGCTTTTGTTATTATCCTCAACAAGGTTAAGTTCAGAACTAAAAAAGTGAATGTTACATTGATCTGTCCACAAGATTTGGCTTCCTTATATCTATTGATTAAGTACGAAGTGAAGAGGCAATGAAAACATGCACAAGGATATTGCTCAGTGCTTGCTAAATGATCTAAATCCTGATCTTTTTGCTGAAATGCATCAATTTTCAGTATTTATAAGATATTGTGGCTTGCTGGATAAGAGTGCTTCTGAAATTATCAATTTTTTGCATGACAAAGATCAGAGTATTGTCTTCCCAAATATCTTCATTGTATTAAGACTGTATTTGACTGTGCAACAGAGCAATTGTTCTTTGAGATTGCCTGAATAAAATAAACCTTTGTTCAACTATGATAGAAGCAAAGCTTAATGCTCTTGGTATCATGTCAGTTGAATGCAATTTACTTCACACACACACCCCATTACTTGAGCATACAATAACTGAATTTGCAGTACTTAAAGCCTACAAGATTCCAGTTTAAACATGCAGCATTTCATTTTACTCTTATGTTTTGATGTTTATTCAGGAGGTATATAACCTCTTCATTGTCTTCAATTTTCTTTTTGTGTTTATTAGTAATATACATGGCTTGTTGATTGGCTGTCATGTTGGGTAGTTTTCTGCTTTCATTACTACCATGTTCCCATAAAGGGGGCCTCTGAAAAAACATTAGTTCCTTGTCTCCAGCATTGCTAACCCAGCACTGGGTTGGCAAGTGTCTTGATCTTTGTGTTGTAGCTTAAAGCCATCATATTTAGGGGGTAAATGCACCTTTATTTGGGTCTGTCACTGGCCCCCAAAAATCTCTTGGGGCCGGGGCCTGGGCCCAGGCCCAGGCCCAGCCCTGCCTCCCCCCAGTCCTGGCCTGGCCTGGCCCTGCACTGCCAGCCCCACCCCCGGGCCTGATCCAGTGCCCGCCTCCCCAGCTGGGGTTGCAGTTGGATTGGCGGCTGTGCCCTACATCCTGGAACTTAAAGCACTGGTGCTGGGACTGGGGACTCAGGCCCTGTGTGCCCAGTGCCAGTGAAGCCCCTGCCTTTGTTTCTGGCAGTCCCAAATATTCTGCTGTGAAATGGAAATGTTGCAGTGCTCAAAAATTGAAATGTCAGGAAAATTTGATTTCATTCTAAATAATAAAATCTCTAGTTTTCCTACAAAATGGAAGTTTTGAGTTTTGCCTTCTCTGTTGGATCCAAAGTAGTCCTAAAAACCCAAGAAAGAAGGTTTTGCAAAACAACTCCAGCTTCTATTCAAAACTAGTATATTTTAATTGATTGGGCAGATGTAAGTAAGTTTAAAGCATGTTTGACAACTATCAACAGTACTACCTCTTTTTCATTTCAGTTTTTCAATAGCAGTATTTCAGATTTGCTTAATTTTTTATTTCCAGTACCTCACTGAAATAAAAATTAAAAAGCACAAATGAGATAACTAGTATCAACTGTTCATTGGCATTTAAATTGATTTAAGATGAATCACATCTAACAGTACTACAACATTAGTTATGTAGACTGAGTTATTTCATGATAATCTCCTTAATAATAATAATTAATAATTTATAGAGAAGCATGAGTCAGTGCAGAATTGGCTAAGACTGGCTCAGAGTCTTATGAGCCAAAAGATGATTCACCTTTTCAAATAAAGAGAAATAACTGATGAACATTACTCTGACGTAACTCTTTAGTTCTGTTTTCAGAGTAACAACAAACACTGTAGAATACTGGGGAAAGAGAGGAAAACTGCGGTTGATGGCTTACTGTTTAAGCAATCATATAGTGGACTTTTAGTAGATATGTAATGAGATGCCATCTATTATGGCTGCCATGGGATCGTCTTTTTCTACTGCTAGTATTACAGATTCTACTTTAAAAAAAAACTCTGTTCCCACTACCGCTGATTCTGCCTCTGTTGCTATTGAATCTCTCTCTACAGCTAGGTGTCCATTTTACTCTGCCTTTTTACTTGGTAGATAGTAGCAGAAAGACTTGTGCCATCCCATTGTTTTTTTCCCATTCTGTACTAACTTCTCTGCTTGCCATGTTATTTTTCACAAACACAGCATGCTTTGACTTACTTTCTGTCATTTTATTTCCAATTCTGCAACAAAAATCTGAGACAGCAGCTGAAATATCACAGAGTTAGCTGAAGCCTCTGTTGGTATAAACTGGCACTTTACATTTACACCAGCTGAGGATCTGGCCTTTGGGCTGGTTAGCTTTAACATATTTCATTCCATCAAGTTTCCTCTCTTACTGAGCTCTGTTCTGTTCCAAGCTGCTCTTACATTTTTAAGTGTTTGTGTCATGGATTGTGTTGGCCATCAGAGCCCACCTAGGCTTTAATGCTTGATGCATGTTTTATTAAGCTAAATAAGCACCATGAGAAAGCCTTGCAGCATGTTAAAAATAGTTGTTATACAGTTTCTGAATTAAAATAAGGCTTAAAAGAAAACCTATATATTTTACAGTAATGATTAAGCCAAATGGAATCTTTGTAATTATGCTAAATAAATGTGGTAGGTTTGTATTAGAAAGCAACAGCCAGCATGTTCAGATTCACAATCTTGTTGAACTTGTTCTTCTTAAGGATTCAGTCTTTATGCTCCACATCTTATTCAGTACCCCCTAATCAGTGCAAGAGTGCTGTGGTATAGACTTAAGATCCTTCATGATCTCTCCTTGCTTATCCACCTAGGAATGGATGAGCAGCCAGGCTTTAATTGATTCAAACTATTCAGCTGGGAAGCACATTTAAAATAACTATTATTCACAAGGACAAATATTCATATAATACAAGAAAAATAAATAAATTTTAAATCAGTGCATGTAACCATATAGTCTGCTTCAAGCAAAGTCACTCTCACCACCAGTTTAATAACTGCAGAAGAAGGCAATTCTCTCTATTAGTGTAAGCGTACTGGAAAAATCTCTGTCACAAAGCTGTCAAAGCAGTTATGTCTCATCTATCCACTTTCCTGGAAAAATAAATTGGAGTTTGATTGATTCTTTTCCACTATACCTGCTTAAATTTAATGTTTTTGGTATTGTGGGTATAATCTTACCTTCATTGAAACCAAAGAGAGGTTTTCTATGTACTTCAGGGCAGTCAGGATTTCAAACTGAACTGAAATCAACTGCTTGTCAGATACAAATGCATTCCCCCCTGCCATCTTTAAATGTGCCTATATTACCTGTCCAATTCTTTGGAATGGAATCATAGGGTTAGAAGGGACCTTGTAAGATCATCAAGTCCAACCCCCTGGGGCTTGAACTCAGGACCTTCTGCATATTAAGTAAGTAGGCTAGCTACTACACTATTTACTTTGAAGATATTTAATTGAGTTTCTTCTCAGGTTTGAGGGTTTATTGTTCACTTACAAAACATTTGCTTTTTCACAATCAGATGTGATGATAATATTGGGGGAGACAAATTCAGTCCATTTAATAATGAAACAGTTTCACAAAAAAGCACATTTACTAAGAAGACAATATGTCCTCTGACGCAGAGTCAAGTGTGATGGTTACAGGAGAGTACCCCTATTGAAAGACTGGGAGATGTGTGGGCACAAGCCAACCCTACTTCTAAGACCCCTCCCTCAGTCTAAGGGGAGGAGGCACTGAAGCCAGCTTCAAATAATTCCTGGCGACAGCTAATGAATAACAGGGATGGATATGAGGGTCATAGGTTTAAAACAAGGAATTCAGAGGGGGACACTGAACAGAGACCCCCAGACAGCCCTCACTGCTCTTGGAAGGAGTCGAAGGAGCCAGTGGACGCTGCCCAGAGGAATTCTGCCTAGAGATGTGATTGAATGAGGGACTGGAAATAGGCCCCCACAGTCAGAGAGATCTCCCTCTGCCAATCTCTCCCTGGTCTTATAGATGGTTACTTTTGCAAGGGCCAGGAAGAGGTTTTCAAGGAGGTCCCATGACTTTGAGAGGCCACGGATGGAGACTGCATATAAAAATAAGTGTGGGGAGAAGTGCAGGAATGGTGAGAACGTGGTAGGGGCTGAGAGGAGCAGGGAAGTGGGGGGGGGGTCATAGAGCCAGCAAGCAGGTGGGAAAGGCACCTGGGGGGCATCAGGGAGCAGGCGGGGAAAGTAGCTGGTGGGGAGGTTGGAGAAGCCCTGGAGGGAGCGGCAGTGGTAGAGGGTCTTGACAACCCTCCCTGCCCAAATGCTCCTGCTGGTGTACCGGCACTTTTTTTTGTTTTTAAAGGAAAAATACCACTGCAGTCCGGGCCCCAAACTTATTTTTGGGCCAGTGATGCCAGTGGCCGTGTGTCAGCAGGGCCAGTCCTAGGCCATCTGCCCCCTGTAGTCTGCATTGTGCAGGAGCCAGCAGGGTAGGGCCATGGTGGCAGCCAGCAGTGGGGTTTGGGTTGGGGGGACCTGACCCTTGAACCTCAGCTAGAGCTAGTGCGACCTGCTTAGTGTTCATTTTTAGCACCTGAGCTTTGCACCTTGCGGGTGACACTTGAGCTAGAGAGAGTCTGTGTTCACCACATGCCCAGATCTGGAGGAGTTAAAGTGTTTGAAGGCTCTGTGGGGTGGCTGGGTCAGTCTAGACCTACATAACAAAGGAGGAGTCCTGTGGCACTTTTAAAAACTAACAAATTTATTTATCACATGAGCTTTCGTGGGAGAAAATTCCACTTTGTCAGATGCTTGAAGATGGGGAACTTAGAGAATGGGAGGAAAATAAATGCAGGGATGAGGAAGTGCATTTAGTTTACTCCTGTTCTCTAAGTTCCTCATCTTCAAGTGTCTCAAAGTGGAATTTTCTCCCACGAAAGCTCATGTGATAAATAAATTTGTTAGTTTTTAAAAGTGCCACAGGACTCCTCCTTTGTTATGTAGGTCTAGACTGACCCGGCCACCCCACAGAGCCTTCAAACACTTTAACTCCTCCAGATCTGGGCATGTGGTGAACACAGACTATCTCTAGCTCAAGTGTCACCTGCAAGGTGCAAAGCTCAGGTGCTAAAAAAGAAGACTGAGCAGGTCACACTGGCTCTAGCTGAGGTGCAAGGGCCAGGTGCCCCCAACCCAAACCCCACTGCTGGCTGCCACCATGACCCTACCCTGCTGGCTCCTGCACAATGCAGAGTACAGGGGGCAGCCGGCCTAGGACTGGCCCTGCTGCCTAAGATAGGCATGATCCAAGCAGAAAATCTGCTTCTGTTTTAGCATTTTATATTGCCAGCCCTCACTAAGGAATCTGAGCAACTTCCAGGAACCTTTGATAGCAGTAATTAAGTCCTGAGTGGACTGCCTGAAGTCACTGAGGAGTTAAAGCTATGCTTGTGGTAAGGGTAAGCTTATTGGGTTTGTAATGTGTTAATATGATCATCCAACCATGAGCAGACAGTTCCAGGTGGTGAGAGGTGTAAAGTATTGTGACTGGACTTGTGCTAAGTAGACAGTTCCCATTTTAATTCATTGTGAAGATAACTCTTAAATAACCCCATATTTATGAAGGCCTTATATGACATCATAATTAACTGAAAATTATACAAATATGTGATGTTTTGCTATGAAATATTTGAAATAAACATTCATCCACTTCCTGCTTTCAGCTACCACAAGAAATTTAAAGCAGAACTTAAAAATCTATGAACCTTTGTATGGTGGCTAGGATACTAGCTTGGCCTTGGGAGACCAGGGTTCATGTCCTGACCCCTTGAGTGATCTGATCTTGAGCAGGTCTTTTTATGCCTCTCCTCCATCTGTAAAATGGGGATAACATATCTTTAATTCACAGGGATGTTGTGTGGCTAAACACCTTAAAATGTTTAATGGTGTTTTGATATTGCCTAAAGGGGACAGTGAAAGTCCTGAGAAATATAGGTGTAGGACTGCTCTGGTGATGATAAATTGTTATTATTTCTATTGAAATGGTGCCTAAGATCCCATTATACTAGTCACTGCACAAACAGAACAAAAAACTCCTCTCCCCAAAGATATTACAATCAAAGTATAAGACAAGAGTCACCAAATGGAAACAGACTGGAGGAGGACAAGGGAACAATGAGGCAATATTGATCAGCATAATAGGCAGTGTTGTCAGCATCCCAACTGCCTATCTGTTGTCAGTGTTTGATAGTTTAACAAATGGTAACAGAGGCTGGCAACATGAGCTGATCAGATGTGGAAGTTGATGCTTCAGTAGTGAAAGCGAGTTAATAGATAAGTTGCAGTTGGGCCATGAAAGACTTTGAAAGCAAAAAAAGG
Source organism: Podocnemis expansa (assembly GCA_007922195.1). Classification (NCBI taxonomy): domain Eukaryota; kingdom Metazoa; phylum Chordata; order Testudines; family Podocnemididae; genus Podocnemis; species Podocnemis expansa. The sequence goes on along the minus strand of ML681966.1, from coordinate 13,803,174 downwards.
GTCACTTATGTTTGATGTGACTGTTGTCAGGGTCACTCCTGTGAGCTGGAAAACTGGGCAAGATGCCAGTCTCAGACTGCCAACATACTTCAAAAATGCAAACTAAATACAGATCCTCCTACAAACAGTTACTGAGGTAGGGGGTCCTTTTTTCTGGGAGTCATGCAGAGATAACTATATGTACGTAAGTTTTGGTTGTAATATCTGGCACTAACCTGTTGTTTATGAACTCAGAGGTCAGACAGAGGTATTTAAGATTACATGATTTCTCATATCTGTTCAGTGTAAGTCTCCAATTTCTTACAAATATGTTTTTTGCTTCTTATTATATAGTGCCTTATAAAGTTTTTGTTTTATATTATGCTAAATTAGAACTGTGCCTAGAAAGATTTTAAAGTTTTATGAAACTGTCTGTTATTTATACAGAATATCTAGCATAAATACATTTTATTTGTTAAATATGGTTTATTGGTTAATATTTTGTTTATATTTTAGGAAATATTTACTGAAAAGTAAGAACTTAAACCAAAACTTGAAACTAAAAATAGAATAATAGAATTATAGAAGATTAGGATTGGAAGGGACTTCAGAAGGTCATCCATCAAGCTGGACCTTAAAGATCTCTGAGGATGAAGATTTCATCACCTCCCTAGGTAACCCAGTCCAGTGCTTCACCATCTTATTAGTGAAAAAGCTTTTCCTAATATCCAATTTAGACCTCCCCCACTGCAGCTTGAGGCCATTGTGCCTAGTTCTGTCATCTACTACCACGGAGAACAGCCTAACTCCATCCTCCCTGGACCTAAGGGGGTCCAGGCGGCAGTGCATGAGGCTAGGGTGGCAGTAGGGGGCCAGAGAGGGCACCAGGTGAAGCCAGGATGGTGGTAGGGGGTGGAGGGGGCAGTGTGTGAAGCCAGGATCAGAGTGCAGAGAGGGTGGCAGAGTGTGAGGCCGGAGTTGAGATCAGGGATGTGCAGAGAGGTGGAGGCGACGTGAGGCCGGGATCTGGGTGAGGGGGCAGTGTATGAGACCAAGATCAGGGCCAGGGAGGTGGTGGAGGTAGAAGGTGAGGCCGAGATTGAGGTTGGGGGAGTGCAGAGGGGTGGAGGGGACAGTGTGTGAAGCCAGGATGGCGGCCAGTATTTTTATGGAGTGATAACTGATGTGTGTAGTATTGAGTAATGATTGCAAATGCCTACTGGGACTGGGGCCCACACATGCATGAAGGGGGCCTGGATAATGCAGGAAGGGGGCCCAGAGGTTAGGACGGTTCTGGGGCCCTTCAAATTGTACTTTAACCACTGGGCGACCTATGCTCCTCTCTTTTATAGTCCAGTGATCCACAAAAATGGACTGCTGAAGATTCCCCTCCAAATAAAGGTCTTTCAACCTGTGAGGACAAAGAAGTGCCAGCTGGGAGTGAAGGAAATTCCACATTGACTTTTTCCTCCACTGGTGTTTGCTATGATGTAAATCAGTCTGTTTCTGTCTTCTGTCATGGCACTTGACATGTGATCACAGTTTATTCTGAGGACAGATGACTGGTATCAGCTTGTCCTTTATTTGGGAGAAACCTGCTTACCCACTCCCCAGACTTGTCTGGGAAACATACTTGTTTGGTCCCACATTTCTGTCACTAGTTGTATGATCTCTTGGGCATTTACAATCCATACACCATATAAGAATTTGAATGACCAGTGTGTTGTTAGTTTTCCAGTGATATCTCACATGCCACACAACAGACACAGTAAATGACAATGGATTGGTACACACTGCACTGGTCAAGCCAGCTGAAACCTACTAGGTATCAGGGATCACTTTGTCATTAGGATGCTCTTAGGACAATTTAGTCTATGCTGAATGCTCCCAGCAGTTGAACCAGTAGGAGCATTCAACACACAAATCCAGGTTCAGCTCTGTTTTCAGTTTTGCTTTGTAGTTCACACTAAAGATTAGTTTAGAAGGTGTATTGCTGGTAGTTAAACAGCATATAGATTGCACTGGAAAAACATGGAAATTGTTTTTGTTCCATTTGTTTCATAGCATTCATTTCACCTGAATATATGCATGTTTAAGATCAGAAAGTCTTTGGTTACTTAGGTTAAGTCAGTTGCTAAGAAATAGTATCCTATTAAGGAAGGTAATTTACATTGTAACTGATAAAGTGCAAGATGTCTGGAAAGGTGCTTCTATTTTGTTCAGCAGTCTTTGCAGTAAAATCTACGTATCAGTGGATGTGAAAAAATCTTCCTGTATTTAGTTTTGTGTTTTTTAAAAATACAGTTGTCAAACACACACTGCTGTACCTCCTGCTCACAGTGACACCATGGAATGAGGGGAAGAACAAACATCTTAACATTAAGTTCCAAAGGGGAGCTGTGTTAGTCTAGTTCAGCAAAACAAACAAGGAGTCCTGTGGTACTTAAAGTCTAACAAATTTATTTATTGCATGAGCTTTCATGGGAGAAAATCCCACTTCATCAGATGCTTTGAAGATGGGGGAACTCACAGAATTGGAGGAAAATAATTGGAGGGCAGTGTAAATCATTGGATAATTTTCTGTTACAGTATGACCTGATCCCAGAGGAGTCTGGGGCAGTGGTGCGGGACTCAGGGCCTACTTCAGCTCTGCTGGAGCTGGGGGCTGAAGGACAGTTTCCTTTCAATGCTGCCATCTGAATGAGTTGCTCCTTTCTCTTAAGTGCTCCACCTGATGGAGCATGTGCTGCAGGTGTGTTGGAGCAATGCTAGCTGGGCCCAGAAGGAGCACTTATACCTGGATTTCCAGTGTGTCATAGGGACATGCATTCTATTCAGATAATTGGGGTTCTGGATTACTGGGAGGGCATGAGCCATTCAGCAATAAAGTGGTCTCCTCCATGACCAGAAGAAGCTCCTCCTTATAGTCCTAGCTTGGTGCATCCGCTCTACCCCGCTAGGACTGCAGCTTGCTTGTACCTTGCACCTACAGAAATCATGTGTCACTGATACTGAGGTGTGGAGTCCCCTGCAGACCTCTGTGGTGGCCCTGCTTGCTTTCTCCCATGACAGTGGGCTGCAGATGGCTTCCAGTGCTGCCACAAGAACCATTCAGCAGCAGGGTGGCCTTGCCCTCGGCAAAGGGTGTGTCTTCGTCCTTGCAGTCCTGACTTAGGGGCATTTGTTCTGTTGCCTGAATCCTTTCCTTGTCCCTCTGCATCAATACATGCCCTTTGACAGGCCTGGTGATAAGACATGTTTTAACTGCCTATTGCAAGACTTCTGCCCCTTTTTCTCTTAAGTATCTGATATTGGCCTCTGTCAGAGAGAGGATACTTTACTAGATGGACAACATGGTAATTCCTCTATTCCCTCAGGTATGTTTTCTACACATAGAGATGAGAGAAAACTACTGTCAGTCTAGATAAGTTTTATTTTGAAGAAAACAAAACAAAAAGGTGTAATGCAAAAAGGTCCATGCAAGAAAGGTGAAAGTAGGTTTCTCCATCTTGAATCCCCTCAGCTGGCAAGCAAGTGTCTTATATTTCAAGCTGTGTGCTACGTATAAAACACAGTGATCACTGCATATGCTACAAATACATTCTTTTCTTTTTTTCCCCTCAAAAGTAGAGAATGGAGATGCTATTGCCTCCAAGCCAAGGCACTTTCTGCCTCTTGAGTTTGTGAAGGACATGCAATCATTTTTTTGTACTCCAGTGCAGGGCCCAAGTTCTGCTCTCATTTACACCTTCATAAATCTAATGTTTAGAAATGCCATTCACTTTAATGGGTATTTTTGGTTCTACTGAGTTTGTCTAATTACTTCAATTGTATGTTCAAATCACAATCTGTTTTCACATGAAAGCATTTGAGGAAAAAGATTAATTATTATAAAAAGTCTCTTTCCCAAAAATATGTCGGCAAATAAAAGGAAACAGAGATGAGAGCCCTGAGCTATGTACACAATACAATTTCTTCTCTCTCCATCTTGGTTTCCTTTTTGCCAACACATCTTTGGGAAAAACAGGGTGGAGTCAAGTGATAATAATTTGTTTTTTCTTTTGGCCACAAAACCTAAGTCATTTTTCTTCTGGGACTTCTTAATGGGGGAAAAAAGGAGTGAAGGAATCTAGTATCAAGCATTTGCTTGTCTTGGTTGCAGGTATGGTTATACAACATATAAGAGAGAGCTTGATGAATGTCAGTCTGCTCCTTTTAGATAACTTTGTGTAATAGCATTTGAGGTATCCACAGCTTTAGGATCAAAAATTGCAATGAGATGATGAAAGCCATTTGGTTAATTCATAAAAATGAATAATTTTGCACTGTGAATAATTTTTTTCACCACAAATTGAAAAATAAAATTAAAATGTCATCTCTCTGGAATAATCAGCACTGACACAGCATGACTTTTTCCACAGGAAAGCTATCATATGTTTGCTGAATAATAATAATAATAATAGTGTGTTTTTCTTAATACTCAACTTCTGTAGTGACATAAAATCTTTCTGTATGCTCAACAATCCATTTATTCACTTGAAATATTTTATTTCTCTCTAGTCCCTTTATATGTCAGTAAAAACAAAAAGTCAATCTATAACTTTAGGCACTCAAACAATTTTTCGGTTAGCTGTCCAGAATCATTTAAAAAAATCATATATAAGAAACAAATTGTCATCCAAATCAATAAATTAAGCCAACACAAAATCCATTTTTGTCACCAGAAATTTACTTTCAACTTTTTGACATAACCCTCTGTAATCTCTATTTTTCTCTGCAAATTCCATTATCCTTGAATAATAGGTCAAATTTTACTTTTATTTGTGGTTTGCCCAATGATGCAGGCTCAGGCAACTTTTCTCCTACATTCTTTTGAACAGTAGTTCCTGTACTGACATATTGTTTTACATGTGGCCATTAGCCTATTTATTTCTACACTGTCTGTATTTAAAAGTGATTTATTGGTGCTCTGTGGTGCCTAGGTTACCGCTGGATTTTACTGTTGACTTAAACTCATTAATTTCTCATGTGCAAACATGTACTTCACAGCTCGTTGTTGCTGACTTGAGCTGGTATCATATGATCTTATTTTTTATCTGTGCTTACTGCATATCATCTGTCTTCATTTTTATTTCCTGTGTAGTTTCTGATGCCTTATACAGGTAGTCCTCACTTAGTGACCGGGTTCCGTTCCTGAAACCCGGTTGATAAACGAATTGGTCACTAAACGAGGAGCAGCCCTTACCGGTATTTCAGGCATAATGTACTTTACTGGTAGTGGGTTTTTCAACCATCGGTAGATAGTTTTAATGTCACCTTTGCATCATTTATAACATTTTTAATATATATTTTAAATGTTTTAAGCTCTAATGTACTGAACTTAGTTTGCATAGTGTACTGTAAATATAGGTAATCTGAGAGAGTTGATGCGAGTTCTCGTACATCGCCATAATACCAACTCATCAGAGAGCCGGTCATAACTCTGAGGGGTCACTAAACGAGTAGGTCACTAAGTGAGGACTAGCTGTACATTTCTCCTAACCATGAAGAGTTAAGTCGTAAATATTAATATTCATGATTCATCACTTACTGTCTCTAATTTTATGCTGACTTGTTTATCAAGCTATATCTAAATATTTCCAATAGATATGTTTCCAAATACAAAGAACAAAACATGTACTTTTATTCTAAAAGCACTGGCATTTTAGATAAAGAAAATCAACTGGAAGAAAGAACAAATATAAAGTCATAGTGGGTGAGCAAGGTGTACTTATCTTTTCTGTTACATGCTGTCACAATTCTCTGTAGAATGTAAACTGTTGGCAAGAGTTCTTAGAAAGTACTCAACTGGGAAAAAAGAGTTTATTTAATAACTGTATATGCCACACCTAACAACATGGTATCTTTAGCGAGCTGGGGGGAGAGTAGCTTAAGGACTCTGCTCTTAGGAATTATTTTATGTCCTGTCTTGTCTTTTAGTCTGGAGCACCAAGGATGAGAAGGGAAAAGCAGAAAAATGGACTGAATCGCCAGGGTTCCCTAACAATGTGATCTTTGAGCCCCATGAGTGATATTTACATACTTTGAATCCAGTGAGGGTCTTTTTAGTGGTGTGACTAGCCTGTGGAAGAGTTAGCAGAGGACTGCAAAGTAGTACTTGCAAGCTCTATCACTGTTGTTATGAAAACAAACAAACCAAAAAAAAAACAAAAACAAAAACAAAAAAAAAACAACCCTGCAGGCTGTTTTCACAGCAGAGAGGTCCCTACCAGATGTCTGCATCATAAAATGCACAAGAAATTCTGAGATAAGAGTTCTCAGTGACCAGACTGAAAATGGCATCTGCTTTTTCAGAGAACTATTACTTATGTAAATGTTTAGCTGGTGCGTCACAAGTGTTTCAATCCCTATGTTTTTTCTGAATTGACAGAGACCGTGGGATGATGCTGTTTTCCTTCCGTGGGTTCTGACTCTGCAGCACAATCGACTGTAGGAGAAGAAAGTTGAGGGATGGGAAGACTGTGGTAACAACAGTAGACACAGGAGACTGAGGTCTCTGGGGGACAGCCTAGCTGGTGGAATTTGGGGCTGCAGGGGAAAGGTAAAAGGATTTGATAAAGAATAGAAAGGAGAAGGAATAGGGTGACTGATTGCTGAGCAACCTATTCTACTTGGGGGAAGGAGGGTGAGGCAGAACTGAGTTATGTGCCTGCTTGTTTTTGAGAAAGGCTAAGCAGTAGCAGAAGTGCTTTGGGCTGATAGGAAAGCACGCTAGAATCTGGTTTGCACATCATCACTAGATTGTAGAGTCCTTATTTGAAGGGCAGGTAAGTGTAGCTCAGTGTCTAGGAGGCTGGCCTAGGCTTTAGTAGACCAGAGTTCTATTCCATGCCCGCCTATCACCCTGCTGGGTGATAAGTGTGTCCCTTTACTTCTCTATGCTGCAATTTCCCCATCTGTAAAATAGGGTCAATAATACTGATCTTCTTTGTCAACAGTTTGAGATTTGCCAATGAAAAGTGCTATATAATAGTTAGATACTTTTTGCTATTGGTGAGGTCAAATTCAGGATAAAGCTTGGCTTTCAGATCCTATCTGCATCTTCAGGACTAACTCTTAAAACCTAACTTACAGAGTTTAAGGCCAGAGGGGGCCATTATATCATCCAGCCTGACCTTGAATAAAGCACAGGTCATTACAGTTCATTCACTTAACTCCTGCTCTGTGTCCAGTAACTTGTGTCTGACTGTGAATGTTTAATGTGGAGATCACTGATTAAAGACATGACCAAAGAACGCTATTTTTACTATCACTTTTAAGTGGAACTACACTTCAAAATAACATTAATGTTATAGCACATTTGACAGATATTAAACCCCACAAGCAAGGAATTTTTTCTTAAGACTGAAGTTCCCAAATACTCATTAATATAATGTATGTTAATAATATATTTTGTAGATTGAGGTATTTACATTTAACTTATTGCCTAATAATAAACAATATTTTTTGTTTTTCTTCCTCGAGCAAGAACATAGAAATTTTCCCCATTCCATGTCTTGAAGTAACAATGTATAGTTGACCATGACTGAAGCACTTGAACCTCAAATCTACTCCAGCAACTTTGAATATTTGACCTTGTGATTTGTTAATAGACATGGCAAATGCTAGGTGGAAGGGGAACTGTAACCTTTTGAATTGGAATGGCATAGCCCCAGGGGGTTGGACTCGATCTCATAAGGTCCCTTCCAACCCTATGACTCTGTTCTATCTAGTGTTCTGTTCTATCTGTAGGTGTCATTGGTATTCTTAGGTATGTTTACACTTGAGGCTTAAGTCAACTTAAGCCACTCCTGGGCCACATTTGGAGTTCATTAAGTGGACATAAGCACTTGCTTAAGTCACCTTAATAACTCTCACCCTTAAAGTCAACATTAAGGGTTAAGTCAACTTTATTAAGTCAACTTAACAAAATGTGGCCATTAAAGTTGACTTAATAAAGTTGACTTAAGGCAGGAGAGCCATTTTAGTAGACTTTATAAAGTTGACTTAAGCCAGAGGACCCATTTAAAGTCAACTTTATAAAGTCAGATTTAAATGGGTCCCCTGGCTTAAGTTGACTTTATAAAGTTGACTTAAACAAATGGGGACTCTCTAAGTCAAATTAATAAGGTCGACTTTAAGGTTGAGTTACCTAAGCCCTCTAGTGTAGACACAGCCCTTGGTATTAGTACGTCTTGGCATTGGTATGTGACATGCTTAACAGAAGAGTCCAGCAAATGCCTATGATCAAGAACTACTAAAAGCTAAATATCAGTGGCCCCAGCTGAAGTGCTGGGGAAACTAATTTTGAGATCTAACCAATCCAGTTCTTTAAGTTAGGAAATCAGAAGTATCTGTTCAAAATTTCGTGTTTCTAGCTCTTACCATTTCAGAGATCTTTTAAGACAAACAAACAAACTTTCAGAAATGTTCATAAGATATAATGTGTATTGTTGAGCTAAATATAGATTTCTGACTTATGGCTATCCTGTGTGATATGCGGCCAGAGAACTGGAGGCCAAGTTAAGAGCCTTGTAAAAAAAAAAAAAAAAAAACCTGGTTATTATCTTAGGTCAATTTTTTTGTTTATCTGTGTTTAGCTAGTATGGTTTGTCTTCAGAGCACTTTACTCATAGGCAAGCAGATGTGACTAGTCATCATCTGAGTGTTGAAACAAAGAACGCTGCATGGTTTTAAAAGAAAGGACTGAACATGGCAGTATATCACAATGGGGGAGAGAACTGAGAGGATTATTTATTTAATTCCTGAAATGCATCTGTCAAGACCAATGAAGGGTAGAAAAATCGCAGTTTACCTACATGTTACTAGATTCTTGAATAGTAATACAAAGAAAGTGAACCTAGTTTTCTCCCAGTGATTTCCTTTTTTTCTAAATATGTTCCATATTGAAACACGATTACTAATGCTGTACTAGCATAAATGACTGGCAAATTTTTTTTTTAAAGAAAGTACTATTCTTTCCCTCCAAGGTTCAGCGATAGCAAAATACAATCAATTATTAATGGCAGAATATACCATTCATGTCATCTTGACACACAGTAACAAAATCAGTGCCAGTGCTTAAAATAGTTCATGGATTTGTGGAAAATAAGCCACACAAGTGTCGGTCAGAGATAAATCCTGAACATTCTGCAAGGCAAATGAATTTATTAGTTGCAAGGCAGAAAGTGCATGTGTAACAGAACACTTTATTTGGTAATTGGTTTCCTACTTGCTAAGAAAAGCACTACGTGTTTCAAATGTTCTTAGGCTGTATTCACACAGCACTTTTGTTTCGAAACAAAAAAAAAAACATGTTCACACGATGCGGAGTTGTTTCGAAACAAGGGGAAGCCCTGTGTTGTTTCGAAACAACATAAACCTGGTTTCTGGGCGAAACTACGTTGTTTCGAAACCCTTGTTTCAAAACAAGGCGTGTGAACATGTTGTTTTGGAAAAAAGTGTTCCGAAACAACATTGGATCCTCAGCACCCTGGCCAGGGAACCCTTAGGACCCTGGCCAGG
>ML681966.1:13743472-13788631 GCA_007922195.1 Podocnemis expansa | reverse complement strand
GCCTGCAGCCCCCTCCCCAAGCAAAATAGCATGTTCACACTGTGAACTTGCTATTTCGTTTCCCACCTTTTTCCTTATTTCGAAATAATTTTTTGTTAATTAGGCATAAATTATTTCAAAATAACGTGTTATTTGAATATAAGTTGTTTTGAAATGACTTATATCGAAATAACCCCCTGTGTGTGAACACAGCCCATGAGATTAAGGAATAAATCAGGGGTCGGCAAGCTTTGCTGACCCTTGTGCCAGTCCTTCCTCCCTGACCCTCAGCTGGTGCCAGAGGACCCCTCTGCTGAAAAAATGTGGTGGCTGCCTGAAAATTCAGCAGTGATCAGGGCTGGAGTGGGAGTGCTTCCCAGGCATTTCATGGAAAGAAGTCACCCAGAGAGGTACATCTTGGTGGTGTGCCTGGGAAAAGGGGTCCCCAGGTATGCCACAAAAAGAAGTGGCTCCTTTCAGGGATTCCCAGGCATGCTGCAGAAAGAAGGTGCCTGGAGTGGCTCCTTTGGGGAGCAATACACTACAGAGAGGAGCCACTCCAGGCAGTTTTTTTTCTCTGTGTCACATGGAGGCATAGGCATGGGGGGATCCCCTGTGCCCCAAGTGCACCTGAAGGAAGCAGCCCAGTGTGGCTTTCTTTCAGTGGCAGGCATGGGAATTTCTTTGGTACTGCAAAAGGATCTGCTTGCCACTCTGAATGGGTTCAGGTTCCACTGTCGGCACATGTGCCGGGGGTTGCTACGCGTGAACTAAATCATATAATGCACTATGGAGACTTCAAGTAATGGAAAGACCACCAGAGTATATGGGTGCAGCTGAGGTAAGCAGCCACAACCTCCTTCTTTGTGGGAATGAGTTTCGAGCCAGCCCATCCTCCAAAATAAGTGGTGTTGACAAGGAAGAAGTAAGGACAGGTTTCAGTGCCTGAACTCAGTGTGAGTTGCAGTTTCACAGCACTGTCTACACAACTGTTTACAGATCTCTAGTGTTAGCTCCATGAGCCTCAGTCTGTCAACCTGGGGAGGTAGGCTTGCTCCAAAATGCTGTGTAGACATACCTGTAATGGCACCTGTAGCCTGAGATACACTGATTCAGCTTTCTCTCCAGGAGGTGTTCTTTAGCAGAGAATGCATGAGGCCTGGTGGATTCCCCCTTTAGCAAGAAACTCTGAAATGGATAGACAGTTGGGCAGTAGATACTGTCTGCCACACCTAGGGTGAATCCTCTTCCTGTCCCTGAGAATTCAGTGTCAGAAAGGAATAAATTACATTTACATGAACTAGATTGAGTAAATGTGGATCTACAGTTTTAAAACAAATTTGTACAGAATTAATCATTTTGTTTCAATAGGCTAGAACTATACATCCAATCATGGGTATTGCTGCCCCAGTACAGCATTTGAAGCACATCCAAGGAAACCTCGGCCATGCCACCTCCACCCCCAAGTTCCCAGCCCCCAGCTGTGTTGGCTCTTGGCCCAATCCAGCTCCTGCTGCCGGACCCAGGACCAAATCCTGCCACCACTGCCGGGTTTCTGGTGTGGGCTGGATCCAGCTCCTGCTGCACTGGAAGTCAAACGCCCCTGGCCAGATTCAGCTCCAGCTCCTGCTGCTTGCCCAGGGCCAGATGACGCCCTCAACCCTGACTCAGGGTTGCGGCCAGACTTTTTGGGGCTGTTCCTCACCTAAGAGGAGGGATTTAAATTTCCCTCCTCCGCCTCTCTTGCTCTGCACCATATGGCTCAGCTCATGGGGGGAGCTCAGGGCAATTGCAGGCTCTCTGAGCCTGTGCTGCCATGGATCTGGATGCTTGGGGCACTGGCTCCAATGCTCAGGGCTTGTGTCCCCTTTGCCCACTGTCAGCATCACAGTGCATCCAACAACAAGTTTGCAGAACTTCAAACGCTGCCAATAAATGCAAGTTATGCAAGCGGGCATGTCACAGTTTGACTTAGTGATTCAAAAGACTTGGCAGCTGTCACATAAACAAAGCTACTGAATCAGATTGCAGCAGGCAGGTAGGAACTTTTTAGGTGCCTCATTTGTAACATGGGCTTTAAAGAATTATGAGATAGAAAACGTTTATCAAGATTTATAAAATAGTTATGAGTTACCAAATTAGGGTAGGGTTTAGGAATGCAGTTGTAATGATTGCACTTCAAAATCTTGGGTTATGTCCCATCTACTAATACCTAAATCAAGATTTCTAAATCAGAACCTTTTTGCCTTTATTACAATGATTTGTCTTTCTGCTTTAAGATTGAAATATCCATTTCTTGCACTATAAATCACTGTAGGAGCCATTGATCAAAAACATCAATGGATTGCACACTTGTTATATGTAGCCTATGTGGTAAAGGAAGGTCAGAGGGCTACAAAATGGTACTTGAGGGGAGGTATGTCAGCCCTAGAATGCTGAAGGTCCTTTAGCCCTGCAATTAGAGGCAACAGAGCATAATCAACTCCAGACCTATTAAAGCACCGTCTCTGCTACAGTGGGGGTGAAGGGGGAGAGACAAGCCCCCAGAAGGCTTGCAGGAGCAGTTGCAGTCTTCTCCCAATACAGGAGATAGCAATTCTCCCCAGAAGTGGGGTGCAAAGAGAAAGCCCAAGAACCAGCATGGGGGAAGGGCTACTATGAATCCAACCCCCACCCCCCAGGGTGAGACCACAACATCCAGAGCCCCACCAAAGGAGCTGCAGCCTTCTCTGAGGGGGGGCCCATGGCAACATTAGACTACCAACACGCCATTTCCCTGTGGAATGGAGTGACACTACATCGGTCTGAACCCAGGCTCACTCCAAACATACTAATTCAGAAGTTCTGAGGGGAAAAGTCAAAAGGAGTCATCCCGGGTGGGGCAGATCTGCCCCAGACCCATCATGCCAGAGGAAACAGCTGTTACCTGTCATGAGTGATGGGGTTGCTTTGCCATAACTTATTTTAATGATAAGTAGCCACGGTGGTAGAAGCAAAATCTTATGTTACATATTTGATGCTAACTGATACAAAATTAAAAAAGAAAACATTAAAATAAATGAATAAAAAGGGTTAGCAATTAATAAGCATTAAATAACAACCCAGTATTCCAATCACTTCCGTTTGCTTTGGTGGAAGCTGTGGTATTTTAAAGTAACTCAGTTGTGAGAGAAGGATTCACTATGCCTCTTAATTTATATTAAAAATAGTACACAAAAACTTGTGCAATTGTTGAATGCTTCTATAAGCTCATAGGTGAGTGTTTCTTGATTAGCTAGAAAGGGAATTCTAAAGATACCTTCACTTTAATATACATTACTCTAAGCAACTGCCTACTTAATTATTTAAAGATGAGATGACTTTCACTATAATGGTAGAGTGTTAATATGGAGTTTTGTTGTAGGTTTTTTTCATTGATTTGCAGCTGTGACTACTTCATAACAACAGGCTTCTGAACTGTGACAGCTTTTTCACTGACCATTTTCATAATGACTTTGGCTCCTTAGTTTGGGTAACAAGCTCTCTCTTCATGAAAGTGAGGTATCCACAAATGGAGGTCTTTATGGCTGGCTAATTCACACACTGGTATTTCTTTTGGAAGTTTTTACTTGTTTGGGGATCTGGTTTATTGGGGTTTTGAATGAGCTGTCTCTAACACTTGTGGGCAGGGAGCAGTTTTACCTGGAGTTGAAGTTCACAAAGCTGAGCAGGTTCTTCTACTTGCATTGTCACATGCAGAGTACGGTCATATTATGAAATGACGGTAGCTATACTATCATTTCGTACCATTACTGAACTTTGCATTCAGGAGAAAACATGCAGTATAATGTTGCTACAATTAATCTGAAGTAAGGGGAGTTAGAGCTGAGCAATGGAATTGAAGAGTGCCTAACACCCAGTGCCTCTAGAACTGCAGGCTGAGGTGTACTGTGTGTCACTCTCATTAGGAGATGGGAAATGCCTAACTCTTTCTCTGCAGGAGGTTCAAACCCATATAGTTCTTTTCCTCCCTGAATGCAAGGATGCTTTGCTCCTGCACAGAGGTTTGAGAAAGGAACAAAGCTTCTTGTCCTTTGCACACCGCTGTGAAGATGGGCATAATCAAGACACTTTAGTTGTGTATGTATGTGTCATTACTTTGTGATATGCAGGTTAACGATAAATTAGGTTTGAGTCAGACAACCACCCAGCCACAGGCTTAAGCCCCATTAAAATCAATAGGATTTTTAAAAAATGCCTAAAGTTCAGTATGCATTAAAATGCTGCAGAGAATCAGATTGCTTCCCTGAATGGGGATGTTAGCTTCTTAATGGCCCAGCAGGAGTTATTTTGTAAATATGTGTTTTAATGTGAACTCATTAAATAAAATATTAAATGTCAATAAAGTAAAATATAATTTATTTGGATATTAATAGTGGTATTCACTGTCTTTAAGCAATTAAGACATTAAAGTTCAGTTCTTCAAAATCAGACTTGAATACAGACCCCATTTCCATTAGAATGAATTAAAAATCAAAGCCTTCACTGAATAGGTGGATCTTACCTTTTATCCTGAAGCATTTTAACTTACACCATGAAAAATATATTATTAAACTTGACCCCCTAAGATTCATCCTTAGAAATTAAATTAGAACGGTTCTTTGTTTTGTCAGGGAACACAGCAAATGCAGAACAATCTTATGTGGGAGTTCTTTCTTCAATTACTTATTATGTGACCCCAAGCTGAAGGAAAATTAGCAGCAAAAAGCAGCTTTAGTAGTTATTCCTGTATGTATACCGACCATGTTATTTTGTTGTTAAAGAAATGCATTATTTTTCCAGCCACAAAATGGTGCCATGGAATGTTTGTCTTAGAAAGATGTACGATGGAAGAGGGAACATTTTCTTCTCCCAATTCCTCCAGCTGAAATGCTTATTTTACTGTTTCCCAAAGAATTTGCCAGAATTGTTATAGCAGGTTTGTTCTCATTTGCTCTTTTTAAAGTTGGGTGACTTTCAGAGGCCTAATAATAATAACTTGGTGTACATGACTCCTTATAAGAACATATGCTGTCTCAGTGCTTGTGCCAAAGTTTACAACTTTGGCCTGCTTTTTATTCTGAGTTGGTTATATTGCGCCACCAGTTTTTAAGCAGAATTCCCTGTTGATTTTGGTGGACAGTTCTGTTTGGGGGGGGGGTGTTTTGTTTTTTTTAAAACATGATATGTGAACTGTTCTGTTTGGAAGCCCATTGTCATTGTCTATATTATGATAAAGTCAAGCGAGAGGGCTACAGAAAGGGGAGGTTATGTCAGGTTAATTGGAAACACATGAAGCAAGCCACAGGTTGTTTCAAGCCCGCTGAAACCTGACCTCTGCTAGAGGAAAGGAGGGAGTGAGACACCAGTGAGGGAAGGTTTATAGTAGTAGGGGGAGAGATTTCCCCAGAACAGGAGATAGCATTTCTCCCCAGGTGAGGATCAGTGAAAAGAAAACTCAGGCAGCACCTAGGGGCAAGACAGACCACTCTGAATTCAGAGAAACACCACATTTACAACACCACTGGAGAAGCCAAGGACAGGTACTGCCTGGGGCTTGGGGTTATAGCCTTACTCACCCTCCATGCCCACCTGTAGGATGGAAGAGTGTTTCACCAGCCTAGACCAAGGCCCACCCCAAATGCTCTAACCAAGTGATGCTGGGAGTGGGAGAGAAATGGGCTCATCCAAGGTGCGGCAGATTTACCCTAGGCCTATTCTACCCGAGGAAACAACCGTACGCCAGCAAAGCTGAGAGAGCTTTGCTACAATATGCGTAGTTTTTAAAAGTACAAATGCTTTAAGGTTTTTTTCACATAAATAAATTTTAAAAATATAATACTAGCAACTCAGAACTCCTCAGTATCTTACTGTCCTGCAAAAAAGCCATTAATAGTGTGCTGGGAAAACTGGGAAGAATTAGGATTTTATTGTTTGGTTTATGCACTCATATAAAGGGCCTGAACATGCTCCTCTTATATGAGCAAACTTCACCAACTTGAATACTCAATATGAGATTCTGTCACAGTACTTGCTTAAATGTTTCATGATCAGGCTCATACACTGAGAACTTGTTTTAAGAAATGATGAAAAAATACCTTAGTAATGTACAGTTCTCCCCTGTTTTGTGTGTGATAATTTTAAATTTATTTTTCTGATTTGGAATGAAAATAAATATATTTTTGTAAAAAACTGTCAATTTTGGAATAAATATTTTGAAGTTTAAAATGTTATTTTATAGGATTTGTCAAATTTACATTATTTTTACATTATTTCATAACTGGCAAGAGTAGTGCACAATATGACAACAGTTGAAATATCTTTATTTATTTTTTTTTAAATCACAAAGGGAAGCTGCTATTAAGCTCTGATTAAAATACCTTAACTTTTCCAGATCTGTATCTAGGTCTTTTCTAGTGTTTTTAGTCTGTCTTCTAGTTAAACATTTTGAAACTGTATGGCAGGAAGACAAAGACTATGTTTTTTGGCAAATATGGCCAATGATAGCCTGTCACACACATTCACAAACACCTGTGTTGATCAGTACCTGGATGAGAAGCAGCATCTGGGTGAAACAGAAAAAATGAAGTGATGCTGGTAGGAAGGAGGAAACACTTGAAACACTGACCTCTTTTTTTCCATTAGGGCAGGGGTCTCAAACATGTGGCCCCCAGGCTGCATGCAGCCCCTAAAGCTATTTCCTGCGGTCCACAATAACATGATTGTTACTGATATTTGCAATATCATGGTATGGAAAGGTTTCAGTGGTGCGGCCCTCAGCCTACCATATTAATCCTCGTGCGGCCTTCTGCTAGTCCTCATGCGGCCCTCATGGGGATTTGAGTTTGAGTCCCCTGCATTAGGGTATGTTTCCTCATAGCAGCAAGAAGCCTTGCAGACATTGGGTTTATCACTATTCCTAGATGCCCAAGTGGCAACATCGGCAAGAAATGCACAGGTTTTATCACTAGCTTGCCAAGAAACTGCTCTTCTCTCTTTCTGATGAGGGTGAAGTGAGAGCAATCCATGCACTTGTCATCTCTGATTTTGAATCACTCCGTTTGCATCTATGGATGAAGATGATGTGAATGTAGAGACACCAAATTGTGATGAATGAGCCAGCTCATCTGCTTAGCAGGAAACACCACCTGAAATGCATAATGCTGCAGCCTGCATCCTCTGCTGGATCCCAGAAGTACATCTGAGACTACTTTTCCATTCATGAAACCACTGAAAGAGCTACATTTCTCTTGGACAATGCTATTAAGGTAATACGATGAAGCCTGCAAGACTGAATTAAAGGTGCTCTAAATCAAGCATCTGTGGAACTACTGACCTAATGAAAGCATTTAGTTCCAGTTTAACTGGTAACACAGCATATTGCATGACTCACTTTTTTTTTTTTTCAAAATCCTTTTCCACAGTGCTCAGTGATAAGAAATTAAAACATCAAAGAAAGTGAGCATGAGGAGGAAAAGAATAAAGCAAGCTGCAGAACCTAGATAAGTGAAGAGCAGAATACACTATGGACAGTTACATACAAGTCTTACTTATTGTATTGAGAAACAACTAAGGTGAAGAGCGTCCTAGAAATATTTGATTAATTTGTTTACTTTTTTCAGTATGTCTGGCTGAGTCCTATTAGTTGGTTAGACAACTTGGTTGTAAAACAATGGATCAAATCCTGTCATTATAATGGTGATCACTGATGGCTTGTTGTATTGAAGAGCCATATAAATAACACAGAGCCAATTGAACATAAAAATAACAGTCAATTGAACAACCATCTAAATAACATAAAACTAATTCTGTGGCTCTCTTTTTTTATATGGTTATTCAATACAACAAACCATCAACAGATTGCTGAGACTACGGTGCACCATTGTTCCTCCTTTCAGCTCCCTTATGTTACAGGAAGCACTGATGCAGAAGTCTGTCCTTCCTTCCTTCTACATCAAATGCAATGAAGCCAGAGGGAACTAGAAAAATTCAACAGCTTTATTTTTTGTTATATGCTGGAGTCCTGAACACAGGCTGCACGCTGAAGAGAACAGTTAGGTATGTCAGTAAGCTCTAATGGCCAAATTGCCAGCATAGGGCCCTGTTTTTCTGGATAATGACTTCCTTCCTTCAATGCTGAACATAACTCACAGGGACACCTCCTAAATTGCTGCAAACTTTCCATGGGGCAACTCTCCTATTTTAACTTACCCTCTTAGCTACATGTATTTGCTTTTCATCATGAAATCTTGACAGGACAGTGTTGGGCTCTAATCCAGCAGTCCAGATGGTTCAAAGAAAGTGAAGGATGATATCATATGATTTAGCTTTTTTTTTTTACTTCTCTGGTACAAAAAGGAACAGCTTAATGTCAGGCTAACTTTGTAACTTGTCAGATGAAACTAAATAAAAAAAGCTATGATTAGAAAGTGCAAAACAGGCAGGTTAAAAAAATGCATAAGGTCTAAATAAGCTACAACCAAACACTTATCAAAATAAACATTTCACTCCATTGTTAAAAGGAACACATGAGGTATTTATTATTGAGTTGCAAAACAAACCAAAACCTATATTATCTGAGTTGACTATTATCTAACTGCTCTTGTGTATCAATATATTCCCATATGTTACGTATTCGGAAACATATGTATTATATTATGAGGACCTTCACCATTAAAAGAAAACAAAACCAAACCAAAATAATCCATCTTAATGAAAAAATTTTAGAAATCCAACTTTTTTTTTTAAATTGTCCCAGTTTTAAACAGTATGTATCTTCTAAACATTTACTAATCCAATCAAAATTTTTTCATTCAGGAATCTCTAGCCTGTGCTACATTCTGTGACTGCTTGTCATTAAGATTATTACTAGATTTAATATTCTGTGGCAACATAATCAGAGCCAATGCAAGAGTATTAGGTACCGTAGGCAAACTTCCAGTGTTGTGCCCCCCCAAAAACTACAGTTAAATTTACAGACTTATTTTACATGAAAAAGAGAAAATTTAGTTACTTATTGACCTTTCATTCAGGCTGAAGCCTGTCTACTTATGTAGTTTCATGAATAGTTCATTCAATTTTTTGTCACCCCCCAAATGTTGTCGCTCTGTTTGACTGCTTAGTTTGCCTACTGATTGCACCAGCCCTCAACACAATTCACCTCATGCCACACAATGTTGCTCACTCAGCTTGCATTTGAAAACAGATTTTGTTTCTAGAAATGTGACCTGAATACATGTGCTGCAATGATATGTGTGAGTTTTCTAAGCAACACCTCTTAAAAAGTGTGAACTCCATTGTTGAATCTGAAACCTAAAGATGACATTCTGAATATATGCAACAGCATCAAATATGTTTAATATAAAAATAAATGACATAAGGGTTACCATATTGATTGTTGTGTTCATTTAAATATTTAATATATTAATTTAAAGCTCCTTATTATAATTTACCTGAAGCTGCTGCAGAATGCAGGAAACTTTCTCTAGAATTTTGGGTCCATGAAGTACACCAGACCTTGGTTATTGCTTTCTTCTTATTGGTTGTGTCCACGCTACAATTGCTTCTATGATTTGTTATGTAGGTTGTTCGGTTGCTCCATGTGCCAAGGCATTGATAACTTCTCAAATCAGTCCATATGCGGCTGATTTTTTTGCCATATCTACCTAACCTTCCCTTCCCTAGAATTTGAGCTATGGACTTTGTCCAGGCTGTTCATTATAGAGAATAAAACTAGCTTTTGAAAATAACATCAGAAAATACAATCAAAGAACTCTTTCCTGGCACACACCTTGACAGGTGTCACCAGTCTAAGCCCCACACTTGCCAACACCACTTATGCACTTTTGAAGTGACAAATGCCCTGATTCAGTTTCTTTTCCTATTGTCAGTGGTTTATTATGAGGCAGTAGCTTTATTTCCTTTTTCTGTACGATTTGGAGATATCTGACAATATTTTACTAGGGAGTGCTTGCTAATAATCTCAAAACAATCTTAGCCTTCATCATTCCTGAAGGCTAATATACATCACTGGGAAGGTATAACTGTATAGTTCTAAGCAGCACTTGGAAGACATCATTCTTGGCAACAGGACACAAGTTGTGGAACTCCTTTCAAGAGATCAGGCTGAGCCCGCATGTTGACTATGTTCAGATCAAGGTGTAGAACAGGCTGTTATGATCTTGTGTTTTGATTGTTAAAATAGCTGTTTCTCTGGCCTTGACAAATACAGACTTGCCCCACTTATATACATTCAGAATGCTGCTACAAAGATCATTTTCCTAACCTATTGCTTTGACCATGTAACTTTTCTGACTCCCTCTATTGGCTCCCCCATTCCTTCTGCATCAAACCAACTTGTCTTCACTTCCAGGTTTCTGCCTGTCTCTTGTTCATCACTGAGATGTCAATTCCCCGATCTGATCAGGCAATGATGCCTACACCACTGCCACATATTTGTTACATTTATAAATAAGTATCTTTGTGCTTTTTTCCATGCTACCCTTCACATTTGAGAAGAATTCCCTGTACATATCCCCCAAAGCTGTCTCATCTTTCTTCAGATCTTGCCTAAAAATTCTCCTTTTCTGTGATGACCACAAGAAACTTAACATTTAAACTACTAGTATAGACTACAGGGTATACTGACCAACATTGTTTCATTGCATTCCCCTGTCTCCCTGTTCATCTAGCCTCTTGTTTTATATGTAAGCTATTTGGAACAGGGACTTCTGTCTCTACAGTGCCTAAAGTGATGGAGCTCTGATCTGAGACAGGGACGCCTACCTTTTCAAAAAGATTTCATCTAAATCAATGTTCTGAAAGAAATTATACCATACAGTTCGCCGTACACAGAGAGAAAAACACCTTTTGTTTTGGCTGTTTAGTGTTTCCATGCCATAACAACAGGCACTGTATGACAACCTAAGATAGACCAAATGGCACTATGAGAAAGGAACAGAGGGTATCAATTAAATTAATTAAAAAAAATACTCCCCCCCCCAAAAAAGTCTTGTAACTCACCCAGAAAGAAACAGATATTAGAACTGATTATTGGATCGTAACGCTGAAGAGTGTAACAAAGCCAGGGCTGATGGTTATAGAAGGGTGATCCTATTGAAAAGTGGGTGGTGGTGGGTGGGCGCTAGCCCACCCACTTCTAAAACCCCTCCCCCAGCCTATGGGGAGGTGGCACTAGACCCCTTTCCAAATGAGTCCTTGGGACAACTAATGAAAAAACAGGGACGGGTGTGAGGTCATAGGTATATAACAAGGGACTCGGAAGGGGACACCAAGCAGAGAACCCCGGACAGCGCCCACTGCTCCCGGAAGCTGTCGAGGGAGCCAGCGGATGCCGCCCAGAGGAACTCTGCCCGGAGACGTGCGCGAACGAGGGACCGGAAAAAAGCCCCACAGTCGCAGGCCCCTCCCTCAGCCAACCTCCTCTCTCTGGTCCTGTAGATGGCCTGTTTCGCGGAGGCTAGCAGGAGGTTGGCAAGGAGGTCCTGCGACTTTGTGGGGCCTCAGATAGGGAGTGTGTAAAGGAACATGTGTGGGGAAAAGTGCAGCCAGAACCTCAGGAGAGGCTAAAAGAAGCCTCCAGGTCCGGAGGAGGTCCTCGTAGAAGGCCGGCAGCTCGGAGAGGTCTCGCGGGCCACCTCTCAGCTGGATATAAAAGAGCTGCCGGTCGTATCGGAACCCTCGGTAGCGGCGGAGGAGAGTGCGCGCCAGGTGGCTCCACGCCGGACTACCTGCACCATAAAGGAGTCTCTGCAGGGCCTGGAGGCGGAAGGTGTGGACCTGGCTGTAGACACAGCACAGGCCCTGCCCTCCTTCCTCCAGGGGGAGGCTCAGAATCCCTGCAGAGACCCAGTGCAGTCCTGGCCAGAAGAACTCCAGAACTGTCTTCTGGAGGTAGGCCAGGAACGTCGGGGGCAGGACCAGGGTGTTGAGCCAGTGCCAGAGCATGGACAGGACGAGCTGGTTGACCACCAGGGCCCTTCCACAGAGGGAGAGGCACCGCAGCAGTCCCGTCCATCTCCGCAGCCACCCAACGACCCTGTCCTACAAATCGCGCCAGTTCTTGTCCGGGGAGGGATGGGTGGCAGAAAGGTAAATGCCCAGATAGAGCAGCGGACCCGCGCTCCACCGGATGGCCTGAAGCGCGGGTGGGAGGGGGCCCGCCGACCAGCCGGACCCTACCGTCAGGCCAGAGCTCTTGACCCAGTTGACCCGGGCGGAGGAGGCCGCCGAGTAGATGGCCTGGCAAGCCTCCAACCGGCCCAGGTTGCCCGGGTCCTGGACCACGAGGAGCACGTCGTCGGCGTACGCTGACAGGACCAGCCACAGCTCCGGCTCACGGAGCACCAACCCCGTCAACCTCCGATGGAGGAGACAAAGGAAGGGCTCGATGGCCAGAGCGTACAGCTGGCCCGACAGCGGGCAGCCTTGACACACTCCTCGCCCGAAACTGACCGGCTCAGTCAGGGTCCAGTTGAGCTTGACCAGGCACTCTGCGGAGACTTACAGCACCCAGAGAAAACCCACAAAGCTTGGCCCAAAGCCGAAGGCCTGCAGGATGCCCAGGAGGTACTCGTGGTCCACCCTGTCGAACGCTTTCTCCTGGTCCAGGGCCAGGAGGGCGAACGACAGACCGTCCCTACACCCGAGCTCGAGGAGGTCCCGGACCAGGTACAGGTTGTTGAAAATGGAGCGGCCTGGGACGGTGTAGGTCTGGTCGGGATGGATCACGTCCTGCAGCACGGACCCAAGCCGCAGCGAGATGGCCTTCGCCACAATCTTGTAGTCCGTGCAGAGGAGCGAGACGGGATGCCAGTTCCGAAGGTTGCGGAGGTCCCCCTTCTTGGGCAGCAGGGCTAGCACGGCCCGCCGGCAAGAGAGGGGGAGCTCCCCGCTTCCTTCGGATTCGGCACAGACAACGGCCAGGTCCGGGCCGAGGACGTCCCAGAATGCGCAGTAGAACTCCATGGTCAGCCCGTCCATGCCCGGGGACTTGTTATTGGGCATGCGACGGAGGGCTTCCGTGAACTCGGCCAGAGTGAGAGGAAGCTCCAGCCGGTTCCGGTCGCCTGTGCTGAGCGCGGGGAGTTCATTCCAGAGCACCCTACGAGCGTCGGCTTCGGTCGGATCCCGGGAGAAAAGGCTGGCGTTGAAGGCCCTGGCCCTTCCACGCATCTCCTCCGGTCCGTGAGCGGGGTGCCATCCTCAGCGAGGAGGCAGGTGACATGCTTCTGCACCCCCCTCCGTTTCTCCAGGGCATAGAAGAAGCGGGAGCCACGGTCCATCTCCTGGAGGAGGTGGATGTGGGATCGAACAAAGGCTCCCCGGGCCCGAAGGTCCTCGAGGGCCCGGAGCTCCTCCCGCTTCTCCCGGTACGCTCCGCGGAGGGACGGATCCTCGGGGCTGGTGGCCAGGCGCCTCTCCAGCTCCAAGACCTCCCGTTCCAGCTGCTCTATCGCCGCATCCCTCCACCGGCTGGTCCCCCGAGTGTAGTCATGGTAGAAGAGCTGGGCGCGCACCTTTCCCGTGTCCCACCAGTGCTGCGCCGAGGGAAAGGCATGCCTCTGCGCCCGCCAAGCCAGCCAGAACTCCCGGAAGGATGCCACGAAGCCCACGTCCCCCAGCAGGCTGTTGTTGAAGTGCCAGTAGGCCGGCCCCGGCGTCTCCGCCGTGAGAGAGGCCGTCATGGTCACCAAGTAGTGATCCGAGAAGGGGGCCGGTCTAATGCTGGAGGAGTGGGCCCGTGCGAGATGGCGACGGGATAGATAAATGCGATCCAACCGGGAGTGCTGCAGCCGGGCCGCCCCCACCCGGACAAAGGTGAAGGTGACCTCATCGTCCGGGTGGTGGTCGCGCCAGACGTCTACCAGGGAGTGATGGTCGATCATCTCCCGGAGGACGTCTGCGGCGACCTGGTACTGCTCGGTGCCCGAGCAGTCCCGGTCCTCAAGGGTGATGTTAAAATCCCCACCCAGGACCAGGCACTCCTGCGGATCTAAGGTGCTGAGGAAGGCGGCCGCCCGCTGAAAGAAGGGCGCCCGCTCCGGCCCCGATGTCGGGGCATAGACGTTGATCAGGTTCAATGCCAGCCCCTCCATGCGGACCCGGAGGTGCAGCAGGTGGCCCGGAACGACCTCGGCAACCCCCAGCACCTCGGGCCGTAGGTCAGGGGAGAACAGGGTGGCCACACCGCCGGAGAGGGTGGAAAGGTGACTGAAAAACACCCCGTTCCCCCATTCCAGCCGCCAGGTGGCCTCGGCGGCTGGATCCGTATGGGTCTCCTGCAGGAATACCACAGAGGAGCCCCCCTCCCGAAGGAAGGAGAGCACCTGGGTCCTGCGGAGACCCATCCTACAGCCCCTGGCGTTCAAGGTGGCGAGAGTGATTGGGGCCATGAGGAGGGCTGGGGGGGATCCACAGGGGCGGCGGGAGCAACACAAGCCTCCGTCGGGCCACGCAACAGTCTGTGACCTACCCCAAAGGCCATCAGGGAGTCACGGAAGCTGCGAGCCCTCTGGTAGGCCGCGTTGTCCCGCTTCCCGGTCCCCTTTCCTTCTTTCAGTAGGGCCCTCATGGCCTGGAGGATGAGGTGGAAATTTCCCCAACACTGCAGGGCGAACTCCACCCGGTTCCTGGCCCCACGAGTGTCGGCCAGGAAGGCACGGAGCTCGTCCCGCAGCGCCAGGGGATCCGGGGCGAAGGGGTCCCGGCCGTCCTCCAGTCAGGTCCCCGTATCGGCCCCGCGACCAGCCGGGATGGACAGACAGGGCACAGAGCCCTGTCGCGGCGCTGATGGCAGAGGCGCTGCGTTGTCCAGTCTGACCCCTGGCACAAGGGGAAGGGGCAGCAGAGGGAGGACTGCAGCCCCGGTCAGGGTGGGGGCCACGAATGCCACCCCCCGGGAGTCATCGGTAGGAAGGAGAGGTGACACGACCCTGGGGGAGCAGCAACCTTGGAGGGGTCTAGGGCAGGGTTTAGGGTGTGAATGGGTGGGGCAATGAGGACAACATCAGGGACCGGGGTAACAAGAGGGGCGGGAACAGCATCAAGGGGGGGGCAGGGAATGGGGATGGGGTCCCCGGTGGTCTGACCACTGGGGTGCAGCTCCCTTCGACCGGGCATGGGAGCAGGAGATGATGGGTCGGGTAAAGGATCCCCGCCGGCGCTGGGCACAGGTTGCAGGTGGGGGGCGGTGTCCATCGCCTCAGCGCTGGACTGGGGGGGACAGTGGTCGGGACTATCAGGGGGGAGACGGGGCAGCTGTTCAACCAGGGACAGTCCCCCGGGGCCCGGCTGCTCGGTGTCCACAAGCGGAAACAGGACCCCGAGCGCCGCCGGGCAGGTGGAGCATTCCGGGGGCATCCCTGGAGTAAGGGTGGGGATAGCAGGCGGTGGATGGGTTTGTGGGAAGGGAGGGGGCGGCAGAAGCAAATCGCCACCCAGATCGAGGCCGACTGGGGGGGGATCGTCCTCCCCCGAGACAACCGGGGTCAGATCCAGGGCCTCGATCTCTGCATAGATGGAGCCGAGCCCGCTCCCTCCCACGATAGGTGCCGCCACAGCGGGCACCGGGGTGGGCGTCACCTCGGTGCCAGTGGCGGGCAGAGGTGGCGCAGGTGGCTCAGTGGCGGGGCGAGCGGCTCCCTCTGCGGCCTCCCCGGGGAAGGGATCTGGGAGGGCCTCCAGCAGGGGGGCAGCACTGCCCCCCTGCGCTGCTGCTTCCATGGCCTCAGCTGGGGCCTCCTGCTGGCCTTCGTCGGGGGTCACACCGGAAGCCCCATCGGTGTCCATAGGTCCATTGTTGTTACTGGCCCCCCGTGATGGCTGTTGGGGGGCCTCCCCCCCACTCGGGAGGGCCTGGACCTTCCGGCGTTTGCCGCCTTTCCCCACGACGAGAACCCAGCCCTCCAGGGTGGTGGTGGAGGGCTGGCCAGTGGAGGTGGCAGAAGCGGGCGGCCAGGGCGAGGATGCCATGGGGGGAAGGGAGGAGGGTGGGACAGCAGGGGGATGGGAACCCTCCCCCTGGGGTGAGCCCTCTCCCTGCTGGGGTCCGGCCACCTCTTCCCCCTCTCCTCCAAGGGCCCAGGTGGCATGGGGCCAGGAGGAGGAGGAGGAGGGGCTGCTCTGGTGGCCGGAGACTCAGGGTCGCCGGCGATGTTGCGGCCGGCGCCTGTTGCTGCCTCGGGGAGCCCGGTTGCTCCTTCTCCAGTGTGGGCCAGGGGGCAGTCCCTCCAGACGTGCCCCGTGTCCCTACACAGGAAGCACCGGGCTTCTCCCGAGGCGTAATGAATCCGATACAGTGCCCCTTGGTGGGGCACTAGGAAGGACCCCTCCAAAGCCACTCCGTCACGCGCCCCCGCCGGCGGCAGTTGGAGTTGCACTTGCCGGCAGAAGGACAGGACGTGACGGAGGGTGGGGTCCTTACAGCCCAACGGGAGAGGGCTGATGGTAGAAATCGGCTTCCCCAGGGTGGAGAGAAGGGGAAGCAAGGCATAGTTGGGGAGGAAGGGCGGGACAGAGGTGAGGACCACCCGTACGCCCAGGTCCTCCAAGGGCTCTATAGGGACGTAGACGCCCCCCACCGCCAGGCCCTTCACCACCGCCTCCTGCGCGGCGGCCTCCGTGGACAGGAAGAACACGACCTTACCATACATTTTGGAGGCTGCCACGATCGCCGAGGGCCCCACCACCCTCGCCATCGCCCGCACGTAGGTCTCCACGTGCGGGGAGGCGGCCACCAGGAGGCAGCGGACCCCGTGCCTCCTGGTTAAGGTGGAGAAGGGGCCCCGGCTGCCGGAGGTGGTAGGCAAGGAGGCGGCTCGGGCAGGTGGTGCGGCGGTGGGTGGAGGGATGGCAGCCACCTGGGCGTACGCCCTGGGGGCAGGAACACCCCCAGAGCTGGTGGAGGGAACGGCAGGGGATGAGGGGACCGCGGCCGATAATGCGGCTGCGGTGACGGCACGGCCCTTGCCTGCCCCCTTCTGCTGGCTTTTGCGGCCAGCTGAGGTGGTCGGGGCAGCAGCAGAGTTGGAGGCCCCTCCCGTGCCCGCCGCTGCCACTGGCACCCCTAGGTTGGGGGCACTGATGGTGGCAGGTGCAGCGGCGGCAGTCGAAGGGATAGCCGCAGAGGTGGACGGGGGAGCAGGTGGAGGGAGAGGGGCAGAGGGGGCTGAGGAGGTCTCCATCTCCCCTCGAGTGGGAGGGGTCTGGGAAGGAGACCAGTAGTGGGGGGTGGGAAAGGCTGGGGTGGGTGACTCGGGACAAAGGCTATGGGAGGGGAAGACCGCTCCTCCCCACTGAATTTGCAAACAGGGGAGGAGGGCGTGGACAGGAACAGGGACAGGGGAGAGGAGATGAGCAATGGGAGGGCAGGGGACCGTGGTAGGGGGTGAGGGAGGGGTTGGCAGACCACTCCTCCCCGCTAGGCTGGAGGCTGGGGAGGAGGGTGCCTGGGAGGGGAATAGGGGCTCGAATAGGGTGGGGGAGCCGGCTCCTCCGGCTGCACTTGGGGGGGGGAAGTCAGTTGTTGAGGGGGGTGCAGTGAACCAGGGGGAAACTAAACAAACCAGTCAGATAGGGAGGAGCATAAATTTGAGCTCCTGGCTGGGGGTGGGGCTGAGGGAACCGCGGGCGGGGCAGGGAGAGGCAGAGGAGGCAAACAGTGAGGCTGAAGGGTGGGGCAGGGGAGGGTGAGTAAACCAAACAAACAAGCTTTGGGGTTGGGGTGGGGCAGGGGAACTAAAACTGTGGGGCTGGGGGGAACTCCTAACCTGGGGAGTGGGGTCTGGTGGGAGTAGGGGGACACTGAACCGGCTGGAGGGCAGGACAGAGGGTGGGAAGCCCTCCAGCCACTGCTGGGTGGGGAACCAGGGGCTGGGTAATGGGGAAGGGGAGCTACTGCTACTGGAGCAGGTATTCAGGTCCCTGCTGCTCAAACAGTCCCAAAGAGTCTCTAATGGCTGGGGAGCCTGCTGCCCTCTGGAAGGGAGGGGAGGCCAGGGAGGTGGCAGCTGGGGGTGGTGGTAGCAAAAGTCACAGTTTTTGGTGGCTAACCCCCAGCTGCAAACAGCAAAGTCTCTGTCCTTGGAGGCCTCCCCTCAGTGGTGGTGGTGGTTGTTATTTTCTGCTGTTGTAGAGGCAGCAGGCTCCAGATGGTTACAGGAAACACAGGAGCAGCAGGGACTGGCTGGCTGGCAAGGTGGTCTTCTCAGATGGTCATATGAGGTCTTCTGTCACTCCCCCCACTCCCCACTGAGGAGGGGAGTGGGTGGGAGGAGGCCAGCCAGCAGCAGCAGCAGCAGCAGTGTTGAGGAGGGTGCAGGAACAACAGCAGCAGCAGGTGGTGGTGGTGGTGGTGGTGGTGGCAGGAACAGGAGCAGGAGAAGCTGGAGCTGGGGCAGGCAAGAGCAGGAGCAGGTGGAGGTGAAGCAGGGTCCAGGAGCCCCACAAGCAGCAGCAGCAGACCCTCTTCCTCCTCTTCTCCAGGAGAAGGGTGATTGAGGGTAGGTTGTCAGCCCCAGAATGCTGAAAGCCCTGTTCCCAGCAGGAGAAACAGCTGCAGGGCAATCAGAGACGGGTGAGCCCAGTTAGGGGCTGCCCAGGCCCTATAAAAACCACACCTCCTCTGGCACACAGGGAGGGAAGAAGGATAGGAGTGAAAGGAAGCCTCAGAGGCTTGCCTGAGGTCTAGGGAGCCCAGAGGCAGGAGTGGCAGCACAGAGAAGGAAAAATAAACCCCTCTCAACTGCTACCAGAGCAGGCACACCCCTTCCTTTCCCCTTTCTACAAGGGGAAGGGGAATGCCAGGAGCCTTACCTAGAGGGCCCCCAGCCAAAGGGACTGGCAGCCTGCAATACCTGCCTGGGTAGGGGGACCCAAACAGGTGGCTGATTTACCCCATGCCTGAGACGCCAGGGAGGATGGACGGTGTGCAGCAGTAGCAGACCAGCACCTGGTCACATGAGTCATTACAAATGTTCACCATATGAGTCAAGTTCCTTGTTAACCCTTCATTTTATGTTTTTGGCAATTATAGTATCTTTTGTTTCTATGATTTTTTTTTTCTTCTAGCTGAATTTTCCTACAAAACTGGATCAGCTTTCTTTAAAATGATGAGCTCTTTTACAAAATACATTAAGATTTGGAATGATGTCAAGACTTTTATCTGGAGATGATGTTTAAGATCTTTTAAAATCTTGTAAGATCTTTGTATGGAAAATAGTTCACCATTTCTTTTTTTATTTTTCCCCCCTCCCATTCAGTTTTGTCTACTGCATCTCTGTAGATCAAAGACAGCTTCCTTTCTCTTTGAGAGACTTCCAAATGCTGTGGCCAAATTTTACAGGAAATCATTCCTAAAGGTATTTAGGACTTTCTCTTTCTGAGAGATAAAGCTCTCAGATAAGTTTAATTATCTTCACAAGGAATTGAACTTCTGCAGATGTAGTGTTTGTTTTTTAGGGCAGGTCTTTTTTAGTTATGACATAAAGACTAGCCTGGTTATTTTTCCCATGAAAATCTACTTCATTATTCTTATCTCCAGATTACCCTCAGTAAGAGCCAACTTGTGCTAAAGATTTACTAGCTGATTTAACCAAATGATATTACCTTGTCAGCTTTTGCATCTGAATGTCAGACATTGGTAGCATACATATATGGAGGCTACTGACCTTCGTGCAGTAGCCGAAGTTCTTCGAGATGCGTGTTTTTGACACACTCCACTTAAGGTCTTCGTGCAGCACTGCACCCCAGTTCGGAGATTTTTCATCAGCAGTGGTTCTATCAGCGGGGAGAGAGACAGAGGCTATGATGACAGGCTGGAGCGCTTCCCGCCCTGGTTACATCATCAGTTCGATCTCCCTGCAGTCCTCTCCAGTTCCCTCGTACCGCAGAGACCTGGTGTAGGGTGCTCTGAAGTAGAGGGGAGGAGGGTGGGTTGTGGAGCATGTCAAGAACACGCATCTCGAAGAACTTCGGCTACTGGATGAAGGTGAGTAACGTCCATTTCTTCATCGAGCAGTGTTCTTGACTGCTCCACTTAAGGTGAGTATGTAGCAGCTGCTCTGCGTGGAGGTGGGTACTTCAAGCTATAGGTCCCGTGCAGAGTTTAGGACTGCTTGTCCTAACACAGTATCCATCACTGAGATGCGATCCAAAGCATAATGTTTAGCGAAAGTCTCGGTTGATGCCCAAGTAGAGGCTTGGCATATTTCGTGGAGTGGTACACGAGTGAGGAAAGTGATTGAGGATGACATGGATCTGGTGGAGTGGGAGCGAATGTTGTGTGGAGGAACCAGCTGTGAAGCTGTGTATGCGGTCTGAATACATGTCGCAATCCAGCGGGAAATTCGTTGCTTGGAAATGGCTTGGCCCTTCAAGCGTTCAGCAATTGACACAAAAAGGCTAGGTGTTTTCCGGAACGTTTTGGTTCGCTCCAGGTAAAATGCTAAGGCTCGGCATACATCGAGAGTATGTAGCACCCAGTCCTGTGGTGTGGCGTGGGGTTTTGGACAAAAAACTGGGAGGTGAATAGTCTGATTAAGGTGAAAGGTGGATGAGATTTTGGGAACAAATTTCGGGTGAAGTCTTAATGATACCTCATCCTTATAGAAGATGGTGTAAGGTGGATGGACCATAAGCACCGCAATTTCCCCCACGCGGTGGGCAGACGTGATTGCTACTAGAAAGGCTACTTTAATTGATAAGTGTAGTAGAGTTGTAGAAGCAAGCGGTTCGAAAGGAGGTCTTGTCAAAGCTTTTAGTACTCTTGTGAGATCCCATGGGGTAATTGGAGGGCGCACGTATGGAAACAGATTCTGTAAACCCTGCATGAAGCGTTTGACCATAGGATGAGCAAAAATCGAAGAGTTGTGGACTGGTTCATGAAAGGTAGAGATAGCTGCAAGGTGAACCCTTAATGAATTTATTGATAGATTGTTCTGTTTCAGGTTGACGAGGTACTCAAGGATTTGAGGCACCGGAACTGTGGAAGGATCAAGAGAATGCTGTGTGCACCAAGAGGAAAACCGGCGCCATTTGTGCAGGTAAGTAGTCCTGGTTGTGGATTTTCTGCTATTTAGTAAAATGTGTTGAACATCATGTGAACATTGCAGTTCTATGCCTGTGAACCATCTAGGTTGCACGCTGACAGGTGAAGCCTGTCCAGGTGGATATGGAAATGTGTCCCATCGTTCTGTGACAACAGGTCCGGGAGGAGAGGCAATGGAATGGGTGGTACCATGGACATGGTTGAGGAGAATAAACCACGTCTGACGAGGCCATGCTGGTGCTGTGAGCAGTACCCTTGCCTTGTCCTCCTGGATTTTCCAGAGGGTTTTGGGGATCATTGGGATCGGAGGAAAGGCATAGATTTTTCCTCCAGTAGAGAAGGAAGGCATCGCCACTGGATCCGCGACCGATTCCTGCGTGGGAGCAATAATGCTTGCATTTCCGGTTGTGTTCAGAGGCGAAGAGGTCTATGGTGGGGAATCCCCAATGGAGGAGGATGCTGTGCAAGATGTCGGTGCGAATTTCCCATTCCTGTTGGGTTGGGAAGGATCGACTCAAGGAGTCCGCTAGCGTATTGTCCTTGCCAGGTAAGCATTCTGCGGAGAGGTAGATGTTGTGTAGTATGCACCAGTTCCAAAGGGTCATTGCTTCTAGGCAAAGAAGGGTGGATCTGGTGCAGCACTGGCGGTTGATGTAACACATACATGTCCTGTTGTCTGTGCGGATTCTGACATGTTTGTCTGCAATGGTGGGGAGAAAAAACTGGCATGCACATAAGACTGCTCTGAGTTCGAGAACGTTTATGTGGAGGAGAGTTTCCGCATGTGGCCAGTGGCCCTGAATTGTCTGCTGTTGGAGAAAAGCTCCCCATCCAATGAGGGAGGCGTCCATAGTGATGGTGAGAAGTGGTTGTGGTAATAGAAAGGGGACACTCTGTAACAAATTGTTTGGATTTGTCCACCAGGACAGGGTGTGTTTGATGGAAGGTGGAATGATTAGCAGTCTGTTGACGGACCGGTTGAACATGCGGCATCGAGACAGAAACCACAGCTGGAATGGACGCATGTGAAGAGAAGCGTATCTGACTAGGTAAGTAGTTGCTGACATGTGTCCCAACATTTCCATGCAGCCGCGAGCAGAAGTGAAGTTGGATTTTTGGATTAGCTGGACGAGCTGAGTTATTTTGTGGAACCTGTTGAGAGGGAGGAATGCCCTCCCTAGAGGGGAATGTATTTGTGCCCCTAGGAACTGAATGACCTGTGTGGGGCGTAATGTTGACTTTGTGTAATTGATGTTTAGGCCTAAAGCAAGGAACAATTCCTGAGTGCATTGCACTGCCTGTTGTACCTGAGTATATGTGGGGGCCGCTAGGAAGAAATCATCGAGGAAAGAATGCAGCTACCGGAGCCATGAGTTTGGAGAAAACTCTGGGTGCCGTACATAGTGCAAAGGGAAGAACATTGTATTGGTAGTGTTTGGAGAGAAGGGTGAATCGCAAGAACCTTCGGTGAGCAGGAATAATAGGGACATGAAAGTAGGCATCCCTGAGATCGAGAGAGGCCAACCAATCTCCCTGATGTAAGGCCGGGAGGACTGTGTTTAGAGTCACCATTTTGAATTTTTTCACTTGTACGTAATGGTTGAGGTGCTGGAGGTCTAGAATTGGTCGCCAACCACCTGTTTTTTTCTTTGTAAGGAAATATGGGGAGTAGCAGCCCTTTCCCCACTGGTGGTTTGGTACTTCTTCGATTGCTCCAATGTATAGAAGGTGTTGGATTTCCTCTTGAAGAAGTTGTACGTGGGTGGGGTCCCTGAAAAGGGACGGGTGGGGTATTAGGATTTGGGGCATGTGATAAAAGGTATGGAATAGCCCCATTGAACGATTTCTAATCCGATGTTATTCTGTGCCATTGTTGGGCAAAGTATTGTAGTTTGTCCTTGAAGATTAGATGATGGAGTGGTGACTGAGGTTGGTATGTTACTAAGTGGTTGGCAGCTCTCCCGACCGAGGCATCAAAAGTGTTGTCTAGATTTTGGAGGTTGTGAAGTATGCATGAACTGATTGTTTTGTTTCCTGTGAGGCTGGCGGGGTTTCGGTCTATAAGTTTCAGACTGTCGATTAGGCTGATATTGTGGAGGCCTGGAATTGTATGTCTGAGACCTGGGAAATCGTTTGTTTGGAAATGAAGGGGTATAAATACCCAGTGTACGCAATGTAGCACGGGAATCCTTTAAGCTGTGCATTATCTCGTCTGTCTTTTAGGCAAATAGATTGTCTTTTTCAAAGAGAAGGTCTTCAACTGTGTGTTGCAGCTGTGTGGGTAAATCAGCCGAATGGAGCCAGGAAGCCTGTCTCATGACGATTGCCATACCAAGAGATCTGGCGGCAACATCTGCTCCGTCTAAAGATGCTTGGAGGGCTGTCCTTGCGACCAGGTAACCTTCTGAAATCAGTGATTTAAAGTGTTCATGTTTGTCATGTGGTATGTCTTCAGCAAAATCCATGAGTTTGTTGTATAGATGGTAATCGTAATTAGAGAGCAGTGCAGTGTAATTGGAGATCCAGAGTTGTAAAGCCGCAGAGGTGTAGACCTTTTTACCAAGCGTGTCTAATTTTTTATCGTCCTTATTCATGAGAGCGGATCTGGAGTAGGATTGTTTGGTGCGTTGGTTGGCCGCCTCCACCACTAAGGAGTTTGGTGGGGGGTGCGTGAATAAAAATTCGTAGGTAGTAGAAGAGATGAAATACTTTTTGTCTGCCCTCTTGTTAGAAGGGGGGTTATATGCTGGTGTTTGCTAAAGAGTTGTTGCAGGCTCTAAAATACCAATATCCATTGGAAGGGCCAGTTTGTTGGATCCTGCTGTTTGCAGAATTTTATACAGCTTATGTTGACTTGTATTGTGGGAGTCTAAAGGAATGTTCATGATGTCTGTGGCTTTTTTAAAGAGCTCACAGAATTGCCTTAGGTCATCTGTTTTAGCGTCAGAGCTAGGGGCATCTGGGTCCTCAGGGTACTCAGAAATGGAGGATGGTGCCGTGGACCCATCAAGCTGCGATTGTTGCTGCTGTTGAGGGCTTGGACTAGGCTGTGTTGGTAGGTAGGCATGCAATGCAGGTGGCACAGTAGTGCTACCTGGCCAGTTAGTATAAGTCATCCCTGGTAAGGGAGGATAAAAATACCATGGTGGATATGGCCATGTAAAAGTAGTTGCAGGGTTCTGGACTGGAGGTTGCTGTGTCTGTGGAGCTGCTGGTTCTAGCGATCTAGGGCTAGAAGAGGCAGATGAAGGTAACTGATAGGAGGAGCCCGGAGTCAAGGGCGGACTAGAGTGAGAGGAATCCGAATCAAATAGAGGAAAACTAGGGGCAGAATGAATACTTAAGTCATCCCTGAGCTCAATGTGTTTTGTTTTATTTTTACGTTTGCTATGAGTGTGTTGCTCAGTTTGTGATTGACTGTCATTCTTGGCTGGTACGTCTGGCTGCGGCACCAGCAACGGCAGCGGAGCAGAGAAAGGAGCCGGTGCGGGAGCCAGAAATTGAGTGACCGGGTGCAGTGTATTTGGTGGTGCCGTACCCAGTACTGGGAAGGTGGTCGGTGCAGGTGGTGCCTGTGTGAGCGGTACTGCCGCCTGCAGAGCTGAGATTAGCGCCTGAGGCTCTGTTGGCGCCGCTGAGACAGCCGCGGCTTTAACGGTGTGCGCGCGGTTTGTCTTGATAGTTTTTCGTTTGTTTGAGTCTGCGAGGGTTGCCATACCCGAAGGAGGACCCTTCCGCAGCTCATTAGGTTTTACATCATTGGCACTGACACGCTTAGGTGGGACCGGAGAGGACAGTGTAGAGCGCCGCTTTTGTGCTCCCTCAGATGACTGAGGAGAGGCACCGGGGTCTGACGTGGGGCAGAGAGCCCCCTCCAAAAGTAGAAGCTTCAATTTGCGCTCTCTGTCTTTTCTCGTTCTGGCTGCGAGATTTCGGCAATGTTGGCATTTCTGGGAAAGATGGCTTTCACCCAGGCACCTAATACAGGCTTGGTGGCCATCTGACGCTGGCATTGCTTCTTTACAAGAAGTGCAGCATTTAAAACCTGCTGGGTTTGTCAATTTAGCCGTGTGAATTGATTGTTCAGTCATAGTAAAAGATGTTTCTGTCAATTTGTAGGTGAAGAAGTGCTGTGAAGAATCACGCTGGAGCCACCGCGGACTCCGTCTGGAGTCGGAGGCGGTATGAGGGAACTGGAGAGGACTGCGGGGGGATCGAACTGATGACGTCACCAGGGCGGGAAGCGCTCCAGCCTGTCATCATCGCCTCTGTCTCTCTCCCCGCCGATAGAGCCACTGCTGATGAAAAATCTCCAAACTGGGGTGCAGTGCCGCACGAAGACCTTAAGTGGAGCAGTCAAGAACACTGCTCGATGAAGAAAAACAGTATGTTTCCAGTTATCCTAATTCCTGTTTTAGCTGAAAAATCCTAGTTATTTGAATTCAGTTTGTACCCCAGCTGGCCCTATATTATTTCATATCCAAACTCCTATTTATCCAGAAGTCCAGTTGTGTGTGTGTGTGTGTGTGTGTGTGTGTGTGTAGTATAAAATGTACTCCATATGCCTTACAGTCCAAAAGCAGTCTCTATAAATTAAATAGTCCAGAAAAACTCATTGAACGTTGCTGATCCCCATTGAGACAGACCTGTATGTATAAGAAAGATACATTTTTAGTCCTTCATTACCATTAGGGCCAGATTTTTCAGGTATGCCCTTGAGTCCAATTGCATAAGCAATTTTGCAGACATATTTGTACACTGTTTGTTTAGGAATCTAAATGGCCATTTTTATATACAACTATATTTGACGTGTTCACTGTTGCAAAAGATGCATACTCATTAAGTATACAACAGTTAGTGATTAGCCCTGTTTCTGAAAATTTTCTTCACGGAGCACTGTTTTATTCTGATCTGACCTCTTGTCATCTAGCTGAAAGTGAAACACTGATACGTATATTAAAGGGGCATGCTTTAATAGCTTGATAATATACTGTTGGATAAGCTGGGATTTTCACATCTGATTAAGTGATATCAATGAATGTTATCAATTAACAGATGTAAAAAGTTTGGTTTCATGTACTGCTCAATTTAAACAAATGAGTTAGTCCTGAGCTGAGCTGGAAAACAGCAATTGTTTAATAAGTTAATTATGTAAAGATAGGCATGTGAGAAATGTCCTGTAGATGAAACTAAGTCATTCTGGTTTTGGCAGTGACCAGTTTCAACTGCTTTAGAGAAAAGTGCAATAAGCCTGATTATAAACAATTTTAGAATAAACTAATAAAAACAGAAACATCTTGCTAAACACAAACTAATTAAAATTAAGATTGTCTTTAATCCTGAATCATGAGTAGTCATACATTTTAACTCGGTCTCATACAATTTCAGATTATTTTTATAAATGTTTAATCATTTTTTTTCAATCTTTCAAAAATCAGGATCTCAAAATTATATTGTAGCAGGGTGTTCCACAGGTTTATCATTATCACAAGAACAGCTTTTATTAGCTTTAAATTTGTTGCCTTTCAGTTCCTCTTTGCTCTTGTTTTATATAAAAGATAAATAGAGGAGTATCTGTTTGACCTTTTTCATTTATTGTTTACAATCTTCAGGCATATCCACTTTTATTGGTACCATCTCCAAGCTAACCCATACCAATCTTTTCAGTGTTTCTTTTTCTGAAACATAATGACCTGAAATGAATGCAGTAATCAAGGAAATAAAGTCACTAATGTATATAATGAAATTATATATAATGCTCAAGGATGTTCTAAACTAATCATGTTCTCAATGGTAGCTGTTAATAACTGAGTTCTGTTGAAAATTTGGCCACAGGTATAAATTCTTGTGGTTTTTACTAGTTATATAGTTTGAACATAATACATTTGTCAATAAACCTTTTATTTTGTTTTATTATAAATTACTTAAACTGAAAGATGTCTAGATAAAGAAAGGAGCATAGCTTGTTAGGATTGGCCTATCTGCCTAATGAAGTATATTGACTGTTTTAAGTTATATATCAGTTTTTGCCTTACGCAGGCAAGTATTGGTAAATAACCATGTCTCCTATTATCTTGTAGGCAAAATTTAAAATAGCCTCTGATATCAGTGAGATTTATCCAGGAATGTAAAGCACTGCAGTGGGATATTAGTTCTTGGATTTTTATGCTATATATAGAGAGGTGAGGGACTATTTTAAGGGTCTTGTAAATGTGTATGGAAGATGCTGATGTTACTGGTTGGGGCCCAATTTAAGGATTTGAAAGAGGCTTTAAAAAAGTTGAATTGCCAGTTTTGACATAGCAAGTAGGGAAAAAGAAGAAAAGAGGAGAGAAAGCATCGATGTTGATCCTTTTTCCTCTGCTCTTTCCTTGGCAACTCATTCCTCCTTTCTCAGCTCTTCTTTCTAAACTCCTTTTATAAGGAAGAAACACTTCAACATAACTTTAAATTATTTTTTATTTCATTTAAAAGTACATCTCTTTACAAAATTTCAAACATACAAAATTACAGGCAAAACAAACACCAGACAACATTATATGAAAAAAGACAAGTTCATTTAACAGATCCCTGTAGTTGCTCCTAGTCTTTAAAGTTTATTTTTTTGAAGTTGTAAATAAAAGAAATTGGAATGTTTATTGCACACACTTCCATTTTTAGACTTTGAGTGCAGTTCAGAAGCAAATGTGCCCAGAACTCCTACCAAAAGCAAAGATTTTTTTTCCTCTAAATTACTCTGTGAATTCCTCCTCTGATGCTTCCTACCTGTTATTCCATAGAAAGTATGATAGTACAGATGTTGCTTTTTTTGAAATAAGCCACTTTTCATTTTTCACACTTTACCATTGTGCTATTCCATTTTACACCATGATTTGTGTTACTGTATAACCGAGAGAAGATGAGGAGCTACTCATATGTGGCAATATTTCTACAACCATCACAGAAAAAGATACAGCACATAGTTAACACGTGCAGAATAAAAATAGGCTATTCTATCTACTATGCAGGCACACAAAAAAACCTAAAAGTATCATAAAAAGACATACAAGACATGTCTGGGTACCAGGTAATAATAAAGTGCAATCCAATCTAAGGATTTTGAGGCCAAATTGTAAACTGGCACAACTCATTGAAGAGAATGGAATGGTGATATGTTGCACTATTAGTAAATTTGCCCTAAATGCACTTGTTCCATAATCAGTCAGTATCTTAATGAATTGCTCCCAGTATAGCTAATAGTATTATCTTCCTCCATCATTTATTACATGGGTTCGATAAATACATACTAATGGTTTGATCAGTTTGTCCAAATTTGCTGTGAAGTTAATGGACATTTTGCTCAAGTACAGGGGCATGATCAAAACCTGTGAAGGTGCAAAGGGTCTAGAAGATATACAAGTAACATTCTTCCAGTATTCTGGAGTAACTGTATCTGCAAGCAGTGCACCCTTATTCTTATCAGATGTCCTATACTCACTGCTTACTGTCCAATATTTAGTCATTTGATGTTTACTCCTCTATTCTTTTAAGTTTTTAAAAATTTGGAAGTCAAATGACAATATACTTTGGTAAATGTTTTCTAAATGATAGGTAATGACACACTGTAATACCAGCTGTGAGGTGACTACTATTTATTTTTAGGATTTTAATATTGAAAGTGCCTACATTACAAGATTATAGTAGCAAATACCACTTTCCTTTTTACAGCTTAAATAATTCAGTTAAAACACAGTGTTAATTTAATTCCTGTTGCAGTCAAAGGTGAAGTACATATATTTAATAAATGTCTATGCTATAGAATATCTAATCTGGCACTTTGTGGGTTTGCATAGTCTTTTCTAAAATAACTTTTAAGATAACTGTACTTTTTTCTATTTTTTGCAGCAATTTAAAAACAATAAAACCAGAAACCTAACATTTTCCATCTCCCAAAACACCATGTTTTAAGTCCTTTCTTTTAATTTTTGAGTTTGCTACTATGCAATTACTATGGCAGGATATTGTCTCATTTCTAGCTTTTTTTTTTTTTTTTTTTTTTTTAATGTCCTGATCCCAAAATACTTACAGGGAGAAAGTTTGTGTTGATCAGGCAATTCATCCTTGATCACAGGGCAGTCACTGGTTCTGCACTGGTAATGCAGGACAGAATTTGGCCCAGGAAATCCAAGGTTGTGTAAATTAACCTTAAAATATGTTTTGTACATCTTTATTTATAATTATTATATAAAATAGTATAGTCAAGAATACATATTTGAATTCCAAAATGGAAGTTTTAACTATCCCCCAAACAAGTAAGGCCTTCATTAAGGAGCAAGAGTAGCATCATAGAAATTAGATTTCATGATGACCAATGAAAAAATTCAAAGATTTCTAACGTGTTATTTGTCACAAAATGACAAGGTAATTATTCATCCATAAAGAAGGTTTATAAATAAAACCAAAAAAATTGAAATTATTTTATAAATAATTGGCATCTCAGATGCAAAATCTGTGTTGCCTTGTACCATATGCAACATCAATGCAGTTACAGAGGAACAGCTGATGGGAGAATTTGGACTCTTATGACTTGCTATTTGATGCAATAAGGAAAAAAGTAATTACTTCCTTATGTTTGTATTTCTATTTTGTAGTAAAATAAATTCTGAACAGAACTCCTGCCACAAAAACGTGTGTATGAGAATGGGTGTATGTTTCACTACACAATCATAGTCAATGTTAAATCAAGTAAAGATTAATTATACTGTCTTGGGGTTGCTGTTCTTTTAAGGGAAATCTGGACCCAGTCTCCTTCTAAATAGCCTCTACTCCCTTAAATAACCTTATCTAAGCAGTTAATTGAATAACCAGCACCTGAGCCTTCTTAAAGGTCATCAGGTATCAGTTGCAGGGTGGTGCTCACAGAAAGAGGAGGAGTTGTAAGTGGGAGAAGCTCCGAGCGGAAGACAGACCCCAAGGAAGTGAGACTACAGGCCAGATAGACCAGGACTGAAAGGAGACAAGTCTAAGAAGGAGGGCTGTGACTTGAAGTCAAAGGGAGAGGTTCCACTTAATTGTATTTAATAAACCAGAACCCCATTAGGAGAATTTTATATTCTACCCTTTTGGTTGGTGTGACACTGACAGAAGGGCAACTGAAGCAAGAAATTCCTGTACTGCCACACTAGATCAGGAGGAGAACAGCCCGTGATGTACACGTAATTACCAATGGGAGGAAGCTGACCCTTATTACCATTGAGTATCTTTTGAGCAATATGCTATTTTTACCAAAAAAAGACTATTAACAGCAGCTTTTAAAATCAATGTAAGAAGCCATATTACTATACAAGCTTCTCTCAACTGTACATTATTGCATTAAAGAGTTCAAAACATGTCACTCTGAATACAAATTACATTTTTCGTAAAAAAGTTGCTTAAAGCACATTTCTATGCTAATTAAGAGTCAGCCAGAATAGGATTTATAGCCTTCCAGACTGAAAAGGAGTTGGAGTATATTCTTCAAAATGAATCCCCTTGGATGCTGTAATCTTCATAACCTGTCCATTCAGAGCATCATCTTCAATGATCATTATCAGTCCTTTGGCGATTAGTGATGGGCTACAGAAAAATAAATGTTTTTCAGTTTTGAAAATAAAACATAGCACATAATACCTTGTTGATCATCTTAGTTTGACAGCATAGTGCCTTGGAGGTTGTAGGAAAAAAATGTGATAAATCAAGTATAAATAAAAGTTTTATAAATGCTTTCAAAGTGAACCATCCACAACTTGCACAGCTTTACTTTCAAGACTTCTAGAACTGTAACAGAAGTAGCAAGAGCATTTCAAGAAGGATATGGGGTTGTCCTAATGTATACATTCAAAAACTGTATACCTGCAACTTTCCAAATTATCTCTTATAGGTCTAGACATTAGTAAATACTTTAAGACATTTGGTTGCCACTGAGCTTTCTACCAAAGTTCCCCGTGATGAATGCTATGGAAAAATTCTTTACTCCACTACCCTCTTCAAACTTCCTCTGTTGTGTATTCTGCACTTGTTTTCCAGGCATGCTTCCTCTGACATTATTAACTGGACTGAAGGGCAAACTGTGCAGGAGAATTTTGCCCTATTCAATGTGTATTAATGAATGTAAAGCTTCAGTATTACTCAATGAAATCTGAGAAGGACTGGGCAAACCAGCATAATATGCTTTGAGGTAGGGCTAACTTCACGAATCACAGTTGTCTTTGAGACTGGGTGGGAACACATCCTTCAGTTAACAAATTGTCAGTAGGAGTTAATCACAACTCCTCCACCCCCCCACCTAAGGCAAAAGGGGACTGTGAATCCTTCCAGAAGTTTGGACTGAGTCACTGTAAAAATTTTGCTGTGTGTGCAAGTGAAAAGGGAGAACACATAACAACTGGGAAGCCAGAAAAGTGGTAGTTTCCCAGTGACACAGATAGCCTGAAGGAGCAGCTGAAAGCACGGTGTCTGACAGTGAAAGAGACCTCAGGAAAGATTTTTGTGTCAGAAGGGCGGGCTGAAAAGAGTGTTTTCTTCCTGTTGTGAAGAAAAGAAGCTGTTTCCTGTTACTTAATTCCTTTTGAGTTCACATATAAAAGATTTTGTACATTCTTTGTAAATAAAAAAGATAGCATCAAAGATACTATCAGACTCAATTTCTGCTTTCAAGTGGAACATTGCAAAGGCGCTGAAATTTGACTAGTTTGGGTTGAAAGAGGCAACAACAATAAAATGCTTTTGGTCCATGCTA
The DNA here is from genome assembly GCA_007922195.1 of Podocnemis expansa. Classification (NCBI taxonomy): domain Eukaryota; kingdom Metazoa; phylum Chordata; order Testudines; family Podocnemididae; genus Podocnemis; species Podocnemis expansa. The sequence continues at coordinate 13,756,811 of ML681966.1, read as the reverse complement.
AGCCCCTTTCCTCCAGTTGCCTTCTTTTTTGTCTTGCTTGGAGTTTGTGCAGAAATACAGCACTGACATTGCTTATGTTGCTTGCTGTGGATCAGCTGCCTGTGGTACTACCCTTACTTTCCCTTCAGCTATCAAAGACAAAACAATATTAGGTGTAGTTTTACTTACTCCATCACACCATAGAACTTTATCATATCTTTGATCTCATCCTTGTATTGATAATATTGTCCCATATTTTCTTCATTATCAATTGATTGAAGAATTGGTGTGTTAACAAAACCTGGACAAATCGTATTTAGCCGCACGCCATAATTTCGCATTTGAGGTGCCATCTACAAAAGCATCAGACATATTATGCATATTGTGTTCATTTTCAGAATTTTCTGACCCTTTAAAAAGACTAGTAAACCTGTTGTTTGACACAGTTGGTGAAACTAATGGTATTGTATTAACTCTTTATTTATTAGTGGTTGATGTTGCAAATAGGATAGCGTAAAAAGCCTGTGAGGGGGGAAGACTGGGGATCCTGATCTTACTTCTAGACTTTTGTGTATATATGTCTGTTTAATATATTTCTGTTTTACACAAAATTGGTACTCAAAGCAGAGATTAATGTATATGCTTGAGAGAGGTTAATGTGAAGGGAATAAAGACAATTAAAAAGGAGTTTCATTACCTTCGGTACACAAGGAGCTTTGATTTCTGGAATAAAAACTAGAATGTAATCTATAGAGTCAGGATAACAATTATGCTAGTAGTTCCTGAACAAGTCTACTTTAAGTAACTAGCAAAAAACCAGCATGTATCCCCCAGGACTTCTGTAGACTTTGCATCACTAGCAATTAAGAAAATGGTGGTAGTACTGGTGTTTAAATGTTTAAAGAAATGTTTGAGCAATGTACTCTTTAGCACAACAAGACCTTGTATAGCTCATATATTTTGCTGAGGATTAGTATGACAGAAATCTGAACAAGTTCTTTCTTTTAAAACAGGATTTTTGTTTTGTTTTGTTTTGTTTAAGTTTTTCTCAGCAGCACCAGCAGCTACAACTGTCTGCTTTATGGCGGTATAATGATACAATCTTATACACAAGAAGCAACTGACATCTTAAAAATAGCCATAGCAAATCTAGTTTTTTCTCTTATAAAAACTTTTTGTCTGCCTGGTCACCACTCTACTGTTTAATCTGAGGTTTGCCTTTTTATTAGAGTCTTATTGAGAATTCTCTTTAGGAACAGGTCCTCTAACTCTCAGATAGACAATCAACTAGAGTGCTAAAAGTTCCAATTTGTATTCACTTCTGTCAGGCTGCTCCTTCTCAGTTATCAGGTATGGTAAATATTTTTAGGTCTCATTGTGTTTTTCCTCTGTTTTATTTTCTTGTGCTTATTAGGAAATGGATGGCACATGCTCTCCTTTTACCACTGTTTCTTTGTTGTTCAAATGGTATAATTAGGTATTTTCAAAATAATTAATAAAAATTAAATTATATACTGCATCATGCAGACTATAGACAATGTATAGTGCATTACTCCTATTCCCAAAGTGATTTGGAATAGTTAACCTTAGAAGATTTAGAGGTTTGGGAAAACACCTTTGAAGTTTGGATGCTTCTCCAAATATATCACCTTCTTTGGGCTGGAAATATGACTAAAAAAAATCTTGTGAAGAAGCTATCCTCAGGTTGTGCATGTAACTAGTCTACATATAAGTACACAGTAAATACATAATTTTATTATTACTCTCATACATCCTTCATGCTCTTTTCTCTCCACCAGTATCTTGTCATAAATTAGACTATAAGTTTCTTGTGGCAGAAGTTGCTTCTTCCTTTATATATGACACTGAGCAAAGTGAGGCCCTATCCTGAAATGGAGCCTTTCATTGTTATTACTTCACAAATGCTAAGCAATCAGAATATCCATTAGCCTAAATAATGGAGATTGCTTTTCATATTCAAGTTACTTTCCACAGTTATCACTTTGTATTGCAGCACCCACTTACGTAAATATGTTCATGTCTAATTTACAGATGGAAAAACTGCAAAGCTAAATGATTTTTCCAAGGTTGTCTATTTGATTATGTCTTTATCCTTTTGCTACATCACTCTTTGTTTTAACTTTATAACGATTACATACTCTACGTATACTTACATTATTGCCATCTCCTTGGATTTCCCTATGAAAGAAAAGAGTCTCCAGCTATCACCGTAAAAGCTTTCGTTAGAATAAAACAAACAAAAACCCACTCAACACTTCTTTGTGCACTGGTTTAACCTACAGAGAGGAACATAACAAGTGAACATATTCTCAGGGAACTGCTGCTAGTGTTTTAACTACATATACTCACTGCTATAGATCGTGTGAATCCAATTATGCCATGCTTTGTAGCAGAGTACACTGGTTGGTAAGCAGTAGGCATGAGTCCTTTAAAAATGAAAAGACAGTTGAATATATACATTAATGACTAACAACCATTGAGTTTATAACAAATGCAGAATCAAATTTAGCAGTCACTACTAGTTAAAATGCCTTAATTCTAGCTGTAATTTTGAGGGCAAACTGGGAAAAAAGAAAAGAGAGTAAAAGCCCAGACAAAAAAGCCCCAGAAAAGAAGAAGAAAGGAAGATAAGAATAAGAAGAAAAGAGTATGGTTCACAGTCTAACTTGAAGGGCGTGTTGAGTCAGGTACTGCAGGGATCTGTCCTGGGTCTGGTTTGATTCCATATTTCCAAAAATTATTTGCATTAGAGTGTACTTACAAGGTTCATGGATCATAACAAGCTGGAGGGATTGCAAATGCTTTGGAGGACAGTATTAAAACTTAAAATGATCTTGACAAATTAAAAAAAAAATGGTCTGAAATAAATAGGACAAATACCAAATACTACACTTAGACAAAAAGGATCAATTTAGACTGAAGAAGGAGAACTGAAGGGCACATAAGTCTTTAAGGATTTAAAAGGCTGTTATAAAGAAGAGGGGGATAGATAATTTTCTTTATCACTTGGAACTGGACAAGAAGAAATGGCTTAAATTGTAGCAAGGGAGGTTTAGATCAGGAATTAGGAAACACATACTAATTGCAAGAGTAGTTAAGCTCTGGAACAAATTGCCTAAGGAGGTTTTGGAATTTCCATCGATGGAAGTTTTTAAGATCAATTTAGGCAAAGCACCTATCAGCAATGATAATACTTAGTTCTACCTCAATGCAGACGGGCTGGACTATATGACATGCTGAGGTCCCTTTGTGGGGGACAAATTAATCAGGGCTCTCAACCTGGAAAGAGAGACCACTGATCCTCCCCAATGATGAAGGCCCGTTCCCAGCTGAGACTCAAATAAGCAAAGAACGAGGTGTGGTTCAGTACTTATTATTTAGCTGAACAACAAAAGGAACTGCATCAGAGGGCAGCAAAGAAGTGCTAGCCCCTCCAAGCAGGCCCCCCCAACAACTCGAGTGCAAGAGAGAGCCCTGAGGGGCAGCATCACAACACTTTTATCCAGTACAGTATGATAATGTTATGATAATGCTTACATGATTGACAATGTTTTAGAGACCCTTATATGGTTACGTTAACATTATTAAATGCATATTAATGATTAAAGAATGCATATAATTATCCCCACCTCTGTTTACTGTTGACATCATTTGCATTATCCTGGGCAGCCGCAGTACCTGCAAACTCATTAATTTCTGCCTAGAGATGCTGACCTTACATTCTTGTGAGGCTATGATGCCAAGAAGGGTGAGCAGGAGATAGGAGGTAATACTCCCTTTTCAGTTAGAACAAAGACAGGACAGTCTAGCTTACATTCCTTGTCCAGATGGTCAGGAGAAAAAGCATGAGAAAGGGGAGATAACACACTTTAACTATCAACTCTAGGCCACTTGTTAAAGAAACTTAGATACATGACTTGCCAGAGAAACGACCCCACTACCATAGCAACCCATGGCTCCAACCAGGCCTCCACTTCAGCCCTTCAGCACCTTTCCCACTCTCCTACAGAAGAGATCACATATGATTTCCCTTACACCTTCCAGTCCTACATTTCTATGATTCTATGAAATAATGTGTGATTTGGAGTGAAAGAGAGAGAAAGTAAAGGGAATAGAAGAAAATAATAAAGAGGAATGTTTCAGAGTAGGAGCTCCACTGTTTCCTCTTCTGCTAGTCTCCATGTACTTATACCATGCTATAGAAATGTTCACTACTGATACTTATATAACAAATATTAAGTATAAATTGGTCTTCTGGAAAAGAAAGTGTATAATGACTCTCAGAAAGAGTAACAGAATTCCCTTAAGCTATTGTAATTGAGTCCAAACCTAACATCTATATATAGATCACTGAGGAAAGATATTTATGTCTTGATTCTGTGGCGTAGTGACAGAGCCCCACTTGAGATAGGAAGATTTTTCTCTGAGGACAACAGAGAGAGATGAAGATTCGTGGTCTACACAGCAGCACAGAGCACAGCCAATCTGCAACGCTTTCTCTTAACCAGTACTATTATTTATAAAGTCGGTGGGTAGCAACATACAAACCACAGAGAACGATGTGGTCTTTGTTCCAAATAACTTACAAGCTACACAGACAAAACAATTCAGACTTGAGGTACCGCTGAGAGCAGTATACAAATTTATTTTATTTAATGATAGAATGAGAAAACTTTAAGCCATGTTTTGAATGAGACATGGAAGGCATTTTGCATGCTGATGGTGGCAGTAGCACTGGGAAACACAGAAGAGATCTAAATGTAGAAGTCATGAAGATGAGAGTGAAAAAAGATAGGTAATAGTGGAGTGAGGGGCTCAAGGTGGGAAGCAGGAAGAAGTAAGAGCACTGATGCAGACAGGGCAGATTTCTGAAGCATCTGAGAAGGAAAATAAGATTACATCACATGCAGAAAGCATCTGTTAAGCACAAATGCACCTCATTCTCTGTTGGCCTCTAGGCACTATTGTAAAATAATAAGTCAGTGGACAGATTCAGAAAAGGAAAGAGGTTCTGGGCAGTGGACTACGTAGCTGATTTTTGTCATGACATTTTGCACACTTGGGAATGTCATGAGATGTTTTAGGGAACCCAAAGAGAGACAGGTTGTAATTGTCAATGCATGAACATGTGCTTTAGTTGTATGAGGTGCAAGAGATGGATTTTTGAGGGATTGTGGATGAAGAAGAACCAACATGATTTAGTTTAGTTTTTGACAAACTGAGTTTAGATTGGCAGTGGGATAATCAAGAGATGACAGACAGACAGTAAATCTATGTACTTATGCTAATAACTTTCACTACACTATAGGCATTTCAGTCATGAGCATGCTAGCAGGCATAATGACCAAATTCTAATGCAAAGGGACTGCAAAATCCAGCAGGAAATTATATAACTGGAAGGAGCAGGGCACAGCCTGTTCTAAATTTGAGAGATAAAACTTGAATGGATTCCTGAAAAGAGATGTCATAAAACTTGGATGCTGAAGTTGTTGCACTAATGCTCATTGTTAAGACCTGACTAATGAAAATAGCCCCAATTAAAAAACAAAACAAAACAAGAAAACTAGTATCTGTTTTTCCTTGTGTGTGTGTGTGTGTGTGTGTGTGTGTGTGTGTAAATACTATCATTTACACAGGGTTCATCACAGTGAAGAAGACATGTGCAAGGATCTATGCACCATTCAAGTCCTTAAAGTGGGATTTCCGTGGAGATTATCTGATGCACAGAACTGTGTGGGGGCCCTCTGCTCTGGAGTCAAATTCACTCAAAGGAAATAATTTTCTAATAAGGCACAGCATCATAATTACAACACTGATATGAAAAAGAATATTTCAGGTCTTAAGATTTCTCTTTCTTTCTTCTTTATTTAAATGAAGCATAGATCTAGTTAAAACAAGACTTTATTAGCATTACAAGCAAGGAGTCCTGTGGCACTTAAAGACTAATAAATTTATTTATCGCATGAGCTTTCGTGGGAGAAAATCCAAGCGTCTGATGAAGTGGGGTTTTCTGCCATGAATTCTCATGCAATAAATAAACTTGTTAGTCTGTAAGTGCCACAGGACTCCTTGTTTGTAGAGCCCTGCACATATACAAATACATGGATCCGTATCTGATCTGCATCTGTGAGAAATGGTCCGTGGATATCCATGTTGTATCCATGGAAGCGGGTGTAATGAGAATATCTGCATATTTGCAGGACTCTACCTCTGTGAAGATAAAAATATGGGGACCTGTATCTGATCTGCATCCACAAGAAATAGTCCGCAGATATCCGTGTTGTATCTGCAGATGTGGATATCTGCATGGCTCTACTTGTTCCTTTTACTGAACTAGACTAACATGGCTGCCCCTTTGGAACTTTATTAGCAGTGCTTACCGGGGGGGGGGATGACGTGTATTATAATACACAGTGGCGTCCTTTTAAATGTACGCAACTCCTCATCTCAGATTGAAAGACAGCATTTGGGTGCTTTTGAAAGCTGTCAAAATGGATCATTGTATGCTGGCACCTATAAAGGAAGAAGGTTGCTCTATTTCTGAACCCTCATCTATGATATCTATAGGCAGGAAACACAGACCTTTCTAAATTCTGCTGTCTTATGACCCTGGAGAGCTGTCAATGAGTTTATTCCTGCCCAGGGTTTGTCCTCCAAAAATAGAGCATGTCTTGCAAAAAAAGAGTCAGCATTAATTACCATCAATGTTATCACTCATACCCCAGTGGCAGTGGTGGTGATTTGTTTAGTACCAAAATGCACTGCACACAGCATAAAGATAAAGACAGTCATTATGAATTTACAACTGAAAAGGCACAAGAGAGGATGAATTAGGAATCCAAAGGAAGGATTTAAGATTATTTTGGATTCTTTGCATTTAAGTAAGCTACAGCTCCTAACTAAATTTGTTTATTTGTCATGGTCAATACTTTTAATTAAATTTCATGGTCCACAAATTGGGAAATTAGCACTGGGAGTAAAGGCTGTATCTCAGAGTTATATTTGTTGATACTGCCGGGTTTTTTTTCAGTCTGTTGAACAGATTTGGTGAAAACACAATGAAACATTTCTTTTCAGGTATAGTTCTCCAGTGGACAGGCATTATATGCTGGGATCTGAACAAATGTATCTTTTAAAATTATCATTTAGATGGTCTTGTGTCTCTTTTCCCCCCATGACTGCATTGTTAGCAATTATGAGACAAAATGTGATTCTTATTACTCAAAATCTTAAAGGCTGTGTTCACACAGCACTCTTATTTCGAAATAACAGAGGTTGTTTCGAAATAACAAATACCCTGTTAACACGATAATACCCTGTTAATACCCTGTTAATACCCTGTTACCAACGGCGTTGTTTCGAAACAACTTAAACCCCATGTGGGGACGAAACAACGTTGTTTCGAAACAACAGTGACTTGTTTCGAAATAACTGTTGCCTGAAACTGCTATTTCGCTTTGAGCTTTTTTCCTTAATTCAAATTAACAAACTGTTAATTCGAATTAAGTTATTTCGAAATAAGGCATTATTTCGATACAAGTTGTTTCGACACAACTTGTATCGAAATAATGCCTGTGTGTGAACACAGCCAAAGAGCCCAAAGTCTGTGTGCTCTCTCTCTCTCTTTCTCTTTCTCTCACACACACACTTGTGTGGATGCTTGTATGTCATACACTCATTTTTGCCTTGCTAAATTTACATTGACTATAAAATAGTTTTTGTAAAAATGATCGAGGACAAGTTTTGGAAAAATGAAGAAAACTATTAACTATGCGTTAACGTGCTGACAATTTTCTCCAGTGCAACAGATTTTTTGCCATGTTTGTTTCTGTGTGTTTTATTTAAAAGCCCATCAAGCATATGTAATAATTATTTTTAAGAAGTTAATAATTGTTATAATGCCAACTTCAAAAGAAGTAGAATTTTCTAAGCTGCAGAACAAAACTGAATGCCACTCTTCTCTTCAGACAAAAAGCTGGGTTGGACTCGATGATCTCATGAGGTCCCTTCCAGCCCTATGATTTGATTTGATTTGATTTGAATATGGACTGAAGGTCAAAGTCTTTTTTGAATCAACAGAGGTCTAAAAAGGAAAACAAATTAAAGAGTTTATGGCTTTCTATCTGTACTATGGGCTAATGATGAGAGAGAAGATTTACCAGAGGCAGAGGTTTGAACACAATTCAGTATGTGTGTTTGACAGATCAGGGCCTAAATTGGTGTGAATTCTGAAATACTATATGCATTGTTCTCAGGAGAAGCATCCTGTGGAAATATATCACTTTAACAGTTTGGAACATGGGTCACTTGAAGAGATCATCTGCACATACCTCACTTAATCATTTCCCTGCTATTTTATGAGCAGTGAGGAATATCAATCTTTCCTTTTAACTGTCTGGCAGACAATAGTCTAGTCTTCTGTAAGCTGCCATACTTTGGTTTAATTCTGGTTGAGTTTAGTGTGTGGACGCTGGGCGTTGCTGATGGCTTGTGATATACTGAAGTCAGACTGGATGATTTGGGAGTGGTCTCTTCTGTCATTAATGTCATAGGCTATGTCTACATCAAAAATCTTAATTCAGGCTTGGTGAGGCCAAACTAAGTAGTTCCAAAGTTAGTTGGAAAAGCGTATTTTTTTCAGTTTGAACTAACTATTACTTCAAACTCACTGCACTTTTTTTAGTTCAAACTAGCTTTTTAGTTCAAACTAAAAAAAGTGTTTGAACTAAAAGTTAGTTTGAACTAAAAAGCCACACTCAGTTCGAACTAACTACTAGTTGGAACTTATTCAAGTCTAACTAGCATGTCTCCATTGGGCTAGTTCCAACTAAAAATGCAAATTAGTTCAAACCAAGCAGCTAGTTTGAACTAACCTTTCAAACTGCCTAGTTCAAACTAAGCTTTGATTAGTTCTACCTAAAAAAAATTTTCAGTTTGAATTAGGCAAGCCAAGTGGAAACAGGGTTCAAATTAGTTTGGACTAAACTTGTTTAGTCCAAACTAATTTGCTAGTGGAGACACAGTCATAGAGTTTAACAAATCAGTATGTTCTTATGCTAACAATTGTACCTCCTTTTGAGTCATTTATAAATATATTTTGATTTTTCTTTTCTGAACTTGTATAGAAAGAACAGCAAACATGGAAGGTGCCCTGTGTGGCTTAGCAGAGAACTCTAGGGTGAACTGAAACACAAAAGGGAAGCTTACAAGAAGTAGAAGCTTTGACAGATGACTAGGTAGGCATATAAAGATATTGCTCGGGCCTGCCGGGATAAAATCAGAAAGGCCAAAGGGCAATTGTGGTTGCAGCTAGCAAAGGATGTGAAGGATAACAAGAAGAGGTTCTTCAAGTATATTGGTAACAAGAAGAGGATCAGGGATAGTATTGGTCCCTTACTGAATGGGGCAGGTATCCTCATGTGGATGATGTGGAAAAGGCTGAAGTACTCAATGCTTTTTTTACCTCAGTCTTCACAGGGAGGGTCAGCTCCCAAGTTACTATACTGGGTAACACAAAATGGAGAGAAGGAGAGCAGCCTTCAGTGATGAAAGGTCGGGTTAGGGACTAATTAGAGAAGTTAAATGTGCACAAGTCTATGGGCCCGAATGAACTGCATCCAAGGCTGCTGAGGGAATTGGCTGATGTGATTGCAGAGCCGCTAGCTATTATCTTTGAAAACTTGTGGTGAACAGGGGAAGTCCCAGATGATTGGAAAAAGGTAAATAGTGCCTATCTTCAAGAAAAGGAACAAGGAGGACCCGTGGAACTACAAACCAGTCAGCCTCACCTCAATCCCTGGAAAAATCATGCAGCAGGTCCTCAAAGAATCCATTCTAAAACACTTGGATGAAAACAGAGTGATCAGGAACAGTCAGCATGGATTCACCAAGGGCAAATCATGCTTGACCAACCTGATTGCCTTCTATGATGAGATGATAGGATATGTGGATGCAGGATTAGCTGTCAATGTGATATACCTCAGCTTTAGCAAAGCTTTTGATACCATTTTCCCACAGCATTCTTGTCAGCAAGTTAAGGAAGTATGATTTGGATGAATGGACTGTAAGGTAGATAAAAAGCTGGCTAGATCATCGGGCTCAGGATCAATGACTCACTGTCTAGTTGGGAACCAGTAACTAGTGGAGTGCCCCAGAGGCTGGTCCTGGGGCCGGTTCTGTTCAACATCTTCAACATAATCATTAATGATGTGGATGATGGGATAGATTGCACACTCAGTAAATTTGCAGATGACACCAAGTTGGGGGGAATGGTAAACATGCTGCAGAGCAGGGACGGGATTCAGGGAGACCTAGACAAATTGAAGAAGTGGGCCAAATGAAATCTCCTGAGGTTCAACAAGGACAAGTGCAAAGTCCTGCCCTGAGGTGGAAAAATACTGTGTACTGCTACATGCTGGGGACTGTGTGAAAAAGCTGTGTGCAGCTGTGTGAAAAAGGACCTGGGCAATATGGTGGATGGAAAGCTGGATATGAGTCAACAATGTGCTCTTGTTGCCAAAAAGGCCAATGTCACATGGGGCTGCATCAGTAGGAGTGCTGTCAGCAGATCAGGGGATGTGATTATTCCCCTCTATTTGGCGCTGGTGAGGCTCAATCTGAAATACTGTGTCCAGTTTTGGGCTCCACACTACAGAAAGGATGCTGACAAATTAGAGAGTCCAGCGGAGGGCAACAAAAATGATTAGGGCATTGGGGCATAAAACTTATGAGGAGAGACTGAAGGAACTAGGCTTATTTAGCCTGTAGAAGAGAAAACTGAAGGGGGACTTGATAGCAACCTTCAACTATTTGAAGGGGTGCTCCAAAGAGGAGGGAGCTAGGCTGTTCTCAGTAGTAACAGGGGATGGAACAAGGAACAATGGTTTCAAACTGCAGCTGGGGTGGTTGAGGCTGGAAATTAGGAAAAACTTTCTCATTAGGAGGGTGGTGAAGCATTGGAATGGGTTACCTAGGGAGATGGTGGAATTTCCATATTTGGAAACATCTAAGGCTTGGTTAGACAAAACCCTAGCTGATATGATTTAGTGGGAGTGTTCCTGCTTTTAGCTGTGGGTTGGACTAGATGATCAAATGAGGTCCCTTGCAAGCCTATGATCAGAGGGCGTAGTTTACACCATAACTTAAAATCTGCCCATTTTACCAAATACCAAGAAAACAAAACAAAACAAAAAACCACCACAAAGCATGCTAAATAACAAAAACCCAGTGAACCAAACCACTCTCTTTGGTCTTTGGGTTCAACCTTAGCAGATAAAACTCAGGGCTGGATTAACAGGCCTGGGCACCCCAGTCTACCCCCCACTGTGGGGCTACCCCCCTCCGCAGCTGGGGCCCCCACCTTCTCTACTCTTGCTCCACTCTGGCCAGTCTCCCGGGGGGGGGGGGGGGGGGCGGGCAGCAGGTACGGGTGGCCCCCAAAGCAGCTCCCAAGGTCACAGGTTCTAAAGGGCTGTGCCAGACTGGAATGGAGGCTGCAGCAGGTGGCTCTACCCCTGGGCAGAGCGAGCAGGCACTGGCCCATCCCACTCCAGTCCTGGGAGTGGACCAGCTGGCCCAGGGGAAGGCAGAAATGCAGAGCCTGGCCTCTGCTCCAAGGCCCTGCTCTTCTTCTTCTGCACAGTCCCAGCAGGGCAGGAGTACTTTCAGTACTCTCAGTGGAGAGCATTGGATTATTGTGTTTTAGGGGCTGAAGCTTGGGGCTCCCCATATGGCCAGACATCAGCCCCTCTAGCCCCTGAGATAATCCAACCCTGGATATGTGCATTTATACAGAAATCCCAAACCTCAAAACTATACTAGAACAGTCTCATACAAGAAGGCCTAAAATGTCTTTCTCTTTAAATTTTGTGGTATTTACCAAATGCATTCATTTAAAAACCTGTGGCCAGTAGCAAGCTCTGTTCTATGAGGCCAGTTCTGCAACTACACACACAAAACTCCCATTGTCTTAGAGATTTAATGGTGCAATTTCCTCTTGATATTAGTGCATAACTCTTTTCAAAGTTATCAGAAGTTTTATAGCCTTGAGAGTCTCTCTATTTAACAGGGATAAGGAGGGGGTTAGGAGTCAGGTGCTTGTCAATTCTAATCTCTCTTGTGCCAAAGACTTCCTGTGAGGTCTTAGGCATATCAATCTTTCTCTGTCTTTCTCTATTTCCTAACTCATACCTACCACACAGAGGTGTTGTAAGGAACAAGGCCTTGATCCTGTAAGGATCTGTGCACTCTGGCCCCAATCCAGCAAAGCTTTTACTGTAAGGAATGTAGGAAGTACCATTGACTTCACCTTGCAAGACTGAGCTCTAGGGCTTGCACCTTCTCTAATTAAAAACAGTGGCAAAACTCCAACAGAACTGAAGCCTAATTAGATAATATACATACAGGCCTTAAAATGCAGAGTGTTATATAAGCAATAAACATGCCTATTCTTATTGCACACAATGCAAGACAAACATACTTGCTATGTGTAGAGCTTGTCTGATGAAAACTTAAAGAGAATTGAAAAGGAAAACAAAATGGAGCGAGAAAGGAGTTTGTTAATGGGCAACAGAAGTTAACTCTGCTGAAAAAAGAAAACTCATTCTAGTGAGTGTTAAACAACAGCTCAGCGGGAGAGAGACGTACAGTGATTGCAAAAGTAGATTCTTAGGTCAGAAGGGAATGTATAATAACAGCACATAAACAGGAGGGGAAAAAAAACCCATGTCAACTTTTATAATCTGCTTATTCTGATGACCTTGGGAACAGCTGCTCAACTCATGCTATGCCAAAGTAAACAAAGCACAGTAAAGATCACATTTTTAAAACTATAAAACTAAGTAAGTAAAACTTTAAGTAAAGAGACATTTGTAAAAGCCTATCAATATCCAAGAGAGTTGGGTCGCTAGTTCTTAAAAATCAAATCATTTTGTAATCCACTGGAAAAAATTCACATCCTGCAAACCTGGCGGAGGCAAGACTAGCTCACAGCAGTACTGATGACTCAGGCCCCACACTGCAATACTATAGTACTCTACCTTTGCTCTCCTTTTAAATGTTTATATGCTGTGTGAAAGTGTTTAATCTTTCTCTAGGGCAGATGGTCCCTTGTATTATAAAATCTGTCTCCTTCCCTGGTGATATTTTGGGCTTGATTCAATGCTTGTTGGAGTTGATGGAAAAAATTTCATTGACTTTAATGGACAAATAATCCCACTGATTTTCATAGGCATTTGGATTAGGACAGGGTGTGTGTGTGTGAGACTTTAAGAGGCATTTGGACCAGGATGGGAGTGTGTGTGTGTGTGTGTGTGTGTGTGTGTGTGTGTGTGTGTGTGTG
>ML681966.1:13697816-13743462 GCA_007922195.1 Podocnemis expansa | reverse complement strand
GTGTGTGTGTGTGTGTGTGTGTGTGTGTGTGTGTGTGTGTGTGTGTGAGAGAGAGAGAGAGAGAGACAATTCATGAATTTAAACTTGCATAGCCCTGAGATATGGTATTACTGGGGTGACATGGTTTCCTAAACCTGCAGATGTCCTGATCTGCAGGGGAGTATAGTGGAATTCCAGGCATCCACAGAGGAGCACCCAATCCATGCTGCTCCTTATACTCACCGAGGGCAGGTCTTCACTGATGGTAGCAAATTCATCACCATCAGACTGATCTTCCTAATCAACTTAGCAGGTCTGTGAAGACCTGCTCAATCGATTGGGAAGTCGATCTCTGAAGACTCCTTCCCACCTTCCCCCCAAATAGCATAGCACTGAGTTGACTGAAGACATTTCCTGTTGACTCAGCACACAGAAGACACTGTGGTGAGTAGGCATTAGGTGGTCAAAGGAAGATACACAAGTTATTTTAAGTAACTGGCATATCTCCTTTAGGCTGCCACTGAAAAGCACGTGCAATGTAGACCAGGGTTCAGTCTCCTCAGTGCTTCCTCCTCACCTATTCAACAAAGCACATCCATGTTTAATTATCTGTATTGCAGTAGTACCTCGGAGCCCCAGTTATGGAGCAAGACCCCATTGTATTAGCTAGATGATGGACAAGTGCAACAGAAAGACTGTCCAAAAGAGTTTATAGTCTATATACAAGATTATCTTCTTATCCCCAAAGTCTCCACATGCACTTTGAAACTGGGAAGTGAGACTGAGCTGCAAACAATGCTGAGAGGGTCAGTGCTAATTCCTGAAAGTGTTCCCCATGTCCTTGCTGAAGGATGATGCCAAGATCACCACTACACATCTGAACGCACCTTTGATTATCAACAGAGCCAGTACAACATGATGTTCACATGATGCGGCTTCCACAAGGTTAGAGGCAGGCTGCTTTTGCTCACTATTTATTTATGCTACAAAAATTAAATATTTTGAAAATTAAGCTCAGAATGTAAATGCTTCCGCTTTGGGCGTATACGTGTTGAGGATCTGAGATTAAAAGAGTAGGAAATTACTGAGTGTATACTTTCATAAATTGACTGGGTTGGGAAAAATAGTAGTCCTTCACTCTTCATTTTGGAGGTCACTGCTAGGCAAATAAGTGTTGTACAGTATGAAGAAACACCAAAAAGGCCGTAAATCAGAAATAAAAGACTAAGGAATAAATTTGGAGTGATTTGTTTTAAAAAGTACCAGCAAGGAGCAAGTATTTAGAAACAAGATTTTCTTACCTGCCAGAGATGATATATTAATAATTACCCCTCCATCACCTTTTCTCATGTATTCCAAACCAATATATGTTCCTCTAATCACGGAAGTCTGATATATGAAATACAAAGAGGAAATTAATTCTAAACATGTCCTTCTTACTTCACATATCTTGAGAAGTGAAGCTTTTATTTATAATTTAAAGATATAAATAAATAAGCCATAGCAGGTAGCATTAAAGAAGCACTACTGCTGTTGGCATAAATAAATTGTAGTAACTGAGTTATCGTCTTCACCATGCGTATATAGCCAAACTAAAAAACAACACTGTAACAAATGCTATATGAAATACAAAATAAATAAATAAGTACTTAATTAATGATATCAATAAATTAAACTTTTCTTTGGGCTTGGAACTCATTCTTCTTATTTTGAAAACACAGACGGCGTGTGTTGCATTGAAGAATATACAAATAACTGACTGAATCCTTGAGACGTCCTGATCCCTGTAATTCTCAAGGTTCCAATAGATGTATCATATATATATATATATATATCATCTTCCAGGATCTAACTCAGTGACGTGGTTCCTGTCCCAAAGAGTTTAGAATTTGAAGTCCTCATTCTTTCAATTAAAAATCAAAGGAAGGTTTACTATTGGCTTCAACAGGAGCAAGACCAGTCCCAACAGATTATACAAGCATCAAACAAGGCATAATCAAAGACCCAAAGAAGAGCTAGAAGGTAAAACATTAAAAATCAATAAACCAATGAATGGTAATGTTAATATTTTATGGGCTAGTTAAAGGTTACATGTGAACGTGGTTTTTTTTCCCCCCCAAAGGGATTTGAGGGTAGGAAAACTGACACTTGGCCTTGTCTCTCACTGAGATCCATTACTGCACTCCTCTTCCAGTCACAACTCAGGTTTCACAGAAGGGGTGCAGGATAAGGTGCTGACTAAAGAACTGCTCATGCCAGTGTACAACTTTACTATTATTGCTCTGCTGATAAGTTTCAAAATTATGTCCATTTAATAAAAATACTGACTTTTGCCTAGAGCTGCCTATACTGTAGCTGTACCATCTCTGGCCTTCAGTTTTTTCCCCAATCAAACCCTAAATCATGTTTTCACATTTCTGTGGGATTTTTCATATTCCCAATTTCATTTAGTTAGTCAAACAAAAGGGTTGTCTTATGACCAGGAAGATTCTTTCACTTTTTAAATAAGAAGTTTTATAAATATTATTAATGTCCAGCACTCTTTGCAGGATGCCACTTTAAATTTAGAAGTTCAAATGACTGTGTGGCCAGTTCTGCAAGCCCGCAGCCATGGGACCCCAATTGAATTAATTGAGCCTTCTGAGCAGGGAAGGCTTGCTGATCAGCTGTAAATGTGGAGGATGGAAAGCTCCCAAAAGTATTAAAAATGTAAAGTCAAAAACAGTTAGCCTATAATTAAACCCCTGTTGTAAGGAGCCACCAAGTTAAACTGAGGAAAAAAAAAACCAAAACAACATTAAAAACTGAGAATAGTATATACTCTTTCCTACTTCAGTAATATTATTTAAATGGCAGATATCAAATTGGAATGATTTTAAAGGTGAACTCTTTTTACATTTTATTCTTCAGCTATAAAACTATTTTATAAACACTGTAGATACACATTATAACACTTCATTTAGAAATCATTATCCAGATCCTACGGTACTTGTGTGGGAAGAGCTCCGATTTGCTATAATAAGTTTTGTGATGTGAGAAAGCTGCATGAAAATGTCTTGTATTCTATTAATAATATTTTTACGGTGCCCAAGAGCATGTGAGGCACTCAAGTGTAAAATAATTTGTTTTTGTTTTCCAGCTCGTATGAAGAAATTCCAGGGAATGTATTACTGGTAAGTAGGAACAATGTGCAACTATGGGAAATTTGCTTTGCAAAAGGGGAAAACAAAACCAAAACGGTTTTTCGTTTTTGTTCAGCAGGATGAGAGTCTAGTTTACACTGTGTTGTTAAATTAATATTCCTTTTGAAACATGCATTAAGTTTGTACTATTGACAGCTGTTGTAGCTAGGAGTAAAAATTGATGATAGTCAGGTGTTTTCTTTGCAATCTGGTTTATTTACAAAAAAAAGTACCAACTCTGTTTTCCCTGAACACAGTAGGAACCAATCAGGAGAATTTTCTTTGCTTATTGCCCAAACCTTTTTAGTCAACACCAGGCCCAATAGCTCTAGACTTGTCTCAGGGCCACACACCATACTTGTCCAGGCTCTGTCTCTGTCTGTCATCTTTACATTCACTTCAAATGAAAGACGACAGCCACTACAGCAATGTTTGACCCCCAAAAAACAGTAGTACACGTCCTTGTATTTCTAATTTCTTTAACTGAAGAAAAAATTTAAATCGGTAGGAAAAACTGGCATATTATTGACTTTAATCAAAATACACAAAAGTCTGCAGATGAGTTTTGCCACAAGATTCAAGGAAAAGGCTATAATTGAATCTACTACATCTTGCAGGTGTACCTAAGATTAAAAACAATCTAAATCAGGTTTAGATGAGAGTTTATGTCTTTTAATATTGAGTTGATTATAGACATCAATTCTAAATACTCCCAAATTTAGGGTAAGTTTGGATTTAGTTTTTAACCTCTAAATTCTGATCCAAGGTTTTGTTTGATCTTACTTCTACCTTAAATGAATGTGTGGAAACTAACAAATCTACTATCATCAGTGTGTTACAAAGACAATCTGCAATAGCCAGTTTCACAATAGGTCAGTACCCAACAGCAGACAACAATATAGTAAACTGACTTTGATGACCAATATGCAAGAGAGAGGGCACTGAGACGGATTTCTTGAAATGTTCAAAGTAAACTGATAGCCTTTTCATGTCAGAGCATCCATTACCCACAGAAGTCAACGGCCTTTGATTTTGACCCAAAGTGTGTTGTAAATTGGACACTTGGGAATCGTAAAAGAAGTATTTTTGTAACCATATGTACTTTATTAGGTTTGCAACTGCAAATATATTTTACAAATATCTTCACTAATATTTATGAAAATTGAAGCAGCTTTGCTGTCCTCACTTTATTGCTGTTCACAGCAACATTTTGCTTGTGCACTTCTTTGTTAGGGCCTATGAAGGGTTTAGCAATTTCAACTCCTACTGCTGTCAATGGAACTGAAAGTATTTAGTAGCTCATAGGAATAAGGCTCATGTAATTCTTTCTTATACATCTTAGGGGAATGGCATTTCATATGTCTTCAGAGATGTCTGTTAATAAATGTATTGTGTAGGACAGTTTAATATTAATTGTACTATGTAACCTTCAAAGGAATCATTAAAACATATACATTTATGTTTGGTGGTGCTGCCCTAAGGCATAATCATTCTGGAGGTAAACAGCAGTTAAAAAATATAAGATGAATGCATTTAAACTGTTAATAGCTCTGTTAGTTGGGACTCTAGATGAAGAATGTGCTATACATGTGATAGGTTGCACAGAGTCCACAAACAGCCATAGGGAATCAGGTAAAGATCCTATCCTCCCCTAGAAATCTCCTGAGCATGCAGGGTGGAAAGGGAGGGATAATTTAAGAAAATAAATTAATAGGAAAGGGAAATAGCTTGGGCCTATTTGAAATAGTGCTCTTTCTCCTCCTCTCATTACCCCCATCCCTAGTTCAAAGAACAGAGTCAGGTGACTACCAGATCAAAGGCTCACCACATGGCAGAGAAGATCTGGGTAGCTGAGTGCTTTAGCAATATCACAGGATTGCAAATCTTCCTAAACTAAATTAACGCTGTTAACATTTATCTTGGCTGAAGCAAGCCAGCAAGTGTTTGATAGTGACTCTCCCCTTTGGACCAAGCTGAGGAAAATCTAGATCCTGCCTGTGAGGTGAGGTCTTATCTTCACTGCAAAGTTAACTTGGGCTGTTACTTGAGTGTTGCTGCTGAGCTGATGCACATCTGCAGACAACAACCTTTCATGTAAGTGTCACAGATCTTTACACTTGAGCTAAATGTGCCATCTGGGGCTAGTGGCTAAAGGCTGAACAGTTTGAAGTGTGGATGAAGGCTAAGCCACTCAAGTGCCAGTGGTCCTCCAGTGGCTTTCCACAATTCCCTCCATGTGCCCAGAATGATAGAGAAATTGTCCTACAGTTCATGGGGAAAGAATCATACAGTATCTCAGCTAACTGTAATATAAAGAGCCCCAAAGTTCTAGTGATATTCACAAGCCAGCGCAGCACCTATGTGGATGCAGCTGAGTCAGAAACACTCAGATATGCCTTTGCAAGCTGCTCAGACTTGGAATAAGACAACCAAGAGGCTCACTCTGAGGCGCTGATCACCTGAATTAATGATGAAAAGAAGAACACACCCTGCAAGAGGCCAGAAAAAGAGAGTTCTTGCTGAAAGTCATGTGTTTTAAATATAATATTTTGTTTCTCTCTTTTGCTGTATTCCTCACTATTGCTGCTGTGAGATACCACAGCCTAATACTCCCTCATATTTTATCCCTTATGAAATGCAACTTTAACCTCCCACTTTTGGCATCAGCCAGAAACAATGTGGTTGAGTTTTGGAAGAAAGTCTCTCAAATATTACTTCACAATATTATAAAATAAGGGTTGATGGAAAGCCAGAGAGCCAAAGAACAAGGACCTTTATATTTCTGTATAATCTAGCCTCCAGTTTTGGATTATAAGGAAAAAGGACATCTCTGGAATTACCTCCAAACCTGCCATATTACTGTAATATGACCTTTGGCACAGTGATGTTGAACTAATGGGAGCATGTGAGGAGGAAAATGCCTTCTGGGTTGCTAATTCTTATTACACACTTGGGGAAAAAATATGAGCCTCTCCTCTTAATCAATGGTAATTCTTAAATTAATGAATTCATCTGTATTTTCTTTTTTTTTATCTCCCAATTGTTTTATGTACATCTGCTAATTCATCACATGCAGCAGAAATCATGTGAAATCATAATGTATGTTGCTCTTGGAGAAGTGACTTGTGATAAATAATCCATTTACAATTGTATTCAGCAGCTTGGATGTTCTCCATAAAAGTTTCAAGAACAAAGAACAGCAAACTGTTCAAATTAGAAACTGAATACTTATGAAAGTAAAGTGAAAATTAGCAGAACAGAAACCTCAGCACTTGGCCTCTAAAAGCTACCAAAATCTATTATCTGTAGCAGCTCTGAAATTAACCTCTCTGCATAACAGCAAAACCCACCACCTCCATAATGCTGATGGTAGTATTCTTATTGAAATATACATGATGTGTTGTAAAATAGTGACACCCAGCATTATATTATGTTACACATCTGAGTATGCTGCCAGTAACAGCAGTTGTATAGCTGCCAACAGAAAATGTATTTACCATGCTACTGTTCAGTAAAGTTATCATCACAAGTGTAGAAACTTGTCTTAATGTAATATTAAGTTACCGCTGTAATCCCATTTACAGAATTGGATGAGAGTAGTTCACGTGTGCCAAAGTACTGCATGCTAATAAAGACAAAGGTAAATCTCTGACAGCATACCATTATTTTGCAAAGTAAATAATTGCACATTGCAGCAAAACACCTCAGTGTAGCTGTTGGAGGACTCAAATCCATACCATGACTCTAGTAAACATGTTGGTGGTACTTACTGGTACCTGTAAATGACAGGCTCAAAAACAAAAGTTACAAACTCTTGGCCTTCTCATGTACTCTTACTCCTCTGTTCAAAGTATAGGTATATCATTCTAAACAGAACATACATTGACATGCTATATCTAAGCAAAACCTAACATATTTCGTTGAATTCTAGCAATATACTTATTCAATGTTGTGTGAAATTTACCAATGTTCCCTCTAAGCTGTGTTAGTGGGCAGGGGCGCAGTGAGCATTTGGGACAGCGCAGGCAGCCCTGCCTTTCCCCAGCCCGAAGGAGCCCTGTGTGTCTGGTCTCAGCTCCGGCAGGCAGCCTGTGCTGCCTACTGGAGCAGTGAGAGCTGACGGCCACCCCCCCGCTGCACATAGCCAGGGAAGGAGCAGAGGGGGAGGGAAATTTAAATCTCTCCCTCTCCTCTGCACCAGGCTGCTTGTGCAGAGATGGTGGCATCTTTGGGGCCTGTGTGGGCCCCAGCAGGTAAGCAGCCCTGAGCCTGGGCAAGAGGGGGACCCTGAGAGATGGCAGAGCTAAATCTTGGGGCTCCCAGAGGCAGCCATGTAGTGGCCACAGGGATACATGGCTCTCTGTGGGGGCAGGGGATGGGAGCTGGGCCGCAGGGAGAGGAGCCAGGCTGGAGCCGGAGGAGGACTTGGGACTTGAAAGACCCAAGCAAAACTGTATTGAGCCATTTAGCATCTCTCTCAAGGGTGAATGCTTTGCTTTTCACATGCTGAAAGGCTCCTGAAAGAAAAGTAATCCTTTAAAATAAGCAAAACCAAGTTGGGTTAATTTCAGATTTATTTTCTTTTCTGTGAGAGATTCTAATACAATCAGTTTGTCAAGGTGGGGCTTGACAATGTAACTTTGTATAGACTCCTGTGATGGAAGGAAACAAAGCCTAATGATTAGAAAAATGAAATGAAAAACTGAAAGGATAAAAAGTCATTTAAGGCAGAAGGAAAAAATATTGCCAGGGGTGCAATAATTTTTTAAAAAGAGACTTTGTATTTCTATTTCCCCAAAACTGTGTTAGAAAAATAATCATTTTCTTTCACAAATCCATTTATGCTCTTGCTTCTTGCAGCTTTGATAAGGTTTGCTTTAACTGTCAAAAATTAAAAATTATTAAACCACCTTTATTATAGTCCACTACCAAACACACACATCTCAATTGTACCTCATTTTGCTTATTTTAGTTCTGAGAGTATTTACACTCCAGGCATACTAATTGTAGCCTCCCTTTTATTGTTGAAAATGATTTGGATAAAAAAAACCCCATAAACTCCAAAACTGAGATGTTAGAGACACTGTATTAAAGGAAGATGCTCACAGTGTTTCAAGTTTCTTGTATGCCTAATCATTTTTTTTGCCATTCACTAAGGGGATTGCTGTCCCATATTTAGCTTTTGAGAGGTATGATTGGGCATGATAATGTAACAGACTCTAACCTAGCTCTATTTGATGCAAATTCTTTAGGCACAAAAGATGGCTCTGGTTACAGAGATGTGATGCTGTGAGAAACTGTCTTGAAACATGTTTTCTGCCCTTGCCACCTTTAAAAGTTTTGAATTTCTCAGATAACTTTACTTAAGATGTTGCCCTGAGGGAATCTGGGAAGCGGTTTCTACCTAGTGATTGTGATTTGCAATGCATGGTAATTGAATATGTTTACTGAGGGCAGAATAGGTGTATTTTCAAGGTTGATAGCTAGATATTAACTACAATCCCCTCAACATGTCAGTCTCATGATCAAATATGAAGCTACCTACTTAATTTCAATCTATGTTTTGGACATTTAGGGCCTGATCCACTTTGAATCCCTTTTCATTCCAAAGGGGCAGCTGTGTTAGTCTAGTAAAGCAAAAAAAGCAAGGAGTCTTGTGGCACTTAAAGACTAAGAGATTTATTTTTTGCATGAGCTTTTGTGGGAGAAAATCTCACTTTGTCTATATATGTATTCTGGAAATCTGACAAAGACAGGCAACAAAAACAGTGGTGTAGATGATAGCAGAGGCTAGACAGGCAGCAAGTTTCATTGTCTCACATTTGTTTAGTAAATGACTAAAACTACAGTACATCAATTTAACATTTTTATTGAAGTGTGAATGAAAAGACATCTCTGAATTACTTTTGAATTAAGATACTTAGGCATGCTGATACTTTCAGCACCAAAAAACTGTTGGCCAGGCCTCATAAATTGTTGCTCAGTAAATACCATAACTTGCTCAGCTGCATCATCAGCTTAGAGGGACACTGCTACATACCTATCACCTTGCATTCAAATTCATGTGCTAATTCTGTATCGTTATAAACTTCCTAGCATGATCTATTAGCACCAATGCAAAGATGAGAGTTCATTTTAACTGATTACTTAAAAAATCTCATTAATCATCAGCCATTACATTTAAATAATGTTTAGAGTTAACTCCAGTGGTGTCGCTAGTGCTGGGCACCCAGGGCACGTGCCCCGGGTCCCAACACCGGTGCCCCGGGTCTCCGGCCCAATCGGGCCGGGGATCCGGGACCCGATCCCTGGCGGTCCGCGGCCACGGCGGCCGCATCTCCGCCAGGGATCCGGGGCCTATCTGGCTGCCCGGCAGGCCCCGTCCCGCCCCCTGGCCTGGGATAGGGCCAGGGGATGGCCACGCCGCTGCCGCCAGCTAGCCTGCTCTGCCGTGCGGCGCAGCTCAGCCTAGCCTGGCCCGGTGCGGCTGTAAGCGGCCGCTGGAGGCTGGGCCCGCGGCCGCAGCCCTGGATCCCCGGCCAGGGACAGGGCCACTGCAGCTGCGGGCTGCTGGCCAGGCCCTGGATCCCTGGCCACGGACGGGGTCGCCGTAGCCACCAGCGGCCAGGCCGGGGATCCGGGGCCCGGCTGGCCATCCGTGGCGGCCCCGTCCCCTGCTGGGGATCCGGGACCCGGCCAGCAGCCCATGGCTGCAGCGGCCCCGTCCCCCGCTGGGGATCCGGGGCCTGGCTGTGGCCGCGGCAGCCCCGTCCCCGGCCGGGGATCCAGGGCCGCAGCCGCGAGTCCGGCTGCACTGGGCTGGGCCAGGCCAGGCTAGGCTAGGCTGAGCCGTGCCGCATGGCAGCGCGGCCCAGCTGGCGACGGCGGCGCTGCGGCCTCCCCCTGGCCCTATCCCGGGCCGGGGGGTGTGGCCTTTTGGCTGGGGGCGGGGCTTGCCCTCCAGGGGCGGGGCTGGGCCCGTGCCCCCGGTCTTTCTCCGCCCCAGCAACGCCCCTGGTAAACTCAATATTTGAGACAATTCTAATGATTCAAGGATTCAATCTTAGTGCTCAAGTTCCTTGTAGCAATAGAGCACCACACCTGCTTACCTAGAAAAGCTTGTATTTCATGTTGAGAAATGATTTCCTGCATTCCTGTAACATTGGAGATGACTATTACATTGTCACAAAGGTGAAAAGTAACTGATGTGTTCAGGAAAACCTAAAGACCCCTTTGTCACTCTGCTTCTTCTGACACCTTTTATATAGCTGTCTACAACAATCTACCCCCTATGTTATGAGAAACCAAATGGTTTGGGCAAGTTCATAAAGCAAGTTACTGGAGAGCTGGGATTTGAATGTTGGTTGTTTTGATGCTCATCTTTTCCTTGTTGCTTGAGTGCCAGTCTACTTAATGGCTAGATATAAAATACACGAATAAAGTATATGAAACTAAATGCTACTGGTAAGATCTTGACCACACAAGTCAGCTGAAGGGAGAAAACAGCATGTTACTACTCACTGGGGAACTTAAATACTACATTCTAACCAGCTAAGTTTAATTAAACAGTATCTCAGCATACTATGGACAATTTGCCTCTCAATTACTTCAACATTATCACTGAGGCTATGCCTACACCTAAAACCTTAGTTTGGACTTGCTTAGTCCTAACTAAGTAGTTCAAAGTCAGTTGGAATAAACATGCTTTTTTAGTTTAAACTAACTTTTTAGTTCAAACTAGCTGTGGTTTTTTTAGTTTGAACTTTTTAGTTTGAACCAAAAAAAGTGGCAAGTTCGAACTAAAAGTTAGTTAGAACTAAAAAAACACATTTAGTTCAAACTGAACGCTAGTCTGAACTTTAGTTCGAACTTGCGTGTCTCCATTGGGCTAATTCGAACTAAAAATGCAAATGAGTTTGAACTAAGCAGTTAGTTTGGACTAACCAGCTGAACTAACTAGTTCAAACTAACTTTTGATTAGTTCAAACTATTTTTTTTTTTTTTTAGTTTGAAGTAGCCAAAGGCTATTGTAGATGGGGTTCGAGTTAGTCTGGACTAAGCTTGCTTAGTCCAGACTATTTTGCTAGCATAGACATAGCCTGAGAGTCGGTAAGTCAGTAAGACAATGGGCTTAATGTACAATTACAGAGCTAAATCTGCATGCCTTTTGCACTTGTTCTTCGATGGTCATCAGTTGTATATGAGTAGCAGTTATAATTATTTTCAGAGCTTGCAGAATTCTTTTTACACACATGGTATAGTCCTGCTACAATGGATTTCAGTGCAAGTCATCCAAATCACTCTAAAAAATGTTTTCTCTCCATGAGCTTGATCCTATTTGGAGCATTAACTTAACATTGAGAGTACTAGTTAGCTACCAAATTGCATGGGTGATTTCTGCCTTTATTAAATGTAGCAGGCTTCTGGCTTGGTTCCTGAGAGGGTCTAAATCTTTGCATATGCCATTTAATTTTTTTCAGAGAACATCATGCTTTTTTTTTTTTTAAAGGTTCATGTCTTCAGTCAAAAACAAGGCTATGAGATTGTGACCTTCCTTAACTTTGTAATCACTATAATTTGAATTTTGAATGTGTAGCTGTAGAGGTCAAGGATAGACTCAGGCACTTACACCATGCCTGGCACTTTCTTGAAGCAAGTAACATGAGTTATCAGTGGTAATTGTCAGAATAATGGATTGGCTAAAACAGTTGGTTTTTCCACTTTTTCTCCAGGGAAGGGTGGGATTTTAACTACATGACTGGAGGGCTTTAGCCACCTGAAGTTGATCAGGGAGTCATGTGACAAAGAGCCAGAAACCTTATTTAAGGGTAGGATCTGTACATCTCTTTCTCTTGCTAGTTGACCACAGACCAACAACAGAAGGACTGCAAGTTAGGAGTGGCCTACCTGACTATCAATGGAGTGGGCCAAAGGGCTCACAAGAGAGGATAAGAATGGAGAGATTGTATAGGCTTCCATCATTTTTCCTAAAGATCTGTAACTCTTGGCTGCTTGAAAAGTAAAATTTATTGTGTCTTAGAAACCCCTGTGCAAGTCTGTCTGTCTTACTTTATTGATCCATGGTCCTCAAAGAGTTAAACTATAATCCAGTGCACTGATGGGAGTTGATTTTTAGGGAGTTTGCCTAAGTGACTGGGGATGCTCAGAAGGCTTCAGACCTGGTTTCAGGGCCTAAGGCAATTGGCTTATATGGGGGGACTCTAGACAAGAGGTCAGCACCTGAACCCTTGGTTGGGTCCCCTTCCAACAGACTGGTGACCATTTACTAAGGAACCCAACCACATTTCTAAGATAGCATTTGTCTTATATTTGCCTAGGATACTTGAATTAGTACGAGTATTAATTCAAGATTCCTTCCAGAATCCCCAGTATACTTTTGAAACAGGGGTTTCAAACACTTGACACTGTACTAGCTTGAATGCTGCACTACAGGTGGCATTCTAAACTCAGAATCCTTAGCAGTAACTGAGTGTACAAAGGAGGCATGGCAGCCTCATGAGATGGGCAGGGAACACCATGCTGCCCCCAGGTGAACGGAGTCTGAAGGCACCTGCCTGACAAGCTGGAAGCAAGGGGCGGGGGGGCAGGAAGTATAAGAACAGGGCCAGGGGGCTCACTTCAGTCCTGGCCACCGAAGGGGAAAGATGACTGCCCATTCACTGCAGAACTCCAACCCTCCCTCTGGCTCGGTGAGGGTGGACGTCTGACCCGGTGCTGGGAAGACTGGCCTGTGCCTCCCATGGCCACTACCCTGAAGGAGGTGCCAGATCCTGGGGGTGTTGGAAGTTCCCTAGGACCGCTGGCCTCGTGGCAGCCTGAACCCTTCCCCAAGCCGCCCAGTCCCCATGCCACAGACCCGCAACTGCCATTCTGCAACTTGGAGGAGCTTCCACTGGCCGAGGAAGAGAATAAAGCCCCTCCAAGCTGTGACCTGTAGGAGCTCCCACTCAGAGAAAACCAGGTGAAGTTGCCCGACCTGCTCCCACCAGACAACTGCACCCAGCCCTATGGTAACTATCCAGAGGAGACCACCAAGAAACACCGCAACCAAATACCACAGAGGGAAGAGGAAGGAGATGACTCCAGGGAGAGGCCCCTCTGGCTTGAAGCCCTGAGGTCTGGGGACCAGGCAGCGTGTTGCAGCCGGGACCCCACTGCCCCGGGACAAAGCTGGCCTCCCTGACTAGGGCCCTAAGCTGGGACACAGTGGAGCAGGGAGAGCTTGTGCCCATGCCTCCTCCTTCCCCCAGGTGAGGGAAACCTTCTGCCAGTTCCTGCCTTGAGGCCAGTTGTCAACCGGACCAGTGAGGGCACTTGTACCTCAAACCAGAAACTTGCTGTGTTTGTTAGCCCCACCTGAGGGCCAGAGACTTGTTCTGCACCTGGCCCCTAAGAACCAAGGGGAGGGCAGGGCAAAGGGAGCCAGGCCTTGTAAGGGATGGGGCCGCTTCTTTACACTGGGAATGGCTGACCTACCAAGTCTCCTGTTTTTACTGGGTGTTTGAATCCCCTGGGCAACTGGAAGTGGGAGAGAGCATAGAGGCTAGGGGCATACGCTAGTAGAATATCTCATCCTCATTTCCAGTCAGAAGTCTTCAAAGCATAGAGTTTATGGCAGGAGTGTCCAAACTTACTGACTCCCTCAGAACATTCCTACATGTTGGGCAGAGTCTACAGGGCAGAAGCTCCAAGTTCACCATCTCAATCCCTGAGGCAGAGAAGGCGGAGCATGGGTGGCTCTGAGAGTCTTACTTTAACTGTAAAAGAGTGGCTCACGAGCCAGTTTGGTTTATAGTATGAACGTGTGGGTGGCTAGTGAGGTGGTAGAGTGCCTTCAGCTAGCTGCAGGAAGTTGGGACTTCTGAGCAGAGCTGAGGCTTTGGGAAAAGAAACAAGAGAAGAGCCAACAACAGTGGCAGAGCTGACTCTGGAGATGACCTCCTTGATTATAGCTCCAATGGAGCTGGTCAGTGGGTCTAAAACAGACCCCCCCCCCCCAAGAGATGACCAATTTTTAGGGTGATAGTCTGGATTTTGGAACATGGGGATCCAGTTCCCTGCTCCACCCTAGGCTTCTTGTGTGACACTGGGCAAGTCACTTGGTCTCTCTGTGAGCCTCAGTTCTCTGTCTGCAAAAGAAGGATACTAGCACTTCCATATGTCACAAGAGTGTTGTAAGGGTAAATATATTAAACAGTCTGAACTCTTCAGGTGTTACTGTAATGGGGGCCATATAAGTATTTTAGGTAGCTAAAATCTGACAGGACTGATGGATGGGCAAAACTCTGACATGCCTTATTGAAATACACAAACAAAACCCTGGGCCCATAAGACTGTAAGCATATGAAAGCCAAACAGAGGGGAGCTCCCTCACCTACACCCATAAATGTCACTTGATGCAGGGGAGCTTGTAACTTTAAAACTTGAAGGCATTTAAATGTCCAATATATTTACTTATTTCTAATTGTCTTAAGTAGCATGTCTGTCATATTATTAGCACAACTAATACTCTGGTAAGTGCTTCTAATAGGAATAGACTAGATATAAAATTATTAAAAATATGGTGATGTATGGTCATGAAATATTCAAATAGCCATTGAATCATTTTCATTAGATCTCCTGATTTCAAGCCTTCAACCTTAACAGGTCTAGGTGGGCTACTGTGATCCCTCCAGTGGTTAAAGTAAGGGGGAATGCACTGGAACACCACAAATTTTAAGGGCCAGCATTCTGGGGCCCCTAAAATAGAATAATGGGGTGGAACGCAGCATTCTGGTGTGTTCCCCTTCCAGTGTTTCCTGTAGGCTGCATGGGTGGGTGGGGATGCAGCCTGTTGCTTACCCATCCAGGGAACACTGCCAGGTTGGCCCTGCCCCAGGCTGGGCCTAGGAGTTTTTAAATCTCGGGGTGGGAGCAGCAGCCTCTAGCATGGTTGCTCCAGTGGCCAGGTAAGGGGACCTTGGGTGGGGGACTCAGACTTGGGAATGGGCAGCCACTGGGGAAAGGAAGTGGAGAGGGGTCAGCCCAGGGCAGTAGGGGAAGCCAGCGGCAGGGCTGGGGGTTAGGGAAGGGGTTGGGTGACCACATGGAGCCAGCGGCATGATGGGGAGATTAGGGAAGGGCTCAGGGAAGAGGGGGAAGCTAGCAGCAGGACAGGGGGGTGGGGTGACTCGGGAGTGGGAGAAGCCAGCAGCAGGGCAGGGGGGCTTGGGAGGGGGTTGGGGTGACTCAGGAGCAGGGGAAGCCAGTGACAGGGCGGGGGTGTTAGGGAAGGGGTTGGGGAAATTTGGGGGACTGTGGGGGGCCAGCAGTGGGTTGGGGGGGTTACAGAAGGGCTCAGGGGAGCGGGGGATTCTAGCAACGGGGCGGGGGTTTAGGAATGGGATTGGGGTGACTCGGGGGACCAGGGGAAGTCAGGGTAGGGGATTAGGGAAGGCGTCGGGATGACCTGGGGCGGGGGGGCTGCTAGCAGTGGGGCAGGGGGGGTGGGGAGGGGGTTGGGGTGACTCGGGCACAAACAGTGATGGGTAAATCACAAAGACATCAAAATTCTGGTTCGGTTCATATGCATCTTAAGTCTGCAACACTGCCTTGCAAATCTCCTAGTAAATACAACCCACAAGGCTTCTGGTTATTTTGGTTCCCATCTGCCTTTCTAGAGCCTAATATGGCGCCACCCCCACAGTATCTGCACACCTCCCTGACAGTAATGAATTAAGTTTCAGACCTCCTTTGTGGGTTACGGGGGAATAGAGACAAGGGGACTGAAGTGGGCTGGGGAGATGTGGAGAGGATTGGGGGGGCTGAAGGGGGTCGAGTGAAGACTGGGAACGTGGGGGGTTAGGAGGGCTGGAGTGGGGACTTGGGGGCAGGGAGCTTTGGGAATGGGGATGGGGTCTGAGGAGGACATGAGGAAGGAGAGGCCTAATGTGGGCACTAGTGGACAAGGTTGGGGTGATGATGTGGATTTGAAGCTGTGCTTCATTTGTGAGGCCAGAGCTGGTGGGACTCAAAAATGCCAACCTGGGCTCGAGCCCACACATGCATGAAGAGGGCCCGAACAATACGGGAAGGGGGCCTGGAGATTAGGAGGGTTCCAAGGCCTGTCAAATTATACTTCAACCACTGGATTCCTCTGAACAGAGGACCCAAAAGGTTCATTTCTTTTTGATTTTCTTTGAAAAATCCAATTGTCTTCTATGGATTTTATTTATTATTAAATACATTTTGTAACAGTGTGTAAACAGCCTCAGGAAGACAACAGAACTAAAGACAGTCAAATTTCCTGCCAATGCTATCGGTTGCACCTCTTTAAACTGAAGGAAGATCCACAAAGCTGCTGAACAAAGCAGAATATTTTTCTGTAGCTCCTATGATCAGGAGTTAGTTAAGCACTCCTCTGTTATTTCCTCTGCAGGACCAAGCTATTTAAATTCTTAGCAGGATCAAGCCCTCAGGGACTGTGACACTAGCCAGACTGTAATTTAGAAATGGAGAAAACTTCACCAATCTCAGTTCACGGACACATTCTACGTTAGTTTGTATATATAAATAGTTTATATGAAGTGAGACAAAAATGTAAAATGACAGATATAACAAAGTCTGCAAGATACTCTCAGGTTCTGCTCTTGCATGCCTGAACAAATTCTATACATGTATTTGAATCCTGTCTCTTTTTAATAACTATCATTAAGCAATTGCTGTGTTTGAGCTTTCTAATGCTGCCATTAAAATATAAATGAAACACCCAGTGAAATAAGAGAATAAGAATTTCTAAATGCATTTTATTCTAGAAATCAGACTTAAAAATTTTAGTGGAGCAAATAACCTGGTTTCTTTCTTCCTTTAGACTCCTCTTCTCCTCCCAAACGCACACACTTTTTCTTACTCAAGTTTAGAAATGTTTGGAAGAGAATAACTATATATTAAATCTTTAAAAATTAAAAGTGCTGATATTAGTTTTAAGTTCTTCTGTTTAATGACAAATATTTCAGCTAAACATTTTATTAGAGCACTCTATCTTATTTGTTTAAAAGTGGCATTATGTAATACAACTCATATTTCTTGGTTTCACTAGCCAGAAAATCAAATTAATATTTAACACGCATGGTAAATAAAACACACCCCATAATTTAAACTGAAGAACGAACATTATTTTCCTACCAAAATGCTCCATAAAAGTTGAGGCTAACACACATAATCACTTTTGATACTATTTTTATGGATCTTTTCTAGCTCATGCTATTACATACATAATGTATTTGTGACTGACTGTATGTATCTTCAAAGGGAAGCTAACACTGTAACCAGAGATGGGCTAACGATCCAAAAATTTTAGAGTGGAAAGCTTAATTTGGTAGTTTCTACTTACATATTATGTATGTTGTGAGAGATGAATTATGATTAGACTCAGTACCTCAAAACTAAGCATTTTTCTGTAAAGCTGACTGAAGTTCAAACCAACTGCAGCTGAAATCAGTGTATCGATTTCTGTTGATGTCAGAGGAAAATGATTTAACCCCTACTGGGATTTCTCCAGTTAACATAAAAGACCTTTGTAGAACTATTAAAGGGAAACAATCTCACTTAGTTGAGTTAATCTATGAAATTTAGTGACACAGGGATCTTTTTCATTGGCTACCACTCTTTCTACATGTTGATCTAGGTTCTTGTCCTTATTCTCAAAGATGAAGATAAGCTGAAGCTGGGAGAATTTACTTTATGATGTTCAGAAACTACGGTAATTAGTGCTCTAGAAACAACTTACTGAAAGAAGTTAGATAAGTGACTTGCCCAAGATCACATTGCAAATGAACATCAATATTGAAAAAATATGCCAGGTTTTGCAGCTTCAAATCCAAACACTCTTACCCATCCCTATTATTCTTATATATGGCATTCCATAATTGTCCAAGTGTATTGTAGAGTTTTATTCCACTTCCTGTCAAGCAATACGTGTTGGCTACCATTTGAGGCAGCGTCATAGATATGACAGCCAGTGGTCTGATCTAGTGTGGCAATTCTAGTGGTCTCAAACCCAGGTAGAAGTTTTCCGAAGAGAGCCTTAATTAGCGTGTCTTGAAGAAACAAAGGACATGGAAGTGCTAACATTAGGTAGTCTCTTTAAATCATTATTTTGAGAGGTAATAGAACTTAGGGGGAATAAAACTTTGTGATGACTTCTGTTCATCAGAAAAAAACTCACTACAACGATAGCTTCCTGATTCAGAATAGTAAGTATCTCCTCCAATAATAACACAGAAGGGTTCAATTTACTTTAATTTTGAGTAATCTTAGGAAGTTTAATCAATTCTGGAATAAAGGTACACATTGTCTCTCCTTCCTTGATATACCAGTTGTGTGGTTCTGATGTATTTGCCTATTGCACCTCTTGATTCTTAGTAAATTACATATCAAAGATGTCTGCTTTCAAGATGTACCAGGCAGTAACAAAAATGTAATTTGATCAATTAGCTTACCAAATCTCTTTCATCAGCAGGTTTCCCCACACCAAAAACTGTTGTTACCTCTTACTCTGTCATAAAGCGAAATGAAATATTCCGAAGGCATATGTCTGTCTAATAATCAATGGCTGTATTTATTGAGCTAAATTTCAAAATGGACCTCAGTCAAACCTCTTACTTACTTGCAAAATTAATGTAATTAATTATACTTTACTGTATTGACTACCTGATTTTGTGTCTGCAAATCAGATAATCAGGTGGACAAATACAGTCATTTAAACTGAGAGTTAACTGCAGGCATAAAAATAAAAAGCACAACTAATTATAGTCTGTCTTTCAAACTCAGACCATTCATATCTGTCTGTACTGATTCTGCATCAGTCTGATGGTACGACTCATTTCTTCTTGCGAGACGCACACTGTCATCATTTCACAATGCAAAATATCTTGGGCTATGTCTACTCCAGAGGGCTCAGGTAAGTTGACTTAATAAGGCCAATTTAAAGTCGACTTTAGAAAGTCGGCTTAAACAAATGGGGCCTCTCTAAGTCAGCTTAATAAAGTCGACTTAAGTGGCTCTCCTGCCTTAATTCGACTTTATTAAGTTGACTTTAATGGCCACATTTTGTTAAGTTGACTCAATAAAGTCAACTTAACCCTTAAAGTTAACTTTAAGGGTGAGAGTTATTAAGCTGACTTAAGCAAGTGCATAAGTCAACTTAATGAGCTCCAAATGCGGCCCTGGAGTTGCTTAAGTCGTCTTAAGCCTCCAGTGCAGACATACGCTTGGAGGTTAACCTAGCATTATTCATAGAAGCTTGAAATGGCATGGATGGAGTAATATACAGAGAGTTCAGTATGTTAATGATGGTATTTGGTTACAGTGATAAGGAAAAGAGAGTAAGGTTATTAAATAAGATTTAAGCTGGGAATCTTATCCAGTGGCCTCTGCTGAGCTTTTCCTGAGACAGACCAGTCTGCTACAAATACCAGTCTGAACACACCTGCAGGAGGTAGGGAGAAAAAGCATGGAACTTGAACTGTAGATGTGCTGTCAGTCTATTTTTTATGCTGATCTTTCTTTTGTGAGTTGTAAAGTATGAGAGAGAGAAAGCTCATTTATGGAAGGTCTATTTCTTGGGGAACTTCTACAGAGCTTTTTTATATATATTTATTTCTCTCTGCTACAAGACATCTATTACTCTGGATAGGCTTGTCTGTCAGAGTCAGAAGCCATGGCTTTTCACACTTTGCACAGCTCAGGACACTCCAGATACCATATATTCTGCTGGATCAGGTCTTGCATATCAATATGCTAGTCACTTGAATCTTATGTAACGTAATAATGTAAGATACTCCAATAAAAATAATTTAACAATATTTTTTACTACAAAACATCATGGTTATTACTTAATTTATTCTCTCTTCAGAATTTTATGACTGATCCCCAGTTCTAGTACTTTACTTTCTGTGTATTTGTGGAGCAATGAGTGGGAAGTGTATATGTATAAATAGCAAAAGACTAGATGTAAGTGTGACGTGTACAACCGAGAAAAAGTAGAGAAACCAAACTAAAAAGTACATAGCAAAATATTTAATAATAAAATATAACTATCATTAATACTAATAATCAACAGCTACAGGACAATTCATGATTTGTCATAGATAATTGATACAGTTTATTGTTGACCTAAGATATACTAATATGTGAGACTAGTACTTGCTTATGTGCTAGTATAATTATTTATAGTGATTCTCACATGTATAGGGCTACATCATACATTAACAATTACTGGCATTCATGTGTGTGTGTGCATTCCACACCACAGTATTTCCTGTTAAACTTTACTTTAGGTGGAATCAAACACTATACGCTAGGATTTTCCAAGAGGCCTAAGGAAACTTAAATTGCAGTCAGAAAACTAACTTCTTTAGGCCTCTTCGAAAATTTCCGCTTAAGGTATTATAATATGAACATTTTAAAAAAAGTAATGCTTACCAAATTAATTTGTATAGTGTTTTCCCAGTCCTTTTCATTATTCACTCCAGCATTATTAACCACAATATCCAGCCTTCCAAAATGTTCAACTGTTTTTTTAAAAGCACCTATAGTAAAATCCAAGGGAGAAAATTCCTTAGTGGTCTTTTTTTTCCCATATATTTTAAATAATACAAATAGAATGCAAATCATGATATTTTCTACCCTACCCAAAGTGTGTTAATTCATTTTTAAACAGTTAATGTTAAATACATACTTTGTTAATGTTTAACAAATACAGCAAAGTATCTCTTTAACAATATTAACAGTAATGCTACTTAAACTGTTAATGGAGGTAGAACAGTCCAACAGCTTTTCACTCACTCAGCACCATTTAAAGTCCAGTCTTTATGGCTTGACCTTCCATTAGGTTGTGGGTATTCAAGGAATTCAGGATCTGAGCCCATCTATGTATCTTTACAATAAAAGAAAAACTTCACAGTCTAAAATATTCATGACTGTGTTCAAATTCAATTGATTTTAAGAAATTACTTAATGTTGTAATTAATAAATATTGTAAATGTTTAAACTATCAGTAATTCACTGTATTCCTTGACGAATTGTGCCAATTTGTGAATAATTTGATGTATACCCTATATATAAAGTTACTGAATCATTGCCTCCCAATTTCAATCTCATTCCTTTTCTTCTTGAAAAATTACCTCCACAGTTTGTGTACATCATTCAGAATTAAAATTAATGGACCAGATTCTCAGATTCTTATTCCAGATTCTTCCAAGCTTAGAACAATGTGGGTAAGTATGGACTTCCACAAGTGGCTTATAGACACTTTTCTGGGTCCCTAAAGGTGGCAATGTTTTCAGAATAACAAGCTTACAATACTTTCATGGTGACTGTTGTATCAGAGAGAAAATTTCACTTTGTCTGACAAAGTGGGATTTTCTCCAACAAAAGCTCATGCAATAAATAAATTTGTTAGTTTTTTAAGTGCCACAGGACTCCTTGTTTGTTTTTTTTGAACTAGACTAACATAGCTACCCCTCTGGAATTTGTTTTACTAGAGTTGCAAAATACTCAAAACCAAAACTGCATTAAAAAAAGGAAGTGTGCAGATGTTTGTACTGCTAGAATCTGACTCAACAGCAACGTATGCATTATGTCCCAGCAATTTACAGTTCTTAAGGGATTTATCATGAAACACTGAACAAGTGTCATTAACATTCTCTTTGAACAAAAACACAGCTTTGAGCAAAACAAACAAGGAGTCTGGTGGCACTTTTAAAAACTAACAAGACTGACATGACTACCCTTTGGAACTTGTCATTATGCAAAACAGCTTTGAGCAGTCTCTCTCTCTCTCTCTCTCTCTTTTTTTTTTCTCTCAAAGCATTGTTCATCACATTGAATACTTGTTCCATTAAAGTTTTTCCTGTGGCAAACATCAAACGAATAGTACATAGCAAAAATATCTTGAATTACAATATTGTAATAAAAGAATAACTTGATTAAATGAAACAAGGAGTCCTGTGGCACTTTTAAGGACTAACAGATTTATTTATCAAATGAGCTTTCATGGGAGAAATCCTACTTTGTCAGATGCTTTGAAAATGAATTACAGATTGGGGGGACAATAAATGGAGGGAAGTGTAAGTCATGGGAACAGGTCACACTGTAATAGCAAACCAAAACAATTGTAAAGATTCAAACACTGGGAAACAGCATACATAGGAAGATGAGGTTAAATCACCTGTTGTAATGTGAGAAAAAAACAATGTCCTGAATAAGACCTGAAGCAGTGCAACTGAATTTGCAAAGGAATTCAATTTCCCTAGCTTCTCTTTGAAGCCTTGATTTAGTTAATTTTAGTATTCATTTGTGTGAGCACAGCAATTAACAAATCGCTAATGGAGTGATCACGAAGACTGAAATGCTGACCCACTGGTTTTAGTTTGTTATGGCTTCTGATGTCAGTTTTGTGCCCACTAATTCTTTTGTCCTATTTATCCAATATATATGGCAGAAGGGCATTTCTTGCACATGATGGCAAAAATCACATTGGTGGATGAACCTGTGAATGAGCCTGTGATGGAGTAGCTGGTATTATTAGGTCCTGTAATAGTGTCTTTTGTGCAAAGATGTGGGCAATGTTGGTAGCATAGTTTTTTGCAAGGATATGTGCCACGGCAACACCCAAAGTGTGCCGCGGGCATCCACGAGAGCTGGAGTTAAAGTTTCCTCCCTGCTCAGCTCAGCCACATGGACTATACAGGCCTGGGAAAAGGCAGGGGTTAAAGTAAGAGGGAAGGTACCGGAACACAGTTCTGGGACCCCCTATTTTTAGGCAGGCAGCCTTCTAGCCCCCCTATAAATAGAGGAAGGCACCGGAATGCAGAGTTCTAGGGGTCCCCCTAAAAATAGCACAAGCAGCCAGAAAGCAGTTTCCGGTGGCTCTACCTTATGGCCAGCCAGCAGATTGCTGCGAGAGGCCAGGAGTGTGTGAATCTCCCCCTGCAGGGTGGAGCAGCTCCTGTCAGGCAGCTTGCAAACAGCCCACGTAAGGGCTGGGGGGGGGGGAGAGCTGCTGGGGGTTGTGTGGGGTTGGTGTGTATGTGTAGCAGAGGTGGGTGGGAGTGTCTGTGTAGCACAGGGTATGTAGCTGAGGTTGTGGGGTGGCTGTTTGGTTGGGGGTGTATGTAGCTGGGGGGGTGCCTGTGTGTGTGGGGTGTAGCTGGGGGCTGGAGGCCTAGTTCTGACCCCTGCAGTGATGGGAGAGTCCATCGCAGGCAGGAGGAGGCTGGGGGAGGAGAGGATGGGACGCATTGGGGTAGGAGGGAGCAGCAGTGGGGTAAGGATTTGCCCTGGGTGGCAGGGAGCCACTGTGGGGAAGGGGAGAAGTTAGGCTCCCCTGCCCTACCTTCCCATTCTCCAGGTTCCCCCTGCCCCCCGCCGCCACAAAGCCACGCTTGTTCTTCCTTCCTCTCCCCTCTCTTGCCACCCTTGTGCCGTTCCCCACATGGCTGCCCTTGTCCTCTTTTGCTCCCAACACTCACTCCTGCCACTGCACAAGACTCCTGACTTCCCCTGTTTTGCCACCCCTGCTCTGTCACCCCTACTACTCCACATAGCAGCATTTCCAAAACACTCTGCCATGGTTTATGAATACTCATAAGTAATTTGTTATTTTGCATACTCATGAGTTTTTTAATGGTGGTGTGCCTTGAAAAATTTGAAGGTATCAAGGTGTGCCACAGCAGAGAAAAGGTTGGGAATCACTGCTATAATGGTTCTGTTAGGTCTGTAGTTGCTGGTAAGTATCTATTTAAGGTTGGGGGCTATCTGTGAGGAGAGATCTGTCTCCCAAGGCTGGAGAGAGTGAGGGATCATCTTGTAGAATAGGCTGTAGATCCCTGAGGATCTGTTGTAGAGGTCTGACTTGAGGGCTGTAGGTGATGACTAGTGGTGTTCTGTTGTTTTCATTCTTGGGCTTCTCCTGTAGTAGCTGACTTCAGGGTACCTGCCTGGCTCTGTCAGTCTGTTTCTTCAGTTCCTCAACTGGGTATTGTAGTTTTAAGAATGCTTGATAGAGATCCTGAAGGTGTTTTTCTCTATCTGAGGGATCAGAGCAAATCATAGAATCATAGTGTTAGAAGGGACCTCATGAGGTCAACTTGTTCAACCCCTTGCCAAAAAAGGAGGACCACTCTTACTAAATTATCCCAGCCAGGGTTTTGTTTAACCGAGCCTTAAATATCTCCAAAGATGGAGATTCCACCACTTCCCTAGGTAGCCCATTCCAATGCTTCACCACCCTCCTGGCAAGAAAGTTTTTCCTAATATCCAGCCTCCACCTCCCCAGTTGCAACTTGAAGCCATTGCTCCTTGTTCTGTCCTCTGTCACTACTGAGAACAGCCAAGCTCACTCCATCTTGGACGATCCATTCAAGTAGCTGAAGACTGCTATCAAGCCCCGCCTCAGTCTTCTCTTCTGCGGGCTAAATAAGCCTAGTTCCTTCAGTCTCTCTTCATAGGTCTTGACCTCCGGCCCCTTGATTATTTTTTTGCCCTCTGCTTGTCTCTTTCTAATTTGTCCACATCCTTTTTGTAGTGGGGAGCCCAACACTGGACGAAGTATTCCAGATGTGGCCTCACCAGTGTTGAATAGAGGGGAACGATCACATCCCTCGATCTGCTGGAAACATTTCTACTGATACAGCCCAGTATACGATTGGCTTTTTTGGCAGCAAGAGTACACTGCTGACTCATATCCAGCTTCCCATCCATCATGACCCCAGATCCTTTTCTACAGTGCTGCTACTTAGCTGATCGCTCCCCAGCCTGTAACAGTGCACGGGGATTTTCCATCCCAAGTGCAGGACTTTGCACTTGTCCTTGTTGAACCTCATGAGATTTCTATTGGCCCACTGCTCCAATTTGTCTAGGTCTCCCTGAATCCTGTCCCTGATGCGGTTATATCTTAGGGCTTGGCTGTAGACAATGGATTGTATGGTGCATTTAGGATGCAAGCTCAAGGGACGTAGGTAACGATAACAAACGGCAGGTTTTCAGTATAGAGTGGTGCTTCTGTGTTCATCCCTAATTTGTACTGTAGTGTCCAAAAAGTGGATCTCCTGTGTGGAGTGTTCCAGGCTAAGTTTAATATTGGAGTGGAAATTGTTGAAATCTCTATGAAAATCTTCAAGGGCATCCCTTTCCATGGGTCCCGATGATGAAGATGTCATCAATGTAGTGTAAGTAGAGGAGACATGCTATAAGATGAGACTTGAGGAAACATTGTTCTAAGTCAGCCATAAAAATGTTGGCACATTGTGGGGCGATGGGGGTACCCATAGCAGTGCTGCTGACTTGAAGGTCTAGATTATCTTCAGATCTGAAATGGTTGTGGGTAAGTACAAGGTCACAAAGTTCAGCCACAAGGTGTGTGTGCTGTGGCATCATCTGGGATGGTTCTTCTAATAGCCTGCAATCCATTCTTTTGTGGGATGTTGGTATAAAGATTCAATTGCACTGCTTCAGGTCTTAATCGGGACATTGTTTTTTTCTCACATCACAACAGATGATCTGACCTCATCTTCCTCTGTATGCTGTTTCCCAGTGTTTGAATCTTAACAAAACTATTTTGATTTGCTGTTACAGTGTGACCTGTTCCCATGACTTACACTTCCCTGCATTTATCTTCCTCTCATTCTGTAATCACCCTTATCTTCAAAGCATCTGATGAAGTGGGATTTTCTCCCATGAAAGCTCATGCGATAAATAAATCTGTTAGTCTTAAAAAGTGCCCCAGGACTCCTTGTTTGTTTTGCTGAACTAGACTAACATGGCTACCCTTTGGATCTTGATTAAAAGAAAATCCAAAACTTATCAGATATCTTGAAAGACAGTGTTGAGATACAGCGACATTGTAGTACCCAAAATTACAACACTTTGTTGCTATACCTCCTTTCCCCTGGCCACACCCCTCAGTGGAATGGATGCAGTGCTCCCAAAGCCATATTTGTGTCACCTATCTCCTATATCAGGGGAATCACCAGGTGTTAGGCTAAAGTCTTCAGAGCACTGCATGGCAACTTTAGAAGTAGGATATGGTCCACTCATTGTTTCAAAACACAAGACACACATGTTAAAAACAGCTAAAAGTGAAGATTGAATTCGTCTAACTTCCCTTGCCTTTCAGATTCCGAAGGGGCAGCTGCAGTAGTCTAGTTCAGCAAAACAAACAAGGAGTCCTGTGGCACTTATAAAGACTAACAAATTTATGTATCGTATGAGCTTTCATTCAAGAAATCCGGCTTCATCAGATGCTTTGAAGGTGAGGAACTTACAGAATGGGTGGAAAATAAATGCAGGGTCATGTAAGTCATAGGATCAGATCAGACTGTTACTCCTACGAAAGCTCATGTGAAAAATAAAAATTTACTAGTCTTTAAAAGTAACACAGGACTCCTTGTTCATTTTGCTGAGTCAGAGCATGACCTGATCCTATGACTTACACTTCCATGCATTTATTTTCCTCCCATTCTGTAAGTTCCCCATCTTCAAAACATCTGATGAAGTGGGATTTTCTTCCATGAAAGCTCATGCAATAAATAAATTTGTTATTCTCTAAAAGTGGCACAGGACTCCTTGTTTGTTTTGCCTTTCAGAATTAGTGATATTTTCCTTCACTATAATGTTCTGATATTTTAGGGCTCTATTTTTACTTTTCTGTCTTCTCTGTTTTGTGTTAATTGCTACTTTGTTCTTCAATCTCTGAACCTAACATTCACTAATCATGTTTCTCTTACTTCCTTAGGGGCCCAATCTGGCACTATCAAAGTGAATTTAAGTTCTTTTACTTCAGTGGGATCAGAACTGGTCTTTCAGGGCATGCAGAATCAATGCAGTTTTGTGAATGCAGGATCAGGCCCTTAATTAGATCTCAGTTTCAGAACTTAGCTTTATGCTTCACTTATTTTTCACCCTACTGTCTATAGAAATGTGGCTCCAGTAACATGGTCCTTGACACCTACGATTCAAAATACTGTGTCAAAAAAGAAAAAAAAAACCCACCCCGAACAACTTTTGGCTTATTCCAAATGATCTGTGTATTATTCCTAGAACTGTACAAATCATCTTGACCACACTGGGAAAAGAGTAAAATACTTTTCAACTGTTTAGACTGAGGTGCTGAAAAATGTTTATTAGCTTATGTAGTCTATTGCTGGCAACAGGTTTGTCCACTCACAGTGAATTCACATCTGTTTAGAGTCCTGTCACAGAGTGGCACTAGCCCTTTAAGAGGAAGCTGGGTCAGCTCATGCCTGTGCTTGGTCAGAGTATGCTTTAAAAAGAGGGTAGGCTGGCCTGGGAAAGGGAAAGGCCCAGTAATTTTGGACTGTGAGAGTCCCTGAAGAGGAGAGATAGTGAGAACTTGAGAGAAACTGTTTTGAAAAAGTGCATCTGGGGAGAAAAGCACCGGATAGCAGTGCACAGGGTACAGGAGCAGGAACAGCATATTTGCCAACAACATCTGGTAAGGAAGGCAGTGAAAACCTGAGAGGTAAAGGGGAAGAGTCTCCTCTATGTAAAAGCCAGGGTGAACTGAATAATTGGTTTTTGTGTGTCTGGGTAAGAAAACTGCTTTGAGAGACTCTGGGCGCAGCTGCATCTTTGAGAGGTAGGGAGACCTGCCTTTTTTTTTTTCCATATGAAAAAGAAACCTCATTAGTATTGTGATAATTAGTAATTAATAATAATTAATATTGATTTATTGTGCATACACATCCATGTGACCAATCTTCATGGGACTGTATATAATAGGGGTGGCCAAACTTATGGAACTCAAGAGCCACACAAGTTGATTATTAAACCTTCAAGAGCTGCAGTGAGGCATATAGCCATATACTTTCACCTACTAAATTGATTTGCTGGCATTCTTCCATGAGCCACACTTTTTCATTCACGAGCCACATGTGGCTCCCGAGCCACAGTTTGGCCACGCCTGGTATATAATATAAAATACCACCTCTTGAAAAATATAAGCACATTAAAACAAACAAGAGGAACAAACTTAAAAAGAAAGGGGTATGAAAAGCAGTGGAAGGTGGGTATGAATGCAGATGAAGGGTGATCATTCCAAAAGGGGAAAATGGTTTTAGGATGATCTTTCAAAAGTAGGTTACAACTAGATAAATCAGCTGTCTTGTGGAGAGACAGCTCCTCGCTGCTGAACTTTGCACAGCAAAAAGTACAACCATGATGTGACTGCATATGATAGTAGGACTCTGAACAGTGCGCAGTGAGATTGCCGATTGTGTCCTTGACCCAACAACTTGTTTCGTAGAGGCAGAAATATATCCATACAGAGATCCAGTGAAGTGGCACAGGGATTTGCCCCCAATGAACAAGTTGCAGCATCAAGACAACTGTCAGTAAAAAGCTTACAGAGTAGGTAGCAATAAGCTTTAAAACTAACAGCCAATTAAAATTAATTGATCAACATGATAGGCAATCATTTGATACCATTTATGAGGCAGAAGGCAGAAACTGTGTGTTTATATCAAGCCTGACGTAATTTCCCATGGAAAGAGCATTAACAAAACCAAAACCCATGAAAGGAGTTCAAAACTGACCGGGTTCTCTATCTAACTCACTGCCTCTGAATGAAACTGTACAAACATTCATGGGTTGTTGTGGTTATTATGAAATGTTTGTGAGATGTCTATTGGGTAATGCTCCATAAAAAGTAAATGCTATATAGAGGCCAGTAGAGAATGGGATGAATTCCAAAATGAGAATATGCACAAAAATCACAAATGACAAGAGTTCACTGCTCTTTCTCCACAATGGTCTGAATTAAATTTTAAAGAGCCATATTATAAATTACATCTTAGCTTAAAGAGCAATATTTCATCTTCAGCATTTAAGGCTAGGCTTCACTCTGAACAGCAAAGTTAATTCAGACTAGCTCCACTGTACTGCATGGTATCTCCTGCAGATCACACAGAGCCGACCCTATCACTGTCACGTTGAGAAAATGCATCTCTGAGTCTGTCAGAAAGCTTGCTTAAACATAAAGCTCTGTACTTTAAAGTTTTTAATAGGTTATTTATAAAAGAGCCCTTATTTTATGCAGAAGCTCTCTTCTAAAATACCGACTTCCGTGTCCTTTCTTTACAATACAGCAAGTGACAGCAAAAACACACACACTAGTCCAGCGATGTCAAACTTGGGGTTGGGACCCAGTATTGGTTCGCAGACCCTCAAGTGCTGAGCGGCAGCACCGCTGCCAGCAGATGTAATTGCTGGGTCGCGGCTATAAATGCTTTTTATCAACTGGGTCCGGAGGAAAAAAGTTTGAAAAACACTGCACTAGTCCTAGTATTTCCTCTCTGCAGCGGTAAGAGAGGGCTCCTACTTGAGTCACACTTGCAAGTGATGGGAGAAAACAGGCTGCCCTCCAGAAACCTTAATTGCACCGTGACAGGTTCAGCAGCCCCGGCGCTTTTCAGGTGGCTGCCTGCAATGCCGCCAGTCTCTCTCTTTACCTTGCAGTTGCTCCTGATCGGTAACATCGCACTGGATGAAGAGCGTCCTCTGAGCTTCAAACTGCTCGTCCAGCGCAGCTTTGCTCTCCTGGCCCGCTTGCAGGTTCCGGTCCAAGAGAGCCACCTGGGCGAGGAGGAGAGGGGGTGAGGCGCGGCAGCGGGCCGAAGGCGGCCCCGCAGGGCGCGCCACGTGTCTGTGGCCCCCGCGGCGCCGGGGGAAGGGGGAGCAGCAGGGAGCCGGGCCCGGGCGGCTGCGCCTGGGCGCGCGCCGCGCTCGCCCGTCCCCGGGGGCCACGCGCTCACCTTGGCGCCCTTCTCCAGCAGCGCCTGCACAAAGGCTCTGCCGATGCCCTGCGCCGCGCCGGTCACCAGCGCCACTTTGCCATTCACGTGCATGCTCGCAGCTCGCCCAAGGCTGCGCTTCGCCGGCTATTTATACAGTCCCCGGCTCCGGGCTCTCCCCTCCCCGCCCGGCCTCCGCGGGGAGCCCAGCTCCGTGTCACCTGCTCCGAAGTGCACTCCCTCTCCCGCCCCCCGCGGCTCGCTCGTGGGCAGCCGGCCCCCTTGGAGCCCGGGAGCGACACGGCTCTGCGCTCTCGGCTCCCCCCGCAAGCAAACAAAAGCCTGAGCAGCCCACCCTGGGGACGGGTCGCGCCGGCCCCATGGCGTGGGAAGCAGTGGAAGGGTTTTGATAAGGGCTCTTGGCGGCGGCTGAAGTTTTGCACGCCTTGCTTGGCCCAGCTCGTATCGGCAGCAGGGGCGAGCACTGCGAAACCAGCCTCGGATCCAAGATCAACAAGGCGGAGTCTCCGCTCTGGCTCCTGAGTGCCTTGCTGAGCCCCTGCAGGCTTCCCCGCTTGCTGACAGCTGCTTGAGGGAATCTCCCTGCGCCTGCTCACAGCTCCTGGGGGCTCCTCCCGAACCGTAGGGGCCACGTGGCTTCCACTGCTGTCAGGTTATGGAGGAGGAATAATAAGTAAATAAATCGGCCATAATCGATGGCAAAATGGGCAGCAGCCGTGATTAATTTTGTTAAAGAATTCATTGATGAAGTGCTGCCTGC
Organism: Podocnemis expansa; assembly: GCA_007922195.1. NCBI lineage: Eukaryota > Metazoa > Chordata > Testudines > Podocnemididae > Podocnemis > Podocnemis expansa. The sequence continues at coordinate 13,712,707 of ML681966.1, read as the reverse complement.
CCTTCCGCTGCGGACAGGGCTGTCTGAACAGTTATAGAATGAGTTAACACAAACCTGAAATAAAATACCTCTGAATAAATACAGTGCTGCAAAGTCAGCCTGAGCATCCTTTGGGAATTGGATCGAATCACAGGGTTGGAAGGGACCTCATAAGATAATAGGGTCCAACCCCTGGGGCTTGAACCCAGGCCCTCCTGTATGTTAATTAAGTAGAGGTGCTAGCCCTACACTGTTTGCAGCTGCTCTTAAATAGCGAGGCAAATTCATGGCTGCGGTAACTGCCAGTGAGTCAAAATATGCACCCCAGGAATGAATTTGTTTTGCATCAGGGGTCTCAAACATGCGGCCCACGGGCTGCATACAGCCCTAAAGCTATTTCCCGCAGCCCACAGCGACACAATCGTTCTTGATATTTGCAATATCGTTGTATGAAAAGATGTCAGTGGTGCAGCTCTCAGGCTAACATACTGTAAGAAAAATTATATGTAATCTCTTCTGTAGGACAGTGAGAAAGGTGCTAAAGTGTAGGCCTCGTTGGAGCCGTGGGTTGCTATGGTAGTGGGGTCGTTTCTCTGGCAAGTCATGTATCTAAGTTTCTTTAACAAGCGGCCTAGAGTTGATAGTTAAAGTGTGTTATCTCCCCTTTCTCATGCTTTTTCTCCTGACCATCTGGACAAGGAATGTAAGCTAGACTGTCCGTCTTTGTTCTAACTGAAAAGGGAGTATTACCTCCTATCTCCTGCTCACCCTTCTTGGCATCATAGCCTCACAAGAATGTAAGGTCAGCATCTCTAGGCAGAAATTAATGAGTTTGCAGGTACTGCGGCTGCCCAGGATAATGCAAATGATGTCAACAGTAAACAGAGGCGGGGATAATTATATGCATTCTTTAATCATTAATATATATTTAATAATGTTAATGTAACCATATAAGGGTCTCTAAAACATTGTCCATCATGTAAGCATTATCATAACATTATCATACTGTACTGGATAAAAGTGTTGTGATGCTGCCCCTCAGGGCTCTCTCTTGCACTCGAGTTGTTGGGGGGGCCTGCTCAGAGGGGCTAGCACTTCTTTGCTGCCCTCTGATGCAGTTCCTTTTGTTGTTCAGCTGAATAATAAATCCTGAACCACACCTCGTTCTCTGCTAATTTGAGTCTCAGCTGGGAACGGGCCTTCATCATTGGGGAGGATCAGTGGTCTCTCTTTCCAGGTGGAGAGCCCTGATTAATTTGTCCCCCACAATACTAATCCTCATGTGGTCCTTTATTAGTCCTCATATGGCCTTCATGGTGATTTGAGTTTGAGACCCCTCTTTTAGATTATATTTTAAATGGCCCAGTCCAATATTACTTGCATTCAGGGATTTCCCTAACATTCCCCTTACAGCCCCCACCCTCAATTTCCCAACACCCCCTCAGTTGTCAGCTATAACAGTGTTATACCAATTTAGTGAGCAGCCCCAATACCCCCCCCACACCTCCGCCTACACCCCCAATTGTTTCAAGTCCTGGGGAGAATACTGCTTGCATTCCCATTAACTCCAGTGAGAGGTGTGGGTGTGGTGGCATTAAGCATTTGACTCAATATATTTGATTCTTTTTAATATAGTGATATGAAATTCAGAATAATTACATAAATGTCACAAATTTCTTATGTGCAGAAACTAGAAGGTCTTGCACTTTGTTGTTTATATAGGCTGTACATCTAGCTGAGTCCCTTCTCCCCCATGCCCCCCTACTCCTGCCAGGCCCCTTGCCCCACCTTGATGGTCAGAATTCTGTGCTTTTGGTGAAAGTCAAAACTGGAAAAGCAGGCTCTAAGTCTCTTGTTTTCACCATTAGTGGTTGGAGGGCAGGGAAGGACTCTGGCTAGGGGTTGCTGGATTAGGGACAAGGCCGCAACTAGGGCACGGCAGCCGGGGCAAAGCCTCAGGTGCTGAATTTTGGAGGTCAACAGCAGGGCTGGCAGCTACAGACCTGCTCAGATGCATGCTCAGGGGGGCGGGGAGGGGGGCAGGTGGCAGCCTTTGGCAACCATGCTGCAGCCGCCAGATAGTAGCTCCATCGAGGACCCATGGCCTGCAGCCAGGTAAGGGGGAAGGCGCCCCACTCGCCCAGCCAGGGGACTCAGCAGGGAAGCTGCCCTGGCTGTCCAGGGGGCTTGGAGGCTGCCCGAGCTGCCAGTAGGGAAGCTGGTCAGGCCAGCTGGCTGGAAGCTACTGGAGCTGCCAGCTGGGAAGCCGCCTGGGCTGGTGGTGTCTGGGGGAGATTGGGCCCCGGGCAGGTTGGGAGAGGGAGCCTTTGGGACTGCTTGCGCTGGGCACCAGAACACCCTATTTCCAGCCCTGATTGGTGACAAGGGACCTAACTATGGGTGTATGTGCTTGTGGAGGCCAGGGGGTCTGGAAGGTAGAGGTTGGCCAGTGGTGAGATGCAGGCCCAGCTGGGCAGCAGATTTCCACTAAAATCTAACCCACAAAGTCCTCATTTGGTGGTGCAGGAGAGGAGACTCTCTAAAACAGAGGTCTCAAACTTGTGGCCCATGAACCACATGTAGCCCCTATAGTCATTTTCTGTGGCCTGCAAGGACATTATCATTATTGATATTTGCAATATTGTTGTAAGAAAAGGTTTCAGTGGTGCAGCCTTCAGGCTAACTTACTAGTCCTCATGCGGCCCTCATGATGATTTGAGGTTGAGACACCTGCTCTAAAATAATCTTCACCCTGTCCCCGGCCTAAACCTAACCCTGAGATCACTGCCTCATCCACATATCCAGAAGTAATTTTGGTGTTAACCAAAAGTTTCAACATCAGAGACAGTTGAATATTGATGTTGAAGCATGCCCTGTCCTCTCTTTGCCTGATATAATTACAGGAGAATCTTCAAACTCCCAAAAGTTGGCACAGTCTTTAAACCATACAGCAGCATGGCAGCTGGGAATAAAAGCAAAACAAAAATATGTGAACCCCTCCCATGCCTCACCTATTGCACTTTTGGCAACACACACTGAAAAGAGTTCTGTTTTATTCACTTGACTATCATATCATACAGCAATGCATATATCTACAAATGGAGACTGTGCTTTTTTAATGTGTCTATTGTGTTCTAAGTATAGTAGGACTATGAGAAGACTATTTAACATTAGGATGTTTGATTTAATTCAGGAGATCAATATACTAGTATAACTCATTTCTCTTAGGGTTATAAGGATTGTAGGGTCATTGTAATTGATAATGTTCTGTCAGATTCATTAAAGGGACACTCACAAATGGTTCAGGCCCACACTTTTGGTGATTATATGAATGCCTGATATGGGTTATCAGCGTTTGTTACATACTAGTGATACAATAGAAAGGGCTCTCAGAAACTGCTTATTAAAATCCTACCACACATTGCAAGGGAAAGTTAACTTTTGTTTTAAAAGATATCTCAACCTTTTCTATGTTAAGAAAGAGGACCATAAAAAAAAAACACTGTCTGGCTCTGAAGAGAAGGAACTTTGAAAAATAATGAATGATCAAGAGAGAAAGTTCTTATGACTCCTAAGCTCTCATGACTCTGTCCTCTCCTGTTCTCTTCTTTGCCTCTCATATCACTCCATCAGTGCTTAATTTGAAGGATCCATCTCATTCCCATCTATAACTTTAACTGGGGGTTTCCACAAGACTACATCCTTGGCCTCTTCCTCTCATGCCGTTACACTGTCTTTATAGTTGATTTCATTCACAAACTCGAGTTAAACTGTCATGTCTAAGATGACTTTTCACAGATCTACCTCTCTGCTCTAGGCCTGTCTTCTGTCAAGCTAAAATCTTTGTCTTTCTTTCTGAGTTGTTCAGCTGTCAGGTTAATCTCAATATGTCATAACAGCTCTTAATTTCCTTTTAATTTCTTTCATTGTCCCCAAACCCTCCTTTCTCAATTATGGCAGCCATTACCACCATCCTCCCTCTCACTCTGGCACATAATGTAGGCATTTTTCTCTAGACCCATATCCCAGATTATATCTTGCCATTTCTTCCAACACAGCATCTTTAAGATCTAGCCTTTCTTCTTTACTATTCATGCAGCTAAAACTCACCTATTCTAGACCCCCATCTTATATCTCAGTTCCTGCAGCCTCCCACTCTCTGACCTTGACAAATACCATATTGCTCCACTTTGCATGGAGAACACTGCTGCAAAGATCATTTTCCTGGCTCGTTATTTTGACTATGTCATCCCTCTCTTTATATCCTTCCACTGGCTTTGCTTTTTCCACCATGTAGAACAGAAATTCCGGCCTTTACTTATAAGGCATTGTTTATCTCCAACCCTTCGTCTCTTAAACACTATCAAGATGTTGACTTCTGTCTCTGCTGTGCCAGTGCTACCAATCATCTTGATTGCTCATTTATCAAATTTTCCAAGAGCCTTTGCATGTTCTTTCATGCTGCCTCTTATGCATGAAAGGAACTGAACATAAACAGCCTTAGCAGCAATTCATTATCCTCCATGTCCCTCCTTAAACTTTCCTTTGCCATAATACCTACAAAATCTTGACAGCAGATGGAATCTCATGCAATGTGACCATACCTAATCATGCTTCTCAGAGCTGTTTTATTTTACCATGTGCTCCCCTTTCTCTGTGTTGTACCCACTTCTCTCTCTCTCTCTCTCTCTCTCACACACACACACACACACACACACAGTGAAATGTTTACTTACTATGAGTGGTCTAGAGAAGTACTTCTAAAATTATAAACCTGAAGGAATCAAATGCAGCTTCTGTGCAGTATCACAAATACCCAGATAGTCTGATGGCTTCTTAACAAGAATTGGGATTTGTATCTATTTTAGGTACTTTCCTTATGTGGCCCTCTCATACTGTAATGTCTGAGCACCCCACAATCTTAATGTATTTATCTAAATAACTCTGTCAGGTGGGAAAGTACAGTTATCTCCATTTTACTGCTGAGGAGCTAAGGCCCAAAGACTAAGTGACTCAGATCAATGCAAGTTCCAAATGGGAGTCCTAGCCACTGGACTATCTTTCCACTCTAGACTGAAAATAGCAGGTTAGACCACATGGCCACAATGCCAGCCCTCAATAAATGACACTAATATTCCAAGCCTCCCCTTGAATTCTTGCTCTTTATCCCCAGTGCCATAGTTCAAGGCACTGTTAAGATTGTTTACCTCTAACTACCAATACTGAGGCACTGATATGTGTTAACATGCTTTTTTGGCAGATCCCTGTTCCTGCGTTTTGTTTCAGTCGCTGGTCTAGTGAGTAAGTCTTTTTAATGGTTCTGGCATCTCTGACAGCCCCAGAACAAATAAGATTATTTTGGAGGTTATTGCTTGGATTGCAAAAAACAGGCAATTTTGAATTCTGAAATAAAACAATTGACATATTTAAATACTGTACTGTAGTATGATAACTGCTGACTGTTATGGGAAAACTCCCATTTAGGGTGCCTAGGTGGGCCAATCAGTACCAATTTTTAAAGGGATAGCTGTGTTAGTCTAGTCCAGCAAAAAAACAACAAGGAGTCGTGTGGCACTTGGAGACTAACAGATAAATCTGTTAGTCTCCAAGTGCCACACGACTCCTTGTTGGTTTTTCAATCAGTACCAGACACCACAGCTTAGTGGTTGAAAAGATTTTTATTCTTGTACAAGAAGGGAAAGGTTACAGAGTTCCAGCAGAACCAGTAAGCTTCCCACCCCCCAGGGTCAAAGCTATAGCTTATATACTGTGTAATAAACAACTTGCATCACCATATATATGTTACAAGATAACCACAAGAGACTTTCCCTTCAGGAGTTCTTTGTATATCCTTCCTGGACATGTCCTTGCCTACTTCTCTCTCTTACAACTGCTCTTTGTATTGCTGGTGAGTTAGCAGTTTTTCACTGAGCCTTTTCTTTTATTACTTGGCTATCCTGCATTGTTTTTGCCTACTACACTATTAGTTTTTATTCCCAATCTATGTTAGTCTTATTTTTATTAAGATGCACACAGACCTTTTTAAATTTTCCATAACATGACCTCCGATGTCACTGTGTAATAGAGATGCCATCCAACAGAGAGACCATTCAACAAACTTGCTATGTCAATACAATCTATTGTTATTGCACTTGTAAATCAGTAAAATGCCCCTATTAACGAAGGTACAGTAATATATATCTGGCATGTTGTCTGAAACATATTGCATGAACTTTGGACTTTGCTGATTAGTGCAACACTTTCAGTTTTCATTTACTTTACAGTTTGCAGGGTAACATACAAACTCAGTGACAGACAAAACAAAGAAGGGTACTCACTGAATTGAACAAAGGGCACTTCAATAGTGTTTGCTTTGGTGGAAATGGCATATGCTTGATGGGACAACATGTATATTCTGGATCTCCATAATGTGAGTAAACTCAGTCTCGATGACCAAGAAGACAGAACTAATTCCTGCAGGTCATGATACACTTCCCACAGTCCACTGTAACTTTGGGTATGTCTACACGTACATTTTAATTTGACCTAATGTGGATTAGGTCAAGTTAAAAAACAAACAAACACGTCCACACTAGCTTTTATTGATTTGACTTAAGGATTTCCTTAGGTTGAACTGACCAGAGGATGCTTCAAAGTTACAAAACCACCTATAACTTTGAAGCAACCATCCATTCAAACCAGCTAGTTTGAATTGACGCTGTGTAGCCACGTTAATTCAAACTAACGTTAGTTCGAATTAGCATTGGTTGACCTTCTTCCCAGGGTGCATGGCACCCTGGAACGAAGGTGCCCCCCACCAGATTTGCCTGGGGTTGAGAGGGTCATGGTCCCCGGCTGGGGGATGGGGTGGTGGGGACCCTGGACCCCTGTGCCTGGGTCCAGCAGCACTGCCAGGGTGTGGGGAGAAGGGATTCCCCCTTCACCCAGCTGGAGCTGCGCTGATGAGGTGGAGTGGAAAGGGATTCCCCCTGCCTGGCTCCAGCAATGCTGTACGGTGTGGGAAGGGGATCCCCGTGCCGGGCTGGAGCCCCACTTGCCGGTGCGAGTTAAGGGTCCCCATGCTTGGCTGAAGCCCTGTTTGTTAGCGCAGGGCAGGGATCCCCACACCGGCAGGCAGGGCTCCAGCCATGTGTGGAGAACCCTTCCCAGCTCCGGCCAGCACTGCTGGAGCTGGGCAGGGAGAATCCCTTCTCCCCCCGTTTGGCCAGCAATATCAAAGCCGGGCGGGGGAGGGGGGGGTTGCCCTGGCTCCATAGAGCCTGACAGGGGAAAACATCCCCTGCCAGGCTCTAGCCTTCACCTAGAGGTGCAGCTAGAGCTGGGCAGGGGATTCTTTTCTCTGTGCGAGGCTGAGAGGGCTGGAGCCCAGCAGGGGATTGGGTGGTGACATGGCCCTTCTTGTGGGCCATGTTGCCACACCTTCCATGGTGCCCCTCTTCCAATTCGAACTAGCAAGTCTAGTCTGTGGACATGCTAGTTTGAACTGGTTTGCCCAGTGTGGCATGTTAGTTCAAATTAACTGAATTCGAACTAATAATTATTAGTTTGAATTGACTAGTTCCAATTCAGTTAATTTGAACTATTGTTCTAAGTGTAGACATAGCCTTTGAGAATCAAGGGATCCAGCACTCTAAGTCAGACATCAGAGATGTATGTCAAACCCAATCCAATATGTTGTTTCTAAAATAATCTTCCTTTTCAGTCATCTGGGGTCACAGCAACCATCTCTCCCTTTGTGAATCCCTACTTCGGTTCCCTGTTAACCAGTATATTAAACTTAATCATTTTGCTCTTATTTACAGGACTAGCCTCCACCTCTAACAACTCATAGTTCTTCCTTGATCCCCCACTAGAGACATCAGCCTCCAAGCTTTTTCATTTTATCCTTACATTTATAGGTCTGTCACTTCTCCATGCATGTAGTGCCCTCTTTAAACACACTCTTTCATGTTTCTTAGAAAATAAAGTTTTAGATGGCCATTAATTAAAAAAAAAAAGCCAGGAGAGAATAATCCAGGTAGGTAAACTGGTTGAGTAGCCAAATAATTGTGTTATTGCAACCCTTGTACTTGAAAATGTGAACTAGCATAATCCATCTGCTCATCTGGAAAGTTTTCACTGGTTTTTCCTGAGGATCATGATTTATGGTACCCCATGTAACTAGTCAAAGCTGAGTTTGGGGCTCCAGGGGTATGCCTACACTTGCAAGTTAGTTCAAATTAATGAAGCTTAATTTGAACTAATTTAGTACTTGTCTACACTAGGCTTTCATTAGTTTGAATTAAGGAATTCCTTAATTCGAACTAATGAAAGCTTGGTTTGAATTAGTAAGATTGGCTGGCTAGTTCAAATTAAGCTCTTAGTTCAGTCCTTAGTTCGAACTAAGGATAGTTTAAACTTGGATTAACCCTTGGTTAGAATTTAATTAAGTTTGAATTAAGGGCAGTTAGTTTGAATTAACAAAGTGGACTAATTCAATTTAATGTTAAGTCGAATTAGTCCACTTTGTTAATTTGAACTAATAAGTTAGAATTTGATTCAAACTAAATTTGAACTTATTAGTTTGAGTTAACAAATTCAGACTAACTTTTTCCTAGTGTAGACATAGCCTGTGTGCACTCTGGATGCAATCCCTTCATTTCTGGGGAAGCTGCATTGATTTAAGATTCTGCTACATACACCTCTTACATAACTGTGTCCCTAAGAATCATCTCACTGCATAAGACTGTGGACATGGTGTATGGAGGTTGAGAAAAATAGTTCAGTAAGCTAACTCAAAGGGTTTAGATGATAGTGGTGCAAGCTAAACTTTGCCCATCTGTAAGCGTGTGCAGGGAGAGAAGAGCTGTAAGGAAGCACCCATTACACATATTCTTGGAGAGGGATTGCGCACAATACGTTTGAGCTTGGAGACACTGTTTCTGGTCAGAACAAAAGGAGGTGTTAGCCTCCAAAAGGTGCATGGAATAGTAAATCTGTGACCCATTGGAATGGCTGGCAGATAATGACTGACGTCTAAGTGGTGTACTTGCTGTACTTATGCAAAAAGTGCTTCAATTGCTACTGCAGCATGTGCTAACTAGAATTACACAGGGGGCCCTTATGGCAGCATGGTCCTCCTTCACCACAAATTCTCAATATTGTATAAAAGACAAAATATTGTCCAAAATCTGCATTTTACTTTAGAAACACTATTTATAAACAATTTATCATTAGAGGTTACTCAGGCTAACATCTGCTTGGATTTTTGCAGCATTTAGTATTTTTACTGGAATTCTAGCAGATAAACACAAAGCTTCCTTTTCCCCAGAGCTCTTAAAATGGCAACTTTTAGGAACACTGCATTTAATTTTTAATAAAAGAACATAGGTATTGTTATATTTACTCAGACCTGTGGGTCATCTGTTATCCTGACAATGGATCATAGCAGACACTTCTGGGAAAAGTGGAAGAAACTCTGTTAGGGATAATTATGAACTGTAAGAGAATCTTTTTTCATAACTGCCAGCAGTTATGCTCTAAAGCAGTGGTTTCCAACCTTTTTGGTTTGAGGGCCACAAGTACATTTTTTACTACTCTGAAGGGCCACCAGTCACTGCCAGCAGTCACCTCACCTCCATACCCCCAGCTCTCCCTAGCCTCCAGCCAAATGGAAGGAGGTCAGCAAGGGAACTCTCCTGTCCCCTTGGCTGCAGCAGGAAAACTGCACACATGCTATAGTATCCTATGTTCCACCTCAGTCTCTAGGCAGTGGGTCTCTTCTAAAGTCAGGGGGGAGGGAAGCCACTTTGAAAGACCCCCATGGACCACTTTTGCCTCCCAGGCCACAGGTTGGGAATCGCTGCTCTAAAGCATGAGGGTTTATGTTCCTAATATTTATTTATAGTGAAAAAGAGGCTTACATGTTTAATTTTCAAAAATAAATGAGTAACTTACTGTGTGTTAAAAATTATATTCCATAGTTTAATAATAGTTTGCATCTAAAAGGGACATATGTAGATACACACACACACACACACACACACACACACCTTGCACCCCTTTATCTCTATTGCCATGAACACAACCATCTTCGCAAATTCATTACATATTATGTGTCAGTTAAACAAGCAAATATGATAGAGAACTATTATAAAAAATAAAGCATGGAAAGGTATTGAGGTATTCCTATACTATTTTGATACTTAAACATTTTGGCTAGATATTTTAAAACAAGTAATCCTGTGCCTTTCATTCAATCTTATTTATAATTATCAATCCTTAAAGAATGTTTTTAAATATTGATGTGATCAGATTAACCCTTTCAGCTCCCTCTGCAAAGCTGGGCACAGGAAACATTCACAAAGAGGACATAATTTCTCCATATTGCCTTCACACGTACTCCCTTATACATTTTCATTAGCACTATATGCATCCTTTCCTTCTTTCCTTTCATTACTCCAGTGCCTTATCTTCTTATTCCTTCCAATCCTGTACTTACCTTGTGATTTCCCTGTGGTTTGGAGTTCCACACTGCAGATTTGATAGGATACAAGGAATTGAACAACAGATTGTCACATTTAATATTCTTGTCCAAAATGGGAGGATCTGGGGGGAAATAGGAGAAAGTTTCTTTCATGGTCACTCTGAGACATCCGTCTCTTCCCACTCAACAGAACATACTTCTGAACATTCAAAAAGAAAGACAAGATGCAAGGGATGGGTTATAATTAATTCATGAATATTAATTCATGTGGGAAATACCTGGCAATAAATCATAGAGATAATCTTTTTTCCCTTAATCATTCCCATGTATTTGGGAATGGCTGCTGTCAGTCCCTCCCCTTCCTAACCTAATTCCTGCCAAGTTTTAGACTCATCCCACCATGCCCTCCTCATATGAGGGCTAAGGAAGATGGGAAAGGTAAAGGGTTATCTTCCCTGTGTACCAGACACTAGGGATCCCAGTCCCCACTTCCCAGTATCCTTTGCGGATGCCTTCCCCTAAACCTATTTCCAACTCACTTTTTTCAGCTCTCCCCCCCCCCCCCCCCAACCTCAAACAAACACTTGCTGCTGCTCTGTGGTAAAAGACAATTCTGTCTGAAGACAAGAAGATATAAATACCCTCCCTTCCTCTTTCCTCTGTGCCTGATAGGTCATTGGCTCACCTGAGCCAAAGTCTTCTAGACCACACTTGGCTTGGGTAAATACCTTTTTCTACTGCTTATAATCCAAAAGCAGTGGGGAATCTTAAAGCCAGAATCCTCTTTCTTCCAGTCAAAGCTCTCAGTCTGAATTCAGAATGTGGTGAGCACATTCTCATAAAAACAGCCCAAGTCATCTTTCTTCTGTCACCTCTTCAGAATGTGACATGTGGCTATTTAATCAACATACAAGTGGCTGGATGGTAAAGCAGTGTCTAAGGAAAGACTGAAATGCAGCTGCTGCCATGAGTGCTTTGCAATGGAAGGTAAGTTAAATTCTAAATTGTTTTTCACCCCAAGCCATGTGTAGTTTTTGAAACCTCCCCAGGGGAGGCAAGTTCCTTGGCCTATCTGTCCCACCCCCCATACTTACCCAAGGACCCAGGCCTCTTCCCCCACCCCTCACAACAGTCGCTTATAGGTTTCTGAAAGACTTCATCCTCTCCTGTCCTTCCCCACCCCTGCCTATCTTTCTCACTCCCCTCCCAGAATGAGAGGCAGCTGCCTATGTGGCCCTCCAAAGGCAGGAACCTGGTCAGTGTGGTGGCTGGCTGCTGCTGACTCACCTGTTCCTTCCACTGGCTTACTGGGGCAGTGATTGGACCTACATACCTAAGTGTAAACAGACACCCCATCAGAAAGCTTGGGAGAGATGCAGGAAGTTTAGGCAGGAGAAAGGAGGTGTGCAGACAGCCAGGTTGGAGGAGATGAGCTGGGGGAGAAGCTCCATATCCCAGCAGAAAGACCAGGTGTGTAACTGGGTAACCTCTGTCCTGAACCAGATGCTCACACAGAATCCTACCTGTCCTGGTGCTGCTCAGGCTTTTGTCCTGCTGCAATTCTACACCAGCCTGCCTCTTCCCTAGCCCATCTCACATGCAGGGGTGGATTACCACATGGGCCCATGGGGCTCAGGTCCAGGGACCCACCACAATGTGGGGGTTCCTCCAGCCGTTGGCAGCCCAACACTGAGAAGGGGAGTGGAATGAGCCAGCCTGAGGCCGAGCTCTGAGCTTCTGCCCTGCTGCTGGGCTGGCAGATCTCCCCCACAGGTGGGGTGAGCCAGCCCACAGCTTGAGCTTTCCCATTCTCACCCTGCCCCTGGGCTGGCTACTCTGTGCCTTGGGTTGGGGCAGACTGGCTGTGGCCTGGCTCGTTGGCCCCTGGACAAGGTGGAGGGGGGCAGGGCTGCCGCACATGCAGCATGGGCTCTTCCACAGCCCGAAGCCACACCACACATGGTAGTCAGCCCTGCCTCCCCCTGGAGCCGACTGGCTAGACTGTGGTTGGCCTCTGGCTCCAGCTGCCCCCACCAGCACTGGCCTGCTGTCACAGTGGGAAGCCCTTCAGTGGGGGAGGGACCACCAGTGGGGAGGCCAAGGGTCCCTGTGGTCCCTGATCTGCCACTGCTCATGGGCTTGGTCTACCCCCCAGTACTGATACTGGCAGACCCCAAGCACCTTCACAGCACTGAGCATTTCCCAACACATTGCCTCTCCCATCAACCCCAGCCAAACTCTCCCATTCCTACTCTTAACTGCCACCTCCAGCCTGCTACTTACTTCATGGAAACACTCCCAAGGGCTTTGGGCCAGGTGGAGGGGAATCCATTTCTCCTGGCCATTCATTGCTGTGCTATCCCTGACTTGAGAATGGCCTACCCTCTGGACAGACCACAAAGCTGCCCCAATCTCTATCTGGTCCGGGATCTCTTGGAGCTCGGGTGTAGAGACGGTCTGTCGTTCGCCCTTCTAGCCCTGGACCAGGAGAAGGCGTTCGACAGGATGGATCACGGGTATCTCCTGGGCACCCTGCAGGCGTTTGGCTTTGGGCCCCGTTTTGTGGGGTTTCTCCGGGCACTGTACGCCTTTGCAGAGTGTCTGGTCAAGCTCAACTGGACCCTGACCGAACCGGTCAGCTTCAGGCGAGGGGTGCGTCAGGGCTGTCCACTGTCGGGCCAGCTGTACGCTCTGGCCCTCAAGCCCTTCCTCTGTCTCCTCCGCCGGAGGTTGACGGGGTTGGTGCTCCGTGAGCTGGAGCTGCGGCTGGTCTTGTCAGCGTACTCCTCGTGGTCCAGGACCCGGGCGACCTGGTGTAGCTGGAGGCTTGCCAGGCCATCTACTCGGCGGCCTCCTCTGCCCGGGTCAACTGGGTCAAGAGCTCTGGCCTGATGGTAGGGGCCGGGTGGCCAGTGAGCTCCCTCCCACCCGCGCTTCAGGCCATCTGGTGGAGCGCGGGTCCGCTGCTCTATCTGGGCGTTTACCTTTCTGCCACCCATCCCTCCCCGGGGGAGAACTGGCAGGAGTTAGAGGGCAGGGTGGGTGACCGGCTCCAGAGCTGGACAGGACTGCTGCAGTGCCTCTCCCTTCAGGGACGGGCACTGGTCATCAACCAGCTCGTCCTGTCCATGCTCTGGCACCGGCTCAACACCCTGAGCCCACCCCTGGGCTTCCTGGACAGCCTCCAGAAGACAATTCTGGAGTTCTTCTGGCCAGGACTGCACTGGGTCTCTGCAGGGACTCCGAGCCTTCCCCTGGAGGAAGGGGGGCAGGGCCTGTGCTGCGTCCGCAGCCAGGTCCACACCTTCCGCCTCCAGGCCCTGCAGAGACTCCTTTATGGTGCAGGTAGTCCGGCATGGAGCCACTTGGCACGTACCTTCCTCCGCCTCTACTGAGGGCTCCGATACGACCGGCAGCTCTTTTATCTAGACCTGAGAAGTGCTCCGCGAGACGTCTCCGAGCTGCCGGTCTTCTACCATGACCTCCTCCGGACCTGGAGGCTCCTTGCAGCCTCCAGGTCAGTTGTACCCACCGAGGGGGAGGATCTCCTCGTGGAGCCCCTGCTACACAACCTCCATCTCAGTGTGCAGGTGGCGGAGGCCCCCTCCGTGAGGCGGAGGTTGGTCATGGCAGGTGTCACCAGGGTCAGAGACCTCCTGGATTATGCGCAGGGGGACTGGGTGAACCCCCATGAGTTAGCTCAGCTCATGGGGCTCTCCACTCCACGCACCCCCCGATGCCTACTCCAGGAGGTGAAGGCGGCTTTGCCTCCCAATGCTCGAGCATACCTCGAGCGGGTCCTGCAAGAGTGTACTCCCTGCCCACCTCTCCCAAAGGAGACAGATGCGAGATCGAACAAACGCTCCCCGGGCCCGAAGATCCTCAAGGGCCCGAAGTTCCTCCCACTTCTCCTGGTGCGCCCTGCAGAGGGATGGATCCTCAGGGCTGGCGGCCAAGTGCCTCTCAAGCTCTAAGACCTCCCGTTCCAGCTGCTCTATCTCCCCATCCCTCCTCCGGCTGGCCCCCCGAGTGTAGTCACGGCAGAAGAGCCGGGCACGCATCTTCCCCATGTCCCACCAACGCTGCGCCAAGGGAAAGGCGGCCCTCTGCCCCCCCCAGGCCAGCCAGAACTCCCGGAAGGACGCCATGAAGCCCACATCCTCCAGCAGGCTATTATTAAAATGCCAGTAAGCTGGCCCCGGCCTCTCCACCGAGAGAGAGGCCGTCACAGTCACCAAATGGTGATCCGAAAAAGGGGCCGGCTGAACACCGGAGGAGTGGGCTCGTGCCAGGTGACTTCGGGACAGATATATACGGTCCAACCGGGAGTGGAGCGACTGATCATCCCCCACCCGGACATAGGTGAAAGTCACCTCGTTGTCCGGGTGGTGGTCGCGCCAAACGTCCACCAGGGAGTGATGGTTTA
>ML681966.1:13514205-13677816 GCA_007922195.1 Podocnemis expansa | reverse complement strand
TTCTTCTGAAGCTCTCCCCCCACTCCCCACAAAGCAGGGGAGTGGGTGGGAGGAAGGCCAGCCAGCAGCAGGAGCAGCAGTAGATTGGGGCAGTGGTAGGTAGGAGCAGGTCAGACCCAGGAGCAGCTCCTTCCAGCAGCCAGCCAGGCATGCACTGTGACCTGTCTCCAAGCCTGGGCTGGAGGAATGCCCCGAACACCCCAACTGGCCAGACTAGGGAGCTACAAGGCCTCAGCCCCGGATGCGGAGGGGTGTGGCCAGAGCAGGAAGGGGCAGTATAAGAGCACCGAGCGCTACAGCCCACCCAGCCTCCCAGGGCTGAGTGACTGGGAGGGGAACCCTGAAGCAGCTGACTGGGGCGGGCGTGCTTGCTCGCTCGCTCGCTCAAAAGCCTGCCGAACCCTGCTGCAGCCTCCCTGCTTGGAGGCAGACTTGGAATACGGGGAAGTGGAAGACCCTGCAATCTACCAGCCCTGTGACCTAGAGGAGCTACCCTCCATAGGGGAAGAGCTGCCAGCTACCTTGGGGCCCTGCGAGTTAGAGGAGCTACCCTCCACTGAGGAGGAGGTGCTAGTCCTGTACGGGCCCCAGAATTTGGAGGAGTTGCCCCTCGTGGAGGAGCCTGTGGAATATCCCGACCTGCTGCCAATGGACACAGAGGGGTTTGCTGGGATCCCGCAAGCCTTCTACGAGGGAGACCCTGAGGAGGGCTACCCCTGCTGGAGATAGGTACTCAGGGCAGGGGACAGGTCAGGGTTGGAGGAAGTAGCCCAGGGAGGGCAGGATGGTGGGCCATGTTCCTGGGGCAGTGTGTTTCAGAGGCTGCCCCACTGACCCCATGGTGGACCATCCTACCCTTGTATAGGGCCCTGGGCTCAGATGCAGTGGAGCGGGTGGGCCTGTGTCTCCCTCGTCAACCTCCCCCCCCTTTTCCTGGCAAAGGAAACATAGAATCCTCCCCGACCAACTGAGCTCTCGCCCTAGGCGGTGTACTTGCCTGCCCTGCCTTGCCCTGCCTGGGGGCCAGGGCCATAGGTGGTCAGCCAGGGGGCCGAGCCAGAGACACTTTTTCGGCTTCCGGGAAGGGTGCCCTACCGGCTAACTTCCCTGTACCGCCAGCAGGAGGCGTCCTCCCAACCGGCTGGTGGCACTGATCCCCTACAGTCCCATGTCACACTGCAAGTCTGTGATGGGGGCTATTGTAAACCCTCAAATCTTTACATTCCTCACTCTGCTTTCAACACCAATCCATGCTGCTTCTTCATTGCATTGTACTCCCCATTTCTCTTATCTGGAAAACAAATGAGTGTCTTTGAAGTGAGAATGGACTCTTAATTAATTACTGAACAGGCTGGGAGGAATCCGTCCACTCAGATTAGGGGCAGGCAGTCTGGAAGCCCTACCAGTCAGTGAAATTGGAACTTTAGACTAGACTGGAAAAGAGAAATTAAAAAGGTTGGAGTCAGTCTCACACTGCTTGAGAGCATGGCATTCTGAGCATTATATGCTCCATGCAGGTAGGTTCCCGGGCAGCTGAGGGAACTGCAGTCAATCAAGACTTCCCTTGACTTCAATAGAATCCACCTATTCCCCAAGCAACCTTATTTAAAAACCAGTAGTTGCATAGCACATAAATAGCATATATCTTGACAACCACTTCGATTTGGGCTGTAAGAAAAAATGGTAGACAACACTAGGAAGACATTCTTATTTCCTCTTGATGTGGCCCATATCAGTTTCTCTTTACTAACCCTCCTTCATTTATTCAGGTCCATTCCTGAATCCTCACCTCCATGTCAATCAGTCTTGCAATTTTAAGCCATGTAGTCTCCTAGCTGATTGCCTCTAACCAGGAGAGTCAGTCCTCCTCCAACCCTCCTTCCTGTCTGTGTTCAGTATGGGATTTGTAGGTCCTATTACTGATACCCAAAAGGCAGGTGTCTCTCTCAGTTCGGGCACCCAAAATAACTGGTTAATGGAGATTCTACTAAATAGTAGATAGCTGTTGGGAGCTGAAAGACCAGGACTCAGGCTTCTTATGTACGCATCAGAGGAGGAATTAAATAATAAAAGAAAGTAATTCTGTGTTCTACACATAATTAGAAGTGTCAACATAATCAGTATTTTAAAATGTCAATAAATACAAGATTCATGAGCTAAAGGTGAAAAATGGTATGTGTTATTTGTATCTTGGAACATTCATCCAAAATAATTAAATGTTACAACACTATAGACATATGATTTCAAAGATCTGATAGGTTTTGTGATTGTTACATGTTTTACTGATTTGACATATTTACAAACTAAATAGTGTCCATGCCAAACAAAACAATTTTTATGTATATATGTGCATTTCATTGTTTGTTGTTAGGATTTCACCTTAGAACATGATTTTAACTTACAAATTTGTATCTAAGAATCTCTGAGTCCTGTTTCTTTCCATTAAATTTGAAAAAAATAATTTTATTTGTGGTTATCAACCTCATCTTTGTAGAATGGTATCTTTTTGAGGTTTAAACATATATTTTTACAATATTATCAGTGTGAATATATCTTGGGTAAAAGAGAGAACTCCCACACTTCTCATGTTTAAAAATCCTGGCCTTTACACAACTGAAAATGCCATAGGCTATTTTCATGCTAATACGTCTTACAATCCTTGTCTTGCCAGTCAGAAGAACTGGAGGTAACTAATAACCTGGAATGATTCAAAAAGTGCAGAATTGGGAACAGAGGCAAAAGGGTTGTAATGGGGCCAGCAAATAGATCTGGATGGTGCCCTTGCACTAAGATATCAGGAGAGTCAGTGAGTTCCATAAAATGGATCCCCACACAGGAATGTAAGCACATTTGATTCTGAGGAAAGTGACACCACAGTCAGAGAAAACCCAGAAATAGTCAAACTTTCCTTTCCTGGGCTTAGTTATGGCTAAGTGGAATCATAGCCAAAAATAAAGGCAAAGGGAAAAGTGAAACTGAAGACAGAGGAGCAGTTTGTGGAAGATGCAAAAAATGGGCTTTAGATTGGCACACTGGAGGTGGACACCTGTCTAATCACCCAAAGGGCAAAGGCTGGGAAAGTTGTGAACCATGCCAAGAATGTGCCCATGATTATGGCACCATGGAGTAGCTATTAAAGACATCCTGACAGACCACAGAATGGAGGCAGAATACAGCCTTCTTCATCAGGGACCGTTTACTCTCAGATGGAGGCAACAGGTATTTGGACAACATAGCAGGGTAAAGAAATAAACTGTATCAAAGCACATCAATTCAGAGATGGTCCCTTCATACAGTTGGTGGTGGATCTACTGTTGAACTTTATAAATTATCTGTATATGGAATGGTGACTGTGAGATAAATGTGTCTATCTGACCTTTAAGACAATTTGGCTATAATAGACTTTATTTATATGACTATACACCTTTATTTTATTCTAAAACCTCCTTCTAATGGATTTTTAGAAGCATAGGAGATAAGCAAATTTTGTTAACATCTTGACTATAGCTTTGCCTGGCCAAACTAAAAATTGTGGCTGGCTAGAAACTTCTTCGTATTCATTTTGGGAAAATCTGATTTATTTATGTATGTCAAATATAGATTGCTGTATTATTATAATACATAAACTCACAAAATAGAACATAGAGAACATAAAAGGCTACTAACAGCTCATTATAGAGAGAACTTCCAAAATTAGAGTGTCAGTGTCTATATAGATCCGGTGTCTCAAACATGTGTCCCATGAGCCGCATGCGGCCCCTAAGGCTGTTTCCTAAGGCCCAAAGTGACATGATTGTTACCAATATATGTGCATGGAAAGGTTTCAGTACTGTGGCCCTTGGGCTACCATACTCCTCCTCATGCGGCCCTCCGCTACTCCTCATGTGGCCCTCCACTACTCCTCATGCGGCCTTCATGGTGATTTGAGTTTGAGACCCCTGATATAGATAGTCTTAAAAAAAACAAGATATCTAATACCAGTTTAAACATTAAAGCCCTAACATGAATGATACTACTAACAATGCAGGTGCTAATGGATTAAGAGGAAATTAGTAAATAAACCTGAAGTCTCAGCATAGGGAGTCAAAGGCTGCACCCTTATGATTCAAGTTATTTTTTAATCAGTTAATTCCTTATTTATGTACAGAATTATGAAATAGGTATAGTCTAGCAAGTGATTATGTAAATCAGTTATATTCTACTAGTTTTAAAGTATAACTCCTTGTATTACCTTGGGGAGAAAAGGCAGACTCACTAGCCTCTCTGCTACAAATACCCCAATAAAATGCAGCCAAAATGTTGAGGACTAAGGAGAACAGTTTTTATATAAAGGGTTATTATAGAGTGTAATGAACTTAGAAGCCAAAAATAATTGTGTGAAAGAAGATTATTTCCAAATAAACAACTTTCAGACTAATGAATTGCTTGTGAACTGGATATGTCAGCTATTAATTTATAATAGGTCATGCACTCTCTGATTGAAATTTTTATAACTAGAAACTAAAGAAGGCCCAATAACAAATCATAAATATTGAATTATAAACTTGTAGTACAAGCTCTCAGATTATCTTTTCTGTGCTAGGATCTATGAAGAAAAATATGAAATATCATGATTTTGCCCTGTAGACCTTGTCTACACACACAAGTTGTATAATATAACTAGGGTAATAATTCTCTTACAGGAAGGGGAATAGGCTACACAGGTATAAGTGCTTTTATAACTATATCTACTTTAGGGGTTGTACTGATACAAATATTTCAATTGAAAAGTTATATCTCTAATTCAGATAATTACATATCTGTACCAGAAAGTAGTGTTGTGACAGTGGAAACATCTGGGATACAAACACTAGGAATGGACTGAGATTTCTAGCTGATTTAATTATTTATATATTGAACTGAACTGCAGGATACAAAGAGATTAAAGAACAACAATATCCTTTTCTGGACAATAGACTATGACTCAAAATTCTATTTTAAAACACAGAAAACAGCATTACTTTCCCATAGACTTAGACACCTGAAATGCACCTTCTATTGTCGTTAAGCGTTATCTTTGATCCCTGAATTATAAAAATTAAAATCTCATTGACATAGCAATGTTGGCATCGTGACTTTGTATTGAAATTCAAAAAGCTTCTATACAATGTCATTAAAACTAGCTTCCCAAGACCATTCACACAAATGAGCAAAACATGAGTATCTATGGCCATTATAACTCTTAAAATTAGTAAGAAAATGACCCACAAAGCTTAAGAGATGTTCCTTTTTCCAAGTGATATATCAGAGCTAGGAGCCATAGATCTACATGATTTGAGCCTAAAGTTCACAACAGCCAATAAGCACAGGATGAAATTCATAAGTAGCAGGTTTAAAACAAAGTAGTTTATACTATGCAGAGTCAGCCTGTGGAGCTCATTGCCAGGGGATACTGTGAATGCCAAAACTATAACTAGATTTAAAAAGAATTAGATAAGTTAATGGCAGATCAGTCCAATGTAGGTCTCTACAAATCTGCTGCACGCCTGCCAGCCCCCAAACTGAGGCACGTAGGTGTATGGCGGTGAAGGGGTTCCCCCACTGCCAACAGACCACCCCTGCTGCCACTTTGTTTGGTGTCAGCACAGAGTACATGAGGTTCCCCATTGCTCAAAAACCTCTGCAGCTGGTGGTGGCAGTGTGGTGTGCAAAAGACCCTTCCCAACACTGAAAAAAGCTGCTGCTGGGTTTCAGTGGTGATGGTGATGGTAGTGGTGGGGAGAGGAGCACTTTAAGCACCAGAGGGTGGTTGCCTCCCTGGTTACCACAGCACTGTCAGGAACCAGGGGCAACACCCTGGGTGCCATGGCAACCTGGCACCTGGGATTTGTCAAACTCTGGTCCATTGGTTTTAGCTAATTCTATGCTTTAGGTGTCCATAAATCTCTGGCTGCCAGAAGGTGGGCCTGGGGAACAGTATGGATCATTTGATATATTGCCCTATTCTGTTCCTTCAGTTAGCCAATAAGGTTAACAATATATCTTTTGAATGGGGTCCTGTACATTATACAAGCATAGCCCAAATTTATAATAATGAAAGTTCAGGCCATGGGTTTCCTCATATAATAGGATAAACAAGTACTTTAGTTTAAGACTATCAAAAAAATCAAGGGCCTAAAGCCAAGAAAAGTTTAAACTAGATATGGGGCTCAGGGGAGGGCAGAGTTTGGGGCATTTAAGCCTCATTGCAACTGGGCACTGGAATTAATTTTCAGGGGAGATGGTTGAGGCACTGCTATTGTACATATTGTACAGTGGGTTAAAAAGGATGTTGATTTAAAAGATGTGATTAGCACTCCATTTTATGGGCTGATTGAACTGAGTTGTCTTTTAATAATAAATGATTTAAATGTAAAATGTATCTCAATAGTTATTGCTATAGTGGTATTTTAACTTTTCAGTATTAGTTTAGAGTTAAATATGGGTTTTGACTGTGAATGCTTTTATAATGAACAGAAGTTAAAGTAATGAGTACATTCATACATGAAAGAAGTAACTTCTCTCTAGAGAAAACTGATAGATTAAAATTATATTATAATGTTCTGCACTTTCCTTTGCAGGGCAGCCTTAGCCCACATTGCGAGGGGGAAAAAAAAGCAGACCAGTTTTCCGGTTCTTTTAGGAAATTATTTTTTATTGACGTAAGTACAGGTTAACAATGAACATTTTGATTTATGTATTTAAACTATGCAGAGTTCTAAAGCGTTCAGTGAGACAAGCTACATAAAAACTAGGAAAAAAAAAACTTCTACTGAAACCCTGAACTATATTAAAAAGAAAGGCTAACAAGGTTTGCTGGATTATATGAATTTTCCATGTAACTAGTAAAGTTGTGCCTTACCTTACTAAAGATATTAGGGGAAATATTCAGCATGTTTGTTAGAGTAACTCCCTGCACATCATGTAAGCTTTTCTAATTTATATCCTAATGACTTGACTCATAGTTTTTTAATATTTATTAGTATTTTACATCAGCAACATTTTCTTGAATTCAGAGGAAAAAATATGAACACAGGCATATTATTGTATGGATCTCTTGAGGCAGGTCAAGGAGCATCTGGTACAGAAGAAGTGTTTTAATCTCATGTACTGGCTATGTCTACACTGTCACACATTGCAAAATAGTTATTTTGAAATAACTATTTAAAACTTATTTCAAAATAATTATTTTGAAATAGGAGTCTAGTGAAGACTCTATTTTGAAATAAGGTAGGCATTATTATTTTGAAATTGAAAGTCTTCACTAGACTCTCTGTTTTGATATAGGGAAAAGCAATGTAAAGTACAGGGCTATTATTTCTAAAAAAGCCAGTTTCACAGCTTGGAATGGCTTTTTTCAGAATAGCTATTTTGAAAGAATCAATATTTCAAAATAAATACAGATTTAGTTATTTCAAAATAGCACTTCATTTTTTTCAGAATAACGAAGCACTTATTTAAAAAAACCAAAATGCCTGCATGGACAGGCATTTATTTTGAAAAAAAATTTGTCTTCTTATTTTGAGAGAACTTTGCAGTGTAGACATACCCATAGTGTGTAATGAGGAAAAGGAGACAGAAGTAGGCTCTGATTGTACAAAACCACTAATAGGAAATAATAAAAATGAATGGATTGACTTGAAAGCTTGAGTTTTGTTTACACATCAAGATTGTTACAGTGCACAAACTGTTTTAGGTTTACAATAGTTTTTGAATTCCAAGTATAAATCCTTATAAAAGCAGATACAGAACATACATGTTTAGAAGTGTTTGTGTGGAGCTGGTAATGCTGTTTAGGATTAAGGTTGTTTGACACTTCTTATAGTTCAATTTCTTATAACTTTACCAAGCTTTATCCCTTTGAACTGTAGTTTTTCATCACAGGAGTTTGTTGAAGCTGAATAATTTTTTAAAAGTTGCAGCTAAAATGATTTAATGAGAACCAGGAATGAGATTAAGGAAAAGCAGGCATTTTGGCTAAGGCAATTCAGTGCCAACCTGGAGAACTAGTTTCCATTTCTCATCTGTAAAATGAGGATATTAACATCACCTTACTCATCAGAGTGTTGTGAAGATATATTCACTAATATTTGTGGTGCACTCAGATGATGTGGTAATCAATGCCATACACAATCCATTTAGAAATTTAATGCATTTTATATTTAGAGCAGCGGTTGTTGGAAAAACTAGAATGTGAGCATGTAATTAAAGACTATCAGAATGAATAAGTACAAGGCGGCTGAACTAAAGTTGCACAGAAAACTTTAATTCTGGCATTTCCTAACCCATGTGTTTGGCTTTGCAACCGTAACAGTCTCTTAATTTAGATTTGTGTATTTAATAGGATAAAGCTAGTAGATAAATAATATTCTGGAACAGAGGGCCTTGAAGCAGCTGCTTGTCTCAGAAGCTTCACTTCTAATTCTGTTTATCCAAGTAAGATGTAAGAAGAGTCCTAAGACAGCATTTTATAATGCCACAGACTATTGCTTTACAGTGCTGTGGTATTCTTCATGACAGTTAATCCTAAACGTTTGCAAGTTCTATTTAGTCTTACCATAAAAGCATTTCATTCTGTGATTTGTGTTATTGATATTCTCTATCCATTTTTATTGTTCATATTTTTCTATTATTTCTGTGTAACATTGAGACAGCTGGACGGGTTATAGCTATTTCTACTTTAATCACTCTGAAATCTGTATTCAGTTCCCAGAACTAATAAGAATCTGTATGAATGTCCTCATTTTATTTCACCAGCACTGCTGAGTTCAATTTTAGCTGGTATTTTGAAGGCTTTTCAGAGGGGTAGTCTGTGTACAGCACAAACAATGAGTCCTTGGCACCTTATGGACTAACAGATTTCTTCGGGCATTAAGTTTTTGTGGGCTCCACCCACTTCGTCAGAATGTGGAGGTTGCCTTTCCATCTTACAAACACCACCTCCATCAGCAAATATTGCTGTTTGAACCATTTCTATGGTATTTTGTGTTTCATTATGTTGAGTTAGTGTGTTGAGCAATCAAGTCAGCTTTAGAAAAATGCTGATGTGGGATTACTTTAGAAGGTTGATCACAGAAATTATGCAAGTATCAAATATTAAGACAAACAGGGATATGAGGGAGATAAGTTTTCATAAACCTAGTGACATAGAAGGAATAATCACATTGTAGAAGTGCTGCTTAGGGTTGTGACACTCAATGTATGGCTCGACAGCATATGGCTCACTGGTGAGTTGGAGTAAGGAATCAGTCAACATCCTGCTGGTAGAAGTGGCTGGCTTGAGAAAGAGAGGCACAGTTAATCAAGTACATACATGGCTACACACTGATAGGTGTATGAAAGTTATTGTATTGGGAGCCAGATATAGAGAATTAACACTATTTCTTAATTAAGTCTTAACAAAAACTTTCTTCACTGTTTTATCTTTTTAAAGTTATCAGCTTCAAACCCTAACCTTCTTTAGGTCTGAGTCAGAGATTTGACTGTAAACAGAAGTCTCATAGGACCTCATAGAGATTGAGGGTCCAAACTTGAGTACAGGCCAGACCCACTGTTCAAGCCCTACCATTTTGCAGTGTGGATGCAGCCATGCTGGAATCAGGCCCTGGGTGTCTGGCAATGGTAACCCACAATCCTAATTGCCAGTGTTCTTTTTCCTCTCTATCTCATGAGGCACCAATTGTCTCTCAGGAAATGGAAACAACCCTCTTTTTCAAGCATAGACAATTTATAAACCTTTCATTTTATTTTGGTTGCTGAGCTGCAAAGTGACCCTTGTCCTGTGTTTGCAGTGGTCACAAACCTTTGCCTAGTGTGCCTTAGAAGTCCTTTGCCTAGTGCGCTGCTTTCAGGTCATAGGACACAGCAAGTTTTTGGTGAATCTTTGGTGAGGGGACGTAAAACATTGGATTTTAGTGAGAGTAATAGGAATGACTGTCTGACAGCAAATAGCAAAGAAGCTGGTAACACTAGAAATGTATAGTGTTGGTTACCAGTGCATAGAATGGATTAAATGGCTCAAGACTGACTATAACAAAGCCAGGGACCAGAACTGCACCTCTGTGAATTTCACATCAACATGCCTGTTTTACAAGGACTTTGACTGGGTACTGTGTCTAGCATGGAACCAACAGCAGTGCACCTTGATCTGGTCAGCCAGGATGGTGGCCCCAGAATCCATCATGGGAACAGATGGAAGCCAATGATTCTAGTGATGAAACTGATCCCTGAGAAGGTTTTGCTGTGGGAGCAGCTGTAGCACATTCTGCGGCTGTATTTCAAGGAGCTGTTTGGTTGTCCTCCCCAACCTATAGAAGAGTGGTCTGTTGCAGAACTGGCAGCAGAAGCTGAAGAAAAAGAAGTCACCCTGGAGCCAGGTAGGTTTCTGGTTCCATTTCTGTTTATTAATATAGCTCTGGCAAGGATTTCAGTCTTATGAATCCATGCAAAAGTTATTAGACGCCCCAGGTAGCAGCCTGTATTTACTAATGCTGGATTGCATCCAGTGCCTTGGAATCTATATGGAATTCAAAATGGAGACTAGGAAATGTAAACAGCAAAACAAACCGCTAACAGTGAAGTTTTACTAGAAGAACGCAAATTTTTTCTAGGACATGTAGTTTATTAAAAATGAGAGCCTGATACTGCCTTCTCTGTAAGTGCACCTTTCTGTATCAACCAATGATGTAATGGGCTGCCTGAAGACAATGATTTGCAGGGAGGTGAAGGTAAGCTGAAATGGAGTCCATCAGTTCAGTGTGATCCATGGGAGATTAAATCAGTGGTCTGAAGTACATCTGGGGATGGACTCCAGAAAAGTGCTGAGCCAGGACAGATCAGGAGTGAAAGGGAATGGCAGTATAGTTGTGTGTTTCCATGTAGTAGCAGCAGGTTTTATTAGAAGCTGTGAGGAGGCACCAACTCCTGTGAAAGCTAATGCAGCATTCTGTCAATTCCCTCATTCTGACCCAATCTCAAGCATTATCCGCAAGCTTTGTCTGTAGCAGGAACTCCAGACAATTATCAAGTATCAGGGAAGACTATATTTTTCAGGGCAACCTTAAGTCACTGATCAGTGCATTCCACTCATAGATGTAGGTTTTTCAGTTTGCTAGGAATTTGGGGAAAAATAATTTTAAAAAGTGTGTTTTGGGCTGAGCTGAAAATTAATTCATCAAAATGATCAGTCAGAAAATGTTCCAGGTCAGATGAATTAAGTAATTCAGCCTGAGATTTTTGTTTTGATTTTGAGCACTTTAACAAAGCAGGAGGAGATTCACAAAATGATTAGAAAAGGAGTATGTATTGCTTTCTATCTTGTAAGCTTGTGTGAATCAGTGATTAGGGCATTTGCGGTACTTGCTTTGAAATCTTCCTTTTCCATGATGTGAAGAGATGGGATTGAATTTAGGTTTCCCATCTTGCATAAAAGTGTTTTAGTTTATGGGCTGATTGTCCCTCAATTTCTTCTGTCAGGGATCTTTTACTTTTCAGAACTGAATAGATATTAAAAAAGGACTTGAACCTGGATCAGCTACATATTGTAGACAAGTGCCTGAACCATTAGGCTATTCTCCTCATTTGAGGACAGGTCTTTCTCATCATGTATGAATATGAATTTCTATGACATTGCTGAAACTTTTTTTGGCTTGATTGAAACTATTCTTTCAATTTGACACAAATTTACAATAAAATCTGAGTCAACCAAAACTAGTCCATTGTTTTTGCTCTTTCAGTATGTGTGGATAGAGAAGAAAATTAATAAACTGAGGAAATATCCTGAGTCTCTGTGATCACTCTTTCAAGAATTTGGTGCCTCAACTGCCAGTTTAGAGAGAGTCATGTTCTTCTAGTCAGAATTCACAGTGATGAACCATCCCTAATTTGCTCTCTCTTGTGTGTGTTAGTCATTTTGTAAATATGCCGGTTAGACGATCGAGTGCTTCTTAGCAAATAGGTGTGAAAATATCTAGTTTGATTCCTCTCTGGTGTGTGGGCTTGACTATATGTCAGTCACCACATGACACACTGTACTCAATATATGCCTTTATAGTGTGATTTGTGCATCATTCATGTTCATCCCTGTTGTGTAACTATGCATTGTCTAATGCAAAGTACGTCATGATGGTGTTTTTGGAATGCTCATTACGTATTGAACATTGTTGTAATGGTGGCATGTTTCCTGCAATGTCATGCATATGTACAGATATGAAACTCTACTATGTCTCATCCCCAAAGGTGCGTCTCACATGGCTCGAATAGATGCAGACAAACACAGCTGAGGTTCTGTGCCATGCAGAAGCATGCAGATAGGAACAAAGGATTAGTCTAAGCACCTCTGAGCACTTTGGCTCAAGGGGAAGGAATCATGCCCATTGCCAGACATGGCCAATCACCTGACACCAGGGATGAGGAAACTTATTAAAGAAAAGCACCTTTGTATCCAAGCTCACCCCTGGAATCCACCTTCAAAGAAACGGCAAGGACTGGCAACTACCAATGGGAGGAGGGGGTCGTGGTTGCTTGAGGCATTGCAGCCAGCTGTGGGTAAGGTGAAATCACAGACTAAAAAGCTACTCAAATATTAATTTTAGTTTAGGATGCAATTTACCTTTTAGTTGATTATGACCAACAATCTGATACATTATTAATTTCCTGCATTATATTAATCTGACATATATTCACTTAAAATGTTGCTGTGGTAAATAAACTTATTTGTTTGTTTTACCTAAAACTGCACAGTGATTGTGTGTGTGTAAAGACTTGGCTTGGAATGACAGAGCTGGTGCTTATCATTTTCTTTGATAAATTGATGGACAGATGTAAATGAGCTTGCAGGAGCTGTTTGATTGGAGTCCCTCCCAGGAACAGCTCGCCAGAAGTTCTCCTTTATTGGGCCAGGAACCAACTATTCAAGGGAGGTTGAGTGTGGGTTGACCCAGGAGTATGTAGGTTCAGACAGCAAAGTGGGCCAGAAGTGAGAAAATGGGGTGACACAACTGCACACTAGTCTAGATTGCAGGGGGTAGGGGATGTCACATCACAGTGATGGCTGGATGGCACAGTGATGGCTGACACTTAGGTGCTTCCAGGGCTAGGTGGCAGCTGAGGATCTCGGTTGTGCCTAACTCTGGCTATGTTTACACTGGGGGTGCTTCCAGCCTTTCTCCGCAGGCTGCAGGAACTAACTGGCTGCCAGCCTCCGCTGCTGGCAGAGAGGGGCTGGGAGCCAGATCCAGCTCCCAGCTCCTCTTCACACAGCAGGAGCCAGATTGGGCCCACAGGGCTGGATTGTAGCCCTGGGGCCCAGTTATGCCCTGGGGAAGGAAGGGGGTGGGTTCCACCCTATAAAGTCAACTTAAATGCTTAAGTTGACTTACAGGGCTGGAGTTATTAAGTTGACTTAAGGAATTGCTTAAGTTGACTTAATTGCTAAACATAGATAGGACTCAACACAAGTTGACTTAATTGTAGACATACCCTTTTGGAGGTAGGGACCTGAAGTGGCCACAGTGGCGGCTTCAGAAATTTTTGTATTGGGAGGTGTAGAGAGGGCACAGTGAATTTCAGGATGGGAAAGAGCTCATCCTAAACTTATTTTCTTTTGATTTAGATGAACTTAGGTGACATAGTTTGCTCTTTATCCTGCAAACAAGCATTAACCAACTGAATTCAAATTACAACAAGGAAAACATCTTTTGAACAAGCCCCGGTGTAAACATTTTGGCTATGTCTACATTGTAGAGCATTTACGATAAAACTTTATTTTTAGAAAAAATATTTTGAAATAAATACCGAATAATTATCCTGAGAACTTTTATCAAAAATGCTATATTGGGAAAAGAGTCCGGGAATGGCTCTTCGTGCTGAAAAACCATGGCTTTTTATTTTTCACCAAAAAAAGTCCACACTGGACTTTCTTTTTTGAAAAAAAGAAAGCCAATGGAAGAGAGAGACAGGCTTTTTTGAAAGAAGCCATTGCCATGTTCAGTATGGCTATTTTTCAAAAAAGCTTTCTTGAAAAAGTTTTTTTTTTTTTTGAAGGTTAGCCATGTTTAGTATTCTCGAAAAAATGCTTCAGTATTTCAAGATGCCAGAGTACTTTTTTGAAAAAGCTAAACCCAGTCTTTTTTTTTTTTGTTTTTGTTTTTGTTTTTTTGTTTAAGAAAAAGCACAAGTGTTTTTCAAGAGAGCTTTTTTCAAAAAAGCTGTCACCGGACAGAAATGGCTTTTTTCAGAAAAGCCTGCCTATCTCTTCCATTGGCTTTCTTTTTTCGAAAAAGTCTGGTGTGCACTTTTTCTTTTTCAAGGAAAAAAAGCCACTTTTTTTTCAGCACAAAGACCCATCCCCAGCTCTTTTCCCGCTATAGCATTTTTGAAAAAAAGTTATCCCAGGATAATTATTCTGAATTTATTTCAAAATACTCTTTAAAAAAAAAAAGTTTTATCGAAAATGCTCTGCAGTGTAGAGATAGCCTTTATGTACAAATTAGGCAGAACAACAGAACACTGGTAATGGCTTTCTTTCAAACACAGTTGCTTACTTTTCAGCTAGTACTAGTACGGACACATCCAGAAACACACCAGGACTATGTCCATACACAGTTAAATCCATTTAACTTGAAGCAATCTAATTGAATTGATTTAAATTGTTTCAAGTTAAATTGATTTAACAGGTCAACACCAAAAAAAACCCCAGTTCAACTACCATATCTAGGGACAGGATTTGCTAGTTCGATTTAGGAGAGGTGCACCCTGGGAGGTGTGGCAACATGGCCCACTGGCAGGGCCATGTTGCCACCCAGTCCCCTGCCTGGCTTTCCCCAGGAGAGCCAATGGCAGGGGAAGAGCATTCCCCACCAGCTTGGGGCTGGTGTGGGGGGAGGACATCCTAGAAGACTGGCTGCAGCCCTGGGCTTAGCCAGGCTTGGGGGAGAAGGGATGCCAATGCCCAGCTTCTGAACTGCTAGCTGAGCAGCAGGGGAAGAGACTCCCCAAGAGCCTGGCTCCAGGAGTGCTCGCCAAGTGGCAGGGGAAGGGACTCCGCATGTCCGGCTTCCCCAGCCTTAGCCAGGTGGTGGCAGGGGAAGGCATCCTGCACGCCTGGCTCCTGACAAGGAAGCTGGGTGGCGGGGAAGGGACCCCATGCACCTGCCACTTCCACTGCTGTCGGGGTGGTGGGGAGAAGTGCCCCTAAGAGCAGTTCCAGCGTGCTTGCTAGTGCAGGGGGGAGGGACCCACTGGCTGACTCCAGCCACACTAGCCAGGCTGCGGGGAATGCTTCCCCTGCTCCCAGCATGCTGGCCAGTGGCAGGGGAAGGGAACCCCTGTGCCGAATCTTCCAGCGCTGGCCGGGCAACGGGGGAGAGGGAACTGCTGCTCCTGGCTTTTTCAGTGCTGCCTGGGTGGCAGGAGACAGGGAACTCCTGCAGCGGCTTTTTCATCGCTTTCTGGGCAGCTGGGGGAGATGGGACCTTTGTGCCCAGCTTTAGGTGCACGCTGTACCTAAAGCCAGGCACAGGGGTTCCCTCTCCCCAACCACCCAGCGACTGCTAAAAAAGCCAGCACAGGGATCCCCTCTCCTCCAACACCTGGCGAGTGCTGAAAAGCCAGACGCAGGGGTTCCCTCTCCCCTGCCAACTGGTAAGCACGCTGGGAGCTAGGGGAGCATTCCCCATAGCCTGGCTAGTGCGACTCCAGTCAGCCCGGGGGGTCCCTTGCTTCGGCACCATCAAATGATCTTCTCCCCACTACCCAGACAGTGGTGGGAGTGCTGGGCGTACAGAGTCCCTTTCCCACCACCCATCTAGTGATGGGGAAGCAGGGTGCCAAGGGCGTCTTCCCCCACCTCCCGGGTAGCAGTGGGGGAGCTGGCGCATGGGTCCCTTTCATCCCCCACCCCCGTCCAGGGTTCTGAAACCTGGCCCTTTCTTCAAGGGTGCCATGCACCCTGGGAGGAAGGTCAATAGTGTTAAATCGAAACAACCATTATATCAAAATAACATGTCCGTACAATGTTATATCAATATAAAAGTTTCAATCTAACCTTTGTTTCATTTTCAACCCAGATTTTATTGAATTGCTCTATCTTTTCTTGTTTCAAAATGACAGAGCTGCTCATTTCAAAACAAGAAAATGTCGTGTGGACCTAACAGTTTTTAAATTGAAATAACCAGCGTTATTTTGATTTAAAACCTATGTGTGGACATACCTTAGATGTCGGTAAGAGGAAGCAGAGCAAACTGAAACAAGACAACCCCTGGCCAGGTAAGAAAACCAAGATATGCTGCTGTTTATCCGCGGTCTGGCTGATCAAGCTGGCAGTACCTGAATGGGCTTTCTCCTTCATTTCAGACTCAGAGAGGTCATTAGAGTCTGCACAGAAGCTCTTCTTTGATTTGTGATTCTTGTTTCAATCATTCTAGAAGGATCAGCCCTTACTCTCCTATTACACTGCACAATGACCATCCAAGATAGTCCTCTGCTGTACAGTGTGTTCAAATAGAATCAGATGCCAGTCACAAGCAAGAAGGAAATGAAGGTGACACTAACCTAAGGGGCTTTTTGTATACTTGGGACTGTGAGCAGTCTTCTTGATGGTCTCTGTGATCGGTGGGCCTGCAGGATGTGGAGTAAATTACTTTGATCAACTTGAGCTTCTCTGGAAATTTTGGACTGGAAGTATGAGAGCTACTTTGGTTGTGCTATGTAAAGAGCATATGGGGATGGTCCTTCACAGGAAGGACTGTCTGCAATTTGAAGCTGCAAAAGAAATGAAATGATATTTGTGAATAAAGAAGAGCTAATAACCTCGTGTCATGGTGATATTTCAGAAATGAAAGGGTGACAGCATATATTCTGTGAGGTGTTTGGGAGTTGGCCCAGCCTGGTGGTGTTCTTCCTCATGTGTGAGATGTCGTTTTGCAATTTGATCAAGTGGGAGGTCGGTGAGAGGAAGGAGAACAGAGGCAGAATCCGCCTTATGCAATTCAGCAAAGCGGTTAACCACTGCTTCAAGGTCAAGAGCTTTGGAGAGTCTATCTTCTATTGCCAGTATGGCAATGTTACATAGGTGTTGATCATCCATACTGTTCCTCAAGTAGGTCTTAATTTGATGCAGACATGAAAATGTCCATTCACAGCCTGCATCTGATGGAGGTATGGTGATGGCAACAGCACACAATCAACAGAGTTCACTGAAAGACATTTTAAGTTCTTCAAGTAGATTAAGCATTTGGTTCATTGTGGCAATTTTTACTTCTCTCTCACATTCATAGCTCTCTAGAACTTTTGGAAATAGTCTCAGTTCTGCTTCTGATCTGTCCATATCACTGTTGTAATGTCTTGCAAATGGTCCGAGTTTCTCTGACTCAAGCAAGTAATAGCACTTTAGACTGAATGCACTGACTCCATTTAAAACATGGGAGTTGTCTGTAAATCATTGTTTAAGTTCACTGATGGTGCAATCATAAGTAGGAAGGAACGTCTTTACTTTAAAATCATGGTCAGTTTTTGGAAGCATACTTTCTGCTGTGTTGAGTTCAGTAACATAGCTTTGAAATTTTGGAGGCATACAGCAGATTCTTTTAGTTTGCATTTTGATGGAATTTCTTTCTGCAATAATTTTTACGTCAGTCATAATTTTGTTGAAATTCTCATGATCTCTCAGATCTTGCAGTTTATCAATCAAAGAGTTAAGAAGGGAGCAAGCTTGAGTCCCATCACAATCTGATTTCTGCAAGTAATCTGATACCACTTTAAGTTCAAGAAGCATATCACTAAAGATTTTGACAAAACACAAAGCAAAAGTCTATCTGGTTTAGAATGCCACGTGCCTTTTACACTTCTTTCAGATTTCAATTCATTGCTAACTATGTTAAGAAGCAAGAAAATTATTGAACGTGTTGCTTTAACAGCTATACATGATGCAATCTGACATACCCAGCAAGTGTCTGACAATTTCTTCTATTCAATAATTTTGCTCTGTTTCTTTTTGCAATTCAGCGAAATATGAATGCACAGAGGAATGCAGTAGAAACACATATAGTTGTTGAAGAAGAGTAAAGAAATTCACAACAACATCTATGTCTTTACAGACATCAACAATTGTTAAGTTCAACCTATGGTTGTAACAATGAACATAGATAGCTTGTGGTATCTCTTCCAGAGACTGCGCTTGCACACCATTCAGTGCTTCATTCATTACACTGGTACCATCATGGGTTTGTGCTATGCAGGTTTTTATAGCCTTGCTACAACATGCTAAGGTGTTCTTTATATAACTCATCAGTGAAGTAGCATGCAGTGAATGAGAGGGATGAAAGCCAACAAATCGTTCAAATATATTGCATCTGTAGCAATAACGAAGGACCACTGAAATTTGTTCCTGCTTATGTATGTCCTTTGTTTCATCAGCAAGTAATGCAAAAAAAAAGTTTTTCACTTTTTGGGAAATTGACTCTAGACCTATTGTGCTCATGATACTTAACAATTCACCTTGAATTGAATGATGCGTATACTTTGCATTATGAGGTAAACTATCTATTGTAGACTGAATTCTGGGATTATAGCTTGCAACTAACTGCAAAAGTTCAAGAAAATTTCCTGTTACTCATATAACTTTCCCAGTGTCCATGCTGAGCAATTTTTTATTTAGAGGTGAACAAAAGACTTTCTGCAAGAGTAGCCATGTAATGTCTATTTTCTTTTATAAGTTCTTTATGAGCATCACCTAATTAGGCTAAAACTGAGCCTCCTTTGCCTATGTTTGTAACTCTCCCAAGCCACCAAGCAGTCTTTGTGGATTGCACTTCTATTATGCAGCCTCAGACCTGAATCATTCTCAGTAGCCATTTTCCAGTTGTTGAACCCCTTGTGACTAAACACATTTTCACCACTACTTGCATCGTCTTAAGTGAAATGGTGACAACAAAGCAAAACACATCGTTTTCCAGTGCACTGTATTCCAACCAGTAGTACAGTTTGTACCAGGCTGGATTGAAATGTCGCCATGACTTGCCAAATTTTGTTGGTGGGAAATACTTCAGCACTGATTGTACAGGACTTTCTTGCTTAGCCTGTGCAGTGTCACTTGGACCAGGTAACTTATTTACATAAGTAGGTACACATACCTCAGGCTATAGACCAGCACATGGCACCCCCAGAACATTCTCTTCATCACATTCATCCTCACAAATGTCAGACTTGCTAGTACTGCATAATTCCTTGTCCCAACAAATACTTGCATCATTGGATCTTTCTGAGGAACCTCCCTGTACTTCTGTGACATCAGAAGTTTTTGAGGTATTTTTTTAACAGGATTTAGGAAATACTGGTCTAAAGTGCCTGAAAATGGATGTTTTTGCTTAGACAGCATGAGAAGGCAGAAGTGGGGTAAAATGCTTCCGCCTTCACAAAGCAGGACCAAAACTTTTCATTGCCTGGTCCTGGAACCCTCTACTCCCTTACAAGTTTTTGGGGCTGCAGCTCTGCTTTCCCTCGGTAATTTGTCTCCTGTTTGAACCCTCTTAGGACAGCTACCTTTCCTTTGTTAGCACAAGTAGCTGAATAAAGCAGTCAGCAGTTGGGACTGGTCTGACAGAACTCTGCTAATTTGAAAGAAAATTAAAATAAGAGTTGAATGCACAAGCAACAGTACAGATCATCCAAATTAGGTCTTCCACCTTCTCAGTCTAAACAGGAGAAACAAAACTGAAACAAACTCTGCAGGTTCCTCAAAACAAAACTCCACCCTCCCACTTAGACAGTTTAACGCTTTTTACAGCAGTCTTTTTATGTGATCCTTTTCCACTGTTATTCCAATATCCTTAAAGGTCCTAGTGAAACTGTGAAAAATGCCCAAGGCTGAATGCCTAACAAAATGAATGTGAGAAGTTCTTTTCCATCCAACCAATCAAAGTGTGTGGGGGTGAGCTTCTTGTCTGTGGGGGCCCTCCCCCCTCCTCTGGAGCTGCCAGTGAGTGGCCATTAGGTGGCATGGTCACTTCGTGGTTATAGATCTCCATCTCACATTTCCATTTCAGAGACAAATTGACCCATGATATACACCCATAAGGGCAACAATATTTACAGAATGAGATTATGTATTTCTTTAATTTGCCTAACTGTGGGTAGGTGAACACAATTTATTGCCTGAGGATAATATATGTATCTCACTTGTGTTTTTATTACCAGACCTGATTATACAACTCTGAAAAACCACTCAAATACATTTAAACAAGGAAGACATTGCTCTTTGTGACTTGTGTGGGACTGTGAACAGGTAGTATTGAGTTAGTATTTGTTGGCAGACAGCAGACATACTATTATGAAAATCAATGGAAATTGTCAGAGTCCTGAAATCAGTGGGAATTGATTTCAATGAAGGCAGAATCAGGCCAATAAGGACTGAGTAACAGCAATTCTCAATTATTTTTATAGAAGCTGCATATACTCAATGCATCTGTGGATTAGCATTATAATTTGTATTAGAGTAGCATCCAGAAACTTCATGAAAGATGTCATGCTTGTGACAGTGCAACCACAAATGAGTCTCCACTCTCTGAAGGACTTGCAGTCTAGTTTAAGTCAAGGTGCAACATACAAGTTGATGGGAAGATACAAGTATCACTACATACATAATTTACAAATAATTTAAATGTATAAATAAGCAATAGATAGTCTCTTCACTATTCCTTTGAGGAGCATTGCATCACTGTTTGTTCAAATGGAATAATTCACTTCTGGTACTTCTATTCATTTCATACGTGGCCTTCAGTTATTTCTCTGTTTTTCAGATTAAATGGAATTTAAGTCATTTCTACAGAGTAGAAGTCTATTCTTGTTAAACAAATTGTAGGGAGTTTCCAAGTGCTAATGCATTGGGACCAAATCCATTTCAGCTGAATCACAGACTTGGGCAAAGACAGCTCATGAGTACAAAATGTTCAGTTAAGACAGAACTTCCAGTTTTCTTTTTGACTATTATTTCAATGTCATTTTCTCTAGAGCTTTTGTCCCACAGATAGTGCTTGTTATTTTCAGAATCCCCATTACACATTTAGGTGGGAGATGGAACTCAAGCACTGAGAAGTCTCTTTTCTAGGTCTCTTCTGACATTCTTATGACTCTTGGGGTCTGGCACAGTGATACTAATCACATCTGGCACATGGAGAAGAGGAAATTCAAGGCAGAATGTTTCAGCCAACTAAGATTTCCAAAAGTTCAGAGAAAAAAAACTATACAAATTCAAATTAATGTAGAAGGAATGAAGATAAATAGTTAAATGAAATTCAGGTGCACATGAATGAATTCATGCTGATTCAGCTAGTTTAGCATATGATTAATGATGAAAAACTAAAGCCTTAACAAATTTTAGAGAAGGAGGTAGGTGAAGAACCTGGCAAAATGGGAGGAAAGCAACAATTGGGAAAGAATCAGTAATTTAATCCTTTTTAATAGCTTTTTTGCATGGTTCTTAGTTATGTAACAAACCTGAAAATTGGATTTCTATCCATATGAACATTTTTTCCCCAAATTTTCATACCCCTCATATCAGTAAAGATTTCCTTGTAGTGCCCACAAAGAGTCCTATTGTGGACCAACAGCTGGCATATTAACCACTGTCTGTCAGTGTATGCCTAAGCAACTTGGTAGTCAAATTTCACTTGCCATCCTTCCTCTTTCAATGTTGATTTCAGTGGAAATGGGATTAGAGGGCTGTTGCAAAGCCCATGGTCTTTAAATCTACATTAGTTATGTGGTTTTTTCCCCCCCTCCAAACATATTAGATAGCCGAACAGTATAACATCACACCTTTAAATACTAGTTTAGGTATTGCTTCCCAGTCTGAAAGGTTAACATAGAAATTCCTGCAATTTTCAAGTGAGACTGGGTAGGAGAAAGAGCTAGTGATTACTGAGGGGTAAGTATTTTTAGGAAGAAGTTGGTAATCATATATTCTAAACCACCTAAAAAGAAGTATGGAAAAAATTGCAGAAGTTATCTTCTGAAGTAGGCAGTGGACAGACAAAAGAGCTCTGTGACCATATAAAAATAGCAGAACATGGTTTTTGCTTGTTGCTCATTTCACCTAGGGACTATAGCAACAAGTTAGGGAGTATACTGTGTGTTTGGGAGACTTGTTTTTGAAAATTCCTTGAAAAATCTTGAATTAAAGATGTCAGTCTTGTCAGCAGCATACTTCAAGACAATATCGCTTGTCTGTATTTCATTTATCTAGCATGGGATAACTTACTTGTTACAGAACTCAATTGAACTTTCAATCCTATAATCATGAAAGGGGGACAAAACCAGGAACAATGGAGAAATAGAAAGCTAATGCATGTTTAGAGTTAGTGACAGACAGGAAGAAATGGACAGAGAAATTGTACACATAGTATGTGATAACAATAGTTCAGAAAATTTTAGAGGCAAAAGGGGAAGGCTCTTGTACTCTAAGGTCAAAAGGGACCAATATGATCCGCTGGTCTGACTTCCTGCACAATACAGGCCACAAAATGTCACCCAAACCTGTAAGAAGCCTCTAACTTATGACTGAGTTATTAAAGTCCTCAAATTGTGATTTAAAGATTTTAAAGTATAGAAAGGCCACTAGCCAGTGACCCATGCCACCTTTTACAGAAGAATGTGAAAAAATCCCTGGAGTCCTTACCAATCTACCCTGGGGGAAAATTCCTTCCTGACCTCAAATATGATGATCAGTTAAAACCCTGAGCATGTTGTCAAGTCTCCCTATCCAGACATCCAAGAAAGAATTCTCTGTGATAATTGAGAACCCACTCCATATAATGTCCCTTCTCAGGTCACTGGCATATCTACCACCAGTAGTCCAAAAATCTGTTAATTGCCAAGCTAGGCTGTCCTATCATACCATCCCCTCCAAACATTTATCAAGCTCAGTTTCAAAGCCAGCTAGGTTTTTTTGCCCCCACAGCTCCCCTTGAAACACTATTCTAGAACTTTACTCACTGCTTTCTTCCAAGTTTACAGATGAAAACAAAACATTTTGCATTCCATGCTCAGGGGGTTGGGAAACAGTATAGTTAAAACAAGGATTATGCAAGTTAAATCCTCAAAGGAGCCAATCTCATATCTAGGGCAAGATGAGTTAATATGCCTGTATTCATACATTGTCTTGTATGTCACCACCACCAATAAAAATTTCCAAACAATAGAAAATGTGACACTGATTTTGTTAATGTGCTCTGTGATTGATGAGCCATTGAAATGGCCTAATACCTTATTCTGAACATTTTTTTTTTTTTTAAATAGTGTGATTTTTATTTGGGAGTTGTATGCCCAGTGCCTATAGGCACTTTGAAAACTTTCCTCTAAAACAATCACTGTTCAGAATCAAGTTATTAGCTCAGATCATTTGCTATTGAACTGGTTGCCATCCACTTTACACACCAGTTCAATGGCAAAATGAGGCAGAGAGGTGTTTGTAATGCAGCAGCTGGGAATTCCCTGGGAGCTGGAGGACTACTCATGGTACAGAGATGGTGTCTTAAGGCTTTCCTGACTAGTTCACCCTCTTGCAGGAGGACACAGCATGTCTGCCTCAGTTTCTCCTCATAGGTAACTGAAGGACTCCACTTCAGGCTCTCTTGATAGAATAATGCCCTTCCTTGGGCCAGTTTATTATCAAAACCAGTATAAATAGGCCCAAACATAAGTCCTTAGACAGTGAATTTATTACTTCCCTGCAGGTATCCTTTATAAAGTTACATATCCTCTCAGTCATCTGTGCAACACATTCTACACTCTTGTATTTTCCAAACACATCCATGATCTGTCAGTCCATCTCTGTACCTCTGCCCAGACAGTCACAACAGTCCTTCCACCCAGAGTACAGGTCTTCTCTTCTAGGGGGAAACCCACAGCTTTTGCTAGAGATCAAACTCATCAAGGGAAAATCCCTCACTCCCCTTGACCATCTGACAGTTCCTCTTGAGATGTCAATGGTAACATTGCTTCTGCTCCCTTGTCTTCAGCCACCTCTGGCCCTTGGTTCCAACTCCCTGGCTTATGACTCCCACTGCTGCTGCTATGGCCACCTTCAGCCTTCTCCAAACCTGACTCTCAAGCTTGAGGATGCCAGTCAACAACCCGTATTGCTGTTATCCTGCCTTCCCCAACATCCTAAATATACAATCACATAACCAGTTTCACCTTCTTCCTAGCCAGTACTTGTAGAGAGTGTTCTGCTCTCAAAAATTTTCACCAGACATCTCTTCCTGCCTGATTCACCAGGACTTTGTCACTCAACTGGCTCACTTCCTGACCTTTTATAACCTGCAGCAGCTGCCCAGCATTCTTTGTGGACTAAATGGGTCCACCTGTCCTGATAGTGGGGTGTTCAATCTACTTAATTTGCAGGGGCCAGCCACCCTGTGACAGGTGGTTGTATCTGGTCTACACTGTCTGCAGCTGGTTTCTGGGCATTCTGAGCATGCCACAAAAAGGAACCATAGATCAGATGGCATAACACTATGGTTATTCTGGGCTAATAGAACATGCCTATGGGACTGTTTCAGCTGATGCAAGTTAGAGCAGCCTTGAAGCTACTCTAATTTGTGTTGGGGGTCAAACTGCCCCCAACTAACATTGAAGGGGGGAACCACTTATTCTCCCATCCTGCAGCTACATTTGATAATGACACATCATCTATATAAGGTCAACTGAGTAAAACACCTTTTATATGCACGCGCACACACACACACACACACACACACACACACACACACACAGATTCTGCTGAGCATTAATCGATATTAGGAATCATTTAGGGCCTAACAATGTAAAATTCATGAGATCACATTGAAGTCATGATGCATCTTTTGCAAAATAATATGAGACTAACCCTCATAATCATCCTGAAATTGCAATAAAATATGATTAATCTAAAATAATATAATTTAAATATGTTGCCTAACAAACTCAGTTGTTTACAGCTACACAATCTGAAATGAATGATTAATTCAAGATGAGTCTAAGAAGATATTAACATTTGGATTTGGAAGACAAAGTTTACAAAAATTTTTTTGTTGCCCCTGGCATATTGTAATTTATTATTCATTACAGCCTCACGCTGAGCTCTGCTGGCTCTGTATGCCAACGATTGCTATACAG
Source organism: Podocnemis expansa (assembly GCA_007922195.1). NCBI lineage: Eukaryota > Metazoa > Chordata > Testudines > Podocnemididae > Podocnemis > Podocnemis expansa. The sequence goes on along the minus strand of ML681966.1, from coordinate 13,652,646 downwards.
ATCCTTTTATGGCACTATATTTAAAATCAACTGATTACTCTCACATTTTCCTTTATCAAATAATACTCCTAAATTTTATAGTCCTGTGAGGAGTGCATCATTCCAAAATAGAAAACTTATTTTTCAGTCCACATCCAACCTTTATCAATGTGTTCTCAGTAACTGAACTGTTCTGCACAGAATATTCTAAAGGCCCCATCAATCAAGGTGTTGAGTTTCCATGTGTATTAAATATATTGAGCATCTTGAGGAAAATGTTTAATGTTCTCCGAACTATTCATTATTTCTGCTAGTAACTCCATACTGGAAAAGGGTAAATGTTAGGTGTAAGGAAAACCATGCTGTAATAAATCTGCTCATTTTCTATGAGGGTGGGAACTGGGAGAATAATTTGCAAAGATTTCTGCCTCTCTCTATATCTATCTATTTATCTATATCTGGATGATAGATAGATGATAGATTAGTACTGATACAGTTGTATCATTGCCTTGGCATCACATAGAATTCCATCCTAAGTAGCTGCACCTTCATTCTCATACCATCTTAACTTGAGAACAGACACACACACACATCCCATTTTTAAAAGCTATTTAAAAAGAAAAATAATACAAATAAGCCAAAATATCCTTCAAAAACATCTACAAAAAAGACTGTTGTGATTTAAAATAGCTTTGCATAACCTATCACACCAAATAGATACAGAAAGGATTGGGGCTGAAAAAGGTCAATCAAGTGGAATTCATAGAATCATAGGGCTGGAAGAGACCCCACGAGGTCATCTAGTCCAACCCCTTGCCAAAAAAGCAGGACCACTCCCACTAGATTATCCCAGCGAGGGTTTTAATTAGATTTGAGTATTCAAACATGCCTGTAGAGCACTGGTTTCCAACCTTTTAATGGCTGGGGACCCCTTTTCTATAGAAAAAATCTTCACAACTTCCTGGCTGCATGTGAGATGTCATGTTACCACTGCAAAGTGGTGGCGACGCCGTGGCCAGAATCTGGCCTGCGGTTGCAGAATCCGGCCTGCGCCGCAGAGCTGCCGTGCATGGGGGGACGCTGGAAGGGTCTGGCCCTGCTGCAGAGTGGCAGAGCCACAGCGGTGTCTGGCCCCAAGTCACCTCAACCCTCTCCCAAACTCCACCCCCACCCTGTCACCAGCTTCCCCCGCTGCCCTGGGCTGACCCCCCCAATGCCCTTTCGCTGGCTGCCTGTCCCCGAGCCTGACCCCCCCCCCCCACAGGCTGCTGCTCCCAACCTGAGCATGATCTGAACATGCTCAGAGTGGCAGGGGAGTTTTAAAACCTCTCAGCCTATGGCAGAGCAGCTCCCTGCCATTGTCTGGGTGGTGCTGCCAGTATCTCATTCCTGCTGCTGGTGTTGTCTGGTCCCAGGACTGAGGCTGTCCATGGAACCCATCTGTAGTACGCCGGGCAGAGTGCGGTCAGGCACATCAGGCAAAATGTGTTCTTATCAGTGTTCTGTGTCTGGTGCTGATATCAGTTTGGCTGCATGTGTAAATGCATGCATGAGTAAAGTTAGACAACACTCACGATTGAGGAAACCAACAAGACCATGGATCTTTGTAGAAACGAAGGTGCCAGGCTAGGCTTTATTGCAACGTAGCACTATGGCAAACAATCCATGTCGACAGATTTGTTGGCAGCATTGGTGCTCTCAGTGTAATGGAACAGCTCTACTGACAGCAAGACTGGCTGTCATCCTCTTGGCTGCACGAAGTTTGGGCTCTGGGGCTCCTACTTTTATACCTTATCTGAATTGACTTGTACATCCTTCCTTTGATGCCACCCATTAATTTGATAGGTCCCTGGTTACCTCAATTGTCCTGTGCATCCCTCCTTTGATGCCACCCTTAATTTGATAGGTCCCTGGGTATCACCATCCATCAAGGTGTCACGACTTGGCCAAACCTCTCCTTTGTACTGGTCACTTTGACCCAGCATACCTCCTTATCTCTTTTGGCATGAGAGCGGACTAGCACCCCCTTTCTCCAATTCTTTATTCAAGTACATTCTCATCTTTGTCTTAGTACTTTCTCATATTTAGCTTGTGCCAGTTTTGATGAGGTTATCATGGTCCCATGCTCTATGTACATGCCATTCAGGCCCACTTTCTTGGATTGCTTCGCTAGGCCTTGAGCCAATAGCTAGGCACTTCTACTTATCTTACTTAACCTTTTACTTTCTCCTGCACCATCAAGTAACTCTGCGGCCCTCCAGTGGTCCGTGGACCCCAGGTTGGGAACCACTGCTGTAGAGCAAGGTCAATCACATTTGTTGCAGGTTGACATTAATCTTTCCAGAATTCTTGCTTGATATAGAGTAAATTTAATTCCGAGAATTAAGACAAACTATACTCTCTGTCCTTAAAAGCAGAATGAACTGACTTCAGATTGACAATTCCAATCAAGACTGAACTTGTAAAGCTGATCAGAAAAAAATAGGAATGAAGCTGTTGACAGTAAGGAACATAGGTCAGAATTGGTTGAAGACATATGGAATGTACATGTCAGAAAATGGCCATGTCATCCCTGAGTGGCTTATCTATAGGATGCCCAATATTAGAATAGCCAGGCTCACACTCTTAAAACTAAATGGAGCACAGACTATAAGTGAGAGGATATGGGACATTTACAGAGAAAGGGGTGAGTTGCACTATCTACCCTAGAAACCAAAGAGAATGATGGACAAGCTGCTTGCCAAAAAGTTCAAGGAGAAAAACGACATATGCAGCATAGAGGATGTATTCTTTATAAATGTAAGATGGAGCTGGATGAATATTTGGTGGCTGAACCAAAAAAAAAAAAAAGTTTTGGGTTTAATGAAAAGTTGTTTGATCAAAAACAAAATGTTTCATTCAACCCAAAATGTAATATATTTTACTCTTTATTTAGTTTTAGTTAAAACTAGCTAAATTTCAAAAGAAATTGTAGCTTCCACATAGAAAATTGTAACATTTTATTTTGAAAAGTCAAACATTTGGAAAAATGTTTATGGAAAATTTATGGGAAAAACATCTTTTTCTTTTTTATTTCAGCCATAACTACAAACTCCAACCTGAATTCATGAGCCCAGTCAACCTGAAACTTATTTGCCAAAAAAAATTGCGCAGCTCTATTTAAGACATTTCTTGCACATAATGTCATGAGTTTTGCCTATCCAGAGTAGATTTTGCTGAGCAAAAGATTAGAGCTGTTAGGCAAACCTTGTGGCAAATCCTCAGCCGGCTTAAATGATCAAATGTTGTCATTGTGATCAGGTAGAATTTTATACCTGCACTGTATTCACTTTGCCCTGGTGTAAATGACTGTACAAGCCACAGAGCAAGAAAGAAGCTAGTTTAATTACACTTGTTTGGGAATTTCATGGTGGCCACCTGACAGAGATGAATCAACCTTCAAACTCAAAGAACTAGTCTATTTCTGGCCGTGCAGAGGGACCATGGAACTATATACTACAGTGCAAGTTAGGATACATCCACACTCACTGTGATGCATAGCTATGTGAGGCAGTGAAAGGCTCTGTCAGTGGGCAGATAGAGGGTAAAGTGTTCAGCAGAGGGATGGCAGTGGGATGCTCCCCTGTTAAAATAACAGTATAGATGTGGGATATTGCTTGGGTGAGCAGAGAGCCTTAAGAGTGCATAGCCTAGAGTTCAGGTGTTTAGGACACTATCTCTGTATTCTACTTGCCTAAACAGTGCTTCACCATTTACACTGCTATTTATATCTGTGATAGCTGGGATGTAGTGTCTGTAGTCTGCCTACCACTTAAGTGTAGATGTACCATAAGAAGACTTAACAAAGAAGGATATATAAAGGATGCCCTGTTCGGGATTCTTGGTTGTAACAAACCCTCTCAAATATACTGTATCACTTGTATGTCAATAGTCAGGATTCAGAGTAAATGCCAAATGATCACACTTGGGAACTGCATGTAATGAATGAATAAGTTTATCAGGAAAACTTTTGAGGAGCTATGTGTCTTCTGAGATTGACTGTATGCTTGGCAGTTTCACTTTTGTATTAATATTTGGTATTTCTGCACTTTATAAACTACCTTCCATAAACTGAACTAAACCTACCAACTAATTTCAGTCCTCACACTCTCCCCCACATGATTTGAATGGAGAAAAATATGCTTCATTCATTTCACAGTCAGCTATAACTTATGTAGTTTTGATTAACTGATTTGTGTGTATATGCCTAATAGGCCTCTGTTTTGTTTCATTTTTCAGGCCAGTTAATAATAGAAAATCAATAATAGCCACTGTAGTTGTTCTGGGTGCTTGAACAATAATGAAAATGTATGGCACATTTACAAATAAAACAAAATATAATAAGCACATACTGATAAATACTAATACAATATAAGTGCCTCTCTCATGTCCATGGGTGGATTAACTCTTGGGCCTATGGGGCCCACACCCAGAGGCCCACAAAATGTAGGGGACCTTCTGTCGTGTGGTGCTGGTGGTGGAGCAGAGTCATTCTGGGCCAGTGGCTGGGCTCCGCTCTCCTATCTTGCCCCTTTGCTGGCTGGTCTGCTCCCAGTGGTGGGTCTGGTTGTCATGCAGTACAGCCTCCGTTGTGGCCTGTGGGCCTTACTAGAAGCCACCCCATGTGCACTGCCACATCGCACGTGCCTCTTGGCACAGCTGCCCCAGAGGGGTTAATCAGTCAGGCTTGGGCCAGCCTCTCTCCTCCAGTACTGGGCTTTCCCACAGGAGGCAGGGCCCTAGACAGGAGGGGGAACTGCAGCCCCAGTCAAGGGCAAGTGGGGCCCCAGCTGGGACTCACTGATGGAAGGGCCCAGGGGCCCAGAGCCCCTAATCCACCTCTGCTCATGCCTGACCAACCTCAACTTGCCATGTCCTCAAATGTACGTCAGATTAATTTTCTTTGCCAGTGTGTCCAGAAAATTTAATGAATCGAGGCTCTGACTGAGCCAAGGGAAGATGGGAATGCTAAGTGGAGAGACCTTGCAATATCTGCCAATGGCTACCTTTTCCTTAAGCCAAGGGAACTGCATGTCTTGCCAAGTCTATGCTGACGGCTGCACCACCGCTAACAGTGTAGAATTGATTGTGAGTTCAACCGAGCATCAGTAAAGGTATGCTCAGCTGCCTCTGAAAGTAGATGGATTTACAGATAAGACCTACCCAGCAAGAAGAGTAGTGCTGAGCTGAAAGGAGGGCGTTTCTTGTTGAATCAGTACAGTGTGCTGCCATGATAAGTAGGTGTTAGATTGTCAAAAGGAGATACCCAAATCACTGTACATAGCTACATATCTCTCTTCAACTGCCACTGAAATCCATGGCCAGTGTAGACCTGGCCTCAGTCACCTCAGCTGCTCACAGCTGCAGCAGTATTAGGATCACAGAATCATAGAAACTGGAAGGGACCATGAGAGGTCCAAGTACCTTGCACTCATGGCAGGACCAAGTACCACCTTAAACAATCCCTGATGGATGCTTGCCTAACGTGCTCTTAAACATTTCCAATTGTAAGGCAGGCTTAGGAGCTGTGCCTAACAGCTTCTGAAGGGGGGCATCTAATCTGCATGGGTGCTGTATTAGCATGAACACAAAGAGCACAATTAGGTATTAGCATACTGGGTGCAGGTGTAACCTGCTAGGGTGGGCTCAAATTCATTCAATTGCCCCTCTCCAGTGCCTCACAGAGAAAACCCCTGATGAAAGCAACTGGAGAGCCAGGATCCAGTTGTTAAAAGGACTCACTGCGAAGACTGCTCAGAGTTTCCATCCCACATTAAACTACCACTCAGCAAAAACATACAATGAACTTTATTAACTAACTAAACACACTTTATCCTAAGGAACCATAATACATTTAAACAAAACAGTAAGAAACCCAAGAGTCCCAAAGTTCAGGTGGAGTCACCCTTATCTCAATTGCAGTCATTTAAGTCCTTGGAGCTTGAATGCAGAACGAAAGCAATCCTCATCCTCTCTAGCTGCAGGAATCTTCAGGCTGATGCCAATGCAGTCCTTTCTTCCTCCTGTGCAGCCAGCACCATGCAATCAAGTCACTGGCCATCCAGCTCTCAGTTCCACTGCAGACAACTCCCCTGCAAAGCAGTTGAAAGCTGGGAGAAAACATCCTGCAGTCCACTCCTGCTCAGCTCCTTTCACTGAGTCCCTTAGCCAATGTCCTCTGCAGCTCTCCGTTTGCTCCTCTCCAGACTTCTCTTCTCAGGCTTCTCCCTGGGCATGTAACTCCAGCAAAACAATAAAACCTGTGGAGCATGCTCAGTGTGCTCCCTCACCCTCTTACCAGAAGTTTCTGGTTTCTGGGCTCCAAAATCTGCCCAGCAACGTAACCCAGCCATAAGGGTGCCTAAAAGAGATTGCACCTATTTAGGCACATGGGTTACACAGGACATAGTGGGTAATGGTATTTGGGGTTAATCTGATCACAAATCTGTCAATATCTGTAATTCTACTGAGGGGAAATATGAAATAGTGTCTTTTGTGAATTGCTACTCTCTGTTTCAAATTTGTCTCGGTTAGTTAAAGGGTAAATGCCACCCTTAGTTAAAAAGAGACCTGTAAGAGAGGCTACCACATGTTTCTGCCTGAAAGAAGTTGAAAACAGAGGTGGGGGGTTGTGTTGCTTCTTCTGAAGCAATTCTTGAGCCTATCTCTGACTAATGATAGGTCTAGCTAGGCTTCTTCTGAGGCCTTTGTTATTTAAATAGAAGTAGCTATTTGCAGCTACTTGAGGTTAAGAGCTGAGAGGCAAACTAGAGAGAAAAAAACCCTTCTCTCTGAGCTGAAATCACTGAAGGGGAGTCAGTAGATGATGAGAATGGCAAGTTGGGTGGCATGAGTGAGCAATGGGTGGAGCCAGTAGATGATGAGACCAGCCAGAGGTTAGCTGGGCAGCATGAGTGACCAGCGGGTAGAGCTGGCAGACAGTGGGCAGAGTCAGCAGGAGGTGAGAATGGTGAGCTGGGTGGTATGAGTGACCGGTGGGTGGAGTCAGCGGATGGTGAGAGCAGCTAGCAGTGAGCTGGGTGGCACAAGTAACTGGTGGGCAGAGTCAGCAGATGGTGAGAGTAGGTAGTGATGAGCTGGGTGGCATGAGTGACCAGCTGGGCAGAGCCTGCGGACTGCTGGTGGAGTCAGCGGATGGTGAGAGCAACCAGCAGTGAGCTGGGAGGTGCAAGTGACCAGTAAGTGGAGCTGGCGGACAGCAGGCAGAGCCAAGGGATGGTGCTAGAGGATGGAATGAGTGACCAGCAGGTGGGACCAGCGGGACAGCTGGTGTGACAGACACTCCCTATGTACCCTAGGGTTGATTTGGAGCCTAGTTAGCACTGATTCTCCAGATCAGTGTGGGTTATTGCCATTAAGTTTTTTATGTTCTGTTATGTGGTGTGAGTGTTGGGAACTTTGCCCTGTATTGATTTTCTAGATCAGCGCTGACCTCTGTTATTTGGCATTTTACATTACATTTTACTGTTATTAAAGTTCTGTTTACTTCATTCAGTCTTGTGCTTGCGAGTGGGGAAGCCTTACCCCTTTGGGGTGCCCAGTGAATAGCGCAGCATTCCCAGAAATCTGGGTAGGGGCTCGGACCAGTTGGAGGTATTTCATCATTGGGAAACCCCTAGATATAGAACCTGACCTTTGTTCTGCCAGCCTGCCCTGGCAGAAGGGTTACATAATGATGGTGAGTTCACAAGCTGTCTGTGCAACTTCAGTGGTTAATCACCCTGAAAGTTAGGAGTTTTTTCCTAATGTCCAATCTAAACCTCCCTTGCTGTAATTTAAGTCCATTGCTTCTTGTCCTCTTATTGGCAGTTAAGGAAAACAGTTTTTCTCCCCTCTCTCCTTGACAGCCTCGTAGATGCTTGAAATCTGTTATCATGTCCCCTCTGTCTCATTTTTTCCAGACTAAACAAATCCAACTCTTTCAATCTTTCCTCACAAGTCAAGTGTTTCAGACCTCTAATCATTTGTGTTGCTTTTCTCTGGACTTTCTCCAGTTTGTCCACATCTTTCCTGAAACGAGGTGCCAAGAACTGGACACAATACTCCATTTGAGACCTAATTAGGGCAGAGTAGAACAGATGAATTACGTCTTGTGTCTTAACTTACAATACTCCTGTTAATACATCCCAGAACTGTGTTTGCTTTTTTGCAACAGCGTTACACTGTTGACTCATTTCACTTGTGCTCCACTATGACACTATTACTTGAGAAAAAAAACCATTCTCTTGCTCACAGTGGTCCCAGTCTTCTTTAGGGCTTCATCTGTTAAAACTGAAATACTTCATAATTCATTGGATAACCTCTGCAATATACTGAGCTAACAATTGCCTTTGACTCCTTTTGAAGGCACTCATAACCACACACAGGAATAGGCCCCTAGGCCCTGATCCTGCTTAACATGACATGCATGAATAGTTACACTGAGGTTAAACATAGAGCCAGCCAGAGGACAATTCCATTTCACAACAACATTTGAGTTTCAGCATTTGTTTTCATTCTACATTGCACTAGAAAGTAAATATTTAGAATGATTTTGTGAAACAGAACTGTGTGATAGCATCTGTTTTCGGAGAAAACAGGGCAGGTTTTGAATTTGGGGCTGTCTCTCACACATTGGAAGTGACTTGAGAACCCGGAAATTCAGAAGCCTTCTGTTGAAAATTTCATCAAAACCAGTTAGTCTTTGTGAAACGTTTCACCTTGAATAAAACAGCACATTTAGATTAAAATACGTTTAGTCAAATATTCTGACCAGCTCTAGTTAAAACCATTATTTGCGTGCTTTGGACTTAAAATACCAGTTTTGGCAATATGGGGAACAAGGGCATGTGCACACTGCAATCAAGAAGTATGGTTGCAGCACACGTAGACATGATCTTGCTAGATTAAGGCTAGCTAGCAGTAAGGATAGCAGTGAAGCAGCTGCTGCGGCAGCACAGGCAGTGGCCTAGGCAGATTTTGGCTTCCTGAGACCCTGGTTACACACTTGAGTGTCAAGTTGCACCTCAAACTAACACTGCAATGAAGAGAAGTCCTTAGGCTTTCTTTGCCTGCACTGCAGAGTTATCTCAGGTTCAACAACATTTTTTTTTTCCTGAGCAAGTTCTGCATTCATATATCTATTTATCTTAGGCTGACCAGATTTTTGGAACAATTTCCAGGGACATCTGATTTCCCAGTCCTGGAACACTGGGTGGAGGCTGCCCCATGTCCTGCCCAGCTTTGGCTTCTATCAGGGAAGGAGGTGACAGCCAGCATCCTACAGCACCTGTGCTGGGCTCACATTTGAGTGGCAGCCACCTTTTCCTTGTCTCTCAGCTGGGAGCCAGGGGATAGCCTCCTCAAACCCATCTTGGAGCCACATGGCAGCCTCCTGCACCCTGGCTTGAAGGTGGGTAGTGACTGCCTGTGGCTTGCTCACATCCCTGGGTCCCAGCTAGGTGTAGCAGCCTCCTTCACCTGAGCTTGGAGTGAGTAGCACCTGCCTACCTCTCAGGCTGTTGGTAGCCTCCTGTCTGAGCTTGAAGCCCAGTGCCCACAAAGCCAGGTGGAAAGCCCAGCAACTGGCCCAGTCTGGGATCCAGGATCTGGGCTCTATCGGCAGGCTTATTTGTCAACTTCCCTGCTCTAGCTGAGCAGGGAAATTGACAACTATGACAGCCCCAGATTTCACCTGTATAAAAATATTAAAGGGGCCCACACAGTGTGATTTACCCCAGACCTTCTGCACATCTGTATGGATGGCCCTGAGTACAAGTAAAATCTGAAGTGTAGTGCAGAGGTTACATTTTATTATTTGAAACATATATTTATTATAATTTTTCCTAATTTTTAAATCACTGTTTGGAGACAAAGCCAAATGGGGACATTTCTGGGGACAAGTTATTGCTGGAAACAGGGTACCGAAATTGACTGTCCCTGGAAATCAGGGGTGTCTGGTCAGCCTAAATTACCTACATCAATATGACACAGCAAGATGGCCACCACTCCCTGGGCCACAGGGCAGTCTCTGAGGTAGCTTATAATGTGCAATACTACCCCAAATAACTGCATTGAAAATATGCTGCCATGGGCAATCACAATAATTGAGCTGTGATGGTTCTTCAATTCTTTACTATAAACCCTCTTTTAGGCACCCATTCCTGCTACTATCTGTCTATCTACTTAAGCTTTGACCAGAAGTGCATTATCTATTCACCTTTTTTCAACATCCTGCTTACAGTTTGCCTGCTTGTGTTTCTCCAGCTTCATCTATCTCTTCTGTTTAGATACAGGAGACAATGGCCACTAAGAAGGCCACTGAATAGTGAAACTCTTACTTTAAAACCTTCTAATCCAGAACTTGTTTCCCCTCTCTGACACTACATTAGTGCCTGAAGATGAGTTTTTAGTGAGTCGGTACCCCACTGCAGTCTTAAGGCAACTGATTAAGATATTAAACTTGGGTAAGCACATCAAACTGCAAGGTTTTAATAATACTTCTCACACTTTTCTTACCAATACTTGATAATTAATTGTTGTTTTCCATTGAAATTCATCTTTCTGTTTTGTGTTATTGCAATTTATTTCAGTTCCTCTTTTGACTGGGATTTGCTATATACCCACACAAGGAATTTACTGACTTGTTCTCTCCATTTAACAGTCTTCACAGTTTCCAGAGTAGGCAGACAAGTTGCCCCACAACACCCTGCAAACATGAACTTGGAATGATGAAGTGATGTGTGGTGCTATTCATGCTGGGATACATTCCCAGCTAGCTACATTATTTGTCACAATGTGATATGGTGCCAGTGCAGATGCAGGGAGTGACAGCATAGACATGACATTGTGCTCTTATGGATTATGCCATCATGGACTAGTAACCCCTCAGCTGCTTGCCCTGTGGCTAGGGCCAACCCAAGGTATTTTGGCGCCCTAGGCACCTGAGATTTTGGCACCCCCGTCCCTGGTGTCCCAGGCCAGGCTGGGCCAGATGGTGGCCTCCCCTCATATCATCCCCCGAAAACTGGCCAGGTGGTGGGCGGGCACAGCGTGGGCTGCCGGGCTGAATTGCAGCATCAGCTTCGTTCCCGAGGCCAGGGTCGGCTCCCTGCCCGTGGCCCAATGCCAGTGGTGGTTTTGCTCCCCCAGCCAGGTCGGGCTCCATGCCTGCAGCCTGATGCTGGCAGAGCAGGGTGGGAAGCTCACTGGCCCCAGTCCCTGCCCAGCCCTTGGTGCCCCCTGGAGGCTGGCACCCTAGGCTACTGCTTAGGTGACCTCTATTGGCAGACTGGCCCTGTTTGTGGCTAGCATGAAGTGAAGAGGCTTAGTCTCTTACCTTGTCAAGGCAAAATGCACTGAGCCAGCTGCTTTTAACAATAAAAAAATAATAACCTAAAACTGCAAGACGGGGATACATATGAAACAGTGTTTAGGGAAATTTGATTAATTTATGTCACTTTTTTTGCCCATTTCCAGTGCACTGGTATAGCCTCCTTATACTTTTCCATAGTTCAGCATTTACATAATAATAATGATAATTAAAAATTAATAATAAAGCAATTTTAAAAACTGGTCCACAATCTTTCTAAATGGCACTAAAAAAAAGGAGAGTGTTCTTTGACTACTCTGGGAGGATTTATAATATTTGGTTTTATTCCTGGAAACTGCTAGTTTCTCTTCCAAGTGTTTATTATTCTCTGAACAAGCATTGCTAAGAATGTAACTGAGATTGAGACCAGAGGATTCAGCAAATTGCCGTTACCTTTTTTATCCCTGGACATGAACACCGAGTCTTGCTGTGGGATCTGCCTGGGCAGGTGCTCGGCCACCACTGGGAATCATAGCTGTATGAGTTCGCCTGCACAGAGCAGAGTGCAGGATCAGGGCCTCTGTTTGAGAGAAGTGCAGTGAAAGTGTCTCTCAAAATGGTATGAGTCACTTGTCCTTTGCGATGAAATTTTTTTTCATAGCTTAATTCTGATTATTTTTTGAATCTGTTTAAGTGTCTTAGCTGTAGCTGACAGAAACTGACTTCTGCCAGGTGAAGAGTTTTTAAGTCAAGATTGGGCGTCTTTCTAACTGATATGTTCTTGCTTAACTAGAAGTTATCGCTGACAGTACTTGGCAAATTTTATGGCCTGTGTTGTGTAACAAGCCATACTAACTAATCCCTTCTGGGCTTAAAAGCTGTTAATCAAAGCTTGTCTTGAAGTTGATGCAAATGAAAACTTTACCATCCAGCTCCGTAAGCTTTGGATCAGGCATAACCCTCTATTGATATGTAATTGGAAAATTTTAACAGAATAAAACATGAGTTTTGGCAACGGAAATTCTTTCAGTGTAAGTTATAAAAAACAGCCATTGAATATGATTGGAGTGTTTACAAAGGTGAAAGTTCAGGAGCTCTTTTAGGCTAGATACTTTACAATAGATTATGCAGGTTTACTTTGGCAACCCACTGATGATAGCTTTATCCCTGTTGTTAAATGGTGTACGTAAAGATTGTTCTTGTTATGAATTTAAGTACCAGATTTTTATATAATATGATGTGAATTTAAATACCATATACAGTGAACTTCTGACATATACTTTATCTTGCCCTTATATGTAAAGCCTTTGTTCTGCTGACTGAGAATTATCTGCAAAGGAAAATAAAGTAACAAAAGTGCTAAGATACAAGTTCTATTGAGGGAAATATAGTGAAATAAAGAAACATGAAAATGCTTTGTTTTAACAAACAAAGGTAAATTCTTTGAGAATGCTCACCGTACAGGGACTAAGATGCCTGTGATCTTTCCTAGGATCTTCTTTGCTACTTTTGTAAAACCATAGATGCGCATGGCATTTTACAAAACTGAAATGGAGTCCCTGACACAATTTATAAACTAGTGGTTAATCTTGCAAAATACTTACTATTAGGCATAACCCTGAGGTAACAGAAGCACAACAGAACTAGATCGACTGGAACTGATATATGTTTTCAGAACAAAAGGCTTTTCCATCAGAAAATGGCTTATTTTTGAAACCAAATTTATTCATGAAAAACTATTGCTGTTAAATTTTTAATACTCTGCAAAAAAGCTTGTTTTTTATGTAAAAACAGTAAATGTTTTGTCTCAAAATCCCTGTTTTTTCTTAAATGAAGAAAGTTGATAACTATTTTGAGAAGGTTTTTGATATATTTTCTTTAAATATGCTGGGAAAAATACAAAAAGATGTTGAAAAAGCATGTACATAACTTCATTTGCCCCTTCTAGAGAAGGTGAGAGGATTCAGAGGTGGGCTAAATGTTAGGGGATAACCTGGAGGGGGCCAACCCTGAACATTGCTTATTTATTGCTAGGAAGGGTGCTATTTGGGGGGGGGTAAATTTCAGTAAAAACCAATTGCAAACATAAACACCCAAACTGATGAGGAGATATTTCCATTGATAAGATAGAGATTTTCAGATGGCAAACTAAGAAAAATGCTGCTTGAGAACTTACCAGTGTTTGATTTAGGAGTATTCTGTTTTTGCATATTGTGAGATTCAGTGTTGAGAACTTGTGTTTTAATAATTATAAAGATTTAATATTTTGGAAATGTCCACTGTTGCTAAATAATTATTGTCTGCCTCCCCCCTTTTTTTTTGTGACCTCCAGCAATGGAAACCTGCAGCTGTGAAAGTTTAAATACAAATTGAAAACAATGCTTGAAACCCAGAATTCTGCATAACTGTGAAATTTTTAAATTGATAAAAATAGAAGAAAATGCTTAACCATAAACATCGAAATTGAATGTTGCCAAGACTAATTATTTATCATGGAGATCATTTACACCACACTGTACCCAAATAAATTCCTGGGATTTGGAATTTAGGGGGACTTGTCAGCTCTGTAAGAGTATGTCTATGCTGGAGGCTCTGTTAAGTTGACTTTACAAAGTTGACTTTAGATCGACTTGAAGTCAGCCTTCTTAAGTTGACTTGGAGTGTCCACATTGCAAACTCCTATAGACTACCCGTGTCCACACTGGCAGTTGCTACGTTGACTTAACGCTTAAGTTGACCTTATTAAGTCAACTTAAGCCAGTGTAGACAGGGCATAGCCCTTAAGTTGACTTAATAAGGTCGATTTAAGGGCTGTGACCCATCTACACTGGCTTAAGTTGACTTAATAAGGTCAACTTAAGTGTTAAGTTGACCTTAAGCGGTGGTATTATTAAGTTGATTTAAGGAACTGCTTAAGTCAACTTAAAAAATTCCCAGTGTGGGCAGAGCTTTCCTTAGATCAACTTAAGGAACATTAAGTCAACCTAAGACTCCAGTGTAGACATACCCTAAGTTAATAAAGTTGCCACATTCCTCTTTAAAATCGTTTCCTATGTCTGTATTATTTTCCTGCGTCTTGATCAATAATGCACTTCATATTATTATTAGAAGTGCACACTAAAGCACATTTATTGGCACAACAGAATATAGTACAGTTATACTATTGTGCTAGTAAGAGAGAAAGAGGAACTTCAAGAACTTCCTGTTCTTGAACAAAATCTGGACAAACAAGTTTTAACTCTTGCACCTGCCTTGTGTTCTCTCTATCCTCCACAAACATATGTTAAGTAAGTCTTGGTGTGTTAGTCAGGAGTTTGGAGGAAACTAGATTATTTTCAGTTACTGCATATTACAGAAGCACTTGTGATTTATATCACCTACTTAAAAAAAAGGATGATGAATGAAAAGTGTACTATTCAGATGTTTATCAAGCTTTGTTAAGCACTTCTCAATATTTTTGGAAGCACCACCATTGGTCTAACTATGTGATTAATGCAAAATATTGTGCTATTGTAATAGTTTAATGCCCCAGAATGTTGCAAATTGAGTAATTTAACTGAATTTTTAATTTCAAATGGATTAGATAGTTCAGGGACTATGTTAAAACTGAAATAAACAAAGAAAATCTGTTGGGGCATTTAACTCAGGCCCCATTAATCAAACGTTTACTACTGGATGCAGTGTTCGTTACCATAACTTCAATGGGACTAGTTACAATGGTAAGCACTGCATTCTGTAGGTAGTATGGCACTGACAATGCAAAGATTGAGCAGATGTTTAGCTTTATTCACTGAGAGTAACTTTACTGAGAAAGGCCAAAAGCCACAAGAGTTGGACCTTGCACAGAGAATTAAAACCAATAGTAAAAGGTTCTATAACCATATAAATAGGGAAGAAAATAAAGAAAGAAGTAGGACTGCGAAACACTGAGTATGGGGTGGAGGTTAAGGATAATCTAGGCATGGCCAGACATCTAAACAAATACTTTACCTCTGCTTTTAATGAAGCTAATGATGAGCTCAGGGATAGTCATAGGGTGTATCATAGGAAGGAAGATATGGAGATAGACATTGCCACACCTGAGGTAGAAGACAAACTTGAACTGCTTAATGGGACTAAATCAGAAGGCTTGAGTAATCTCCATCCAAGAATATTAAAGAAAATGGCAGATGAAATTGCAAGCCCATTAGTGAGGATTTTTAATGTATCTGTAAACTCCAGGGTTGTTCCATGTGGCTGAGAATTGTTACATTTCTTTGTTTGGCAATTGACTGATCTTGGACTACTGCTAGTGGATAGGCCAATGGCCTGAGATGGGATGTTAGATGGGGTGAGTTCTGTGTTACTACATAGAGTTCTTTCTTGGATTTCTGGGAAATGAGCCTTGCCCACATGCTCAGGGTTTAACTGATCACTATATTTGAGGTCAGGAAGGAATTTTCCTCCAGGGCAGATTGGTAAAGGCTGTGGAGGCTTTTCTCCTTCCTCTGTAGAATGGGGCCCAGCTCACTTCCTGGTGGATTCTCTGTACCTTAAAGTCTTTAAATCAAGGGTGTCAAACTGGTGGCCTACAGGCCAAATGAGGCCTGTAAACTTCTTCCATCTTGCCTGTGACTGTGCTCCACAGGACCACACTCTCCCTAACAAAAACAGTGTGGTGTGTCATACCCAGTGTCAGGTCTCTCAACAACATGGAACACAGGGTATGTGAGACTGTGCTCTGTGAGATCACACTCTCTTCCTAACAGAAGGAGAGAGAGAAAGAAGTACAGCAGGGTGCAGTTTCATAAACATAGCACTCCGTGGTATCATGAGAGTGCCATAATATATTGGTTTATGGCATGTACAGTTCACATGAAGTACATTTAAATCAAATCTGGCCCAACCTAGCAAATGAGTTTGGCACATGGTTTAAAATTTAAACTATGATTTGATGACTTACTAACTCAGTTGCAGGTTAGAGGTTTATTGCAGGAGGGGCTGAGTGAGGTTTTATGGCCTGCATTATGCAGGAGGTTAGATCACATTGGTTACCTTCTGACTTTAGAGTCTGAGTCTATGACTTCATCAGACTATTCTGAGCACATAAAGTGAAGAATGTGACTCAGCCTTTGCAGGATTGGCACCCAAATGATTGCACATTACTTGACTGGCACTGGTCATGGAAACACAGTGTTCATAAGTGCCTTTAGTAGAGCTATTCACAATAATAAGCACTACATTTGGTATTAAGTGTTGGGAGAATTGGCTCTTAATTTGTACGATCTTTATATATATAATTTCAGTGTTGAGGGATCATTATATGGATATGAAGATATATAGATATATAAAAGGCAGGTAATATTATTATGATCCCTCAACACTGAAATACAAAGAGAAAAATAGAGGGAAAATTAAACTCAGACCTTCTTTAACAAAATATTTTGAAAATGTTTTACTGCAAGGCTTGGGTAACATTTCATACATCACTGGGCGGGTAGCCATTGCCCTCTTTCTCTTTATGTAATCATCGTATAACTCTGGGTTTTGTAAAATAAATGTATAAAGTAAACTAATTTCAAAGTTGCAGATTGTCTTTTCCCCACCTAGGTTTTCTTGCATTTTTCTGATCGAATGCTTCTTTAAAGTGCCTGCCTTTCCAACAGTTACACAGCGTACTGAACTTTCCTTCCAACAGCTAGTTCTACTGCTCACTCAGCTGCTTCCCTATGCATGCACCCATTCACTGACGCAAACGCTCGTATTTGTCATCCAAAAAAGTATTAAAGAAAAAGTCATCCTAGCAATTACAGGATTAAAGATAATCTAATTCCTGTTACAGGCATACCCATCATGTTGCTTAGGGATAAAGATGACTCAGAGCTGTGCTCTTCCCCTATAGCCAATGCTATCAGTCTAATATTGTATAGATTAAAAATAAATTATCCTTTTCCAACCTACTTCTTGTACTGACACTGTAATGAAACCAAGCCTTAATTATTTTCTTCTAAAGTTAAAAAGATGAAAATGAGATGCAGAATATTAACTGCTTTTTATTTAGGTTTCATCTCTACTTGCATTTGAGTAGATGAAGACAGGAGCTGAATCCTGCTTCTATTTGCATTAGTTTAAAACACGGAATCAAGCTACTGACTTCAGTAGGGTTACTACAGATTTACACTACCTTAAGTAAGTATAATTTGGTTTAAACAATTATAGTTACAAAACTATTCCAGCCTAAGATTATTACTTTGAAGAGTTGCAATAAAGAGGGAATACATTTGAAAGTTAAAGTTTTATGGTTACATTTTACTATTTTGTAAAGTAAATAAGGGATATAATAGTATCTTTTATCTTTAGCTCTCAAAGGACTTAATCACTGGTCATTAACTAAGGCTTGCAACACCCCTACCAGTATGTCATTTTGCAGATTGTGAAACCGCCACTGACTTGTTTTGTGACTTTGGATGACCTCTTTCTGCCTCAGTCAGGAAAAGAACAAATGAAGCCTCTTACTTTTCAATTAAGATGGGAAACTACTTAAAAACCTTCCTAAGGTTCCAGCCCTGCAAACACTTCTGCAAATGCTTAACTTTAAGAATGTGAGTAGTTTCCATTGATGTCAGTGGTACTACTCTGGTCACATTGCTCATTTAAATTGAAGTTGTTTGATCCCATTTTACTTTTCTCTCCATTTTATTATGGGTTATATTTGTGATCACAGCATTTAAAACATGACCAGTCTCATTTGGATCTGTAACTGATCCTGCCTCATGAAAAGTCATCGGAAGTTTGAGTACCATTTAACTTTTAGACAGATACATAGATAAATGGACAATGCTGCAGAGAGTAAAGTAGCTTTATACAAAGAGGCAAAGCAAGCAGCCAGTGTTCCGGGGTTTGTCTGGAAAGCAGCAGAAGTCTCATTCTGTTGTTGATTGTTGCAGTATCAGAAGGGAAGATGGAAGTGGGGTGGGAAAGACAAAGACAAACATGAACAAGATTAGATTTATTTTTAGTACTCTGAGTTAATATATAGTACCATACTCTTCCTTTATACTGCTAGTCAGTGGCAGCATGACATGGTTGTATAACATGATTGCTGATCAGTTCCAGAAGGGTAGCCATGATTCCTGATGTATGTGTCATTTGGTTATACCATACAGAGAACAGACAGGGACAGATTTAACTGACTAAAGAAATTACAGCATTGGGTTTTAATTTATTTTATAGATGCCTTAGATAAACTAGCAAATCTGAAAAACAAACAAGCAGTCTAGTGGAGCTTTTAAAGACTAACAAATAGTCTTTAAAATTGCCATGGGACTCCTTGTTTGTTTTTTCTGTACTAGACTATCACAGCTACCCCTTTGGAACTTATCAAATCTGAGTAAGTCTACACTCTGAGAACTGCACAGATCAATGCAGCAGGATCAACTGAGTAGGCAGCAGAGACCTGCTCAATTGATCCTGAAACGGATCTCCAGTCAATGCAAGAAATCCCCCTTTCCCATTCCCCACCCACTCCCGAGCATTTCCCATTGACACAGCACAGTGGAGATACCACCGTAATAGAACATAAGTAAGTCAACAGGAGATACACAAACTATGGTATTGTAGCTTGCATATCTCCTGTTGGTGGCTTCTGGCAATGTAGACAAGGCCTTTGAAAGAAGAAGCATTTTACTGGTGATTTTAAAAACTGTAGTCCTTCTCAGAAAGGTCACATATACTTACCACTGACAGTGGAATAAAGGAAAGCTTGGTTTCCATTTTCCACCATGTTATTGTAAGCTTATGGAAATTACTCCAAACCAAATTAGAAAACTAATTCATGATCTGTATGAGCCCCTCAAATTGTGGAGAACCTGCCATATCTAACAGTTAATTTGTAGCACTAAAACTTTATTCTTTTGTGTTTTTGAAAAAAGGTACTCAATCTGATACATGGAATAATTCCCCTAACAGTACCCTTAGGTGTAGAGAAATATATAGCCTAAGTGGTTGAATGTTCACACTTTTGTATGAAAGAAGAAAAGCACACCTGTTACATTCCCCCCTAAGTGTTGTGAGCTCTAGCACACCTTCTGCTTTGTGTATTTGTATGTTGACTTATTTACCTAATTAATATTTTCCCTCTCTTTAAACTTCTTGCATGCACATATCAGAAGTAAGGCACTCACTTTGCACTCTATAGCTTTGGACCCAATTTTGCTCATCATCACAGTACATCACTATGGCTATGTTTACATCTAAAAGCTTAGTTCGGACTTGCTTAGTTCAAACTAAGCAGTTCAAAGTTAGTTTGAACTAAACATGTTTTCTAGATTGAACTAAAAAAAGGACATCTAGTTGAAACTAAAAGTTAGTTTGAACTAAAAAAAGTAGTCAGTTTGAACTAACTTCTAGTCCGAACTTATTTAGCTCAAACTAACATGACTATATTGCGTTAGTTCAAACTAAAGTTTGAAATAATTTTGAACTAAGCAGTTAGCTTGAATTTACCATTTGAAATTTTTTAGTTTGATCTAGGCAAAGCGTAGTATAGGCAGGGAGTAAATTAGTCTGGATTCAGACTCCTTAATCCAGGCTATTTTGCTAGTGTAGACATGCCCTATAAGTCTGAAATAGATCAATTGACCAATATGTCTAGAATAACTTCACTTAGATAGCTTGTAATGTCAACAAAGTATTATTGAATGGAGTTGGCACTGAAGAATCTATCCATGCTCTTTCTGCATACAGTATGTCTGAGAAAGGACTGAAAACTGAATCAGCATACGGACAAAATCAGCAGAAGACTGAAATGCTTATATAGCTCTAGATCACCAGTAGGCATCTCCACTAAATAGTAGTTATTCCAAATAAGTATTATTAAGCTTCCATCTGTCTCTTGGGAGACCTCCTAAATAAATAGGTTCTTGATTAACAGTATTATAATAATCATTGTGAGAAACAGGGCTACACTTTGTTGAATTAAGTTTAATTTGTTTGGAAGCCATTATATTAAATGAATGGTTTACATATTCCTGGGTGCCACAGATTGTGTGCATTTCCATGGGAAATGAGACTATTGAAGGGTGATAAGTTAAAGTCATAGAAGTAGTAACATCTCCCAAGAATCAAAACATATTGGAGAGGTTCACAAATACCAGGCTTGTCCAACCTGCAGTCAGGGGGCCAGACTCCAGCTTGCCAAGGGCTTTCATCTGGCCCATGGAGGGCTGCTGCAAGAGCATGGGAGCTGGGGCTGGCCAGGGCCCTTGCCAGTTTCTCCCCACACTCTGCCTTGCCCCCTCACACAGGCGCCCCTGCCCCCCCTTGTCCTTTGTACACAGTGCAAGCAAAAGCAATGCCAAATATCACACTAACCATTATTTTGTTAAACTTTATTAATGATTGATTTGTGCATCCTAAACATCAAAAATTTTCTCAGTGCCTCTTTGACTGAGAAAAGAATTGCAATGTGGCTCTTCACCCAGAAAGGTTGGACACCCCTAACATATACTGTTTCAAGTTGAATTCTCCAGGGACCAAGAGACGAGGAAAGCATTTTTTGGTTAATGAGCCTGGTCCTAAGGTGACACAGGGTCTCTATGTAATCCAGCAAATGGACAAGACTCCAGTCCATGGAGGATTCTAATCCTTAGGGAAGGATTAGAAGGTTTTTGACCTGCTGAGGCCCCATAAGGCTGTACTCCTGTTGTGAGCAAAGGGTGAAAGAAACCTGATATCCCAGGAAAACACCTGACTGACATCTGAAGGACTCTTCACCAGTTAAAGCCCAGAAAAAAGCTGGAGTGATTTCTGGTAAGCATATTAGCATACATGAGGCACTGGTTATGGTTTTTAGAATGTTTTCTCTGTATTGCTTTTGCCTTAAGAATATAATGACCTTGCTTAGAAAGAGCTGTGAGGTAAATTAATTCTGTGATTAGAATCTTAACAGTCTTTGAAGAGAAAGCAAGAAAATCTTGTTAAGCAGCCTTTCTTTTGCTGGGGATCTCATGGTATAGCCAGGGAAATGAGCAGTCTGGAAATACCCTAGAAAAAAAGAACAAAGATACATAGCTCCACCCAAGAGAGACAGCAGTTGGGGAACTGGAAGCCTGGAGTGCGGGCCCTTGCTGGACCGCAAGAGGGAATACAGGTGCAGTCGCCCTGAACTGTGACGAATACTTCTTGATTAACAGCGTTTTATAATAGTTCAGTTTAGATAGTGCTTTTCATAGATCTACAAAGTACTCTACAAATTTGACTAAATATTATATCTGTTTCATAGCTAGAGAAACTGAAGCATAGAGAGGTGAAGTAACTTGACCAAAGTCACGTAGCAAATCAACAGGAGTGCAGAGAATGGGACCCTGGTTTTATAGTACATATAAAGACTTGTTTATGCCTCTGTTTTTCTTACATTATTATTACCATATATTTGTATTGTGGTAGTGTCCAAGAGATCATGATCACAATAGGAACCCTGCTTTGCTAGGTGCTGTGTAAACAAATAAGACGACCTGGGGTATATCTGAAGAATCTAAGAAAATAAGCAACAAATGAAGGGCTGCATAGAAAGTGTGAGAACAGTGAGATGCATTTATAGAGTTTATTCACACACATGCATCTTCTGTATAGTTAGATAAATAGTTGTCTTCTAGTGCCATCTGATTCTTAAATGTCACATCAAGGAGATGTTTTGGGAGGGAAGAGAAGTGGAATACACAGTATTTCAGAGGTGAAATGTCCTAATTGTGGTGAGCCTTTCATCTTCTGAACTTTTGGTAGGGTTTTATGAGCATTGCTGTCTGCCAGTATGCTTACACATTAAATAAATGTTGTAACTTTTTGAAAGTACTCTCACAAAATGTGTTGTATAAATTCAAAGTGTTTACATGTAAAATAGCCAAGTTACAAAATGAACCCCCCCAACCAAACCAACAATTGAACATCCAAAAGCACACACACAAAAATAATGAAATCTGTGATATTTTATGTTCCATTGATTCCGATAATCATTTGCTAATTCTTATGTTGTTCTATGTGGTTAGACTCCTGAATCCATTTGGAGCCTATTGAAGTCAAAAGGATTCTTCTTGAAATTATAGAATGGGGGCCTTGGTTCTCAGTAACAGTTAGGAAACGCTTATCTCTGTCTGTCTGTTATACTTCATTAAATTATAAGGACTAAATCTGAATGAATAAATGAAACGTCCGTATTCCTTATGAATAATTCATGAAACCTGTAAATCAACAAACTGTAAGACTCACATTTCAAAACATAATTAGGAGGGGATCTATTGATTGAAATCCTAACCTGATTCTAACATGGCTGTTCTGATCAATAACACATCTCCATGTAGTTAAACTATACTTTCAACTTGCTTTTTTTTAAATTGTATATGTGAAAGGGTTTAAATCAGACATTTTATTAGTCTTTGCTATCAGCCTCCTGACTTACCAGCAAATATGCTTAAGTCCTCTTAGTTTCTTTAAATAAATACATCCCAGAAATAACTTTTTCATGAGGCAGGGAATGTCTTTGGTTTTGTTTAGCGTAACAATATGGTCGCAGTATTAAAAACAAAACCATAGCATAGCACAAGTATTAGCCCTCATGAACTCATTTGTCTCATTTTGGGAAAGTTCTCTAAGTTCTTTTAATAAAAGACAAAGAAGAAAATCATATTTTGATATTTCTTTATAAAAGTGGTCCCAAAACTGTGCAGTGGGCCAGGCAGGGATGAGCAGTCTAGGTGGGCAGGTGGGAATGTCTGGGGTTGGGGAACTTAGGCTAGCTCCCACAGAGGTGCAGGAAGGGAGCACCTCCCTGGCCTGTTCTTTCCCCAGCTGTGCTCTGGCATTGTCTCTGGCTGCAACTACAGCCATAGTTCAACTCTCACCTCCAACTCTCAGCCTCTGCCCTGGACTCCATCCAGGCCCTGATTCCACTACTGGCCTGAGGAGCATGGATACATTCTGTTACTGATAAGGAGGCAGTGGAGGGGATGAAAAGTTTGGGGACCATAGCTTTATGAACTATATTTCAACTCAAGATCCAGCTAGTTGTATATTTTTTCTCCATATATCTGTGAAATAAAAGCACTTCATGAAATGTTGTATATGTAATGCCATGGAATACTAACATGCCAAAAACTATTTTAATTATAGAAAATAAAGCATTATGCTGACATGGCAAGCTTTCAAATCTCAATAAGGCCAAGGAAGCAGCTTGCTTCCTGAATGGATGTAAAATAGAGGTTATCTCCAGAAAAAGGAAATGAAATAAAACTTGTCGGCTGAGGGCAGCATTTGCAGGATCAATTAATATCCAATGTAGGTGAAATTAATATTTTATCAAATTAAAAAAATATTCAATGAAAATCAATGCAAAGTAGAAACAATATTGGAAATGCTGCACATATCAAAAGTGAAAACATGCATGTTTGATCTCATTTACACAAATGCAACTCTGGTCAGGCAGAATAGAGATGCAGTGAACATAAGGAGCCAGTTGCACTTCCCTCAGTTGGAGCCACCCAGCCCTGCCTCCAGTTAGAACTGAATAGAAGGCGCTCTCGGTTATACCACTGTAAGAAACAGGTGGAGGATTGGATATCACACAGATTGCCTCTGCTCTGTCCCCACCCCACTCCTCCTTGCCCTGGAATATCCCAAGCATGGCCCTTTCCTTTCATTACATGGCACAAAATGGCTTTACAAAGACCAGAGAATCTGACCCATGGAGTTCAACTAAATTATGTCTGCTTTACATTGGTGTAGATGCAAGCAGAATCTGGTCCTGTCCTGTGTATATGTAAGAGCAAAGTCCCCCAGTTTTACAAACATGAATGTGTCACTCCACTGCCAGAAATACCCTCATAGTTCTCAGGTTATTTATGTAAGTAAAGTTACATGTGTGTTTCTTTGAAAGATCAAAATCTTAGTGCAGATAAACAAATTCAGTTACACTATTATATATTTGGAGCAATTCTATTGAAATCAGTTTGGTTTATCTGGACTAACACTGATGTAATGGAGAGAATAATTTGTCCCGTTGCACACAAGCAGGCAATAAAAGAGTCTAATCAATTGAGTGCAAAGGCAAAAATTGTCAAAGCAAAAATATTTATCTTAGATATGAACATGGATTTAATGGAAATAGGGTGGACATGCCTAGCTAGAGAGAACAGTGCTGTTTAGACTTCCAAAAAACAACAAACCAACCAGCCAAACAAAAGCCCAGCTCGTTTAATAAATATGACCAGTTAGCATGCGACATTTTCTGTACAATTATTTCTTTTGTGCTTGTACAGACATTGCTTCCTCCCTCCAAGAGCCCTAGAATGTGTATGGTTCAGTCAAGACAAGGTACAGCACTGTTCTCGTCTTTCCTAATCAAAATGAACTTAAATCATGACCTGGAAAGAACTTACTGTCTGTAGGCACCATGTGATTTAGCTTGATTCAGTCTCTGGTTTATATTGTTAAGGAAAGCAGATTTTGTTTGCTTGCATCTGCTAAAAATTACGATTTCTTATCTTCATTGCAGATAGGTTATGTATATCTGAACAGAGTCCAGATTTGCTACAGTTGGCCATGAATTCAAAGCAACCTCTTACCCATAAAATGAAACCCCTTAAATTTGGTATTGTCTTCATTGCTAAGAAAAACAAACGTTTTTTCCTCCTCAGGGTAACTAGCATGCGTGTTATCCCAGCGAGAAAACACAGTGCTGACCTCATGTTGTTTGCCTAATGTCTTGTCTCTATTGTTTTATCCCAAAGGGAAAAGTCCCCTTTTCTAGGGTGACAGTGACATCATGAAAAAGACAGGATTTCAGGAACACAGAATACATATACTAAAAGGGCAAACTTGCTTGATTTGAATTTTTCTGCAAACTTGCCTGATTTGATTTTTTAAAGGAACATAAGAGCTAGAATTTTTTGACAAAACATTTTTTATCAAAATATGCTAATTTGTCCAAACAAACTCTTTGAGAATTTAGGTTCAGGTTCAACAAATTTCCCGCATTAAAAAAAAAAAAAAAAAAAGAAGAATGCTTCAAAATCATTAAAACATTTCATTTTGACACTTCTAAAATGCAAAGTTGTGGTTTTGTTCTTCAAAATAACTTTTTTTGGTTAGTTTTTTAAAAACTAAATAGATTGTGAGGGGCTAAGATAGAACAAAGGTCAACAGTGAAATAATACTTACCCAAAACAAAAATCTTTTGGTTTTTGGTTCATGAATCTTGTTCAAGGTTGTTGGATTTTTTTTTTTTTTACATTTTATGCCATTTTAAGGTAGGAAAAAATCTCAGGCTCTCAAAAATAATTACATAATGGGAAAAACATTTCTCACAGAGCTTTAGTCTTAAAAATATGAGATATTGTCCTTTTCTGAGACTTAGACTACAGAGATGTACTGAGCTGCGTAGCTTAACTGTCACTAAATTTGAATATTTTCAGTGGAGACCCCTGACGTCGGCCTCAAACCGAGAAGAAATTAAACACATGAGGAGTCTTGTAAGCCTTGCCTTCACTGGACAAAAAAAAAAAAAAAAAAAGTGTTCTTAACACATGATAACTATGTTAGTAACTACTATCAGGGAAAATCCTAGTGAATACAAGGCTATTTATAGGTTTAACATGTATTAATACATTTAGGTAAATCCTAAGCTCCTCTATTCTCTTTATCCTGAGCTGCTATTGTGAAAAACTACAACCTGCCTTGTCTTCACACTAAGATTTTACCTTGTGTGAGTTACCACGGTAGCTAACATGAGGTGAGAACACACCTTATTTCCCAGTGAGGATATATCCTATGAAGAGTTGGATTCAGTGGCTATGTCTGCACTAGCCTACGAAGGGCCTATCGCTAGGCACCCTGCTAATGAAAGAACCAGGCATGGGTTGGATCAGGTGGTTCCATTACAAGAACATTAGGAAACTGCAGCAAAGCAGGGTTGTAAAAGTTGCTGAGCCTGTGAGAGGTCTGGCAGTAAGCTGGATGTCCCTGAGAGTGCAACTCTGGCAGGGTAATTGTTATACTGTTGTTCTCAGTTTTGGTTTGCCATATTGAGAAAATGAAAAAAGAAATAAAAGTGTGGCCAGAAGGACCTGTGACACTGTTGCTTGGTGGGAATGTAATGGGGGAGCCCTGAAGAGGAAAGAAGTTGTTAGGAGGGCACTGTAGAGCGTCACTGGCCCTGGGGGTGGGACACATGCAAAGTGGCTGACAGCTACAGGCAAGATTCCAGTTGTGGTAACTAGAACATGCCCTAGGAACAATTAATCATGTACTTTTTTCAGTAGGTGACTGTTTAGGCTTAATTTTGCAATAGCTGTCTAATCAAATGAGTAAGTTCTTGTTTTTGTGTTTGCTATGAGGGAAGAAAAAACAGTAGCAACACAGAGACCTTATCTCACTATCCCCTACTTGTGAACAATGAGCATACAGCAAAAGATTGTAGATGGGGAAGGATACTTTGTTCTTAGGTAGGAACCTAATGGAGGTAGCTTTAGTAGTCACTACTAATCAGTTTGTACCTTTTGTGTTTCTATCAATTAGCGTTCACCTGCCCTTAATAACAACAACAACAACAACCCTAGCAGCCTTCCAATATCTTAGTGATTCTGACTTCTTCTATACTGTTTCTCTGAAAAAATAGCAGTTTCAGATAGACCAGAGATTTCCAAGGGACAAAATTAAAATAAAACATAACAAACAAACAAAAAACCTTTTAAAGGAACAAAAACATATTGCAAATTTTCTTCATCTCTTCTTAAAAAAATCAAAATGTTTTAATGTACATTAATTTCATTAAGGCAATAAATTGAAAAAGTGCCCAAGAACTGACATGATCACATGCAGCGTTTTTATAATCATGAATTTAACCCATGTCATTTCATCTCTGGCAGGAACTTTTCGGCATCTATGTCTTTCATATTAGTGACACAATCTATTATCAGATGTTTAATTACCTTAAACATGAATTTTGGTAGTCCATGCATCATTATGACAAATAATCCTTCCTAAATGAAGAAATCATATACAATATTGGAGTAGGTTAGGGTCTGGCAGTCTTTGTTGACTCCTGTGCTGGTCCCTCCTCCTCAACTGTCAGTCAGTGCTGGTGGGTTCCATTGCCAAAAGCACCTGAAAATTTGGTGGTGGCCATGGCTGGAGTACCCCCCACCCTGCCAAAGGATGCTCAGGTGATTATCTTTTGATTGTGTGTGTGTGGGGGGGTGGTTTCCAGGCACACTGCTGAAAAACTCTCCAGGTGGCTTCTTGCAGCGGCGGCTGTGAGGGGGGTTCCCAGGCATATTGTCGAGAAAAGCTGCCCAAAGTGGCCTTCAGCAGCATACCTGTAATGCCCTCCCCCCAGTGTAGCCTTCTAAAGTGGCTTTCAAGCAGCGTGCTTTGGGACCCTCCTCATCTGCTGCCAAAAGAAGTTTCCCAGAGAGCTTTTGCTGGCAGGAGTGGAAATTTCAGTAGCACCACAGAAGGTGCCACATGCTATTTTGAATCAGCTCACATGCCACTCTTGGCATGTGTGTTGGGTGTTGCCGACCCCTGGAATAGGTACTCTGAATGTTCTGTTGCCTAACTCATTCAGTACTCATGGTGCAAAAGGTTCACCTTTGTCGCTTATGGACAGATCCTGTGTCTAAGGGTATGTCTATACTGACAGTGGCAAATTTGCTGCTGTCAGTGTGCTCCTCCAGGTTCAATTGACAGGTCTGTTAAGATGCACTCAGTTGATCTACAGCTTGACACTGTAACTCCAGCCTTCTGACTGGAGTAGCACTAAGACTATTGAATGGCTTTTCTGGTCACCTCAGCACAGTGTGTAGGGGGAGGTAAATGGTAGTTAGTAAGGTGATGGAAGATACACAAGTTACTTTATGAACCTTGGGTATCTCCCATTGACTGTCACCGAAAAATGTGGCAAGCATAGTCTAGGGCGATGTCCTTAGTCTTAACACTTACTTCAGTGGGAGCAGCATCAAATTCCTTGTGAGTGATGTTTAGAACCTACAGTTTCTGAAGTTTGGGGTGTTTTGTACCTTTAAACAGCAGTCCAAAAAGATAAGAAATTAAAAAGAAACTATTTTTTCTTCTGCCCCTCTGAAGTAAATTGTTCAGTACTTTCACATCACAAAGAGTACATGACACTTATGAGGAATCTAGAGAAACTCAATTGATATTACTCTATACTCAAGTTCTAAATGCTTTATTTTCCTGGTAAATTAACACAGACAACTCTACCAAGACATGAATGTGTAGCCACAAACTTTTGATTTCTGGTGATAGTAACACAATGACATTTGGGTAAGTTACTTAACTTGTTTGGGATAAATTCTGCTCTAATATTTGATGTATAAATAACTTAGAGTTGCCAGGGTGGAGATAATATTTACCAACCTTTTGTGTCACAGGGATTTGTACAAGAGCTGGAACACATGACTGATTCTTCTCTTACATCAATTATACACCGTTATAACTCCATTAATTACAATGCTGTTTCTCTCAAGCTTCTTCACTCCTTTTGAAGTAGCTGTTGCTAGCTGCAGAAGGGAGCTTTTGCATAAGATCTCAGGCTGAGTGCATGGTCACATGGCTAAAAGACAGTGGAAGGCTCCTTGCTGCAGGCATGGTGATGAGAGATCAGACCTCCCCTCCCCTTGACTGTAGCAGAATAGAGCAAAGCACTACAGCTGGTCTTTCAATGCCGATGTTCTTGCTGAAGCCAAAAGGAGGGAAGCTCTGATCTCCCATTTCCATAGCTGCAGGAGGGAGCAGCTGATTAAAGACCCAAGTGGAACACATGGGGCTACAGGATGTGTGAAGTTTCCCTGCTGCAGCCAGAGGGACAGGAGTGTGACATTGCCCTCCTAGCAATCTGGATTGGTGTGCCACTGAGCCACCCCTGTTCTCCACTTCCAGACCCTGACTTATGGCATCTAGCTGTGTGAGCCCCCGCTCCTGGGGCAGCTCACACCCAGCCACCTGCATGTAGCGGTAATCAGTCCCTAAACTGGTGGAAGAGCACTCTCACTAGCCACCATGCAACGGTCCTCCAGAAAATACCCTAGTCTCAGATGTAACTCTGGGAAGTACCATCTTACAAGGGTCAGGGCACACCCACTGGGCCTTGCAAACTCATTTACGCTTGTTTGTCAATTTAACAAAGAAATTCATGTGCAACAGGTTTGCCCTCATTGAGGCCTTACACACTCTCATTCAACATTGCACTGCCTTAGATAGCACAAGCATAAGTTTATTAACTACAGTAAGATTTTAAGTGTAAAGAAGTCAAGCTAATACAAAATCAAATCATGAATCAGTCAGGGAGATAGCCACAGTCAAATAAAAGGAAAGGTCACATTATAAATTTAGATCACTGCTACAGTCCATGTTCAGCTTACCCACAGGCGTGGCTACTCACGCTTTTCAGCCAGACTCTGCCCTGTGGATATGTGCCAGCCCTTGATGCAGCTTTGAGAATGGAATCCTGGGAAAATCTTGACGAAGGAGTTTCTTTCAGCATGTTTCCTCAACCCTCACCCCCTCCTGGGATCATGCAATCATCTCTGTATCACAACTGGCATAATCTTTCACTCTTGAGCCAAAGTGCTTACGTGGCATTATACTTGTATGTATGCCTCTGCTGTGTGTGAAAATACAGCTCTGTGCTGCATTTGTAGTTATGGGACCGAGAGTTTCAGACCTATACATACGTATGATGTGGCAGGATACATGCTACCATAATAGTAACATAGAGCATACCAAGAACATTCCAAAAACACCTGACCTGCCACACTTTGCATTAGACAATACACAGTTACACTGTAAAGGTGAAGAGGAAAGATACACAGATCTCATTAGAAGCATGTACATGGGGTGTAGCACATCACAGGGAGATCAGTGAGGAGGGTGGCTGTCTCTTTGCTTAACTCCTGTCTGGCTGCAGTTAGGTGGTGTGGAAAGGGCTGCTGGCAGAGACTTGTAGCCCTTCAGTGTTATAACACTAATATGTCTGGCCCTCAAGCCACGAAGGTTGAAAACTGCTGACCTAGACAAAATTTATAGCAAAGCCTCAAAGTAAATGAATTTATATTGGGGATTATTTGATATAAATCAGGGGTCTCAAACTCAAATCACTACAAGGGCCACATGAGGACTAGTGGAGGGCTGCATGAGGGCTAGTTCATTAGCCCAAGGGCCACACCACTGAAACCTTTCATATAATAATATTGCAAATATCCGTAACAATAATGTAGTTGCAGGCCACAGGAAATAGCTTCAGGGGCTGCATGTGACCTGCAGGCTGTGTGTTTGAGACCCCTGGTATAAATGATTGCATAAATTATACATCACGCAGATGCTGGGTTAAGCAGTTAGGTAATGTATCATGAATGTACCATTTTGGTATTCAGTGCATATGCAAAATGAAAAATACTTATACACAGCCTTTACGCTACTTCATACCTTTCTATTTGTTGCATTTTCCTATCCAGCCTTTTTCACCATGTAAGTAACTCACTCTGAATACCTGCTCAATGTCATTTCTTTTAAGCTTCACTCCTTTAGAAGTAGGTGCCTTAGCAATTTCAAAAAAAAAAAAAAAAAAAGTTGTATTTGAAGCTTTTTTTAATGCAGTGTGCAACAATTATGACATCTACAGCAACTTCATCTCTACCCAGCTTGTCCAGTTCAGAACAATGGAGTGGGTTGCTTTTTCCTGTAAAATTGTATCATTTCATGAACTAACTGCAGAGATAATAGTTATTAACCTTTTGCCCCCCAGCAATTAATTAATATTTTTACAAGAGCTGGGACACTTGCCTGATTCTTCTCTTATATCAATTTTACACTGATGTAACTCCATTAACTAGACTGGAGTTACTCTTGACTTACTTTGATGCAACTGAAAGCAGAATGAGGCCAATAAAGAACATTTGACATAGTCCAGTGGTTCCCAACCTGCGTTCTGCGCAAAGTTACCTGAAGGGGTTGGCAGAGAGGCTGGGAGCTGGGGGTGGACAATGCTAGCAATGGGAGTGAGAGGCTGGTGGTTTCCAACCAGACAATGGCAGGGAGTAGCTCTGCCCCAGGCTGGGTGTTTTTAAAACTCCCCACTGCCTTGAGCATGTTCAGGTCATGCTCCGGATGGGAGGAGCAGCCTGTGGCATGGTTTCTCCCAGATAAGGGGGTCCAACTTAGTAGGTTTGGACTCGGGGATGGGCAGCCAGGGAAAGGGTGAGGGGAGGGGAGGTCAGCCTGGGGCAGCGGGGGAGGCTGGTGGCAGGGTAGGGAGGGGGTTAGGGTGACACAGAGTCGGACCCCGCCATAGGTGCAGCTGCTCCATGACAGGGGCCGGACCCCGCTGGTTCCCCCCACTGCAAGTCTGTCACTCTGTGGCAGGGATGGGGGGGCAGACCCCACTGGAGCGGCAGAGCCAGACCTCACCAGTGGACCTACTGCAGCTTTGCTGCTCCACAATGGGGGCTGGACCCTTCTGGCCCCTCCTGCTGCGGCTCTGCTGCTTTATGGCAGGGGCTGGACTCCACCATGGCTCTGCAGGCCAGATTCTGCTGCCACAGGCCAGATTATGGCTGCAGAGTCACTGCCACAGTGGGCCACAAAGATTTTTTTAAATGAAAAAGGGGTCTGCAGCCCTGAAAAGGTTGGGAACCACTGACATAGTCTAAATTTGATTTGGAATGTTATTTAATGTGTCATTGGAACATATTGTACATCATTTAATATCATTTTGAAATCAGAGTCATGCTCTGACTGTATCATCATATTTGTATTAATCATCTTCTCTACCAGGCTTGGAGGTAAAAAAAAAAAAAGTCAGAAATTTAGAGCTAGATAGTTAAAATTCTTTTGGTGCCTAATTTTCATTAATGGCAATGGAAATTAGATGCCTATATCTTTTTTTTTTTTTCTTTTTTTTAAGGTAGGCCCCTAAGTGACAGTTTTTCTTGAGCCAGAAAGCTGCAAAAATGATTTAATGTATCAGTGGTCACATTATAATGGTTTAACTATATAACTGAATAAAGTGACTTTTTCTTTGAAAAAACTAAGAACACCGATAGAAGACTGTCCTCTCATTTGATCTAGTACAAGCATTTTCAAATGTTAGAGTCCTTGCATTAAGCAATATTGCATGATTGCTGCATGCTCGTTTTATACATCTGAATGCCATCTCAGATGTGGCTGATATTTTTATTAAGGTCAAGAAGTGCAAGGCCAGTTTTGTGAACTAGTAGCATTAGCTTATGCAAAGCAGTGTCTATTGGTGTACCCAAAATAGATTTACAAGAAAAGCTAAGTAGTGCTACTGGCAAACTGGAGATGACTGTTCCAGCATGTGCATCTTATTCCATTTAATGATTGAGGGATTAATTCTCATTTCAATTTGATATTATAATAGCTAAAAGGTATAAATCGGGCTTTCACAAAGCAGAGATATCAGCCTTCATTTTTATTTTTGACATATATACAGAACAAAGGTTTAAAATAATTTTATTGTAACCCATGTTCACATTCCCTACAAAAAGTAAGCAAACAAATGATCTTTAGAGCAAAGATGAAACAGAGTGAGGTTTCCTAAGGATTTTGCTAAAATTTTAGTATGGGTCTGATCCTGAGAAGTGCTTAGCACCCACAACTTACAATGGCCAACACCTTTGTCTCAAATCACTTTTGTGTAGATAACTATTTTTAGTTACCCAGAGTTGAAAAATGCAGATTTACATGCCTTGTTCAAGGTCACACATCATCAGTGACAGAGTCAGGATTTTGCCAGTTTCCAAAGGGGCAGCTGTGTTAGTCTAGTCCAGCAAAACAAAAAAACAAAACAAAACCAAAAAAAAAAACCAGAGTTGTGTGGCACTCAAAGACTAACAGATTTATTTTTCGCATGAGCTTTTCTGGGAGAAAATCCTACTTCGTCAGATGCTTCAAAGATGGGGGAGCTTACAGAATGGAATGAAAATAAATTCAAGGGAGTGTAAGATATACAATCAGGCCATACAGTAACGGCAAATCAGAGCAGTTGTTTAGGTTCAAACCCTGGGAAGGCTGAAGTCAAATTACCTTTTGTAATGGGAAAAGAACCTATAGTCTCGATTTAATCCTGCTTTCACACAATTTATTTCGCATATTAATTCCAGTTCAGCTGTTTCTCTTTGAAGCCTTTGATGTCCCATTGACATCTCTTAGTACAGTCATTAACAAATAATTTATCGAGCGATTAGAAAGATAGAAGTACTCAGCAACTGGTTTTTTTGTTTTGTGAGTTTTGATGTCACTTTTGTGTTCATTTATTCGTTTGTGCGTGGATCATCCTGTTTGTCCAATGCATAAGGTGTTGGGGGCATTTCTGGAGCATTATGGCATAGATCACATTAGTAGATGAGCAGGTAAATGAGCCTTTGATGGAGCAGCAGGCTTGATTAGGACCTATGATAGTATCTATTGTGCAGATATGTGGGCAGACTTGGCAGCGTGGTTTGTTGCACAGGTGTGTGCCAGCTTGAATGTTTCTGTTGTTAGATCTGTAGTTGCTGGTGAATATCTGTTTAAGATCGAGTGGCTGTCTGTAGGCATGGAGAGGTCTGTCTCCCAACGCTTGAAGAGTGAGGGACCATCTTTTAGAATAAGCTGTAGGTCCTTAATGATCTGTTGCAGAGGTCTGACTTGAGGGTTGAATGTGGTGACAAGGGGCTTTCTGTTGTTTTCTTTCTTGGGCTTCTCCTGCAGTAGATGACATCGGGTTACCAGTCTAGCTCTGTCAATTTGTTTTCTTACATCGCCAGATGGGTACTGTAGTTTTAAAAATGCTTGATAGAGATCCTCAAGATATCTGTCTCTGTATGAAAGATCAGAGCAAATGTGGTTATATTTTAGGGCTTGGCTGTAGATAATAGATTATGTGGTGTGTTTAGGATGGAAGCTCAAGGAATGTAGGTATCTATATTGATCAGTACGTTTTTGGTTTTGGGTGGTTTTGATGCGTCTATCCCTGATTTGTACTGCAGTCAGGAAAGTGGATCTCCTGTGTGGAGGGTTCCAGTGGAAATTGTTGAAATCTCTGTGGAAATCTTCAAGAGCATCCCTGCCATGGGTCCAGATGATGAAGATGCCATCAGTAAAGTATATGTAAAGGAGAGGTGTTTTGGGATGAGACTTGAGGAAACATTCTAAGTCACCCATAAAGCTATTGGCATATTATGGGGCCATGTGGGTGCCCATAGCAGTGCCACTGACTTGGAGGTATAAATTATCCTCAAATCTGAAATGGTCATGGGTGAGCACAAAATCACAAAGTTCAGTCACAAGCTGTGCTGTGGCATCATCTGGGATAGTTCTCCTAATAGCTTGTAATCCATCATTGTGTGGGATGTTGGTGTAAAGAGCTTCCACATCCATACTGGACAGAATGGTGTTTTCTGAAAGCTCATCAATGGATCAGTTTTTCCTCAGGAAGTCCATGGTATCTCGAAGATAGCTAGGGATGTTGATAACATAGGGTCTGAGGAAGGAGTCCACATAGCCAGATAAGCAGGCGGTAAGAGTGCCAATGCCTGAGATGATGGTGCGTCCAGGGTTTCCTTTTTTTATGGATTTTAGGAAATAGAATATCCCTGGCCAGGGTTCTGGTGGTATTTGTCTTTATATGTTCCTGTGCTGTTGTAGGGAGTTTCTTGAGGAGGTGTCATAATTCCTTTTGGTTTTCTTCTGTGGGGTCAAAGGAAAGTCATTTGTAGAATATTGTGTTGGAGAGTTGTTTATAAGCCTCCTGATCATAAACCAATTTATGCATGATGACAACTGCACCTCCTTTGTCAGCCTCCTTAATAATAATGTCAGAGTTGTTTCTTAGGCAGTGGATGACATTTCGTTCTGCAGGGCTGAGGTTATGATGTAAAGGATGTCGTTTTTCCATAATTTTAGTCTTGGCATGGTGGCAGAAACAATCAATGTGGAAGTCTAGTCTCTTGTTCCAACCATCTGCAGGAGAGTCCACGAAGCATATTTCTTCTTGTAGCATTTGGAGGAAGGTATCTGTGTGTCACTGCATTGATTGGTGGTGTTATGGAAATATTCTTTGAGTCTTAGATGGTGAAAGTAGGCCTTCAGGTCACTGCAGAATTTTATCTTATGTGTGAGGGTTGTGGGGCAGAAAGAAAGTCCCTGAGATAGCACAGATGCCTTTGCTGGAGTAAGTGTGTAGCTTGACAGATTAACAATGTTGTTGGCTGGGTTAAAGATGTTGCTCTTGTTTTCTATAGGGTGTATAGTAGTTTAGACAGTTTGATATCTTTTTTCTTCTGTAGGAAAGTAAAGTGTGTGTTGTAGATGGATTTTCTCTTTGTTGTGAAGTCCAGCCATGTAGTAAAATGTGTTGTAGGTTGGTTTTCTATGCGGGAATCCAGTTTTGAGAATTCATTTTTAATTTTCCTCTGTTTGCTGTACAGGATGCTGAACAGGTGGTTTCTGAGTTTCTGTGAGAGTGTGTGGCATAATCTCTCACTGTAGTCTGTGTAATATGTCTATTGTAAAGGATTTTTTACTTTCAGTCCATTAGGTATAAAGTCCAGTTGTTTGCATTTTGAAAGGAAGATGATGTCTGTCTGAATCTGAGTGAGTTGTTTTTGTAAATTGATGGATTTCCACTTCAAATGGCTGTACTCGTTTACCTGCTCACCTACTAATGTGATCTATACCATCATGTGCCAGAAATGCCCCTTTTACCTTATACATCAGACGAACAGGACGATCCCTGTGCAAAAGAATAAATGAACACAAAACTGACATCAAAACTCACAAAACAAAAAAAACAGTTGCTGAGTACTTCCATCTTTCTAATCACTCGAGAAATGATTTGTTAATGACTGTACTAAGAGATGTCAATGGGACATCAAGGCTGCAAAGAGAAATAGCTGAACTGGAATTAATATGCAAAGTAAATTGTGTGAAAGCAGGATTAAATCGAGACTATGGGTTCTTTTCCCATTACAAAAGGTAATTTGACTTCAGCCTTCCCAGGGTTTGAACCTAAACAACTGCTCTGATTTGCCATTACTGTATGACCTGATTGTATATTTTACACTCCCTTGCATTTATTTTCATTCCATTCTGTAAGCTCCCCCATCTTTGAAGCATCTGACGAAGTAGGATTTTCTCCCAGAAAAGCTCATGCGAAAAATAAATCTGTTAGCCTTTGAGTGCTATGTGACTCCTTGTTTATTTTTGCTAGAGTCAGGATTAAAACTCAATGATCCTAGAATCTGATGATCTTCTAAAGCAAGGACACACAGTACTAATTTTTATTTTGTTTGTGTGTTGGCTTAATGTTATCCCTAAAATCAGTCACCACAGAATGCAAAGAGATGGAACCAAATAGGGGGAAAAAAACCAGGGGAAAGCTCCAACACAGGGTGGATCATCATGTTGGCACTTTGCCTCGAACTCTTGAGGCACAAAGGATTATTAATGTGAGGTTTTAGACACTGGTGGCTCTGTGGGCTTGCTTGGTCATTGAACAGCCTGCATTTGCTTCAATTTGTTTTAAATGAAAGACATAGAGAAAATTCCTCCATATAATGATGTCTTTGGAACTGCAAAAGGGCTCCTGAGGCTCTTTTGGATGATCGATGACTATATAAGCAAAAATAAAAACCCAAAGATATCCAAACACATGTGATGCTAACACATTCTGTTTTGCTGTGAAGCCAGTATCTATGGCCTTACTTGACTTTACTCCTTTCTACGATATAGATAATGATTACTGAATCAAGCCCAAAGGAAAAGTTACACATTTTTGGCTACATACATACACTTGTTAGAGTTTGGCATAAGCTTTGTAAAGTTCAGACGAAGGTGAAAAGACATCAATTCACTGGTTGCTGCCTCACTACACTTGTCATGTTCCCCAATGCACAGAAAACAATCATTTGGCTTTCCCTGAGAGACTCAGTTTGGATTAAAGGAAACAACAAAACAAGAGAGAATAAAATATCAATAAGAGAAGTGTTTCTGCCCTGCACCATTCTGGATCAACTGAGAATGGCAGCTGCCTGGATAGTCACAGTTTTTAAAAATATGGAAAACCAGTACAGAGAAATCAAATTAAATTAAATATTGAATAGCAGAAAACACCATCCTACTACTATGTGCTTCTGCAAGATGTAGATTTTACTTCTATTTTATTTTATAACACTGAAATGTGAAAGCTAACAAAAAAAAATTCTTGTCTGAGACAATCCATGACATTCCATGCGACACCAAATCACAAGCCCTGAATCATCCTTCCCACCTTTTCTAAAATCCTAGATCTAGTACTGCTCTATTAATTTAAAAAACAAAAATAAAAACAAAAACAAAAAATCAAACTTTCTATTCTAGTCCATAAGTTTTAAATTGACATGATGAATGAAGATATATTGTGCTGCTTTATACACAGAACAAGACAGATGATCAGTGTATTTTCATGTCAATGAGACTTGACACAGATTTTGAGGTCCAACTGCTCAGAACGAGTTGGAGAATTGGGTCTCTACTTCATAAATTGTTGCAATTTTACAGGAAAAAGGAACTCCAGTATGTGAACAGGAAAACTCATTTGGTAGAGATGAAGTGGTGGTAGATGTCATAGTAGCTGGACATTGCATTAAAAAAGCCTAAAATACAACTTGATTTTTTTTTCTTTTGAAATTGGGACAGAAACTACTTTTAAAGGAATAAAACAAACAAGGAGTCCTGTGGCACTTTTAAAGACTAACAGATTTATTTTTCACATGAAATCTCATGGGAGAAAATCCCACTTTATCACTTCATTTTCTCCCACGAAAGCTTATGCGATAAATAAATTTGTTAGTCTTTAAAAGTGTCACAGAACTCCTTGTTTGTTTTGCTGAACTAGGTGAACATGGCTACCCCTTTGGAACTTTGAAAGGAATGAAACTTTAGGGAAATGTCATTAAGCAGTTATTCAGACTGGCTGTATTCACACAGCACTTTTGTTTCAGAACAACCTCGTTGTTTCAAAACAAAAAAAAAACATGTTCACACGACTCACCGTTGTTTCGAAACAACGGGAACCCATTGTTTCAAAACAAAGGCGTTGTTTTGAAATAAGTTAAACCCCATTTGGGGGCGAAACAACCTTGGGCTGCGCTGAACCCCGCCGGTGCCTGCAGCCCCCCCTTTGCAGGCACCGGCCGGGTTCAGTGCTGGGCTGCGCTGAACCCCGCTGGTGCCCGCAGCCCGGCTCTGCAGGCACCAGCGGGGAGCAGTGCTGGGCTGCGCTGAACCCCGCCGGTGCCCGCAGCCCCCTGAGGAAGCAAAATAGCAGGTTCACAGTATGAACCTGCTATTTTGTTTCCCGCCTTTTTCCTTATTTCAAAATAACTATTTGTTAATTCGAAATAAGTTATTTCGAAATAAGGCATTATTTCGAAACAAGTTGTTTCGACACAACTTGTTTCGAAATAACCATCTGTGTGTGAATACAGCCACTGAGTTACTTACACAGTGGGAAAGGTTGGATGGGAAAAAGCAACAAATAGAGAGATATGAGCTGGAGTAAAGGATGTGTATGTGTTTTATTTATGTGCATAAGTTTATTTTGCACACCCACTGAATACCAAAATGGTGCATTCGTGGTACATTATCTAAGTGCTTAACCCAGTGTCTGAGTGATATATAACTTATACAATCATTTTTACAAAATAATTAGGGGTTGAAGTAAGCTAGAGTACCACAGAACACAGTTCTGGGGCTCACAAATTTTCATGGCCAGAGTTCCAGGGCCATGAAAAATAGAAAAATCAGGTGGAACACATGTTCTGCGCTGGCCTGGCCTGAGAACTGCAGCCAGGTTATGGAAGTTTTCACATTTCCTGCCCTAAGTATGGTCAGATGTGTGCTCAGGGTGGAGCAGCCTGGCCAGGGACCATGAGAAGTCACTGAGTCCAGTCCTCCACATTCATGCCAGGACCAGGTACCATCTAGGGAGGTTCAGAGGACAGTGTGTGAGGCTGGGATGGGGGTAGCGGGCACAAAGGGCAGCATGTGAGGCCAGAAAGGTGGCAGAGGGGGAAGCGTGTGAGGGCAGGATCAGGGCCAGGAGGGCAGCAGAGGTAGAGTGTGAGGCTGGCATTGAGGTCAGGGAGGTACAGATGGTTTGAGAGGGCAGTGTGTGAAGCCAGGATTGGGGCCTGTATTTTTATGGAGTCGTAACCACATTTTTATGGAGTGATAAATGATACATATGGTACTGAGAAGTGGTTGCAAATGTCTACCTGGGCTGGGGGCTGCAGATGCATGAAGGGGGCTTGGACAATACAGAAAAAGGGCCTAGAAATTAGGAGGGTTCTGGGGCCCTTCAAATTATACTTTAACCACTGCAAATAATCCCAAATATAACTTCACTGATGTTGGAGTTACACTATAAGTTTAGTCTAGGTCAGTGGTTCCCAATCATTTTGGCTTGAGGATGACAGATATTATGGTTACAACACTGAAGGGCTACAAGTCTCTGCCAGCAGCCCTCTCCACATCCCCTAACTGCAGCCAGATAGAAGGAGTTAAGCAAAGAGGCTGCCTCCCTCCTCACTAATCTCCCTGTGGCATGCTACACCCCATGTACATGCTTCTAATGAGATCTGTGTATCTTTCCTCTTCACCTTTACAGTGTAATTGTGTATGGCCTAATGCAAAGTGAGGCAGGTAAGGTGTTTTTGGAATGCTCATGGCATTCTCTATGTTACTATTATGGTTGCATGGAAAACTCTCGGTCCCATAACTACAAATGCAGCACAGAGCTGTATTTTCACACACAGCAGAGGCATACATACAAGTATAATGCCACGTAAGCACTTTGGCTCAAGAGTGAAAGATTATGCCAGTTGTGATACAGAGATGATTGCATGATCCCAGGAAGGGGTGGGGGTTGAGGAAACATGCTAAAAGAAACTCCTTTGT
Source organism: Podocnemis expansa (assembly GCA_007922195.1). Taxonomy (NCBI): domain Eukaryota; kingdom Metazoa; phylum Chordata; order Testudines; family Podocnemididae; genus Podocnemis; species Podocnemis expansa. Next base: position 13,612,331 of record ML681966.1, on the reverse strand, counting down.
CTAAGGATTTTCCCTGGATTTCATCCTGAAAGCAGCATCAAGGACAGACACCTATCCATAGGGCAGAGTCTGGCTGAAAAGCATGAGTAGCCACACCTGTGGGTAAGCTGAACATGGACTGTAGCAGTGATCTAAGTTTATAAAGTGACTTTTTCTTTTATTTGACTGTGGCTATCTCCCTGACTGATTAATGATTTGATTTTGTATTAGCTTGACTTCTTTACACTTAAAATCTTACTGTAGTTAATAAACTTATGCTTGTGCTATCTAAGGCAGTGCAATGCTGAATGAGAGTGTGTAAGGCCTCAATGAGGGCAAACCTGTTGCACATGAATTTCTTTGTTAAATTGACAAACAAGCGTAAATGAGTCTGCAAGGTCTAGTGAGTATGCACTGACCCTTATAAGATGTTAGTTCCCAGAGTTACATCTGAGGCGGGGGTATTTTCTGGAAGACTATCGCATGAGTGGCTAGTGAGAGTGCTCTTCCACCAGTTTAGGGACTGATTACATGCAGGTGGCTGGGTGTGAGCTGCCCAGGAGTGGAGACTCACACAGCTAGAAGGGGTTAAGCACATTTAACCTGGGAGTGGTGACCTGGGGTGGCTCAGTGATGCATTAATCCAGATTGTGGGAGTGGACCATTATGCTTTTGTCCCTCTGGCTGCAGCAGTGAAACAGCATGCATCCTGTAGCCCCATGGGCTCCACCTGGGTCCCTAAGCAGTGGCTCCCTTCTGCAGCCAGGAAGATCAGTGCTTCCCTCCTTCTGGCTTCAGCAGGAACATCAGCACCTCGACACCCAAGTGTAGTGCTTTGCTGTACTCTGCTACAGTCAAGGGGATGGGAGATCTGATCTCCCATTACCTTGTCTGCAGCAAGGAGCCTTCCACTGTCTTTTAGCCATGTGGCCATGCAGAGAATCTTCTTTCAGTACCAGTGTAAGGGGAGTGACAAGCCACTTTGAAAGTCTCATTGGGATACTTTTGGCCCTTAGTCCACACTTTGGGAATCATGGCATTAGGTAGTGGATGGAAGACACATTTCTCTTTTCAGTTTCCAAAGGGATAGTTGTATTAGTCTAGTCCAGCAAAAACAACAACAAGACCAACAACACTTAAAGACTAACAGATTTATTTTTTGCATGAGCTTCATGGGAGAAAATCCCACTTCATCAGATGTGCAATTAAAATGGACTTGTTAGTTCTGATGTCCAAAAAGGCAAAATATATCCTTCTTTCAGGGCATTGAATTTCTAGTTAATGTGTATCTTTTTATTTTGTAATGTGTATGATGCACGTGCGTATATAAACACACTGAAAATATCAGGAATTTTTAGTAGAAGTTTAGATGATTGTATACTGTAACTAGCAGTGCTGCTGGGATTGCAAGATAAAGGGTGCTGAACCCAATGGACTCTAGTAACTAAGATGTTAGTTCCCAGAGTTACATCTGAGATGTAACTCTGGGAACTAACATCTAGTCCTCAAGATGCCTGTGCAATATGTATGAATAAAATTAAGATTGCATATGTTCACTTCACCCAGGGACGTTGCTGGCGCTGGGCACACAGGGTATGTGCCCTGAATCCCGATTGGGCTGGAGATCTGGGGCCCAGCCACCTGCGGCTACAGCAGCCCCGTCCCTGGCTGGGGATCCAGGGCTTAGCTGCCCATGGCCGCGGGGGCCGCTTCTGTCCCCATCCCCAGCCAGGGATTTGCGGCCCAGCTGCCCACAACCGCAGCAGCCTCGTGCCCGACGGGGAATCCGGGGCCCAGCCACCCGCGGCTGCTCCAGGCCCCATCCCTGGACGGGGTCGCGGGGCCCAGCTGCCCACAACAGCATGCAGCGGCTTCCGGTGCTGTCCCCGGCCAGGGGGCTTGGCCGGAGGGCTGGGGGTGTGGCCTGTGGGCCTGGGGCAGGGCCTGGCTGGTGCCCCGGGTCCCTCCCCAGGGCAGCGATGCCCCTGACTTCACCTGTTTTCTTTCCATACATGTTTAACTGAAAATGAGTTTGTCTTCACCTAGAAGTCATATGTATTGAAATATCTTCGTAATATGGAGATATTTGTTTACTATAATGGATTTCTAACACTCACTTAAAATAGTTCACCTTAAATTAAAAGAGCTTGGAAAGGATGATATTGGCTCAAGGACTATAACCTTTAGTACTGGAACATAGCTGACAAAAATCTGTTGTACATCTTAGCTATTTCATATGTGCTTATAGCAGTGATAACAAAGTGTGATTTGAAACATATGGCCAATATCATGTGAAAGGCCAAGTGAAATTTCCATTTTCATTTGTTTCAGAGGAAACAAATTATCAGCAACTGTCTTAATATCCTGTTTTTTATGGCTGCAATTTAGCATATTTCTAAGTCAATTGGAAACACTTTTTGGAAACATTGAGTACAAATTTATATTAAAAACATAATATAAATTTAAAGTGCTCCTTTCTTTCATACCAGATACATTAATTATGTAGTATTGAATCAAAAGGGACTAACTCTAACCCTACATAGGTGATCACTTCAAAAATGATAGAAGTGTTTACATTTTAAGTTGAATGGAAGTCTAAATAAATAACATCAACTTTTAAAAATGTATATCCCAATCTCCTTCATCACACACTGATGCATTCTGATGGGTTTGTTAGGGTGCAGGTGGAATTCTTTACCCCCTTCTCCCTCTCTACATTTGTGAGGCATGGACATAGAGATTCTCACAGGCAGGATGGCCTTTAAGGGAGAGATGAACTTATCCCCCAGCTGTGACTAATATGCTGCCTGGTAGGTGATAGATTGCCGGTCATTAAGTCCATAGATAAGAGGCTGACAAATAGCCCAGTTGGAAGTGAAAGGGAGGCCCTGACTCAGAGGAAAGGGCTTCCAAATTGTTAAAGCAGAAGTAGCTAGTTTATCTGTGTAATTTATGTTGAACTCTTTTAGTTTGGGGAAATAAATCCATCCTTGAAATGCTGTAAGCCTTTGAACTATTTTTAATTCCTTATGTCATCCAATTGTTTTTACAGTCCATCTGTACCCACAATAGATTCTTCCAAGAGTTGACCTTCTAGGACTCCTCCAATGCAATCAGGATGTTCTGGCTGTATAGAGGTAGCAGTAGGTCTAAGGCTAAAGATGTCAAGAAAGAAAGGAGAGTGAAAGACATTGACTCCTCTTTTATTATATCAGTAGGGATGTAGATGTACTATATTTAGTATTTGAATCTTATGCTTAATTGCAAGATATCTATATTTAAAAGTCACATGTAGCCAGAAGGCTCTTGGTTGACAACAAGTGAAAGAGGAACTAAAACAACAAGTTATTCTGACTAAGGACATGTGTAATAATTGGGGCTTACAAATTTATCCTGACTGTGTATTTGGCTGTGAGATGTGAAAGTTCAGAAAATGTCATAATAACCTATAACAATAAATGTTAATAGGAGAGAGGCTGTGGAAAATGGAGACAGTCTGAATTAGTACAAAAAAAAAAGCTATTTATATAATTCAAGGACTGTGTTGCAAGCACTCTTGCTAAACAAGAAAAGCATGGGACCAGAATTCAATGAACCAAAGTTAGTATGTTGGAAATCAAGCTAAATAGTGAACAAAATAATGAGGGAATGAGCTGTTCCACACCCATCACTCCCCATTTGGGTCCTCAAAATTGAGAAAAAGTGAATGCAGCAATTTAAGAAGGGAAGCAAGAAACTTTACCATCATGCCAGCTACTACCACAATCTACCGTGACACTACTGGGTTTTTTAGTTTTGATCCTAACTGATGTCCAGACCAGGTCTGAGTGTAGAGCCTAGATGACATCACCTCTCTACTGGCTCTGCTAAATCCCAACTATCATCTGGGATTTGAGACTGTCATTTCCCTTCTCTGCACATCTACTGTGTCCTTTTCCTTCCCCCTTACTTTTTCTCTCTCCTTTTGCCCTCTTTCTAGTAAGAGTCCAACTTAGTTGGCCAAGATTCTATTTTGCAAAATTGTCCAGAAAACTTATAACCAGAAAGAGGTGACTAAAACCAATACCCTGTATAGACTGATGGTGGCATAAGTTTTCAGGTCTTAGAATGGCACAAGAGACCATGTGCTATGAATGTATTTCTCTAGCATTGAAGTTACAAGTGATTGTCAACCCCAGTGTCAGAAAAGACATTTTCTCTCTTTGCTGTTCCTTTATTTCTCGTTTCTTTTATGTGCATCTTGTTTTGTCTTCCAGAAAATGGGATTGGACTTTAACAATAGCTCCAGCTCATCCTTCCAACCCTATGGATGGATTCTATCTCATTTAACTTCTCTTTTTTCCCAAAAGGAAAGGTAGTATCGTTTCTAGTACCATCCCAGAGACTGCCAGACGAGGGGGTTCTCATCCAGCTAAAGGTAAGAAGAGATGTTAAATTGAAACCTCACTTAATTTACATTTCAAATGTTTTAACTGATTTTCTGTTTTTTGTAACTATAATGAAATGTAAAAAATATTTTTAATAGTATGTCAGCCATGGTATTAAGCAGGATGGGGTCTCTGTATACTGAACCTTACTTAGAACCGTTTAATATTAGATAATTTTAAGGCAAATTTTTAACTCTCTGAGTCCAGTTAGTCCATCAAAATTAGTACAACAGACCACACTAAACTGTGCTAAGAAATTTTACTCTAGATTTCATTTATGTATTTCTAGAATTTGTAGATCTGAGGTTACAGGTCAGGCTCGGAAAGGAAAGGAGTATTTTCCCAATTCTTATTATTATGTTTCTAATTCTAATTAGTTTGTTGTTAAATCATAAGGGAGATTCCAACCAATGGTATAAAACTTCCAAAAATAGAGGCACTAATCATATTTTTCACTATATGAGGCCAAAATCTCCTGAGAGCAAATCATGAAATTTTGACACCATGAAATCTGAACATAACCTAATTTTAACTCATGCAAGATGCAAACATTGTTTTCTCTAATCTGCTCTGGAATGAATGTGTGTGGCTAATTCCATTTACTCTGAGAGGGCTCTCAGCAAAAATGAATATGACATTTGCCTCTGGAAAGCTTGGTGGAGAATGGAAGTGTATCAGAAAATACTCAAATACTCAGACTGATTGCAATCAGCCATTTAGACACAGAAATATAACAAAATTACGGTGACCCACAGATTTGATGGTTTCAGTGAGATGATGCCTTTTTTAAAAGTTGTTTCAGAATGATATCTAGGACATACCTATAGCTGGACTTTGCAGAGTCAACTAGTACAGAATAGTATCTATCTGGTATTGAGGAACAGCCTTTATCACATAGTTAAAACAAAAGTTGACCTCTGGGACATAACGAATGCAGAAGTTTACTCATTTTAAATGAAACGGATAAATTACTAAAATACACTCTATTGAAAATCAGAGCTATTCAAATGCGTGCTACCAGGTTGCTGACCCCCTAAGATATTCTCGTGAAAACTTGAATGGTTAATGCCATTAGCTTTACTTCAGTGGTTTTTCTTCCATTGTTTGCTCCTTATGGGTTGGCTCTGAGCATAAACAGCTCCTTGTTGACAGATGGTGAGTATTCACTGCTTTTACTAGTGGCAATGAAGAAAAAGGGGTGGAAACTCCCATGGGTTTGGTTACTAGTATTCCTAAAACTGAGATGATTGTTTATGTGGATGATTTAAACTCCATGAGCCACTTTTCTGCAGGGCTGCATGCTTTCTGGGGTTTAGGCAGAGAAGCAGCATTCTGTTATGAATTCTAAGCTAAGGTTCATACAGCACAGTGTGCAACAATATGCCATTTCATTTGAACAGGATGAGTGTGCAATATCCTGAGAAAATTGGAAGCCCGCAGACCTAAATCTATCAAGTTCAAATTCTGTTTAGCAAATTCACATGTGCCAAACCTGAGTGGGTAAAGATTTCTTCTGAACTCCTTGTCCAGAACTAAAACACCCTTTGTATAGTTTTAGTACAGCTTAAATTCATTTGGAATTCTTTGTCTTTACTATGAAAATTCATCAGCCTTGTGTGCTACACTTAGTACATTTTCAACACTTATCAAAGTAAATGAAGGCTAATATACCAGCAGTGGTTGGTTCTTCCACTTTATCTTTCCTCGTTGTTTTTTGTTTGTTTGTTTTGTTTTTTCCCTATAAACAGTTTACCTTGATCATGCTGTGCTTCCAAACAGCAAAATCCTTTTGGGAGGGAGGGGGAACAAATGATTTTGTAAAGAAGGAACTACTGACAAAACATGCACTTTTAACATATGAAAGTAGCTTCCATTTCTCTTGTGTCTGAACAAATTGCATAGTGATGTTGCTGTGTTATCAATAGCTTCATTTTGAAATTACACCATATTATACACATTTGACTTGGCTACTAAATGGCTGCTTTGAATATTTCTGTGTTGAAAGTCTGTGCAACACTGGAAGTCTGTGACTTTTATAACATATGGCACCTATTGTATGGCATTAATAGCATCATAATTCACTTGGAACTAAACAAGGAACATAATTTAGAGTCTATGCTTTTTTCTATATAAAATGAAAAAAATCACTGTGAATATTATATGATGACTTATTCAAGCAAGGAGGAATTGTCATCCCTCCCTAGCCAACCTGAGAGATGATGCAAGTCTACCCCTGTCACATCTAGGAACAGTCAGTAGAAAACTATCAAAGACCATGGAAATGATCAAAACCAATTAAAGGTGAAATAACAGGCAGGAGTTCACCCTGATTATGAATAAAGGCAGAAGATTGTTTCAGTTTAAGAGTGTAAGAAAAGGCATTCTGGAAGAAACCCCTTAAGGTGAACAATATTTTCATGAATGTTTGGATCCTAGCTCCTATGAAGACAGTCAACTCTGCAACACATGGAATTTTGTTGGGAAAACTGACTTTATTAGATAGATAGAAAAAATAACTGTTAAGAAGTGTAGACCCAGGTTTGTGTTTCATGATTTTGTTTTGTGTGGAAACCAGTTGTTTCTATTACTTTCTCTATCCTAGTTAATTGTATATTCTTTCTTAAACAAGTCTGCTTTTCTTTTATTATAAATGCTCACACATGCTGTATGGAGCAGGGGTTTGACGTAAAAAAGGCAAACTGGGATACACTGCACCTTTGAGTGAAGAGCTGGAATTTCTGCCTGTAAACAGTGTCATGCAAGGAGTTGGGAGATTGTATGTACCTGTTGTTAACCTGGACGGTGAAGATAGTGCAAACGCAGCCCGGAGTGCTGTGCTTGAATGGCTGAAAGCTTGGAGGAATCAGGGATCTGACAGTGAACAACCACAGGAAAGACTAGAGGCAGGATACAAAAGGATGAATTCTCAGACCTTGGTTCCCTGAAAACTATCACAACTTGATTATGGATTGTGAGAAAAACATAAGGCATTTTTCTGATGTACTGACATCTATACATAAGTGCGTATGACAAATGTCAGAGGGGTAGCTGTGTAAGCCTGGTTCAGCCAAACAAGTGAAGAGTCTTGTGGTACACTAAAGACTAAAAAATGTTCAAATAAATTGTTAGTCTTTAAGGTGCCACAGGACTCCTGCTTTGTTTTTATGACAGATGTGTCAGTCTTGCTTTATTTCTTATACATAAGTAACTACAGCTAGAGAAATACATATTTAAAGGTAAAGTAAATAGTGCCATAAGTACTAATTTGCTGAGCTAGGAGCATACGGACCTTAAAACAGTTGCAGAGCTGAATTAAGTCTGTACAGAAACTTCCCTAGTCAGGCATTTAAGTCAATACAGGATGTATGCAATTCAGATTAAAAAACCCAGCTATTCTTATTTCTCCTTCCTCTGCCTCTCTAGGGCAGGAGGTTGCCAGGTAAATGGTGTTTTTTGTCATTTTTTAATAGGTCAAACAGAGAAGTACCTAGAGTAGCATGTAAAATCAAGATAGAAAACAAGATAGGCACACAGATTTAAAAATTAATTTTTTTCTAGCAGTATAAATTTAAAGAGACTGCTTTCTACCAAATTACATGTGATATAAAGTAGAATCTCACTTATGAACTAATTGGTCAACCACACACTTAGTTGGGAACTGGAAGTATGTAATGTGGCAGCAGCAGAGACAAAATAACTAAATAAAGCAAATACAGTACAGTATTATGTTAAACGTAAACTACTAAAAAATTGGGATGTTTTAAAACACCTGACAAGGTAAGGAAACAGCTTCTGTGTTTCATTTAAATTAAGACAATTAAAAGCAGCATTTTCTCTCTGCATAGTAAATTTTCTAAATTTTCAAAGCTGTATTAGTCCATATTCAGTTGCAAACTTTTGAAAGAACCACCATAATGCTTTGTCCAGAGTTGTGCACAACAAAAGCTTACACAATAAATAATTTTGTTGTTCATTAGAAGTGTTGCAGGACTCCTTTTTTGTTTTGCTGAAATAAAATGCTACCCCTCTAGAAAATGAACAATCTCCATTCCTGAGATGTTCATAATTATGAGGTTTTACTGTCTAGCAGAAAGGTGTTCAAAGGATTGAACATTCTTGGGCATCAGTGACACTTATTCTTCATAGGGCTTAATGAAGGGCACAAAGTTATGTGGTTTGCTTTTGTATTAAGTAGTTGAGTTTTTGCTTACAAGCTAATCTAAGTTCCCTTTCCTTTCCCCTTAGTTCCTCTCTTTACATACACAATGCTTGCCCAGCAGAGCTCTGAGAAACTGGTAGCATTTTTTTCTGAGAAATGTTACATGGAGATTTTGACCATTTTAGGAGAATGCAAAACAAAAGCCAAACACTTAGTTTGCCAGAAAAAAATGCAAAATATTGAATTTTTACCCTCTCTAGTTCTCAAAATTGGTAGTTTGACTTGAAAATAAATTCATCCTCCCTGGAGCGATGTTTTCAGAATGGAAAACTTGAGTGAAAGACACAATTTTCAGCTAACTAAACCTGATTTTTAAATCTTGCAAACTTGCTGCTTAATTTCAATCTTATGACTAGACCCAGTGAAGTTGTACAAAAGTGTTTGCAAGACCAGCATCAAAACTGGTAATCACAGTAGAAGTTTTCAGTACAATTTTTATCCTTAAATGTAAGAAAACTTCTTGCCTGTGTCCTGGTTTCAGGATTGTGAGGGACCAGAGATTCTGCACATGACATTCAGCTTATTCACTCTGAAAGTTATTAATTTTTTTTCTTTCTTTCTTTACTGTTGGACAAAAGTCTGATAAGGCACCCATTGAAGTCAACAGAAAGACTTCTACTGACTTCACTGGACATTGGATCACTCACCCTACACCTGTTGTGCTTTACTGTAATAGGAAACAAAATACTAGTGAAATGTGAAAACATTAATTTCAAGAAGTTTTGTAAACATGTCTCACTCATCTGCTTTGTGATTATTGCCATCCCTCTGTATTGCACATACTCACTGTGCCAAATTCTGTCAGCAACATGAGATTTTGCAGACATCTCAGATTTCCTTTCTTCCATTTCCGCTGTTGTCACTATGGAAAATCCATCCTTCTTTTCAGAAAATATGGTTGTAGAGACTTTGTATAAATGAAAGTACTATGTGCTGGGGTGTAAAGTATACATTGTAATATGCAATAATAGTTTTATACCTTTTATCCAAAGAGTTTTAAATTCTCTTGAAACCAATTTACAGATATTTTCAGGTAGATTCTTTGTTTCTGCCCATAATTTTCACTGACCTGTGCAAGGATTAAAAAAATGTGGATCCATATCCAATCCTCAAGAATCATCGTGTGCCAGAGCCATGATCTGCACTCTCTCTTTATATCTGTTTCTGCATCTGCACCACACCTCCAGCAGGGTGGTATCTCAGGAAAAGCATTTGTGTGTGCCTCTGTGCACTATATAGAGGATTTCAAAGTCTGCTATGAGGCTGCTTCCCCACCTTCAAGATCCTAAATTCCCTCTCCCCAATACACAGGCATTGCTGGTGCCTGGCACATGGGGCACATGCCCCAAGTCCCAGCATCAATGCCCCTGCTCAGGGAAGCCCTTGCCTCTATCCCCAGCTGGAGATCCAGGGCCTGGCCACCACTGCCGCTCCCAGTCCTGTCCCAAGCCAGGCTGCTTGTGGTAGTGCCTGAGGTTCCCAGCCTGGTCCACCTGCAGCAAAGCCCACTTCTCCCATCCCCATCCAGGGAACTGGGGCCAGGGTGGTGGCAGCTGGAGGCCAGAGAGGGCCCTGTGGCCAGGGGGTGTGTCCTGTGAATAGGATAGAATCAAATCATAGGGTTGGAAGGGACCTTATGAGATCATCTAGTCCAACCCCATGGGGTTTGAATGCAGGACCTTTTGTATGTAAAGCAGATGTACTAGCCACCACACTATTATCTGTGCCCCAGCTCCTTCTCTGGCATAGTGACACTCCTGCCCCAACATACAGGGAAAAGGAAGCTAGTAGATGAAGACAGGCAGCAAAATTCCTCATGCTCCTATTGCTGCAGTTTAAACAGCCAAGCAATTTAGGACAACTCAATTTCATTATTGCCATATCCGGTCAGTTGGAGAGGGAGGCAGCTACTTCTGCAGTGTAAGTCAGTATGGCTTCCTGATTTACTTTGGAGAAGTAAAAGAAGCAAGGAGTTCTGTGGCACTTAAAGACTAACAAATTTATTTATTGCATGAGCTTTCATGGGAGAAAAATCCCACTTCATCAAATACTTTGAAGATGGGAGAAACTTACAGAATGGGATGAAAATAAATGCAAGGAAGTGCAAGACATGGGATCAGGTCATACTGTTAAAGCAGATCAGAACAGTTGTTAAGGTTCAAACACTGGGAAATAGCACATAGAGCAGGGTGAAGTCAAGTCATCTGTTGTATTGGGAAGACAATTCACAGTCATGATTTAATCCTGCTTTCACAGAATCAAATCTGCATATCAATTCTAATTCAGCTGTTTGTCTTTGAAGTCGTGATGTCCCATTGACTTTCTTCAGCACAGTTGTTAACAAGTCATCCACAGAATGATAAGGGAGATGGAAGTGCTCAGCAACCAGTTTTTGAGTGTTGTGATTTCTGATGTCAGTTTTGTGCCATTTATTCCTTTGCGCAGAGGTTGTCCTATTTGTCCAATGTATAAGGTGCCAGGGCATTTCTGGCACATGATGGCATAAATCACATTAGTGGATGAGCAGGTGAATGAGCCCTTGATGGAGTAGCTGGCTTGATTAGGACCTATGTTGGTCTCTATTGTGCAGCTCTTTGGCCAAAGTTGGCAACATGGTTTCTTGCAGGGGTATGTGCCTATTGCAGTGTTTCTGTTGTTAGGTCTGTAGTTGCTGGTGAGTATCTGTTTAAGGTTAAAAGGCTGTCTGTAAGCGAGGAGAGGTCTGTCTCCGAAGACTTGAGAGAGTGAGGGATCATCTTTTAGAATAAGCTGTAGGTCCTTAATGATCTGTTGTAGAGGTCCGACTTAAGGGTTGTATGTGGTGACCAGTGGCATTCTATTGTTTTCTTTCTTGGGCCTCTCCTGCAGTAGTTGACTTTGGGGTACCTGTCTGGCTCTGTCAATGTGTTTTCTTACTTCCATAAGTGGGTACTGTAGTTTTAAGAATGCTTGATAGAGATCTTGAAGATGTCTGTCTCTGTCTAAGGCATCAGAGCAAATGCGGTTATATCTGAGGCTTGGCTGTAGAGCTGGCTCCTGCCACAAGTGGCGGGGGCTGGGAGCCTGATCCGGCTCTTACTACCAGCAGCAAGTGACTGCAGATCACCTGCAGCAGGAGACTTGGTGCCAGATCCAGCATCAAGCCACTTGTCACCGCTGGCAGGTGGCTTAGAGCCAATCTGGCCCTGAGCCGCAAATGTTGCACTGGGGCGACAGCCCAGTGACCCAGCCTGGTCAATTTCACAGGCTATTCCTGATCAGTTTTAAACTTGTGGCAAACGGCTGAAGGCTGGATCAGGCTCCCAGACATCTGCCGGCAGCAACTAGGGCTGGCTTTAAGCCCTTTGCCACTTGTGGCAAGGACAGGGGCTGGATCCAGTTCCCAGTTGCTTGATGGTGGTGGCTGGGGCCAGATTGGACCCCCAGAGCTGGATCGAGACCAAGGGACCTTAAGCAAGTGCTTAAGTCAACTTAATAAATTCTGAACAAGGCTCAGGGGTACCTTAGGTCAACTTAAGAGAGATTAAGTTGACCTGAGGCTCCAGTGTAGACATATCTGTAGTGAGGAGGGCTTTAAACTAGGTTGCAGAGGGACCAGTGACTTAAGCCCACAGGTAAGTGAAAATCTGGGTGACCTTGGGGAAGGGATGGAATTAGGGGATGGTCTGGATTTTAATGGCAGAGACAAAAGAATGACTGATCAAAACTGGGGGGAGGAAAAGCAGATCAGTATCTTAAATGTCTATATGCAAATACAAGGAGTATGGGGAATAAGCAGGAAGAACTTGAAATACTTATAGCCAAACAAAACTATGACACAGTCAGTATCACAGAGATTTGGTAGAATAATTTGCATGACTGGAATATTAATATAGCAAAGTACAGCTTGCCTAGAATGTAAAGGAAGAGAAGAAAGGGAGGTAAAGTTGCCTTGTTTATCAAATATATATATAAATAAATTAAATTTCCCCTCTCACCCCTCTGGGTGGTATGTGTCTTCCTCTACCTCGGGTCCTCTATCAGAGGCCTGGGAGTTTGAGGGTTCTGCGCAGTATCTTAGCTGTTCCTAGTACTGCACTCTTCTGGACAGAGGGCTCTGATGTTGTTCCTGGGATCTGTTGGAGCCACTCTCCCAGCTTAGGAGTCACAGCCCCGAGTGCTCCTACCACCACTGGGACCACTTTGGCCTTCACTTTCCATATATATGTTTGGACTGAGGCTGGAATGGAAATAGAAGACGAACAGGCTGAAAGTCTCTGGGTAAAAATAAAAGTAGTAAAAATCATGTGTGATCTCATGGTAGGGTGTTCTACTATAGGGGACTTCAGTTATCCAGATATCTGTTGGAAAGATAACATGGCAAGGCACAGATTATCCAATAAATTCTTGGAATGCATTGAAGACAATGTTTTATTTCAAAAAGTAGAGAAAGCTACTAGTGAAGAGGTTATTCTCAATTCGGTTTTGACAAACAGAGAGGATGTGGCTGAGAATTTTAAAGTGGAAGGTAACTTAGGTGGAAGCGATCATGAAATGATAGAGTTCATGATTCTTAGAAATGTTAGAAGAGAGAATACCAAATCAAAAGCAAATGGATTTTAGGAAGGCAGACTTTAGCACACTCAGGGAGTTGATGGGAAGAATATCATGGGAAGAATGTCTAAGAGGAAAAATGACTGAAGACGGTTGGCAGTTTTTCAAAGAGATGTTTTTAAAGAGCACAAGAGCTAACCATTCCACTGCATAGGAAGGATAAAAAATATGGTGAGAGACCACCTTGTCTTAATCAGGAGACCTTCAATAATTTAAAAATAAAGAGCGAGTCCTACAAAAAGTGGAAACTAGGTCAAATCACAGAGGAGGACTATAAACAACACAATTATTAGAGGCAAAATCAAATCCAAAAGGCCAAGGCACAAACAGTGAGCAAACTAGCTGAAGGCATAAGGAGTAACAAAAAGACATTCTTCAAATACATCAGAAACAAGAGGAAAACCAAGGACAGTGTAGGACCCTTACTCAACGAAGAGGGTAAAACAATAAATGAAAATGTGGAAATGGCAGAGGAACTAAATTTCTTTGTTTTGATCTTCACTGAGAAGGTTGATGGAGACTGGACGTGTGACATAGAGGACGGCAATAGGAATGAGATAGGGACAGAAGCTAAAATAGGGAAAGAGTAAGTTAAAAATTACTTGGGCAAGTTGGGCATCTTCAAGTCACCAGAGGCTGATGATATGCACCCTAGGGTACTCAAGGAGCTGACTCAGGAGATACCTGAGCCATTACTATTATCTTTGAAAAATCATGGAAGATGGGTGAGGTCCCGGAGGACTGGAAAAGGGCAACTATAGTTGCCATCTACAGAAAAAGGAAATTAGAGCAATCCGTGGAATTATAGACCAGTCAGTTTAACCTCTGTACCGGGAAAAATAATGGAACAGATAATTTGCAAACATCTAGATGTGAATAAGGTGCTTAAGGCTAGTCATCATGGATTTGTCAAAAACTAATCATGTCAAACCAATTTGTTAGCTTTCTATGATGTGGTAATGAGCCTTGTGGATAGAGGGGAAGCTTTAGATGTAGTATATCTAGATTTTAGTAAGGCATTTGATATGGTCTCATATCACATTCTTATTAATAAACTGGGGAGGTACAAACTAGATGGAGCTACTATAAGATGGATGAAAAACTGGTTGGTTGTCCGCTCCCAGAGAATAGCTGTCAATGGTTCACATTCAGGCTGGAAGGACATAATGAGCCGTGTGCTGCAAGGATCTGTCCTGGGTCCAGTTTTGTTCAATATTTTATCATTAACTTAGATGATGGCATAGAGAGCAAACTTACAAAGTTTGCAGGTGATAACCAAGCTGGGAGGGGTAGCGAGTGCTTTGAAGGATAGGATCACAATTCAAAATTATTTGGATAAACTGGTGAAATGCTCTGAGATAAATAGAATGAAATTCATTAAAGATGAGTGCCAAGTACTCCATTTAGGGTTGAACAACCCATTACACACATACAAAATGGGCAATGACTGCCTAGGAAGGAGTACTGCAGAAAGGGATCTGGGTGTAATAGTGGATCACAAGCTAAATATGAGTCAGCAGTGTAATACTGTTGCAAAAAAAGCAAATGCCATTCTGGAGTATATTAACAGGAGTACAGTAAGACATAAGAAGTGATTCTTTCACTCTACTCTGCACTGATTAGGCCAGGGGTTGGTAATCTCTGTTGGCCCCCGTGCCAGCCGCACCCACTGCACCCTCCGCAGGTGCCAGGGGTGGAACCAGGGACTCTGAGTTGGGAGTGGGAGGCTAGGGTTCCTGGGGGTAGGCAGCCCTGGGGAGTGAGGGGGGGCATGGCTGAGCTGCCCAGCTCCCCTCCACTGTGAGGACTGACCCTGGGCCTCATGCTGCTCTGGCCCCCTGAGCCATGCTGATCTGCTCCGGCCCCCTGTGCTGAGCTGCACCGCTCCAGCCCCCAAGCTGCACTGGCTCCTGAGCTGTGCCAAGCTGTTCTGCGTCTGCTACTGAGCCAAGCCAAGCCGTGCCACTCTTGCCCCCTGAGGTGCACCGACCTGCTCCAGACCCGCCCCCCCTGCAGTGAGCTGAGCCGAGCCATGGCATGCACATGGGGGCTGGGCCAGTTGGGAAGCCTGAGCAGCACTGCGTACCACTTAGGATTGGCCCACCTGCCAAATTTGGCACATGTGCCGGGGGTTGCCGACTCCTGGATTAGGCCTCAACTTGAGTATTGTGTCCAGTTTTATGTGCCTCATTTCAAAAAGGATGTGGAGAACCTGGAGAAAGTCCAGAGAAGGGTAACAAATTATTATGAGAGGTCTGGAACATTTGACCTATGAGGGATGATTAAAAGAGATGGATTTGTTTAGTCTAGAAAAAAGGAGACTGAGAGGGGTTATGATAACAGTTTTCAAATACCTAAAAGGTTTTTATGAGGAAGAAGGAGAAAAATTGTTCTCTTTAATCACAGGTGATAGGAGAAGAAGCAATGGTCTTAAATTACAGCAAGGGAGGTTCAGCCTAGACCAGGGGTGGCCAAACTTGTGGAACTCATGGGCCACACAAGTTGATTATTAAGCCTTCAAGAGCCACACTGAGGCATATAGCCATATACTTTTACCTACTAAATTGATTTGCTGATGTTCTTCTGTGAGCCACACTTTTTCATTCAAGAGCCACGTGTGGCTTCTGAGCCGTAGTTTGGCCATGCCTGGCCTAGACAGTAGGAAAAAATTCCTAACTGTCATGGTGATTAAATACTGTAATAAGTTGCCTCAGCAGGTTGTGAAATCTCCTACACTGGAGGTTTTTAAGAGCAGGTGAGACAAACGCCTGTCAGGGATGGTTTAATGGGGGTATGTGGTCCTGCCATGAGTGCAGGGAACTGGACTCGATGACCTGTCATGGTCCCATCCAATTTCTATGATTCTACTTACCTCAATAGCATAGTGATCTAATCAGTCAGCTACAGGCACATCCTCACAGACTGGTGGCCACTTGCCCCAACATCTATGTCATATGACTTCCTGCACCTATGGAAATCAGCATGCTAGATTTTATTTTTTCTGTGTGCAAAGGCAGATGAGTCAATCCATCATAGGGTTAGTAGATGTTCTGATTTTATAGGGACAGTCCTGATATTTGTAGCTTTTTCTTATATAGGCAGATGCCTGTTACTTTTAACCTCCTGTTCTGATTTTTCACACTTGCTGTCTAGTTACCCTAGTATATCAGGCCATCAAAAATTGCCTAAGGAAGAGATTGCAGTTTCTTTAGCAGTCCTATTATCTTTAAATAGGTGAAAGGATCCTAGAAAAGTTTGCAGAGGAATGCTCTTCTTTCCATTACTGCCATCCTAAGCTCTAGTAACAGAGACCTCCAAACTGGGGTGGGGGGGGGTCACCTCCACAGCTTACAAACTCTCTGAATTTGTGAAGAGGCCCAATTACACATAAATGTTCTAGAGATGAGAACAATTTGTTGTGTATCTACAGCATTTGTTTAAATTCTTAAGCAGTAATCTGTCCAGATCTCAACAAATCTTTCTGAAGACCTAGTAAGTAGAGAACAGCTAGATTTGATGTGATTGATACAATATTTTTTCAGGAACATTCTATATTAGCAGGCAGGGAAAAGCAGGAACCATCTCTTTGTTCAGAAACAGACTGTGGTGTGATGCTGCCAGCCTGGGGTAGCCACCTGAAAGTGCCAAAATTAGGACAGGCTGCAAAATGAGACTAAATTCTGTCAGCACTGATGGGTGACACTGAAGTCAGGCTTCATAATCAGTAAATGAACAGTGCTTCTGATCTCCCATTCTGGTTATTGGAAGCTAGAACAAAAAGATACTCAGCCTCCTTTACTGCATTCCAATCTGTTGCCCCCATTAGGCCACTGGGTTTAGTAAAGAAAAAAGTTACTTAAAACTACACAGTCTTAACAAAAGGGTTCTCCTAACTTCAAAGGATCAGCGCCATTACCAAACCAATGTAGGGTTGGATCTTACCCAAAATACCATGCTGTCAGACAATCCTTTAGTAACAAACATTAAAGGTTTATTATACAAGGAAATAAACAAACTAGAAGTTCTTTATTTCATAGCTTCAGTTGTTAGAAATCCAGTCCAGAAAAATGAAGAATTGAAGACTAAGCAGTACATGTATGAAGTTTGCTCTCATGCTCCCATGAAAATTAGCAGGGTGATTCTGGTCAGTAGTGTCTGGGATCTCAACCTTGTGGCCCCAATTTTCCCTGAGAAGCCAGCACAGATGTGAGATAAAAGGATTATGCTCTAAGCTTTGTTCTTCTTCGAGCACTGCTCGGATGCATTTAGTAACAGGTGTCTCCGTGCCGGAGCGCCGGATTGGTCGGAAAACTTTTGTCCCAGCCTGTGAGGAGAGGGTAGGCGGTCTCCGCCCCTCGCACCACCCGCGGCTATATATACGGCCATTTCCTGACCCCTCCTCTGTTTCATTTCTTCTGCCTTGCGCATTGGATCTGAAACGTCTGCTCCTTGCGAACGCAAGCAGCCTGTCCTCTGACAAGCCTTTCGCCCAACTGGAAGCAACCCTTTGTGGACATAGTTCCGCTGCAGGAGCCTTCCATCGTTGGGCCAGAACATCATCCATCGCTGGATATGCCAGGGTTCAAATCCTGCTCTGAGTGTGGCAAGGCGTTCCCCTGGGACGATCCCTACGGGAAGTGCCTATGGTACCTAGGCACAGACCACCTGGTCTCAGCCTTTTCCCTATGTCTCTCCTTTAAACCTAGGACCATGAAGGAGAGGGAACAATGGTGCCATGCCCTGCCCTCAGAGCAGGCTCGGCACTCTCCGCCTGAGGCTGTGGGTTCCCACCCGCTGCCGAGACCCAGCTTGGCACTGGAGCCCCCATGGCACCATACGATTGGTGGCCGCTACCATACTACCTTGGTGCCAACTCTGGCACCTCAGCGCCACCCTGGCACCTCAGCACCATTCGAGGTTGCCCTCAGCACCTTGGCATAGTCCGGTACCACCAGCACCAGATTACTCTGGCACCGATTGCCTGCATCTCTGGTGCTGTTGGCCTGGTACAGTCCAGCGTCTCTGGTGCCAAGTTCACCCCGGCACTGACCACAATTACCCTCGGCACTGCAGACTCGCCACACTGTACCGACAAAGTGCGAGCCCTCCCAACCAGGCAGTCCTCCTTCCCCAGGCGAGGACTCACCACAGGCCAGCTCAGAGTCACTCCTCACGCCGACAACTCCTGAAGTAGTGGAGGCCACTCGAGCCCTCCTCATGCTCCCCACACCACCTTCCCCAATCCCAGCTAGAAAGGGCAAACCAGCCTTCACTTCTGAGGCCTGGGTCCATCGTGAGCGTCGCTCTCCCCCACCATACAGCCCTCTGTCTTCCGCTCCATTGGGCCCCGGTACCGTAGGACCATCACCACGGCAACATATCACCTTGCCTTCACCGGTACCACCCCTGGAGTCTCGCACTCCTTCCCTGCTCTCAGCCCAGAGGAGTGGCCATCAAGGGGGTCCAAGCAACCACGGCACCGCACTTCGGCACTGTTGCTGTTCCACTTGTGCCCACAGGAATGGTCCCTCCAGGAGACGCCCTCACCCTTTCAATGAGCTCCCGGTACTGCTCTGTCCCTGGCACCGTGCTCCTATATGGGGAACCTATCGGCACACTTTGATTTGCTGCGCCAGGTACGGCCCATTTAGGGTGGACGTGCAATCCTTTGGTCCCTCTCTGGACACCCCCATCAGGCCGGCCTTTGCCTCAGCAGAACCCCTGACAGTCCCACTCCACCCAAGCATCTGGGACCTCATGTCCTCCCGGTGGCAGAGTCCAAGCTCTATTGCCCTGGTTTTGTACACGGTGAGTGTTAAGTACTGGGTCCCCGAGTCAGACTTCCCTTCCCTCACTGATCACCTGATTCCCCTGAGAGACGTGGTGCAAATGGCGCTAGGCCCGGGCGAGCTCCCTAGTGACCCTCTTCCGTCTTCTAGGGAGTCCAGGGAACTAGACCTCTTGGGCTGTAAGGTTTACTCCTCCTTGTCTTTCCAGCTATGAGTGGCAAATAACCAAGCCCTGACCAGCAGATATTTGCTAGACGTATGGGAGTTGGTCATGAAGTCCCAACGCTTGCCCCCACCAGACGCTAGAGAGGAGTATGATGCTTTTCTAGAGGAAGGTCAGATAATCTCCCAGGATCTTCTCCTCTTGGCCTGTGACGCCTGCACTATGGTCTCGGTGGTAACTATCCACTGAGTAGCCTGGCACAGGGAGGCTATGGTGTCCCCTAATGCACAACAGGCAGTCCTTGACCTGCCTTTTGGAGGGGATGCCCTGTTCCCTCCAGAAACCCTATTGGTGGTGAGCACAGCGCAGGACCCCAGAGTTGAGGCCAGATACTTCGGCCTCCTCCTTCCCGGGCCCTTTCCTCCCCCATAAACCTCTTGGGGAAACACCTTCCCCCTCCAGTGCTGCTTCTCTCATCACTGTGGGGATACAGATGAACCTTCCCCTCCCACCCCGGCATCCTGTTGCTATGGTGCTGAGACCTCTACATGGTTCTCACCTGTAAGGAAGGTGCCAGCCCATTTTGCCGCTCACCCACTCTCAAGACATCCGGGATGCAGTAAGACTTCAGTGCACCTGCAAGGAAGGTGCCAGCCCATTTGGCTGCCACCCCATTCTCTAGATATCTGGGATGCAGTAAGACCCCAGTGCACCCTTGGAGTGGGCAGTTGGTGTCCTTTTTCCTTCCTCTTGGGGAGATTGGGATTTACGGGCCCCTTTCATCCTCTCCCAATACTGTGAACTCGGGCACACTAATTCTGGCTGTGAACTCTCCCCAACCTCAGGGGAACATGTGCCACGTCAACCAAGCTCTCTGTCCGTTGGTACATCTATACTGAGGTCCATTCCTAGACATCCTAGATGTTACTCTGGCATTTAGTGTAGAACCGCCCCTCCCGCCCCTCTTTCAGATATCCTTTGACTGACAACCTCTGCACTGGTAAGTGACAGGACGGGTCTTGACAGGAACGAGAAGTGCGTCTCGTAGTAGCCCCAGCCACTGCTGCAGAGGTTCCAACACGTGTGACACAGTGCTCTAAGGACACAGAACCAGGCCTGCTCATCCAAAGACCCTACATCAGGTAGGATGCACGCTCGTTCCCAGGTTGGGGAAGGAACTCCTCCCCTTGCTAGCATACAACTGACGCGTTGGCTAGGCCAGCTCCACTGAGGCTTTCGACACCTCTTTGCTAGACAGGAACCTCCACTACCCCAACCGCCAAGCGGGATGCGTCTCACATCATTACAGCAGTCCTTAGCCTCCAGGGAAGGCCAAGGCAGGGCGGTTCTAACCCTGTCACCCTATATCCTCCCCTTCTAGTGGAATCTGGGGCTTTGCTACAGCCCCTTTTTCCCTTGCGGGCAACCTTGGCCACCCTACTCTGGGAGTCCCCACCTTGGGCCTACCCTACCAGATGTGAAGTAAGCCCTTCTCGCATACTCCCCTCCTTTCCCCCTTTTTCACTCTCTAAGCAGAGACCTAGCATACCTGATGTGGAATTTTCTGAATCAGGGCACTTAAGGGGTCAGAGTCAACGTTGCGTTTATCGTTGGCAAGGAACAGCAGTGGGAATACTTATCCTGGGCCTCCCGCATCAGAGCCCACCTTTTCTGCGGTGTCAGCTCCCTACATAGTCAGTGCAATACTGCAATCTGGGCATGGAAGCCCCTCCACCGAGTTGCTCATGCTTGCCCACCCCAGCCCCTGTCCTTCAGTCACAGGTATCCTGGCAGAGAGCTCTGCCCCTTAGGCGCGCACCAGCCTGCTGCCTTGGGGATCTAATTTCAAACCATAAGCCACCCCCATGTGAGCTTGGTGATGACCGTTACTTCCCCCCTTCTCTTGAGGAACCAGACTATATATAAAAATTTCCCCTCTCACTCCTATGGGTGGTATGTGTCTTCTTGAACCTCGGGTCCTCTAGCAGAGGCCTGGGAGTTTGAGGGTTCTGTGCAGTATCTTAGCTGTTCCTAGCACTGCACTCTTCTGGACAGAGAGCTCTGATGTTGTTCCTGGGATCTGTTGGAGCCACTCTCCCAGCTTAGGAGTCACAGCCTCGAGTGCTCCTACCCCCACTGGGATCCCCTCTCATTAGGTCTACTGTTGTAGTAGCATTCCATCAATTCCAGGTTCTCTTGTCTCACCCACCTATGATTTGTTCCAGTAGCCCACTTATCATCAGATTGTCCTGGTTCCCCAACAGCTGGCACAGACCTTGTTAATCCAGGCAACATCTGAGCCAGCATGACTCTCCTAGTTTGTGTCACTCTCATATTCAAGGTAGGCAAGTGAGGCATTAGGTGGTCTTTTTGCCCATGGACCCCAACTGGAAAGGTAGGTAGGTACCAACCAGGATTTGAACCCCAGTCTCCCATATCAGAGGGCAGGACTTTTTAACCACTACAGCACTCTGAACCACTACACTATCCAGTTACCTATATATATGTGTATATATATATATGTATATATAGATAGATAGAGGAAGGCAGGTCAAAGTCTCCTGTTTTCCGAAGTACCTAGAATCTCAGAGGCTATACCCTCCATGAGGGATGCCATCAGTTTTCATTCAGCTGGAAATAACCCTACAGGTGGGTTCTCTAAACCCAGGGTACCTCGGTAGTGCCACATTTGACACTTTGTGAGCAACTCCACTTCTTACGTGCTCGGAGGGTAACTCATCCTTCCTATGGCAACTGTACTTAGGGGGCAGTTCTTTCTCTACCTGCCTTGTCCCTGCTACGCATGTAGGTGCAACGTAGCTACGGCATTGTTCTTCACCGACGGTGCCCAGGCACGCGAGATCATATTCCTACTACTGGATCTATACGAGCCTTTGGCCACCCCGATGGCATGGCGAAGCAGCGGTTTGCATTGCTCCCCCCCTCCCCTTCTTTCCTCCTTCATATAGCCCTGTCATTTGGGCAATCCTTGTGATGGTGGAACCCCACAGGATTACAGGCCAAACGACGGGCCTTCTTCATGAGCTGGTACGCTACTGAGGTGCTTACAGGTACCAAACCATCAGCACCACCTAAGGCCATCATGCCCCCTTGTGGGTGCTAGTGTCCTGAAGGACTCCCTCAAAAAAAAAAAAAACCCTAAGAACCCCGGTTTTTGGTTCCATACACTGCTGGAAGCGTGCGCTTGTGCACTCGCTTAGGGTTCTTCAGCCGACATGCCATGCTGCACCTCTCACCGCGCCTATCTTGCCTTCAGTTTTGGGTACTGCTCAAAGTGCCTTCCTCAGACCCTTCTCGTTTGAACGCGGGGTTCTCCCCACTCCTCTTTCCCAATGCATCTACGCAATTTAGCCCAGGCCCTCTCAGTGGCTGGTCGTGGCCAGACCACGGGATAAGCTTCATTCCTCTGGTGACTGTCTGCCTAGTCTGCAGCTGTCATGACTAAGCCGTGACCCTTTGGCTCCCAGCTTGGGCCTGATGTGCTCTGTTCATGGGATAATTTTTCCCTTCTTCCTTTGCTTCCTGTGTGAGCTACAGACACTATGATTAATCCCGTACCCACTGGACTCCAGTGTCTCCTTACAGCTCACATTGGACAGTCTTATGACCAGACACATCCTCTGGTCTCACTCCTCGTGCTATACCACTTAAGTATAGCAGCCCAACGCAACCCTATGTTGTCATGTTGTGTTCTTCATCTTCGCCATTGTAACCTTGGTCTGTCCTGTCCTCGCACATCTGCCTTGGTGGAGTTGGACCTACCCCTAACTTTGGGTTGGCCCACAATTATCGGTTCTTCTGCGCCATGCCAGGAGCCTAGTTCACCTCCTGGCTCTGGTTAGAGTGTTGCTCACTGGGCCTCTTCCCATTTGGGGTGTTTTTTCACTATGCTGAAGGCGGAAGAGCCAACTCCACCTGCCATCCATCAGCATGGCTAGTAGTCACCTATTACTGAATCCATCCGAGCAGCGCTCAAAGAAGAACAGTGGGTTACTCACCAGTAACCGTCCTTCTTCGAGATGGGCTGCTCAGATCCATTCAGGTCCCTCCCCTCCATCCCCGCACATGGAGTTGGCGACTCTGACGAATTGAGAAGGGGTTGGGAGGTGGCCATATATATAGCCGCAGGTGGCGCGGGGAGCGGAGGCTGCCTATCTTCTCCTGACAGGCTGGGACAAAAGTTTTCCGACCAATCTGGCACTCCGGCACGGAGACACCTATTACTGAATGGATCTGAGCAGCCCATCTCGAAGAAGGATGGTCACTGGTGAGTAACCCACCATTTATAGTTGTAGCAAGGTGGGCATTTGCAGGTAATTTCCTTATGTGGGTTTTAATGAGAGCAGCATTGATGCTTGACCTTTACTCAACAGGTTCTTTTTCAGACAACACAGTCAGCAATAACCATTTAAGCTCTCATGACTGATCCCAGATATTTCTTGAGTAGAGAATAGTAATGCACATTGCTCTTTGAAGTAAAACTTTCACCTCCTAGGCACCATGGATAATTAGCTGTATTTGCACAGTTGACAGTTTACATTGGCACATCAAAGGGACATCTAGATGTTAATTTGACCTCTTCATCAAATAGAACAACAATAAGAGGCAGGAAAATTGTTTATCTGTCTTGCCCCGTTAACTGCCAACACCATTAAATAACTGCCAACAATAGCTACAGTACCAACAATAACTACCACAACATACTTCACAGAAAACTTCTAGCCTACTTGAAAGAGAACCATTGTGTTTTCCTATAATTTGTTTTAAAAGGTCAGATTTGGGCCATGCAAGTGCAAGGTTGCCAAGCCTTTTCCTGGCCCAGGATGACACGTATTTTTCAATCACAAGTCTAGTGCCTCTTCACTTACCAGGTCTTCAGAATATTCTGGCCAATCACCTGTGTAGACATTTTACAAGTATTCTTGAATGGTCAGTAAAGAACACTGTTGAGAAGTATTTCGTAAACGTGGTCAGCTCTCCATAGATCTTTTTGCAATGTTAAATAGCAAGAAATATGTAGGCTTGTTTTCCAGTGGAGGTCAGAATAACAGATTCATTGATTTGAAGGCTGAAAGGAAACACTGCGACTTTCTAATCTGACCTGTTGTATAACATGCCATAGAGCTTCCTCCATATAACTCCTGTTTGGACTGGAGTATATCTTTTAAAAAAGTCTTGATTTAAAAATGTCCAGTTATAGAGAATCCACAATTAACTAAACTCTGAGCACCTCCCCTCCATCAAATTTGGCCACTGCTTATGAAATAGCATTAGTGGAATTTACATGGACAAATACTCAAAGAAGAAAGAGAAACCTACTGTGACACTGTCTGTGTCTAGGGGACTGGTTATGATTATTTTTCATATTAGTATTTCATATTTGTAATAATCCATAGAGGATATGCCATGTTTGGTATCGATAGAAAGGTTATAATATGCTAGGAATGCTTATATGATTTATATGTAGGTATCATATCTGTATTTGAATCTAGGAGTCTTATTTGTTTTATGTGTGTTCCAAGTTGGTTGAGCTGAGGCAATCCCAGCCTGGGCCTCTGCAACCTAATATCCTGTTAATGGCCCATCAGGAGGGAACTCCCAGTTACAGTGGGCCCAAGAAGAAACCTGTTTGACCAGTTACCTGGACTGAACATGTGGCCCATGTCCATTTGGATCTGGCAAGGAATCTGAGATAAAAGGCCATCACCCATTCTCCATTTTGTCTTTAGTCCTCAGTCTCTGGTCTATCTGCAACCAACACCTGCCTCTGGAACTATTCTTCTGGGACTGAACAAAGGACTGAGACCCACCCAGCTGCTCTTGCTGCTGGGTGCATACCAGAGGAGTGGAACTAATCTGCAAACTACAAGATCTTTAAGGACTGTTTTCTATGGACTCTAAATCATTTGTATGTATGTGATTCACTTTGACCCTTTAGCATCTCTCATATGTAGCTTGTTTTCTTTTTATATTAAACCTTTAGTTGTAATTACTAAAGGATTGGCTGGCAGTGTGGTATTTTGGGTAAGATCCAAACCTATGTTGTTCTGGGTGATGTGGCTGGCCCTTTGGGGTCAGGAGAACCTATTTCCTAAAGAGACCCACTGGCTAGAGGGGACCATAGGATCTGATGTGCAGAAAGGGGGCTGTTTCTATTTTAATATGCTTGGTGATGACCAGAGAGGTTAGTCAGAAGCATGTTTTGTTACTGACTGGGAGACTGGTTTGAGTACCACCCATCAGTGGTTTGGGGTTTTGGCCCCTGGTTTTGCAGCTTGCCCTGATTTTGGCACATTCAGAAGGCTATCCCAGGAGGCCTGGGTCACACCTACTTTACATTGTGTGTGATTCTTTTGCTATGTCTATACTACAGGTCTCAGGTAAGTCGACTTAATAAGGTCGACTTAAAGTCAACTTTATTAAGTCAATTTAGTTGACTTTATAAAGTTGACTCAAGCCAGGGGACCTAGTTAAAGTCAACTTAATAAAATTGACTTCAAATGAGTCCCCTGGCTTAAGTTGACTTTATAAAGTCAACTTAAATGGCTCTAATGCACTAAGTTGACTTTATTAAGTTGACTTTAATGGGCACATTGTGTTAAGTCAACTTAATAAAGTTGACCTAACCCTTAAGGTCAACTTTAAGGGCAAGAGTTGTTAAGTTGACTTAAGCACTTGCTTAAGTCAACTTAATGAAGTCCAAATGTGGTCCTGGAGTTGCTTAAGTTGACTTATGCCTCCAGTGTAGACATAGCCTTTGTTATGTGCTGCCCATATGTATTGTACAGCCCATCTTCCATCTTTGCAGCTATGGAGTCTTGCAACATCTGGAATATGTATTGGTGAAGGAATGGCTGGATATCTGGGGTTGCCCTGCTCTTGAGGTCTTCTGTTAGGGATGAGGACACTGGGGGCCCAGATGTGGCCCCCTGCAGACACCACTGGCCAAAAGAATTTGAACTCAAGTACACAGGACACATGTACACCATTAGTGGCACATTTATGGACAGCACATCTTCAACATCAAGTATTACTATCAAGTAAGTAACCTTTTTCTTTTGTTAAATAGAAATGTTCCCCTCTGTTATGTTAAATACAGAGCAGCTAATCTGTTTAATTTATTTTCCTATTATCAGCACACTGACGACTTTTGTGGCTAAGGCGTGTGTCTGTTAAACAGGGATGTGTGGCTTCTGTTTATACGCTGCAAGATAGAGGGGCATAACCTGTTCAGCAGAAAGTTTAACTGGCTGCTGCAGTATAAATGTGATCATACAGTAATTCTCCCCAGCAAACTAAAAAGGTCTACTACACCTAGCACTACAAGAGAGTGTTGTAGAAATGGCTGTGATATGTATTAGCTACTGCCAAGCTGGCATCAGGCTGTGTGAGTTTAAAGTACTGGAGTCACATTCACTGCACTATTATTACAAACTCTAACTTAACAACTGCTTCTAAGGGTATGTCTACACTGCAGTTAAATACCCATGGCTGGCCTGTGCTAGATGACTTGGGCTTGCAGGATTGTTTTATACAACTCAGGCTAACAGGCTGTTTAATTGTAGTATAGATTTGGGCTTGGGATGCAGTCTGAGTTCTGTACCTTTCCCTTCACAGGCCCAGAACTAGGCCTCCAGGCTAAGCCCAAATATCTTTGCCACAATTAGTCATCCCTTTAGCTCAAGCCATAAGAAACAATCTTTGCTACTAACAACATATGTCTATGGTTCCTGATAACCTCTTTGGCATGTGGTGCTCAGAGAATTGCCCCATGAGTTTCTGTGTTCAAAACAATAGTTTTTTCTTGAGATTGCAGTATGATGTGAAAAGTTCAGCCAACATTTTTTCTCTTTGCACTTGATCTCTTTTTATTTATAAAATAGAGGAAAACAAATGACTGGAAGCAAAGTCATTTACAAGCAGTTTTTTGTTCTCCACTCACTAGATAACTTTCTTACCCCTTCCAGTGGTTTGGCTGGGGGCACACTTGCTAAGCCTGTCCCCAAACACAGGCAGCCCTGCACTTGAGGGACTTGTTTACTGCCTTGAACCGTGTGTAGCTATTTACACACAGCACAAAAAAGAGTGTAAAATGCTGCCAAATCAGCATAGTAGCATTTTACAAGCATTTTGCAAAACTGTGACAGATGACACAAAACTCAAAGCCAGAGGAAAATAAAGTCCAGTGAGCACTGGTTGACTCTTTGTGCTCTGCTTTACAATGTATCCCATTTTGCCTTCTATTTTCAAAGGGCTAGCAAGTTTTTCTTTGTCAGTTACAGACACACAATACCAGTCCAATAATGCTAAGTTTTAATTCCAATGGATCCAATACACTATTTCAGGTATTAAATATAAACTAGAACGCAGATTCTTGTACAATATGTAAACCCCTTAACTCTTTTTAAATCTAGGTCTTGAGCATCCTAAGAAAGATAAATCCAGAAAAAAAGAGCAAAAAGTTCTTTTCTCCCTTGGAATTCTTATTAATTATTCTTATTAAACTGTTCTTCCCCCATTTTACCTTCCAGAGAGGCATACAGCCTGTTCCTCATTCTCTCACTCTCAAACTGTAGAATAGTATAGGGCAGGTAAGTTTGGTTACAAGGGGACAGACTGGGGACCATTTGAACACTCTTTTCAAATAATTCATGTTCTTTCATCTGCAGATGACACTAATCCTTTTCTTGAATTTTTTCCAGAACCTGTTATTGCTCTGCAAGAGGGAAAAGAGAGGGGGAGAGGGGCAGACTAGAAAGAGGCACTGCTTAGCAATAAAAGAGAGAAGGGTTGAGGTACATTCACATCAGAATTAAACACACTCCCCAAATCAGGAGTACACTTGTTTTTGACCCTGTGACCTCACTCCCATTTCCATTTTCTCATTCCTTGTCCCTGACACTCAGTTGGTGACAGGCTCAGCTGGTTCTCCCTGTAAGCTGTTAGGGGGGCTTGCAGGCATCAGCCAGTAGCACTAGGCAGGCTGTTACCTGTCCATGTGTACCAGGCCACCAAATAGTGCCTTGACACCTCATCATTCTGATTTGGTAGCATTTAACATCCAATTTGCACAGGTATAATCACTATACTGAGTGCAAGGCAGTGGAAACTCAGGCCTGATGTCTTTTTTCAAGCTCCAGCGCTACATGAGGAGCCCCTCATGCTGGGCCAACAACCTTTGTAAGATATTTGAGTTTGTGCCAAAAGAAGCATGGTTTTATTTTGTCTGAATATAATAATTTGGAATGCTACTTTGTTTTTTTTCCATGCATTCTCTGAAATGACTGGCAATCTTCTTAAATATCATCAGTAACCCCTGACATGCAGAAGCATTTGGCGGGCCCCCAGAATAAAGTCATTTAAACAGTGATTTTAGCACTATTTTCTCCTTAACTGTAGGGATGTACTAGAAATTTTGAAAACCCACATATGAGGATATTGAACTTCTGTCCTAAAATTAATACATTTTAGGTTTCTGGAATCAAGTGAAAAACTCAAAAGGTTCTAATGCCTCATTTCTAAAAGCATAATCCAATTAAACACCCTTTTGTGACATCTGGCCCAAGGAAATGCACTGAATGTCCTAAATCCTACAATTGTAAAGTCTCATTTGTATGCTTTAGGGACAGCCCATTCCTTCAATGGGCACAGGAAGCCTGCTCCATTCTGTCCATCATGCATTTCATGAATGGCACTGGACATTGGAAATTGCATCAGATAACTGCAGTGAGCACAGAGAGAGAATCCCTTCATAATGATGTTTCTTTCTCTTACTGTCTGATGGCTGAAGGAATAAAAAAGAGCTACAACATGAGGATAATATGGTGATCTCTTGGCTTAAAGCTGTGTTTTGGAGCAATAAAAATAATAAAAAAAAAAGCCATACCTGGTTTCATGCTGGGCCTGAAAAGGCCAAGCCATCTTTGTAAAATACATGACCTAAATCTAACCTTTGAAGACATATTATAGGGAAATGCAATTGTAGTGAGTTGGCTAGGGCTTTGATATGCATTTGTATCCTTAGTGGTTTCTTGATGGTATTTACATGTATCCTGTTAGGGTACATCCACACAGGCTTCTTATTTCGAAACAACAGAGGTTGTTTCGAAATAAGAAGCAGCATATCCACACAACGCACCGTTATTTCAAAACCATTAAACCTCGCATCTAATCGAAATAGCTGTTATTTTGAAATGGTTGTTTCGAAACAACGGCGTTCGGACACGTTGTTTTGTAACAACACCATTGTTTCAAAACAACTGTTTTAAAACAACGTGTCCGAATGGCCTTCTTTTGAAATAACCATTTCGAAACAACGGCTATTTTGAAAGCAGGCTTCCCTTCATTCGAATTAACTTATTTCGAAATAAGGACTTTTTTTTGAAATAACTCGTTTCAAAGTAGGTTATTTTGAAATAATGATGTATGTGTGGACATAGCCTTAGAGGTTAGCAAGGTGAATGAAGTGCTTCCCTATCTGTTACCATTGTTCTATTGGAAGGGATCAAGAGGGAACATTAACATCTAAAGGGACCTTTGATGTACCAATGTAAACTGTCTGTTAATGGTGCTAATGGAGTTAGTTACCTGGGGCACCTGGGAGGTGAAGATTTTCCTTCAAAGAAAAACAAGGAGTCGTGTGGCACTTTAAGACCAACAGATTTATTTTTTGCATGAGCTTTCGTGGGAGAAAATCCCACTTCGTCAGATGCAGGATTTTCTCCCACGAAAGCTCATGCGAAAAATAAATCTGTTAGTCTTAAAGTGCCACACAACTCCTTGGTTGTTGTTGTTGTTGTTTTGTTTTTGCTGTTTTTTTGCTGGACTAGACTAACACGGCTATCCCTTTGGAAATTTCCTTCAAAGGACAATATGCATTGCTATGCTCCACTTAAGAAAGTACCTGGGAACTGTCATCAAAGCCCACATGAAGAATTGACCTGCACATGCCCACCTTGCTAGCTATAACTATAAAAGGACATTGGGAACAGAATTCCTTTATCTCACATCTGTCCAAGCTTCTCAGGGAAAGTTTGGGCCACAGGATTGAGATCCCAGCCAACACTGGCCTGGAAACTGCCCTGCTAATTCTCATGGGGGAGAATTAGAACAAACTCTACACTTGGATTATTTGGTCTCTATTCCTATAAACTGGATTACTAACAACTGAAGCTGTGAAACAAGGACTTATCTTCTTTGGACTCTAAATCATTTGTATGTATGTGATTTACTGTGACCCTATAACATCTCTCATTTTGTTTCTTTTCTTTTTATATTAAACCTGTAGTTGTAGTTACTAAAGGATTGGCTGGCAGTGTGGTATTTTGGGTAAGATTCAAGCCTATATCATTCTGTGTAATGTGGCTGACCCTTTTGGGTCAGAAGAACCTATTTCTTTAACAGACCTAGTGGCTGTACTGGGGACCAGTGACTGGAATGCAGTAAAGGGAGCTGGCTATACTATATGGTGGCTTCTTGATAACCATTGTGGGGGATCAGAAGCATTGTTTGTGACTGGTTGGGGGAGTTTATCTCCAGGTAACCCACCAGTGCTGGGAGAATCTGCTCTCCTTTTTGAAGCTTGCCCTGATTTTTGCACATTCAGGTGGTTATCCCAGGAGACCCAGGTCACACTTGGCTTAAATATTTGTTCCCCAGAAGCAAAGCAAAATTACTGTGGAGATCTGAGTGGCAGTTGGAGATATAGGAACAACTTTGATAAGAAAGGTATAACGTGATCCAATGACTGCAAGTTGAAGCTGTACAAATTCATTCTGGAAATAATATGTAACTTTTTTTTTTTAACAGAGTTCAATTAATCATCAGAACAATTTACCAAGGGTTGTGATGGATTACCCACTGAAGGCAATGTTTGCATCAAGATCAAATGTTGCATTGGGAATTATTTTTGAGAGTTGTTTGCAGGGGTTAAAGTAAGGGCGAATGCCCTGGAATGGTGTTCTGAGGCCCCCTATTTTTAGGGGCACAGCATTCCAGGGCCACCTAAAAATAGGCTAACATGCAAGAACGTTGCATTCCAGGGCCTCCTAAAAATAGATCAACGTGCTGGAATGCAGCGTTCTGGTGCGTTCTTCCAAGGACCAGCTGAGGCAAGGGGCTGTGAGCTAGGGCAAGCCTGGCAACCACTCTCCCCGTTTCCTGGTGCCTCACTGGCACCACCTCTTCCTGCTGAGTCCAGGTGGCATGCCTGGCCCCACCCTAATCTCTGGCCTGTGTCCCCTCTCACCAGTACTGCAGCCTCCCTGCCCTCAGCCTGGTTCCTTGGCCACATCAGGAATCATCGGCCAAGCCAAGGCAGCAATGGTGGGGGGCCAGGGTTTGTGCCCCCACCCCCAAGCCCAGGCAGTGAGGCCAGGGGTCACTTCCCCTAGCCCAGGTGGCAGGAAGGTCTGGCCCGGGGTCAAACCCCAGGCCAGCGGCGTGGTGGGCAGGTCTGGCCTGTCCCCTCCCTGTAGCCCAGAGGCAAGCATACTAGAGACTCCTGGAGAGCAATGGCTCACTTGTCTTGAGATAAGAGTGAGGTAAAAGATAGCTCTCTGGCTTTTTGCCTAGTCTTCTTTAAGATTGTTTATTTTCTTAAGACAGGCATGTACTTGAAAGCTGCAGAGAAGCTGTGCCCTATGATACTTAATGTGGTGGACTCCTCTTGTTCCTGTTTATGGACATACAAGGGAAAGTGGGGTGAAGAGTCCCCCTGGTGCTTATACTAATGGCTATGATAAGGAACAAGTACTCCATGTTTCTGCTAGTATGGGATGTGAGCCTGAGTAAGTCACCCCACTATATGATTTAAGAGGTGCTGCCCTTTTGATAGTCTATCATTAACTTTGTGACCATTTAAATCTTTCTTATCATTTACAGGCATACATTCTCTCTATTACATAGTAGTTCTACACATTGTCTATGTCGTCATTTTATGAGAAGTCAATTATTTCTCTATATTAGGTATTTATAAGGTGCCTATCATCTTGCTCTGAGTACTAGTTAACACCATGAGTCCGTTTTGTATAGGATTTTCTAGCCACATAGTCAGAAATCAACAAAATATTATTAAAAATTACATTTCTCAGAGGAAAATCTCAGTGTACTGATTACTTGAGTAAAATGAGACTGAGCTCAGATGTATATAGTTGGTTCCAGCCTTTAGCTGCAAATACCCTTTGCAATGAAAGTGTTAACACTACTAAATTTACAGTGGAAATCCTTTAGAAATAAATTGTATGTTTGAGGTTATTTGAATTTAAACTCATACACAAAACTATGATGGAAATTACGCCAATGGGTTGTGTGCGTGTGGGCGAGCTCATGCCCGTGTCTGTACGCACGTGTGTGTGACTACTTTACATTTTTCTTCAAAGTTTATATATTATCAGTATATTTTCTTGCACTGGTTCCCAAAGCAAACATAAAAAGCAGGTAGAAAATGGTGTTATAGGTGAGCTGTGATATTCTTCAGGTTTCTTTTCCTGTAGCTGCAGCCTTAGTAATTTAAGGTGAAAGACTAAAAATTCAGCTTCTGAACCACAGAAAAGTCAAAACAGGTGTTAAGAGGTGAATTCGCTTTGAATGATCCCATATTGCTCATAACTTATACATTGTCAGTTCAATTGAAATGAGCATTTTGAGGAAATCAGTATTCCTTTGCCATCAGCTATAGTTCTTGAGAACTGATCTCATTGGTGTCCCGGATTGTACTCAGAAGCTCAGTCACTAAGCCAGAAAATACAGCTTTTTCATATCTTTCCTAATTCCCATTGTTCAGCACTAGCTTTACATCTTGTATTGTTAACATGTTTATAACAATTACAGTTAAATAAAATATTTATAAAATCAGCCAA
Source organism: Podocnemis expansa (assembly GCA_007922195.1). Classification (NCBI taxonomy): domain Eukaryota; kingdom Metazoa; phylum Chordata; order Testudines; family Podocnemididae; genus Podocnemis; species Podocnemis expansa. Next base: position 13,579,281 of record ML681966.1, on the reverse strand, counting down.
GAAATGTTTTAAACAAATTGTAAATTCTGTTGAAGTTGAGTATTTGGGAATGTTGATGCATAAACCTTAATTTCTAATTATTTGAATGACTAAAGAAACTTGTATGGGTTCTGATCTTGCAGTTTAAGCCAAGTGGTCCCTATTGCTGGTACAGAGTCCCTTAGAAATGTGTGGTTCTGTGGGAGGACCCCCCATTGCATAGACTCAGTTGAGTGACAGTGTGTATGTATGTATATATCTTAAAAAGTTTTGCCATCAAAAATAGTGTTGGAGCTATGTGTCTGCTGGAATCCTGTGAGGGAACCACACCCTAAAGGCCATGTCCTTGCCAATCTTTATCACCAGGAGTTTCCATTGAAAACAACATGAAGGCTTTTTTTCCACAGCACCAATGCTGAACTGCCTTTTAACAAGGTACAGAAGATTGTTGATGTTAGAGTCCTTGTGATAAACCTCACAGAATACATGTGTGAAGGAGACTTGGAAATGTGCTCATTTGTCATGCTAGAAAAACAAAAAAGCTCTTGCATAACCAACTATGAAGGCAGTAATTTTACATTAAAATTCACTTTGCTAGATATGTTTATAACTTGTTCCTGGAAAAAAAATCTGTTAATATAGCTCAATTTCCTGCTGAGGAGTAATGTGTAAATCAGCTGTAAAAGGGATGATTGTGTAGAACCCAGAAATGGGGGGGATTTTTGCCTGTAGTAGCCGTATCACCCTTGCATCTTCCCTTTGGTGTGGTGATGGAATTTCAACAAGGAATTCTTCCTCCTCGGTTATGCTGTGAGTACATTACCTTCATACCATTTTCTGGAGATCAGTATTTAAACTTCAGATTAATATACAGTAGTACACTCCTATTAGGCAATTTAGCAGGCTCATTGGTCTGTCTGTGTTGCAACTTTTATTAAGTGTACTGTCTTAGGCTGTAGAAGGAACTCCTTGCTGCCATCTATTGGTCAACTGAAGTTTGTTCGTTCTGCCTCTTCCTTTTATTTGCTTATTTGTTGCCCACTATCCCAGTGTGAACAATAACTGGCATGGTTTAAGAATTCTTTAAAATGTGGGCTGTGTGGATAAAGAGGTTTCTAAATCCATATTGTATGATAAAAGGGCAGCAGAATTGTTGGTAGTATGCTCTGAGTAAAGCATCACAATAATAAAAAATTCAGTCTTGCACAGCCTGGTAGTGGAGCTCAAACTTAAACCAGACAGAAGGGGTTTGGAAAGCAGGAACTCCTGTTGTATAAGCCCCTTCTCCACAGTTCTGTTACTATTGAAACCCACATCCCTTGTCATTTTGTAGCAATAGAGCTGAATGAATTCTAGTAAGCATTCCCCTGTGTAGCAACATTATAACTGAAATCATACATCTGGGTTATAGGCAGGAAAGGACAAACTGACAAAGTATAGAGCAATGCTCCTTGCTCAGTACGTGTCAAGTTATCAATATAACTAGATTAGGTGATTAAGCATTTATGCTAGACCTGACTAGAAACTACAGTGACATGGTAAATATATGTTGCAGAGGCCCTGTTTCAGTGGGAGGTGGCAGCAAAGTGTCTAATCATGGATGCCAGGCTGCTTGCTTCCTTAGGGCTGGAAATGAAGCTGAGTGCACTCTCATACTTTGGGACTTCACTAACCAGTGACATCAAACTGTTAGTGGGGTACAACAGAGGGGAAAGTGATGTGGAATTTATGCTATCGAGGGGGAGGAACTAAGCTGGACTATTGCCAAAGAATTTCTGTGGATAACTGTTTTTAATTGTTATTCATATAAACATATCAGTTTGAGAAAACAACAGTATTTCTTTTCTCTTTAATAAAGATTTCTTTGAACTGTACACTGGCTTGGTGCTTGAAAGAAGGGAATAATTGCCCACTGGGTTTGCCTGGGTTTGTTTGTAGTGAATTTGACCAGTGGCTTTTTTTGTCTTCTACACGTTTGAGCATGGTTCTTTTTTGGTTGCCAAGAACATCTGGTAGAAGAGTTATACTATGTTTTTCTAGTGTAAGGAGGGGATAGCAACTTCTAGTATTACACATTAAATGGGTAAAAAGTCATAGGGTTTCATTCTGCGCTATTATACTGGTGTAAACCTGGAACAAGTCTGCTGAACTCTTACTGGTGTGACAGCAGAAACAGGTCCATACGTGTCCTTACTTATGCTGTTTGAAATCAGATGAGCAAAGACTTTGGCCCACGATTTTTACAGAAGCTGGTTACTGCATTCTGCAAAACAAGCTGAGAATTTATAATACTTGTTCATTTTCATAGTATTAAGAACTCCTGTCAATAGGTTTTTGATAATTCTGTAAATCATGCAAACCACCATTGTCACATATTGTTCTGCTTCAGAAGTCATATGGTAACTCACGTAATAACCTATTAGAATTAATTATGTGTTCTTATTAAATAAACAATTGTTTACTTTGATCCTGCTGCCTTCAAAACAATGTAAATGTGACCCATGGTTGGGATTCACTGGACTAGAATTCAGATTAACTACTCAAGAGTAATTCATATCCTTGGTGCTTACACAAGTGAGTAAATCTCAAAGTGATCAGAAGAACTTGTGCACTCCCCACTTCTGATATATAACTGCCATCTGTATAGCAACTGAGCTCTTAGGTAATATGTAGCATCTGTGTTGCAATAGCCCACCTATAAAGTGGTAGACGTGCCAAATGCCTTAGTATGCCAGCTTGTAGACTGACTTCTATTAAGTGCCTGATATTAAATATATTAACTCAGTTTGAAATTATGCTCATAGCAAGTAAAAACAGACCTAGATGAACTTGCAAGCAGGATAACCAAAACCTTTTCCGGGAGTGGACATGGTGATTCTTTGGGAAAGTTGTTAAAACCAGGTTTTGTTTCATCACATTTGGACAATTCCTGCTCTCCTCTATAGGGATCCTGTGGGTACAATATATTTGATAATTATGACATTGTAGGGTTTTACAGCAAAATTCAATAAGTCCTACACATTTTCAGACAAATTTCATCTGCAGTGTCACTTCATCTGAAAGAAAACCTGTTGGCATTTTCTCTCCACTTTTACAAAAATACAATACCTTTCAGATACACTTAACATCAAGAAGGTTGATTTATTTTGTTAGTAGGTTGGGCTGAGGTTAGTAAATTAATTTGAAAAGTTGTGAGCTGGATAGCTAAGAAGTGACTTCAGCCTGGAATACCCAAATATTCTCCGAGCACTCTTGTATGCTTTATATAGAGTATTACAAGATTAATAATTTTAAATCCATTATGATTAATATACCTGTATGAACAGTGATAGTACTTCAATAATCTGTACAGAATGAAGGAATCAAATTTATATTCAGTTTTAAAACTCATTTCAGAAATGTCAATACTCACATCTGCTCATCTTGCAGCTTCTTACTAGTGGTGTACAAAGTGGTCCATGCCCCTGGGCACTGGCCTGGGTGGGGATACTGTGCGGACCCTCACCAAACCCTGCTCCGGTGGGTTGCTGCTGCACTGCCTCTTTGCTCCAGCTTCCTGGACTAAGCAATCAGGGAGGGGGAGCAACAGGGGATATGGGCTGATCTGGCTTCCCTGGAACTGGCTTCCTGGGAGTAGGAGGCAGCTGCCCAGGCTTCCTGCTGCAGGAACTGAGGCTAAAAAGCTGCCTTCAGCCTTCAAGCAGTTGGGAAAGCTAAGGCTGAGGGCTGAGAAGTCCCACAGCTGCTGGCCAGCTACGGCAGCACATAGGGGCCCCACTTGGCAGGGATGGAAGATTGAGTTGGCATTGCAAAGTGGTAAGAGAGGGTAGGGGTCAGGGAGATTCCTGGGGCGCAGCAAAGGATGACACTGAAAATGCTGCCTCCAGCCCTGAAGAAGGTGGAGAGAAGAGGCAGGACTTGTGGCTGTGACTACTCTCTACCAGCCCTAGCTCTTCTGCTGGTGGCATGTAATGGGAATGGCTACTGCTGCCCAGTGGGGAAGTGAGATAACAGCAGTGCTGCCTCTGTTTCTCCTGCATCCTCCTGAGCCCGCTCCCCTTCTTGCTCTCCACTAACCCTGCAAAGCTCACCTGCCTGATCAGTGAGCACTCAGCATGAGCATCAGAGGCGTCACTGCCCCGGGGAGAGAGCTGGGGCACTGGCCCGGGCCCTGCCCCTGGCCTGCAGGCCCCGCCCCCAGCCCACAGGCCACGCCCCCTGGACGGGGACAGGGCTGGAGCGGCCGCTGCTGCTGCAGGTGGCCAAGCCCCAGATCCCCGGCTAGGGACGGGGCCAGGGCCAGCAGTGGCCTCCGCGGCTCTCTCTAGGGGATTAGCCTCCCCTTCAACAAGGCCAAGTTGATGTGAATTAAAAAACTGAAATCAACATCTGATGGAAACGCTGGGGGTGGGAGGCTACCCTGCGATGCTATACTGGGGCTGGAGCAGCAGTTAAGTGCTGGGGTGCTGGTGGCTGGGGGTCAGTGCTGTCTAGCTCTGCCTTTCTTGAGGATGGAGGGCATGGGGGGGTACGGCTGCTTCATCAGAGCCAGTGCCAGGCTGCAAGGGGACACATGGCTGCTGCACACTGGGTAAGAGAAGAGGGGGTAGTAAAACCAAGTCTGCATTTACATCCCCCACTATGTCCCCCCCTCGCCCTATGGCAGCTAGAGGGACAGTGCTGAAACCCCCTCCTGTGCAGGGCAGGAACTGTGAGGTGGTGGGGCACAAATGTAGACTTGGCCCCCGGGTGCCAGAGACTCTCAGTATGCCACTGCTTCTTACTTTACCATTTTGTTTTCCTGGAGATGGAGTTATTCAAATGTACACAATATTTCCCATAAGGAAAATGGTTACTGTATCTTCAATGGAAAAAAGCTTCTCGAGTTGACTGACACTGGCAGATCACATGCACCTCATGCAAAGAAGTAATTTGCCTTACCTTTGTGTTAACATTGTTATAATAGTTCTCCAGTTTGTAAAAACACGCTCAGTGTTTAGACTTTATGAAATGCTCACAGGATGCTGCATGTAGTAATCTCACTTATAAAATCTGCACCCTGTGTTAAGGTTCTATTGAGTGTTTGCACTGTAACCTCTGTAATGTGTACATCATCAGTTAGGAAAGACGCATAAATGAATGTAAAATGTTGGTTTCCTATACACCAAGAAGACCTATGAACCACTGTGAGACATTTAATTGCTCACTCCAATACCCAAGAAGAGGAAATCTGCATGTAGGCTTAACCAATAAACTTGAACTCTGGGGAACGGGAACAAAAATCCCTGACAAGAAGAAACTGATCTCTATGCTGCTTGGACTGAGAGGGCAAGATTTCTAAGTATAAGCAAGGCATCCCCATTGTTTTGCCTGAGTTAGCCCTGAAAGTCTTAAAGAATAACTATTATAGAACATCTGTCTGCTAAGGAACCTAAGCCTATAACTGATTTGTGTGTTTATGTTTAACTGACTTAAACTTAAGAATCAGTATCTTATTTTTTTCTTTGATAATATTTTTAGATAGTGTTTTAGAGAATTAGCTATAAGTGTTATTTGTGGTGAGAGATCTGAGCTGCAATTGACCTGGAGAAAAGAACCAGTCTTTTGCAGCTGAAAAAAACCTTAAGATTGTTGTGACTTTTTTTGATGTAACGGGCTGTCAAAGGGAAGCTTACCTGAGGCGGATATAGATCAGAGTACCCAAGAGGACTGTCTGTGACTCCATGTTAAGGCTGTTGTAGTGCCTGAGATGTTCACACGATGTTTGGTGGTAAAATCTAAGTATAGAACTCTTAGTATTTATGCTCTGGTTCTTAAGTCTGCCCTGAGCTTGGTACTCCTGCTCTGAGCCACTCCAGAGAGTTTAACAGTGACATCATTAATATGTTCCTAAGGAGTCTTTGAAAGAACATGGGTATTATGGAAAATTGGTCACATGGTCAGCTTGCAATTTCCGTAATGTAATTCTACGTATCTAAATCACCCCCTGAGCTTTCAAGTGGAAAAGGCAATATTCACTTCCTATCCTAAACTACTGTGAATTAAATTATAAATAAATTTCTTTACTCTCCACTGCCTACTGTTTATTGGGTGCTGCATTAATGGATGTTCAAAGTTTCTGGGTGAAATCCTGGCTTACTGAAGGAAATAAGGTTTTTTTTTCCCATTGAGTTATATTATTCTGATAATATTATACGTATATATGTCTATACAGCTATAACTAAACCAACTAAAGATCACCTGCAATATGAGTATGTACTATTCATTTCTGTTAAGTGATGATCAAGCTTTTTTTGAGTACTTTCACATACTTGAGAATAGAAGGTACCTTAGAAATATAGGATCATGATGCCTTCTATCGTGCATGTTTGTTTATCCAGTGTCTAAAACCAGGGCTTAAACTTAAAGTAAGGGGAAACAATGTTCCAGGGCCCAGAAGGGGCCAGTGTTCCCTAAAAAATAGATCAACAAGGCAGAATGCTGTGTTCTGGTGCCCAGCTGCCGGTGCCAGGAAAAGCCTGGATCCTGGGTGCCTGCTCATGGCAGGCAGCGCTTACAGGGAGACTGGAGACGAGCCTGCCCTGCTGGGAAAAGTGCTGGCTCCTGCTGTGCACGTGCTTTGCCTCACTGGCGGCCAGGGCTCTTTGAGGTGCTGCACTGCCAGACACCTCCTGTGGCTCCGGAGAGCTGTGGAGCTGCTATGGTGCATCAATCATTGCAATTGCAGCAGCAGCAGCAGGAGGAGAGTCTGTGTCCATTGCAAACACACCTCCCAGCTAGCCCCAGCTCGGCACCACTGTCAGCCACCCCTCCAGCTGCACTCTGGACTGAGGAGGTGGAGGGATGTGCTAGCAGCACCACCCTTGGCCATGGACTAAGAGGGGAATGTAGGCTGAGAATGGACTAGCTAAACCAGCGGTGCCACCTGCCAGCTGTGCAGGGCTGCGTCCAGCCAAGATGCTTCACTTTGTTGGTGGTGAGATTGATCCCTTCATTGCACCACACTAGAAACCCCTGGAGGGCTACAGAGCCCTGGGGGCCCAGGCAGGCTGGTGAGTCTGCAGACAGTGCTTGAGGCAGGATGATTTCATCTGGAAAAATCATATTCACTGGTCCTTGGAAGGTGGAGCATTGCCCAGAATAGCAAGCAGAGAGACCAGAGGGAGTTTCTTGGGGGAAGATGCATCTGTGAGCAAGAGGCATCTCACACCAGACCGTGCACCCCTGTTGTTCAGCTTCCTATGCTGCACAGCCCCATGCTTTTGAGCTACACACCTGAAGAGGAGCTTTGTGTGGCTCCAACCTTTGTTTCTTTTCCACCAAGTTGGGTCAATAAAAAAATATTATTTCACCTGCCTTGTCACTTTAATATCCTGAAACCACACAGCTGCAACAAGACTTCATATTTTTCAGTGAGATATTTAAATCTCACTAGCTTTGTTTTTCAGTCTCAGCTACTCTAAATATTGACAACTCATGGGTTTATTGAAATTAACTAGCAAGAAATCCAGAGTTTTCAATCCAGTTTGGCCTATTCTTCTCGCACAAACCAGAGGAGCTAACAGTTGTGCTGGTGCATCAGATTTCCTACTTCTTGTCAGGTAAAACCAGAAGAGTTGTAAGTTTTGTATTATTCTTTATTTACAAATGTCGTTCGCTGGCACAGCCTTAGGAGATGCACATATAACTTTCATGAAGAGTCCCCATTACCATGCTGAACAGAAGGTAGCATGTGTTTCTCTGATAATAAAGAGACTAGATGCACTGCTCTACTTTGGCAAATACCAATGCCAAAATTGTCTCTTTTTGGAGTTAAATGTAAGTTAACAATGTTCCTTTACCTTAGCACACATATAACTATCCCTGGAATAGCTCCATAATCAGATATAGTTTATTCCAGGGGTGAATTTGACCCACAAAATTAAATATGCAGCTGACATAACAGTGGAGGCTGTGTTGGGTTACAGCTTTGGTGCTTTTTAATCCAGGGGTTAAAGTGAGGGGGAAAGCGCTGGAATGCAGTTCTGGGGTCCATAAATTTGAAAAATAGAAAAATAGAAATTTTCTAAAAATAGAAAAATCTGGTAGAACACATGTTCCACCCTGCCCTCGCTGATGGCAGGTCCTATGCCCCACCACTGTTAATGACAATACTTATTGTGTTATGCAGTGTTTCTAGTTTGTACACTAGATTCTCTAAGTCAAACTGGGAGAGCTGCAGCTCACAGCTCCTGGGGACAAGGGGAGCACTTCAACTTAATTCAACTTAATAAATGGCCAGTGTGGACTGGGAGTAGGTTAAGTTGAATTAAGGAGGCTTAATTCAACCTAACCTCTAAGTGTAAATGCACCCAATGAAAGTTAGAGCACACCTCAATATAACAAACAAGGAGTCCTGTGGCACTTAAAGACTAAAAAGTTTATTTATTGCATGAACTCTCATGGGAGAAAATCTTAAAGCATCTGATGAAGTGGGATTTTTTTCCCACAAAAAGTCATTCAGTAAATAAACTCGTTAGTCTTTAAGTGCCGCAGGGCTCCTTGTGTGTTTTGCTGAACTAGATTAACACTGCTTCCCATTTCGGACCTCAGCATGGTGTATTCTTGCAGAACACGGACAGAATAACCCTTTCTCTTGTTCTGTTCAACATGAACAGTGACAGATTGTTTGCACATGCAAATTTAGAAGCTATATTTGTCCTCATGAAGTCGGTAGCTGTAGACCCAATCTCTCAAATTTTGGGTGTATATGCAAAATTGCACCTAGTTGCTATGGTGATTGGCACACTTAATACCTACAACAGACCCCAAGAGAGAATTCTATCTGCAGACTTAGTAGCTCAGTTGAAAAATTTGGCTCTGAATCAGGAAAATATGATGGAAGAAATTTAAAATGAAAAACAGTATTGTTTACATCGGTATTGATGAATGCATTTTGTTTAGGAATTTCCTGCATATGCCAGAAGTAGCACATCCTGTTGCTGTGGTTGTCATGGTAAAATATTTCATTTAAACATAAAATTTGACTAATTTTACAAAAATCCATAGGGCAGTAATTATTGGCTGCACCTTGGCGTCATCTGCACAGTACGAATTCCTTAGCATCAGAGGGGAAAACAACAGAATCAACCCTTCACTACAGATTTTTTCAATTTAGGAATGCTTTAAGGTTTGTAGAAGATTCACACAGCACATTTATGTGATCTTAGTGTGAATCAGTGGGAGCCTGAGGGGAACCGCTGAAGGGGTTAATTAGAATTTGTAGCATGGGAATGTCAGCCCGTTGTGCTTTTGACTCTGATCATGATACTATGGTATGGCTCAGTGCCTCATAATCTTGAATATATTTACCCTCAACATCTTGGTTAGGTAAGGAAGTGCTGTTCCCATTTACAGAAATGGAGTGAAGCAGCATTACCTTGGAAATCAATGGCAGGACAGGGAGTTGATCCTGGACCTTGGGTTACCAGGTTCAGCAGTCTACCCACTGAGCCCTCCTTCCTTTCCTAGATAAGATGAGGCTGGAAGCAAGCAAAGCAGTGTCAGTATAAATGAGGTATGGGGAGTAGGACTGCAGGATGAGTGGAGCTGCTACTGTGTGTGGTAGTCCTATTGATGCAGGAGGGCAGGTATCAGGAGGTCAACAGAGATAAGAAGCATCTCAGAAAATTTGGCTCTGTTGCAGAAATGATTGTGGCACACTGTGGGGGTCTAGCTTCCCTGAGAGCAAAAAAACTGAGACACCATCCTTCTGGTGTATTACAATGAATAAAATAAAACAACAAGAGTCCCTGGAACTTTATAGACTAACAGATTGCTTTGGGCATAAGCTTTTGTTGGCTCCAACCCACTTCATCAGATGCATAAATGATCTAATGAATAAAATAGCTAATGATAATGAATAAAATAGCTTCCAGCATTTTTAAAATTAACTTTAGCATTAATGGTCTTTTATCACTGCTCAGCTGTTACCAGTGCAGAGTATAAGGCACAATTCCACACTTCAGCCAACATTCAAAAACTATTTTCTCAAAGGTGCAAAACTCATAAATCTCTTCTGTATTTTCTTTGCCCATGGCACTGATTCTCCTCCCCCCGCCATATATGTGTGAAAATAGACATGCGTTTTGTAGTCAGCTTCCTCTTCCTTGTTTTATTCAGTGAACCAGACAAACCGCTGTTACTCACAACAACCTTTGGTATAATGAAACTGGCTGTGATGTCAAACTCTCATCTGAGTCATCACTGAACAAATTAGGCACGTAAAGACTGATGGGGTAGTGGGAGGTATAAAAAGCTCTGAGAGTTTGATTGAATTATGGTGAAGTGTTATGAATAGCTGTCTAAATGTGGCAATAATGTTAACTTCTGCCAGACAATTCAGTTAGTGCTATTAGGTTCAAAGTATATGTTCCTGATTGGTGGTGGGTTTTGTGATGTGGTTACTAGGTTGGCGCCCTAAATAGCAGTTTAACCACAAAAGGCAAAAATTGGACACTGAGGGAAAAAGTAACTCCTTGGAGTCCTTTTAGCAAAAAATTGAAGTGCCTTGACTGACAGACCACCATGGGAAGCTCGTGCTGCAGCTGCCCATGTTATATCAATTCTATGTGTGGGTAAATTGGACACATCCGTTTCTCTCATGACTGAGTCAGGCAAATATCAGTGGCACTAAGAACCAGATCCAAAACCCACTGAAACCAATTGAAAGATGCCAACTAACTTCAATGTGTTTGAGACCAAACCCACAATTCATTGAATCTTTAAAGAGTTGAAATTGTTTTGAACAATCAGCTCTTGGTCTTCTGGTTAAGAAAAAAAACATATGTATCTAACAATGCTGAACAACGAAATATAATCATTTTAAATTACTACTTTTGTGTTTTACAAATACATTTGTTTTACAAAGCATTTAAATGAAATATATCAACTTTAGATTTAGTCTGTTAGAGTACCCCTAGGTCTGGCTTTAGCAGATTTGAAATCTCAATTCTGACAACTATTTTAACTCATCTCAGTAGATTTGTATCACCAAGAAAACTTGCTATTTTGAAAATAATGATATATATGCTGCTTTATCCTTTGTAAACTCGCTTCAAGAATGAATGTTAGTGTTTAGAGTGTGTACCATTTTTTTCCATAGCTTTTCATTTAACTAAAATACTCATGCCCGATGCTTGTGAATGGATATGAGAGAGAGCCATCTTGTGGTTCAAGCTGAGTATTACTGACAGATTCAGAACAATGACGAGTTTACTGAAAAGAGACATTCATTAAATGAGGACCCGCATGCTGAATTCTGGAATCACTTTAAATTCGGTTCAAATGTTGTTTAGTAACAATAAATGGAAGCCCTGTGATTGAGCTAAATGAAGTCCTGTGATTAGGCTAAGCAGTAAGACCAATAACCTCAGAGAGTGATAGAAGGGTTAGTATCCTATTAATGACAAAATCATACAAAAGTAGAACTAGAAGGGACCTTGAGAGGTCATTTAATCTCATCCTCTTCACTAAAGGCAGAAATACATAATAACTAGACCACTTCTGACAGGTGTTTGTCTAACCAGGTTTTTAAAACTTCCATTGATGGAAATTCTACAATCACTCTAGAGGCAATTTATTCCAGTGCCTAACTACCCTGTGTGACACTGTCTGGACCTACAGGATTGTCTATGATTATCTTTCATATTCACCATAATCCATACGTGAGATGCCATGTTTGGTAGCAATAGAAGGCTTGTAATCTGCTAGGAATGATTATATGTAGGTGTCATATCTGTATTAGAAGTTGGAATATGTTTGTTCTATTTGTGTTTCAAGTTATTTGATTCTAAGGCACTTTCAAGGCACTTTCTAAGGTTTCTCTGTCTGCAAAAACCATTGTCCTCTTAATGGCCCATTAAGGAAGCTCACAGATACAGTGGACCTAGGAAGAAACCTGTTTGATGAGTCACCCAGACTGACCATGTGACTCAACTCCATTTTGAACTGCAAAAAATTCCACACAGAGGGTGAAGACCAGAGAAGATAAAAGACAATGGCTGCATCTCCATTTTGTCTTCAGTCTTCAGCCTCCAATCTGCAACAAACATCCTTCTCTGGCAGGGGCGTTGCTGGTGCTGGGCACACAGGGCACATGCCCCAAATCCCGGCACCAGCGCGCCAGATCTGGTGGGGCTCCCCTCGGTTTCCGGCCTAATCGGGCCGGAGATCCAGGGCCCAGCTGCCTGCAGCTGCGGCAGCCCCATCCCCAGCTGGGGATCCAGGGCTCAGCCGTCCACATCTGTGGAGGATGTTCCTGACCCTGTTCCCAGTCACCTCTGGCAGTGGCAGCCCCATCCCCAGCTGGGGATCTGGGGCTGAGGTGCCCGCGGCCACGGAGGTTGCTCCTAGCCTTGTCCCCGTCCCCAGCCAGGGAGCCGGGGCTCAGCTGCCTGCAGCAGCGGTGGCTGCTCCGGCCCTGTCCGCAGCTGGGGATGTGGGGCCCAGTCACCCACAGCCGCTTCCAGCCCCATCCCTGGCTGGGGATGTGGGGCCCAGCCGCTCGTGGTAGCATGCAGAGGTTTCCGGCCCTGTCCCCCGCCAGGGGGCGGGGCCTGTGGGCTGTGGGTGTGGCCTGTGGGCCAGGGGTGGGGGCTGGGCTGGTGCTTCAGTCCCTCCCCGGGGCAGCGATGCCCCTGTCCTCTGGAGCTATTCGGCTGTAACTAACAAAAGACTGACACCCACCTAGGTGGTGGGTGTATATCAGAGGAGTTGGACTAACCTGAAAACTACAAATCCTTCAAGGGCTTGCTTTCTATGGACTCTAAATCATTTGTATCTATGTGATTCACTTTGACCCTTTAACATGTCTCATATTTTGTTTCTTTTCTTTTTATATTAAACCTTTAGTTGTAGTTACTGAAGGATTGGCTGGTAGCATGGTATTTTGGGTAAGATCCATGCCTATATTGTGCTGGGTGATGTGGCTGGCCCTTTTAGGTCAGAAGAACCTATTTCTTTAAGAGAACCAGTGGCTAGGTGGGGACTGGAGGAGCTGATGTGCAATCAGGGGGGCTGTTTCTATTTTGTTATGCTTTGTGGTAACCAGAGTAGGGAATCAGAAGCGTGTTTTGCTACTGACTGGGAGACTGGTTTAACTACCACCCATCAGTGGTTTGAGGTTTGGACCCTGGTTTTGCAGCATGCCTTGATTTTTGCACATTCAGGAGGTTATCCCAGGAGGCCTGAGTCACACCCTGACTGGAAGCTTATTCTAATGTACAACCTTAAAATTCTTTTGTTGTAATTTAAGACCATTGCTTCTTGCCCTGTTCTCAGAAGTTGAGGACAATTTTCTTCCCTCTTCCTTCTAACAACCACTTATGTACTTGGAAACTGTTATGTGCTGTCTTCTGCCAGCTAAAAAACCTAATGCCTACAATTTTTCCTCATAGGTTATGTTTTATAGACCTTGAATAATTTTTTGTTGCTTTTCTCTGGACTTCTTCCAACTTGTCCATATTTTTGAAGGTGTGGACACCACATTTCAGGAAACAAACTCCTGTTGAAGCCTAATCGGTGTGAAGTAGAGCAGAATGACTTCCAATACTCCAGCTAATATATCCTAGAAAGATGTTGGGTTTCCCTGACAATGTTGTACTGTTGACTCACATTTAGCTTTCAATTCATTATTACCCCAGGATCCTTTTCTGCTGTACTCATTGTTTTGCAGCCAGTTCCCATTTTGTATGTGTGCAGTTTTGCTGGTTCTTAAGTGGAGTACTTTACTTTTGTTCTTGTTGAATTTCCTCCTGTTTAGTTCCGTCCATTTGTCCACTTTGTCCAGATCATTTTAAATTTTAATCTTATCTTTCAGAGCACTTGCAACCTCCTCCCAAATTGGTATCATCCACAAGTTTTAACTTTGCTATGTCGTTATCTAAATCATTGGTGAAGATATTGAACAGAATCAGACCTAGGACTGATCACTGCAGCACCCCAATAATTATGCCCTTCCACCTTGATTGTGAACTGCTGATATGCAACTACTGTGTAGGAATGGTTTTCCAAAAAATTATGCACCCATCTTATACTTAGGGCCATCTTTGATGGAGGGTGGGGGAACGAGAGGGGCAATTGCCCTGGCCCACAGTTTGGTGAGCCCTGTGCTGTTCTCCTGTGAGCAGAATAGTGTGGGGCCCACCCTGCTGCCCCCCTCCCACCATGGTGTCCTTTGCCCCATTCTGCTGCCTTCAGTGCAAAGCCAAGGGTAGCAGGGCAGCGGCAGGAGAGTAGAACCTGGCCTCTGCCTTGGGACGGCTCTCCCAGCACCCAAGGGTGGAAAAACGCCAACTCTTTTTAACAGTTTCCCCTTAGACTTACTTCCCCTGAGATCTTATCTCAGTTTGCTAAAGTCTGCATCTCGAAATCATTTTCTTGTGCTGTTTTACCTCCTATCGTTCTTCAGAATCATGAACTCATTTCATGGTTACTTTCACCCAAGCTGTCTTCCACTTAAAAATTCTCAACCAGTTCCTTCCTATACGTCCAAATCAAATCTAGAACAGCCTCTCCCTTACTTGCTTTCTCCACCTTCTGAAATAATGAAATGGTTTCTAGTGCATTCCAAGAACTGGATGAATAATCTATGCCCTGCTGTATTTTTACAAGAGATGTCTTGGTAATTGAAGATCTCCCTCCAACTCCCACCTGAATCACCACCCAGTCCTGTGTTTCAGGCAGTTTTGATAGTTTTAAAACAAAAAAGCCTCATCCACTTCTTCTGGGTTAGGTTGTTGCAGTAGACCCCTACCATGATAGTGCATGTGGTTTCTACCCCTTTTGTCCTTATCCAGAGACTTTCAAAAATGTTGTCTATTTCCATCTCAACCACAGTCCAAGTATATACATCTTTGATATACAAGGCCACCTCCTCCCTTTTAAACCTGTTTGCCCTTACTGGACAAGCCACGTTCTCCTATACCAGCATTCTAGTCACCTGATCAAGTCTCTGACACAATCTGTCATAGATGTGATCATTCACTAGCATTTCTAGTTCTATTTATTCCCCATATTTTTTGCACAAATATACAGACATCTAAGATGTTGATTTTCCCCCCCTCTCTGCGTTCCCTCTATCTCTCCCTCATCTCTGCTATAATAGCCCATACTCCCTTTCCCTCTAGTCCCAGAGTCTGACCTTTTCCCCAGGTCTCCATCTTTTTGACTTACCTGTGGCCTTTTGTCTCCTATCCCCATCAGCTCAAGTTTAAAGCCCTCTTCACTAGTTTAGCCAAAAACTCTCTTTCCAATCCTCAGTAGATAGACCCTACTCCCTCCGCCCCTTCTCAGTAGTCCTGCTTCCCAGAATAGCATCCTGTGGTCAAGGAAGCTGAAGCTGAGTGATGGTAATGACATCCATAGCAGCCAAGCACTTTCTTCCAGGCTACATCTATCTCTGCTTGTGTGACATGGTCCTCAACAAAGGGGGATTGGAGCCTGCTGAGCAAATTTGCAGGAGACTGGGCTAGGAGGGGCAGCTGTAACACTCACTAAACTAGACTAACCCTATGAAGAGTGACAGGAAACAGGGCAAAGGGGGAGCTCACCAGAGACTCTCAGCAGAGAGGTAGCTGAAGTGAAGGAAGGAAGTAGTGGGTGGGTGGTCAGCCAGCCTGGGAGGGAAAAGCTGTAGTTAGAGTAGAGCTTCCCAGGGTGAGGGGCTGAGACTGAGTGGTCCCTGAGCCTGAACTTTAATTATAAATAGCTGGTAGAAGGAAAAGTCTGTGATTAAAGAGCACTAATGGAAGCATAAAGTTGAGATCTGTGGACGGTTTGTGGGAGCGCAGGGAGAGAGCAATAGGGAGCCTGGGCAAACCTGCTTACAGCCTGGGACCCTACCCTTGACTGGAAAGAGAACACGAACTGCACCCCCCAATCCTTCACCTTTACTCCCAGAGCCTGGTAGTTACTTCTATTCAGCTCAGTCATCCCTCACAGTATCCTTAGTGCCCCATGGATGAATAACATGGGTGGAGCAGTAGTCCATAGGCTGGATGATCCTTCACAATTCCTCTGTACAATGTTTAATATGGACCTTTGGCAGACAGCAAACCTCCTGGGATGCCTCGTCAAACTGAGAGATGGGTACCCCTGTCCCTCAGAAGTGGGTCACTAACCATCACTATCCTATACTTCCCTTTGGGAGTAGTGTTCTTGATATTTCCAGACTTGGAGTAGCAGAGGAATCTTGTGGGGCTCACCACTCATTACCATGGGAGCATAATGTTTTTCAGTAGGTCTGGAGAACTCCCTGTGGCCAGAAGTAACGAGCAGCCACTATCCTGCCTGTGACAGAGCCATATCTTCCTCTCTCTGTGATATGATAGCAGTCCTTTCTATCTGAGTAGCCTCCTCAGGCTTGGAGGGCTCCATATGAATACCTGAGAAAATTCCTTCTGTGCATGGATGCTCCTCAGCCTAACCACCACCTCCCATAGTTTTCCCTGCTGCTTCCTGAGAAATT
Source organism: Podocnemis expansa (assembly GCA_007922195.1). Taxonomy (NCBI): domain Eukaryota; kingdom Metazoa; phylum Chordata; order Testudines; family Podocnemididae; genus Podocnemis; species Podocnemis expansa. The sequence goes on along the minus strand of ML681966.1, from coordinate 13,562,795 downwards.
CCATCAATAGATGCCTTTCACACTGGGCAGCCTCTACAATCGAGCTTTTTGTGACAGGGAAATACAGACCACAGTCTCTGCAAATTCACTCTAGGATCTGAGTATAAGCCTCTATGGTCAGGTTCTCAGTCTGAATACAGGTGCAGTTGGAGGAGACGCTGGTGATGTGGCCCTTCCTAACCACTGGAATTATATTGCACCTATTTCTGGCAGTGGGACAGGGGATGTCCAGGTGAAAACAGGGGCCTTTTACTGTACAGGTCTGAGCACAAATGCTAGCTTTTGGACAACAGGGAATGGGGGGGCCATGTCAATGTCATATCTGTGTCAGAGTGAGGATGCTGCCTGCCATGTTCCAAGTACCTCTCTTACCCCTTTAAGGTCTGGAGAGCAACATATCTTCTCTGGCTAGTCAGACAAAAGGCCTAACTGCTTAATAGATGATAAAGTCATTCTGATGTCACTTACACTAGGGCAGAATAGGTCTAACTCCACTGTATTACATAAGGCAAGTTATCTGCTTTTAGAAATAATTTTCTGAGTGCTTATCAGACCTATAAATGTCTCATGAACATGTATTTGTATAGATGCAATGTAGCGCAAAGCTCTTCAGTAGAAGTTACATTTATGCTATGAGCAGGCCCACTCAACTTGTTCAAGTTCAAGCCAAAATGCATGGAATTCAGTGAAATATTCCCAGTTACTTCAGTGGGATTTGGAATAGGTCAATAATACTGAGAGGGTTGAAATGGTGAGGACAGGTACATAGGATCTGATAACATTACAGGGAATGTCTGTGTTTAGTACTAATAACAAATAATGGTGAAATGGTATGTTTTGTCAATGACAGAATGTGAGGTACAGAATACATACTGATGCATGTAATATATTACAATATTTTTCAAATTAAGTTAAAAAAAATTCTGGTTTATTTTCATGGACATAAACAGACAAATTTGAACCAGTCAATTTAATTTGATGTTTCAGAAGAAATTTCCTAATTAGGTATTTTTTTTTCCACTGCTTGAATTCTAAAACTTGTCTTTCACGCAGCCTTAATTTATTATAAAAAGAATTGTGCCCCTGTTTATTGTTGGCTCATTTTAGTACTTCCACCATCAGAGGAATCCTATTTTTTGGTGCTAGCAAATTTAAGTTATTTACATTAAACAGGAAGCACATATTTTATCACTAAAATATCAGTTCACAACAATATTGCGTCACAGAAATAGAAATATATTGCAGCTTGATATAAGAGGGCTTTTTTTTTTTTAAATATAACTTAGCATAGTGTAATAAGGCAAAATTATTCCCCTGGTGCTCCCATAGACTTCAAAGGGCTCTGGATAAAACCTTTAGATCCATGTGCTAGTGTCACATCTGGCAATTTTGTTTCCTTACAAATATAATAACCAATTGTTCTCAAAATGAGATTTTATGTATTCAGAGAACAAAATATTGGAGTCAAGATCTTCTATGTGGATCAAACAGAACTGATATTTGAAAACACTGAGCAGTATTCTGAAAAAACTTAGCTTTATTTTTTAGAACAAAATATCTACAATTACATGAAGAATACCATAAACTGCATGTTTTAACACCTCTGTCTGCAGAGCATGTTAGTGCTGAATATAAGGTACTGTAATACAATAGAAAGGAATTTAATCAAATTCATGCGTCACTTTTTATTGAATTTTACTAAAGAAATCCCTCTAAATGAAAACTGCCATTGACTATTTAGACAGACTTCACAGGAAGATATGCTTAAAAATCACAGACAAATAATTAATACACTATTATATATATTGCTGTAGCCTTTTTTAAAATGTTTGGCTCACTAACACAAAGTACTGTATATAATGTTAAAAATTTTATGTTGAAAGCTTATGGCACAATTTCTTCTTATATAGCTCACAATTACATATCCATGGAACATCAATATTTATTTTAGTCCATTTCATCAATTAACTTCATTCTATTGTACATTTTAAAGTACAAACTTAAATGTCTCTTGCATATTTCACAAAGATGAAAGTGAAGAAGTGCAATAATATTCAAGCATGTCAAGAATGCAGGATGAGTCAATACTTTTCTGGCATTCTACCCAGTGCTTCTAGAATCTAACCTGCTTTCACAAACCATCCAAACTGGTAATATTTCAGAAACTACTGTATGTAACATCGCCTAAAGGCACCATTTTTATAACCATTACAAAAAGAAAAATATATTTGTTATTTACAAGCAGTGGAATTTATGATTTTTGTATTCTTCATCTTAACCTTTTTTTTTTTTTAAAAAAAAAGGTATTCTTGTCTGATATTCTCTTATAATAACCACATGGCATCTTCTACACTAATATGTAGATAAAAATACTATAACTTACAAGGGTATTGTAAAACTCATTGTTCAGCAGTTTAGCAATATAAGGCCAAATTCTGCTCTAATAGATCAGATTAGCTTCTACAACAGCCTAAATCAGAGCAGAATTTACACATAAAAGGCTAGTAAGTCCTAAATGTAAATATGAAGTGCATGACTGTCTTGCATCCAACAAGTTTTGATTGGGCTTGGTTATCATATGAACTCAGTTTCACCTAATACAAGTTTATTGCTAGAGAGAATATATTTGAATCCTTTTTAGATTAAGGAAGACTTGAAAAAAAGAATTCTTTCCCTGTTACCTTTGAGTGAGTTTTAATCTTAATCTTGATTTTTAGATACATTAGTAAACAATAGTTCTGTAATTGACCACAATACAAAATGGAAGAAGTTCTTCATTTCTGCAATCCAAAGTGCATATCTGAATTGCTTAAATTGAAGCTTATGTCCAGAAGCACATGCAGGGTTTTAAACTGGACTACTTGTAAAACAGCCTCAAAGAAAAGTACTCCAAAAAGACAAATGAGGAAAAAAGGAGAGTTAAGAGACAGGCTAAACGCATGAAAGGAAATTCAGGAAAGAACTGTATACACCTCATCTAGGGCAAAAGGAAAAGTCACAAGTTGTTTGATTTCCACAAACCCTTTTCAACAACACTGTCTGCAGTCATGATTTTTTGACCATAGAACATGTTAATGATAGTGGCTTAGTTTAAATCTAACCTTGTATAGGTAACTTCTAAATAAAAAAGTATTATATTTTCTTCTTTTGCTGCCACCCCCATAATCTTAGAGAGATCAAGAAACAATGAACACTAATTATTTAATTTTTTTCTTCTTCTTGGAAGTAATTATTAAACCCAAGGAGAGCTTTGCTTTGTTGTTTGAATTAGTGCACAGGTGTGGCAATTAACTGTGTTTTAAGCTGCTACACAGAGTAATTTTACTATGAGTATGGCCCTACTTAATTTGCAATATTACAGAAATTGCAGCAGGTCCCGCAACTCTAATTACAGTCTGCAATTTTGCATTGTAGAATCTACAATTTTGCATACACTTGAAAGTGTAATACTAATTGTATAAACATTTGATGCTTGCAAAATGCTAAGTGATTGGACTTAATTTCTATAACAGTTCTGTTTTAAGATTTCTGAATTGTGTATTTTACTGATCACTTTTTCCTTAATGATTGTAATATAATTGCAACAAAATGTCTAGTTATTAAAAATAAACAGATGTAACAGACTATTTCTGTTTATATCATTCCTGAAATCTTTTTCTTAAATAGGTCTACTCTGGCTTTTCCAGTTAGCACTTTTAGTCAAGATCTATTCTTCTTCTTGTCTACAACTCAGCTGCAATTATTTGAAAGTCATTCTGCAATTCAAATATAGTCTTAACTGAGTTAAATTCTAGAAAATGAGGAGGCCTGTAGCTTCTGAATACAATAGGGTACACAGGTTTCATGGAATTTTCCCTCTTCCCTCTTAAGAATGTAAGATTTTTAGATGACACGGTCTGGAAACTTTAATTGTCAAATCTCTGAAAAAAGCAGCTTCCAAGTTTGTGGATCCTCGGGCAACCATGTAAGGAGCAAGGTCCTTCTGCCTTCCCTGAACCTTTGGCACAGTGACTTTTGAGACATGCAGCCACAGGCTTCTCTTCCTCAACTTCTAAGCTCCCCTCCCTCTGAGGATGAAGAAGGCACCAGAAGGAATTTGATGCTAGTCTGAGCAGCATAAGCTCCCATTGAGATCCTCCTGAGAATCTGCCATTTAAGAGATGAATATGTCATGAGAAACAACTGTTCTAAAGTTAGTAGTTTGCCTCAGAAACATTGGAAAGTAAACTGTATATGCATGGAGGAAATCCTGTGGTATTGTGGAAGGTGAGGGGCAAGCCACATGACCACAGCTTTAGTACATGATGCCTGTACCAGTTCTGGCAGAATGAATTTCCTTCCACTTGTATAAGTGGTTTGACACATTAGAGAAATAATTTGGGGCCCAGTCTCAATTTATTACTCTGGGCTTCTAACTCTTAAGTTATAGGGCACCATCATAAAGAGCAGGAGTACACAAGCTGACTTTCAAAGAGCGTGGAAATTAAAATATGGTGGGTATTTAGTGTTGGTTAGCAGTAGCTCTTGCAGAGCTTTACAGGGTTGTGTGCAAGAAGCCACCCTCCTTGAGTGACTGACTAAAGGCCTTTTACATGAGCAGTCCCTGTACTCTGCAAGGGACAAGGACACTGGGGCCTGTAATCTCTATTTTAATGAACGGAGCAGATTAAGACCTTTGGGTCAATCAGAAGGTCAGAGAGTAGCTCTGCCTGAGGGCTTGTCTTCAGTGGTGGCAATGAATTCTCTGCTGTCAAATCGGTCTTGCTGATCAACTGAGTGGGCTCAGCAAATCAGGAAATCGATCAAGTAAGACCACCTAGTAAGGAACGTAATGCTGAGTGAGAGGAAAGGGGTTTTCTTTCAGCTCAGCCTACTGAAGATACCATGGTAAGTAGTAGGTAGGCAACTGGAGGAAGGTATACAAGATATTTTAAGTTGTTTATGTATCTTTCTTCAACTGACACCAAAATTGCACCTCCGTGTAGAACAGGCATAGTAGATAGAGCTAGATTGGGGACTTTTCAATACAACTTTCTGTTTTGGCTTGAAAATCCTGATTGGTCAAAGCTGAAGCTTCATAGGAAAGGATCAGTTTCTCAGCTTGAAAAAAATTAGTTCAAATTTTTCAGTTTGATATTTTTAGAAAGGAAAAATTCCAGTGTCACCATTTGAAATGACTTTTCATTAATTTAATTAAGTTTTTTTAAATGATCCAAATTGAAACAAAACATTCTGAAATGTTTTTCAATTACCCTGAACTGAACTGTTCTAGTGTTTTTGTTGGGGATTTTCAGTTTGTGAAAATTGTCACGATTCATCTTTTTTGTCCCCATGTAAGACAGGAAATAATTTTGAACCCCTGAGACTTCGTGAAGAGGTAAATAATTTGTTAAACTGGGCAGAAATCTTCCTCACAGTTCTTCCACTGCCCCCAGCCACACCTGTGGTAACTGTCGCAATCTACTCCTTAATATTTACAGTTTCTTTAAACCTTAATATGCGTAATACAGTAGGAGTGTTGCACTGTTTTGTCACAGCTTCTCTATAACTCACTCTGACCTTATATCATTATAAAAAGGACACCATTTTAAAACTAATATCTTCCTAGATGATGAGTCCCTGGCTCAAAGATATCATTATCGGATTTGTGTAGTTGGCTGGCATGCATGCTGGTATTTTTGGACTCTTGCCAGAGGCACCATTAGGCAGCTGGCATTTTTGTAGTATGAGACAACTTAAAATCTTACTTGACAATTCTGTCATCTTCTAATACGATTATACACTCAGCGCAGGACAAGTATTTTCAATAACATTTAAGCAGCAAACTGCTGATTAGCATTAGTGTCTTTTGCTGAAATAAACATTTCTTAGCTGATTGAAAAGGCCTCAGTTATATAGACAATGTTACTTTTAGGACCTCGTAAAAAATGTGAAGTCATCTTCTGGGGGCTAAGATTGCACTCCAAATATTTAATTGTAAAAAATCGTAACTTCTTCTTGGATGATTGTTAGTAGTTACAAAATAAATCACTATAGCTTGCCCTTCTATCTCAACCATTTCTATTCTTAGTAGCATTATTAAAGCAAATACATTCTAGAAATAGTCTAATAACACAGATTTTTGTTTTAAAAATATATAGTTCTGTATTATGTTGTTAGCTATATAACTTAGAAATATTTGGCATCCTCAAAAAGGGTACATACTCCCTTAATATATAGTTCCTATTAGTATCAATTAATATACACATTTTAGTTCATTAGGGATGCTTGCAAAGCAACCATCCTGAAGGTTTATGGGTTTACAACGTATATGCAATAATTGCTCATATGACTAACATACAGTAGTTGCAGAAATAGTGTGCTATACTGGTTCCTACCCACTTCTCCCCCCATTCTCTTGAAGGTGGGGGTGTGTGTTCATGGATGATTATCAATCTTTTCTAGCTCCTCTTTTTACTCTGGCCTTCCACACAATGTTGCCATTATTAGTGTCTAATCCATTTTGTATCTTGTTCTCTAGACTGTTCATCTCATTTTTCATCAGAAAGCCGACCTTTCTCACTCTTAATTTTTGTCTCCCACTATTGAATGTTTTAACTATTATTATATTATTCAGCTGTGTTAGTGTCTTCAAAACCAGCTTGTGTACATGTGTTTGTGTGAGTTTATGCATGATTTTCAGCCTATTTGACTTATTTGGAAAAACACAATCTGGGCAAGCTCCTGGTGTAGCTCTAGGGACTGTATTTATTTCAGGATCTGGTCTGGTACATTTTATGTACTGATTCATCCAACAGAGTTCCTTTTATTTAAGTTGGAAGATAAGGGGGTTACTTTAAAAAGGAAATGGCATAAAAAACAAAAGACCACAATTGAAGAACTACATAATATTTCTGACTGTCTCATGATAATGGGCCTAGTCCATCTCCTCTTGAAGTAAATGGGACATTCTACCATAGAATACAGTGGGAGCAGAAACAGGCCAACAAATCTTTCCAGAGCTTATAGTACGTAATAGTTTGCGGGAGACAAATCTTTTGGCCAGCTTCTCAGTTGCGTGTATTATAGCACATAAACATGCACAGAGGCAAATGTATGAGCTAATGTGATTAGTTTTTGCAGGCAAGATTTATAAATAGATCTGTGAGAATGATACAACATGTGATCCCAAAACAATTGCTCAAAATTAACTCTCTGAATTATTGGGTGCTAAAAGGTGGTGAGGACAGAGGAAAATCGAAACAAGACAGTATGCAAAACTGAGGAGAGTTATGAAATTGTTTGTGAGACAATTTAGCACTACCAGATTGTCATTCTTTTAAAAATCCTCCTAGCTGATCCTCAGACAAAAACAATGCTGCTGTGTTCTAATCTTCAATGCGAGTTTGTGTTGCTACGACTAGTTCATAAGCAATGTGCCTTTAGCAATGCAGCAGATGTTTGCCTCCAGCTGTTTTGCTTTTGTGTATACACTTCAACCAGTAACAAATAAAAAATTATAAACATGTTCAAAATACAGAAACTTTTCAACAGTAAATTCTCATCTACTGGATTTCACTACAAGTTCAAAGCATCAGGTATGCTCTTACCTGTAGCTGTCTGAAGAACTGCTTATTTTTCTCATAAAATACAGAATATTTCCAGTCAGTGTCCAAGAAATCAAAATCTAATTAAGCAAGTCATTCAACTTAAAAATTTACCAGGTCGGTCCTTTCAAACTTTCACTGATGATAGAAATCTCTGTGCATAAATTTTGCCATTGTTAGCTTCAAAAAAGCTATGTAGAGAATATATCTATGGTAAAATATATTTTCCCCTTTGATTTTGTTTATAATGTCACTTTTCACTGAATTACAAATAACATTCTAAAAATGTTTGGCTTGTTTTCCTGATACCATGGTTTCTGAAATCACCTGATGCGAAAAATTAAAAATCTAACAAAATGATAAAAATGTTTTTCTCTTTCAATTTAAGTACCTACAGTCACCCTTGCATACAACTGCTTAGAGGCAACAGTGTTTTAAAAACAGTAAAGTGTTCTTGTTGTGTGATTCATGGTATCAGAAAGTCTGACTAATAGAACACTTCAGAGTGGGCAACAGATATCTAGCACTACCGTGGGCATTACACTGACATGTTCTTTAAGTTCCAGAGGAACCATAATCTGTCTTGGAAGAGATTTCTATGAGTACTTCTTTTTATTGAAGAACCCCAAAGTATAATTTAAATGTCCCCTGTGCTCACTGCAAAACCTATTGTCATTGCCCTTAAATCAAGAAAATGTGCTTCATTCTAAAACTCAAATTGGAGTTGATTACTACTTTGTAAATGTTACATGAGGGTTAGAAATTTGAATATAATCTGTTCCTATGGGACTCATCTATGACAATTTAGATCCACTTTGTAATATATTTTAAAAAATACATTTGATTTAAAAAATTGTAAGGAACTTTAAAGACTACTGTACAATTATACCACTATGAAAAGTATGTATAAATAAGTTGGCAGTAAAGCTTTAATATAGTGTCTTATGATTGTTACTATGAAACAGTTGATTGTTTTTAGTATGAAGTAGAAATTTTAGTAATAGCAGGTAACTATATCTTCACTGGGTTTCATTCTTCATCTGTCTGATAGTGACTTTGCATAGCAAGTCAAATGGGATCGTTTTTCCTTTGTGCCTTTTATCATCTGGACACATATTTGTAATGGAAAACCTCCTGCTGAGCATGTCAGCCAAAACTGCATGTACTAAAAGCCTTAATCTTTTTATTGGTGAATGTCCTCATGCCTAATGATTTTGTAGATAACCCAATAAAAAATATTGAAAATCAGAAAGGCTAATGGGAAACAAGCTCTAGAAATGGTATCAATTTTCTTGGCCCGGTCAACGAATACCTTCCTCATTTCATCATGGGTTTTTGGTGCAGCTTGAATAGGATTATTTGGTCCCTTTGGTGTCACTCCATCTTTTGCTTGCAGACACGGTCCCATTCCATAAGCTGTAAAACTGAACCGACTTTCCCTTACCTCGTCATCCTGTTGTAAGAAAAGTAAGAAAGTTCTTCAGTTATGTAGCTCCACCAACTGCTGAAAACAAAGTTCTGCACCCTTACTTCAGTGGTTTTGTTAACTAACCACTTTGTTTTTGTTAGGTAATATCCTGGTCCCATTCTGAAGTCAATAGCAAAACTCCCATTGATTTCAAAGAGGCTGGGATTTCACCAGTTGGCTTATTTATATATGAAATTTATTTGACTTCAATTATTTATAATGATCTGTGATTGGACAAATTACCAATTTGCTTTGTTCCTTCCTACGGTAGGGCCCACTTCCACATTCTTCAACCAGGCAAAACTCTTAATGGCTCTTTTGATCAGGGACTGTATGCTTTGTGAAATACTTGATGTCTAGAAGTTGGGGCCTGATTGCGCTTTCATACAATATATAGCAAGTTGACATCAGTTGAATTAGTGGAATCTTCCTGTTTGAGTATCATAAATCAATTGGACTAATTTTTACACCTTATTTCTATTGTTTGGTATAGCTATATCAGCTAAGATTTTTAAAAAGAAAGGTAAATTGTAAGTAAAATGTTATATGTAGGGAAGGGTAAGGTGCATGGATCAAAACTAAGGGACATGTTCTTTTTTCAGTTACTCCATTTTACAGCCAAACCAAATCCATTGGTATCAATGCAGCTTTTCCTTGAAATATTCTTGTAAAAGCGAGAACTGAATTTCATCCTAAATCGCACTGAACGGAAAGAAGAATATATGCGTGGTATGGGGATGTGGTAGATGTACAAAAAGGAGGCTTTTGTCTTCTGAGCACATTTTTCCTTACTGCTTTCCTGATTATCGTACCAGGCTGGAAAAGATGCACTGGCTCAGATTGCAGCTACTATTTATTTTGCAGGTGCAAATATAGATGCACAAATTGTACACAGGAATTGAAGCCAGGTTCAAAACTGACGTAGTGTATCCCAAAGTCTCCTTTACTTTCAAGCTATTGTTTCTTCAATATATATCTTTCTGAAGAGCAATCCAATTGCTTTTGAGAAATTTGTATTTGCATTAATTTTAAACTCAATATTTTTGTTCCTATCTGGTCTAGTTTAATTGCTCTATCATTGTATGCTTTTGAGTTCTGAAGTGTACCATGGTATTAAAAAGCATTTCTTCAAAATTATTGAGGAATAAGATGTGTGGTTCAAGAGAACTGTTGCCTCAAAAGAATAGCAAATGAAAAAATCTATGAAGAACTATTTTGTTTTTTTCCCCTATCCCATGCTAATATTTGAGCTCTCCCCCAAGAATAGTCCTACCTTGAATTAGGATGAAAAGTGAGAATCTTCATTTTTCATGAACTAAAAATAAGAAATCTTATCAGATCAATTGAAATGTTTCATTTCAATACATTTCATTTTGATTTAGACTGCCTAATGTTTTTCTTCCTATAAACTAATTTCTAAATAAAAGGTTCCCCTGAACCCAAAAAAGTCAAGGGTTAGGGATTTGAATTCTATGGATCAGTTCACAAACAGCAAGAGTCCTACAATGGTGGTATAAGTGTTTTGCCATTCCATTGAAATGCTTTTTTAACTTATATGTTGAAATCCTTTACCTTATCTACAGTTCTCTCTATTTAATGATGTTTCTACACTGACTTTATTATAATTAATAATGCATTCTAATAAACAAAATGAAAAAATAACATGAAAGCAAGAAAACAACATTAGGTTAATAAAACAGAGGGACAAATAACAGAAAGGTGCAAATGTTGTGACGTGATTAATCAAAACCTTTGCTTTAAACTAAGCACTATGGTATCATTCTTCTGCTTGAAAAACCTCAGAAATAATATCTTTGTTGTAATACTTAGGTGAAATATGAAGTGCTAAATTCATCCTGTGTGACTCTCTTGATTTCAGTGGAGTTATATGTAAGATGAATTTTGCCAGTAGTTTTTAAACACCTTGACCTGGTAAAAGAATCTGATGATTAAGGACCTAACCATCTATACACTTCCTACTGGACATAAAGCTTGCTACAGAAAGTAGTTTCACTGACCTACAATAAGGATTTGATTTCTTACAATAATAAGGATTGCACTCTGTAGGGCATGTTTTCAGGATCTGGCCCTTAAATGGCACCTAAGACTGTTCTATGTTATTAACTAAACTTAATATTCTGAATGGTCTGTCAAAGATATTGGGTCGGGGGACATCCCACTAGATAACATTGACGGCACATTTACTGGCATTAAAAAAAAAAAATCACCGATGTTCTGTTTTTTTGATTTTGTTTTTTTTTTTTGTCCTGGAACATCTTGGCTAATATTCACTGAGGGACCTATGCTCTATGAACATCTCTAATTCTGTTTTAAACCCAGTTTGATTTATACATCATTTATTTGATCAGATCCTGAGCTGGTGAAGCCTAACACTATTGAAAGATCTGAATGTAGAATATCCCATTCAAAAATGCATTAAATATTGATTGAAAACTCAAATTTTCATTCTGGGACATAAGGAAGTAATTTTTCTTTTTTGCTTTTACCTGTTTTTCTAATGCATTGTCTTTATGTGAATTTTTTTTTAAAAAGAAAAATGCATGTCTTGTAAAAGACCTTTGACACGTTAACAAACAAATGTTTCTCATATATACTGATTAACAAATAAATCACTCAAATTGTTCCAAGTTCAGTTGTACATACATTTTTATAAGTATACATAGTTTACCAGCTCTTAAAGGTGCAGTAATTAGAGTGCTCATAAATGTTGGTAAAGATTTTGTAATGCAACCAGAGATCTTAGGAAGCTTGAAGGTAATGAGCTGGAGTGGTTTATCTGCATATCAGTATTACTATATAAAAATACATAAGCATAATATGATTAAAAGATTTAAATTCATTTGGGCTCAAGACTATACTGTCTTCTGTTTTGAGACATTCTTTAAATGTACTTTTTCCTAAGAACTAATATACATACTTGGGCTGTGTTCACACAGCATTTTTGTTTCGAAACAAAAAAAAAAAAACATGTTCACATGACGCACAGTTGTTTCGAAACAACAGCATTGTTTCAAAACAAGTGAAACCTGGTTTCTAGGTGAAACAACGTTGTTTCGCAATTGTTGTTACGAAACAACACAGTGTGAACATGTTGTTTCGGAACAAAGTGTTCCGAAACAACACTGGATCCTCAGCACCCTGGCCAGGGAACCCTTAGGACCCTGGCCAGGATGCTGAGGGCTGTCCCTCAGCCCCCCGGTGGGGGTGGGGGGATCTGCTGCGGGGCGGCTCAGCCCGCAGCCCGGGCTGCTCCCTGGACAATGCCAGTGGGCAGCGGGCTGAGCCCCGCGCCCCCGACCTGCTGGCGGCATCGGGGGGGCAGCCCTGGCTGCGGGCTGAGCCCGGCGCCCCCGACCCACCGGCGGTGTCTGGGGAGCAGCTCTGGTGGGGGGCTGAGCCACCTGGCAGCGGCTCACCCCCCCCCCCGCCAGTGGCTGCAGCCCCCTTTCTGGGCTGCAGGGTGAGCTGCAGCCCCCTTTCTGGGCTGCAGGGTGAGCTGCAGCCCCCTGCAGCAGGTAACAAAATAGCATGTTCACACTGTGAACATGCTATTTCATTTCCCGCTTTTTTTCCCTATTTCGAAATGACTTTTTGCTCATTCAAATTAAGTCATTTCGAAATAAGGCATTGTTCTGAAACAAGTTGTTTCGACACAACTTGTCGCGAAACAGCCATCGATGTGTGAACACAGCCTTGCTGAAAACAGCTTCCCTGTAATTTTTGGCTGTAAGTAATGCTAATAGTTTCAGGATTTATTTGTAACTTTGAGTTATTATGAACATTAATATTTTACTCCCCATATCTTTTTTACAGAAAGAACTATTTGTAGGGAAAATAGATCAGTGTATTTTAAAAATATTTTCCAAGTTGTTTCTTAACTCTGATATTAATGTTCAAGCCTTCTTTGGAATAGTATAATGTCAATTTTTAATTCCATGTGTGCACAGGTCCATAGGGACTACTGCATTACAAAACAGCTACCTTTTTAATACTTCACGTCATCACATACAGGCAATAATGGAGAATAACGGAGTCCATGTGGGAAAACATTAGTTCAGACAAAAGAACAGTGCCTTGGTTAATGACTGGGTATCACATTATGACAAATGGGACATCTTCTACATAGTTTACCCTTAAATTTGTATTGTAGATTTGAGCCAATATCCCGTCTACAGGTTCAGCACTTCTCAAGCCATTGCTACGTCGCAATGATTCATTGATTTCATTTCCATCAAGCACTCCCCCAAAATACTTGCATCAAAATGGGTGGGTAGACCAAAAAGGGAACAAACAAAAGAAAAGAGAGAAAGGAAAAGAAAACAAAACAAAAATAAATGTGATTATCATTAAAAGGTATAATCAATCTATTCTGTGTATCTATTTTCATACCATGATCTTTAGATCTTTGAAAACAGGAAAGAAAAGGTTGAATATTTCTGAAAAGTAAGCATCTTGCATTAGAATTTAATGTAAAAATAGAAGTATGTTTTTCAATTAAAGTACAACATTCCTTTAAGTGCTTGCTTCTTTTGACCATCAAGAAAAATAAGCTCTATGTGGATTCATTATGTATGTTGCTTCTAATTCTGCCTCTGCTGTCATCTCTCTTGTGCTCATTTAGGTGCTTAAACTTCATAAACTTTATTTGATCCAATTTTTTTTCTTTTTTAAAAACACATTTAAAGTTTATTGAAAATGATTTGTTGAATACCAGCTCCTTTATCCTTGATGCAGGGAAGACTACCAGTGACTATATAAGGACTTGCATCTTGTCAATTTCCAAAGCAATAGCCGTGTTAGTCTAGTCCAGCAAAAAACCAAGGAGTCGTGTGGCGCTTTAAGACTAACAGATTTATTTTTTGCATGAGCTTTCGTGGGAGAAAATCCCACTTCATCAGATGCTTCGAAAATGGGGGAACTTACAGAATGGAATGAAAATAAATGCAAGGGGGTGTAAAACATAGGATCAGGTCATACAGTAACAGCAAATCAGAGCAGTTGTTAGGTTCAAACCATGGGAAGCCTGAAGTCAAATTACCTTTTGTAATGGGAAAAGAACCCATAGTCTCGATTAAGTCCTGCTTTCACAGAATTTAGCTTGCATATTAATTCGAGTTCAGCTGTTTCTCTTTGAAGTCTTGATCTCCCAGCCACATCTCTGATGACAGTTGTTAACAAATCATTTATCGAGTGATTAGAAAGATGGAAGTGCTCAGCAACTGGTTTCTTTGTTCTCTGATTTCTGATATCAGCTCTGTGTTCATTTATCCTTTTGCGCAGCGATCGTCCTGTTTGTCCAATGTATAAGGTGTTGGGGCATTTCTTGCACATGATGGCATAGACCGCATTAGTAGATGAGTAGGTAAATGAGCCTTTGATGGAGTAGCAGGCTTGATTAGGACCTGTGATGGTATCTGTTGTGCAGATATGTGGGCAGACTTGGCAGCGTGGTTTGTTGCACGGGTGTGTGCCTGCTTTAATGTTTCTGTTGTTAGATCTGTAGTTGCTGGTGAGTATCTGTTTAAGATTGGGTGGCTGTCTGTAGGCAAGGAGAGGTCTGTCTCTCAAGGCTTGAGAGAGAGAGAGAGATCATCTTTTAGACTAGGCTGTAGGTCCTTAATGATCTGTTGCAGAGGTCTGACCTGAGGGTTGTATGTGGTGACTAGTGGTGTTCTGTTGTTTTCTTTCCTAGGCCTCTCCTGTAGTAGATGACTTTGGGGAACCTGTCTAGCTCTGTCAATTTTGTTTTCTTACTTCCCCAGGTGGGTATTGTAGTTTTAAGAATGCTTGATAGAGATCTTGAAGATATCTGTCTCTGTCTAAGGGATCAGAGCAGATGCGGTTATATCTTAGGGCTTTGCTGTAGACAATGGATCATGTGGTGTGTTTAGGATGGAAGCTCGAAGGATGTAGGTAAGTATACTGATCAGTAGGTTTTCGGTACAGGGTGGTGGTGATGCGTCTATCCCTGATTTGTACTGTAGTGTCAAGAAAGTGGATCTCCTGTGTGGATTGTTCCAGGCTCAGTTTGATGGTAGAGTGGAAATTGTTCAAATCTCTGTGGAAATCTTCAAGAGTATCCCTGCCATGGGTCCAGATGATGAAGATGTCATCAGTGTAGCATAGGTAAAGAAGAGGTGTTTTGGGATGAGACTTGAGGAAACGTTGTTCTAAGTCACCCATAGAGACGTTGGCATATTGTGGGGCCATGCGGGGGCCCATAGCAGTGCCACTGACTTGGAGATATAAATGATCCTCAAATCTGAAGTGGTTGTGGGTGAGCACGAAGTCACAAAGTTCATTCACAAGCTGTGCTGTGGCATCATCTGGGATGGTTCTTCTAATAACTTGTAATCCGTCCTTGTGTGGGATGTTGGTGTAAAGAGCTTCTACATCCATAGTGGCCAGAACGGTGTTTTCTGGAAGTTCTCCAATGGACTGTATTTTCCTCAGGAAGTCCGTGATGTCTTTAAGATAGCTAGGGAGCTGATATAAGAAATCACAGAACAAAGAAACCAGTTGCTGAGCACTTCCATCTTTCTAATCACTCGACAAATGATTTGTTAACAACTGTCATCAGAGATGTGGCTGGGAGATCAAGACTTCAAAGAGAAACAGCTGAACTCGAATTAATATGCAAGCTAAATGCTGTGAAAGCAGGACTTAATCGAGACTATGGGTTCTTTTCCCATTACAAAAAGTAATTTGACTTCAGGCTTCCCATGGTTTGAACCTAACAACTGCTCTAATTTGCTGTTTCTGTATGACCTGATCCTGTGTTTTACGCCCCCTTGCATTTATTTTCATTCCATTCTGTAAGTTCCCCCATCTTTGAAGCATCTGACGAAGTGGGATTTTCTCCCACGAAAGCTCATGAGAAAAATAAATCTGTTAGTCTTAAAGTGCCACACGACTCCTTGTTTTTTTATATAAGGACTGCCACAGCAGTTCTCAGGTTTGGAACTTACTGTTCATCTCCACTTTATTATCTCAGCTGTGTTTAATGCATGTGATAATTGGCCCAAAGGTGTTACATGTTCAGTTTTATAATAAAAAATTAAAAACATTATCAGTCAGACAGTAGGATGGAATGGTGTTGGGAGGTAAATCCCTATAATTTCCATCCTCTCCACTGCACTAATGGTGCTAGACTTGAATATCCTTTAGTTTGTTTCTACCCCAAATACTTCTCTGCTTTTTTTCATGCTTCCCTTATGGCTTTATTCGTAGGGAACATTCCATGCACAAAATTGTTATCCCATTCCTTTAAATCCATCCTCAGAATCTACTTCTGCTATGATGTGTGGTAGGATACAACAGTGACTAGAATACATGGCATGTGAGGGTAGAGAACTTTATTTGTTTAGAGACCAATCTTTCTTCCATTCAAATCAACAATAGACTTTCTCTGTTCCCTCCTATGACAGTCGGACTGGGCCTGTAAAATCAAAATGATCTTTAAGTAATTTTGAACCAAATTTAAGATGACAGAATTGCAATTCTTATCTCCATTATGATTGTATCCTTGTCTCCTTTGTTCATCACATTCACTTGTGTTTATAGTTCTCAAATTAGCCTGTAAGATCTTCAAGGAAAAGATTTCATTTTCATCCATGTTCTGTGCAACTAGAGGAATGGGGCTGGTATGTATGCACCACTACAACTAGAGTTAGTTGATGATAAATGGGGAATATTTTTGTGCAAATTTTCATTACAAATAATCTTTTCCATTAAAAATAACTTGGATTTTTTTCAGCCAGTTCTAACTACCACAATAAAAATCACAAAAGTGTTCACATTCCCTTTTTCTAATATCTAGATATAAAAATAACTTTTTTGGAAAAAATATGTTGAGAACTGTGTGCAACAGCCTATAGATTTGTAGCAATTAAGAGGTTAGGTCAAATGCTTGCCCTATGCAGAAAAACTTAGAAGGGGCATAAGATACCTGATTCCACAAATGGAAACTCATTCTGTGGGGTTCTGTACCTTATGGATCGCTAAAGTCCCATCTGTCTAACAATGTCTAAGATTGTAGATGGGCAGGATTATGTCACAGGGTTTTTCATCCCTAAATTCACTACTTCTATAATCTACTTAAGTACAACAGGGAACAGCATGGCAGCTTTACATTATGAAAAAAGAGAGGATCTAAAAAGTCAAGGAAGCCTCTTCAGGTTTTTTTAACACCCATCCTTGGTATTTAATTTCTCTTCATTTTCCTGTTGATTTCCTGCTCAAATAAAATTCACTGAAGAAGTTTTCTTTATATGATGTATTTTAAAGAAGTCAAAGTCTAATTCCTGAGACCCAGTTATTAGCCAGTGCCAATCTGAGTGAAAAATTACACTAACCCCTATAATCACTGGCTACAGTAGCTGAATTGGACAGCAACTGGGGGATAGGAGGAAAGGAGGGAACCAGACTAACAGTTTTAAAGTACCTTTATTACTTGTTCTAGACACAAGTGCACACTTTTCATATTGGAAATTATACTGAAGTAATCATGATGTTTGGAAAGAGTTTCTGTGTTTTAATCCAGATGATTTCAGTTATTTTTGTTAGCAGTGGTAGGGATCAGCCAGAAGTTTCCTGAAGGAGCAATATCCTTTGAGTAAATGTATCAAGTGCTTATATAATTGCTCAGTAAGAAGGGGCTAAATAAGGTTGTAAGGGAAAGGATACTGGCAGAGTTGTACTCAGCACTGCAAGTGAGAATGAAACCCAGAGGTGGGTTTGGAACCCCACTTCTGGAGAGGATATAGGTACTAGCCATGAGCACTCTCTGCATACAATCCATAAGAAGCAACATCAACATCAAATGCAAATAGAGCTGCCTGCCTTCCCTTTATAGATAAGATTGACTTCTTCAATAGAAAATGGAGTAAACAGAGGTTAAGAAGGGGAGGGGTAGGTTAGTTTTTCACACTGCTGAAATCAAACACAAATTCTTTATAAAGCAAATGTATAATCCAACAGCACAACAGAAAAAAATGCACACATTGATTCTTAAACAGAAGTTTGAACTGCTAGGGTAATATTTAGCAAAAGTTGACATTGTTCAATAATCCATCTCTTTTAAAGTGCAACAATTCCAGTATGTATGCAGTTCCATCATAAATATCTTACTGTTGACAAGTCATAGGACAAAGAAGTCCAGGCACAGGATGGTTAGAGAGTAACCTATGAATACAATGCCAACATAATTTAAGGAAACAACTACAATTAAAATGACAAACTACTTTAATTTTTACTATGGCATTTGATTTTTCTCTGTAGGTGCTATATATCTATGAATGCAACTGAGCAACTCTTCTCATTTCATGCAAATTGCTCAAATATGTTTGTCTGCCTCATTAAATTCTAAACGTGATTTTAAATGTCTGCTCAAATACTCACTGCACTATTTGCCCTGCTCTGCCTTGGAATATGTGTATAAAACTCTTACTGCCTTAAATGTCATGACCCAAATGCTACAATTTGGGCCTATATTACACATGTTATTGCTTCTGAGTCCAGTTTGAGCTCACTGACACCAGGAGGAGTGATTTCATGTAGACAGACTAGTGTGAAAGCACTGTGACGTATGAATCGGGCCCATTATATGTTCAGATTTCAAGGGCTTCTACACAGGGCTTAATTTATGCCCAGTCTGAGCCCGAGCACTTCTTGCCTTGCTGTTTTAGCGGGCAAGGGGGATGCAGTGGATGTTGTACATTTGGATTTTTTGAAAACCTTTGACAAGATCTTGCCTTAAAGCAGAGGTTAAAGGATAATTTGGGGGGCCCTGGAATGCTCATGCGCCGGTGGTCCCCCTCCTGCACTGGTGGGCCCCCTGAACCCCAGCTCCTGCCCCACCCCTGCCCCCAATATCCCCCCTGGCGTGAGCTGGGCCACCCCCGCACTTACCGGCGGCGGCATGGCTGGGGAGGTGGGGGTGGTAGACCTGGGTCTGGGCGGTGGCATGGCAGGGCGTAGGCAGCAGGCCTGAGGTTGGGGGCAGGGCATGGAGGGGAAGGAGACTGGGGCGGCGCTTGAGCCCCTCAGCAATGCCCCTGGCCCTGCCTGCTGGAATGTGGAGGAACACAGCTCCGAGGCTTGCTATTTTTAGGGACCCAGCATCCGGGCCCCTAAAAATAGAGCGTGGAACTGAAATGCTGCATTCTGGGGCCTGCTATTTTTCAGTGGTGGGCCCCGGAATGCAGTGTTCTGGCTCCACATTCTATTTTTAGGGGCCCCGGAATACCAAGCCCCTAAAAATAGCAGGCCCAGGAACAGCGTTGTGGGGCATTCCGGCTTACTTTAAACCCTGCCTTAAAGTCTCTTAAGCAAAGAAAGCATGTCAAGGTCTTTTTGTGGATCAGTAACTGGTTAAAATATAAACAAGGAGTCTGCTGGCACTTTTAAAGACTAAGAAATTTATTTATCACATGAGTTTTCATGGGAGGAAATTCCACTTCATCAAATGCTTGAAGATCTGAGATTCTGTCCCATGAAAGCTCGTGCAATGAAGTTGTTAGTCCTTAAAAGTGCCAGCAGACTCCTTGTTTGTTTTTTGCTGGCCTAGACTATATGAAATGAAGTATAGAAATAAATGGTCAGTTTTCAGAATGGAGTGAGACGAATAGTGGTGTACCCCAGGGGTCTGCAGTGGGACCAGTATGGTTCAACATATTCATAAATGAGCTGGGAAAAAGAGGTAAACAGTGAAGTGGCAAAATTTTCAGGTGATCCAAAACTACTGAAGATAGATAAATCTAAAGCAGACTGAGAAGAGCTGTAAAGGGATCTCACAAAAACACATGATTGTGTAATCAGACTCCAGATGAAATTCTAAATTGGTAAAGGCAAAGTAATGCACAGTGGAAAACCAAAATCCCAGCTACACAACAAATGATGGGGTCCAAATTAGCTGTTACTGTGCAAGAAAGAGTTCTTGCAGTCATTGTGACTAGTTCTCTGACAACATTCACCTAATGGGCAGTGACAGTCAAAAAATGTTGGAAATCATTAGGAAAGGTGTAGTTAATGAGACAGAAAATAACATGTTGTTGCTTTATAAACCCAAAGTACAACCACATCCAGAGCATTGCAGAGCTGGTTGACCCCTCTCAAAAAAGATGTATTGGAATTGGTACAGAAAAAGGCAACAAAAATGACTAGTGGTATGGAGAAGCTTCCATTTTTAGGAGAGATTAATAAGACTGGAACTCTTCAGGTTGGAAAAAAGAAGATGGAGGCAGTATAGGATAGAGGTCTATAACATCATGACAAGAATACAGAAAATAAGTAAGGAAGTGATATATATTCCTTATCATGCAAAACTTATGGGTCACCAATTGAAATCAATAGCAACAGGTCTGAAACAAACAAAATGAGGTACTTCTTCATACAATGCACAATCAATTTGTGAAACTCTTTGCCAGAGGATGTTGTGAAGGCTTAGACTATAATAGGTTCACAAAAGAATTAGCTAAGTTCATGGAGGATGGGTTCGAAAAAGGCTAGTAGCCAGGATAGGCAGGGATGCAAAATCATGCTCTGAAGTATTCCTAACCTCCTTTTACCAGACACTGAAAATGGGCCCACAGGGCCCAATCACTTGATGATTACAGGTTCTGCTCATTCTCTGTCAAGCATCTGGCATTGGCCAGTGTAAGACGAGAGGACACAGGGCTAGATGAACCATTGGTTTGACTCATTATAGCTGTTCTTACATTCAGTTAGAAAGGTTAATGAAAATTGCTTGAGTCTCGGCACCTCTTTCATTACAAATTCAGCACCCTTTTTACCTGCAAGACAGTGAACGCTGTGGCCTGATCCAGAAAAGCACTGATGGCAATGAGACCATTCTTGTACTTTAAGTTCAGTGCATGTTTAAGTAGTCTTCTGGATCAGACAAGAATGCTCAGCACCTTAGGGGTTCATTCTTGATGCCTGTGAATTGGATTGGTCACTGCTGAAGAGGTAAGGCTGAAGTCCTGCTTAAAAAAGGGGAGTTGTAAATGTAGTTACTTTGGCTGTGTTCACACACAGGGATTATTTCGATACAAGTTGTGTTGAAACAAACTTGTATCGAAATAATGCCTTATTTTGAAATAACTTAGTCCGAATTAACAAAAAGTTATTTCGAAATAAGGGAAAAGGCAGGAAACGAAATAGCATGTTCACAGTGTGAACATGCTATTTCACTTCCAGAGGGGGCTGCATTGTTCCATTGTGACCCTCTGTTGTTTCGAAATAAGAGTGCTGTGTGAACACAGCCTTTGATTCTAGATGAGGAAAGAAATATTTTACTCCACCGGGCTATTCTCTTGTGCTTAGAATATTCAATCTGGTTTTCACTTTGAAAAGACACTTCTTGAATTCAGTTAAGTGAAATAGCATGTCTGAGAGCCAGAGTAAACTGCTTCTTTGCAGAAGCTTCTACCTATGGGAAGCAAGAGAAATGGACCAAAAAATAGTCACATAATTTATCCTGTGAGACATCTTATTAATATTATATACATGATGTCTTAATTTTACATCACCTGCACACTTCCTAGTAATCCATCTTTTCTGGACCCACTCCTAGCATTTCAAATCTTCAAGTTGCTTTCAGAGAGCTGCCATGTTAAAAAAAAAAAAAGCTTGCCACAAAATGCCTTTCCCACTACAATATATGGATGGGAGAGTGCACTTTGTTAGTGTCAACATACACTACCATTTTTTTCTCTTTCTTCCTCATCTTCATTTGGGGTCAGATCCTAAAAGCTCTTGGTGTGTCCCCTGAGCCTCAGTGGGCACAGAAGAAAGTGAAATATCAGGGGTAGAAGTAGCCTCCATATTCTGTAAAGCCATTTTCTTTGACAGAATTTTGAGCTGTATCAAGTGGTGCATCAGTCATCCATGGCAGCATTTCCCACCTACATCCCATGCAGAGGGGAAGTTTCAAGGAGAAGAGGACATTGGAGAATGAACCTGCACCAAGCCCCCAGTGAGGGCTCCTTTCTTGTGGGTCTGGATGCTGCTCCAGCTCCCGGAATTGTGATGGGGTTGCAGTGCCACTCAGGTTTCATGATTTCTGTGGTATGGATGAACTCATGCTAAAGCCACCCCTGGCCAATAGCTAAATAAAGTATAGGAAATGTACTTCACGTATGAGATTTCTGAAAATACTGGAGAAAGTGAATTGGCTTGGGAGAAACCATTTTAAGCTCTTATTATTTAAAAGACAGTCCTGCTCTACAAAACCTTACCCATGCAGGGCAATCTCTAGGCACGCTGTATTGTGTAATACATTTATAATATATGGGGACTATAACGGGTGTAAGCTGGTACATCATTTGTAACTGATGACCTGAATAATAATTTGAGCCCAGGTCTTCAGGAATGAAAGACTCTTGAGCTAACTGACATGCTTTTTTTTTTTTTTAAATACAGTTTGAAATCAGATATGTAGCAAAATTTTAGATAATTGTTCCAGCCAACTCCTGTTAAAGCCAATGAATGCCTCTTAATAAATTCAGTGAATGACTGGGAAAAAATAATTGTTTTAACATTTTTTTCCCCTATGAAGAAATCGGCAATGAGTAGTGGAAAACTAACTCAGGTATTTGTTTAGTGTGCCCTGGATCATGGAAGCCTTTACTCCACATTTATTCAGATTGAACTTCCAATGACTTTTTCAAGAATAGAGTTTATAGGATTTCCCCGTTAGGCCTAGATTGTGCCATTATTAATCATGATGAATAGTATTTCAGAAATAGTCCCAATAGATTCAATTGAGGGGACAGTCTCAGTAGATCATAGCTCTGTTAAAGTCAATTGATCATTATATGACACTTTATACCAACTGAAAATCTGACCTCCACATGAATGAAGGGGGAGCAATCTGGTGCTCAAATACTAGCATATGCAGAACACAAGAAAAGCAAATGTAACTGAATTTAGCACAAAATTTACTTTCCCCCAGCATCAAAATTTATAAAAATAATCTTTTATCAAAACTACATTTAGATCAGACACCTTGCTCAAGCCTTCTTTGAGCCCTAGAGCCAAATTAAGAAACTATGTTTAATAAATCTCCATGCAATGATGTAAGTGTACTGCAATGCCTACAATCATAGAATATTTGGACAGTGCTTTCACAGAGTAAAATTCATCTCTGGACAATGGGACCTGCACATGGTCCACCTGCAATTTAAATTCCCTGTAATCCCTCTTTTGAGGACTTAAATAGGATTTGTATGGGGTGTGGTCCTTGTACTGACCCTTTGCCCAGGGTGAATTTCACTCTATTACATTTTATTTCTACAGCCACATTAAAGTATCATCCTTCCAAGCAAGGCCCTTTTCTTTGTGCAAATTCATCTATCTGTCTCAAAGTTGTTTGGTATCGTTAGGTTTTTGTTTGTTTGGGTTTTTTTGATTTGTTACCTTGTTCTTCTTCCTCTTCCGGCGGAATCTCAGAAGCTCTTTATGCTGCCTTGACACAAAATTTACAGCTGCGTACTCCAAAAGCGCAGAAAATACAAAGAGCAGGCACACTGCCATCCAAATGTCAATAGCTTTGACATATGACACCTATGGAGAAAGAGACTGAGAATATTAGAAACACAGATGTGAATTTCAGTATCTCATAATGCCAGGGGGAAATAAATTAGTGTCCCTAGACCACAGTGCTATTTTTACCAAACAAGCACTAGCATGAAAGCAGCTTATATAACAGAGGACGAAAGATTCAATCTTTATTCCTCACAATTTAATTTTGTGAAAAATGCATTTTTGCCTGTTTCTATGAGCAAATCTTTGCACAAATGTTTAGTTCTTCATGATCTGTTCTATACTGTCTTTAATCAAAACCGTGATAATGTAAAGGGAAAAGAAGGGGAAAAATTATGTTCTTAATCTCTAGATGTGTATGGTCCATTCTTTACTGTCCTTCAAGCAGCATGAAGGGCCTGGCATGTGTTAAATTTGATAAGCAAGAAATCTCTGTGGCATAGGTGATTGACTTAAGGCAAATTGAGTTAGGGGCTACTTTGGAGAAGGAAAGGACTATAATAAAGCAGAGCTATGCTTACAGAGGGCCTCATAGAGCCCCTTAGCTCTATAACACTTGTTTTGGTTGAGGCAATGCAGGTTGGTCCTATTTCCTGATACACTGCTCTTTTCTGGAGCTCAGCCACAGGATATAATCTGGCCCTGTAATCTAGGGCATGCTACTGCTCTGACTGAAGTCAGCTAGAGTTTTGACATTGAATGCAACCAGAGGCAAAAATGAAGGACCAAACAGATGTGCAGTTTTCTCAGATATAATTTTTATTTTTGTTTTTAAGTGTATGTAGTCTTATCCCCCCCCCCAACTTCTTGCATTCTTTGTTTTTCTACCTCTTTAGTATGCATTGTAGGGCTGTTTCTAATAATGTGGGCCTCTGGTGTTAAAGTAAGTTGGAACACCCTGGAACTGCCCACAAATCTGACAAACCAGAGTTCTGGGGCCCAGATTCCTCAATCTAGAAAAATTAGGCCCAAATGTACATGAAGGGGGGATGGACATTACAGGAAGGGAGCCCAGAAATTAGGAAGGTTCCAGGGCCTCTCAAATTATACTTCTACCACTGGTGGGCCTAGATGGCGTATGCCATTTGTAAGCCTAACTGTGGAAAGAGAGTAAGGCTATATTCACACATAAACGCTTATTTCAAAATAAGTTATTTTGAAATAAAATCCTTAATCTGAAATAACTTAAATCGAAATAAGAAAATATTAAATCAAAATAAGGAAAACCTCAAATTGAAATAGCAAGTCTGGACACAGGACTTGCTATTTCGATTCAGGAGAGGGGCACCATTGGAGGTGTGGCAACATGGTCCCCTCCCTGGGCCATGCCCCTATTCAATATATAGAAAAAGGAAGGTACCCTGGGAAGGAGAAGGGCAAAAGTGTTAATTCAAAATAATGGTTATTTTGAAATAACAACTCTGAACGATGTTATTTCGAAACAACTGTTTCAAAACAACGGCTATTTTGATGTCCCCCTAGGTTTTGGACATAGCCTATGAGTATTAGAATAGTTTATAACAATAAATATAGATAGGTCCAGAGGCACATGGGAGATAGATTGTATTAGCACAAACAAAAAGACCTACTAATATAACCCCAGGATCATGTTAGCAAGAGATGTTTGAGACTAGAAATCAATTCTCCAAAATTGGTGTGTTGGAAATTAGACCTAGTGGTAGATGAAATATTGAAAGGAGAGGCTATTCTGCCCATCACTCCCTTTCAGGATGCTTAAAAGAGAAGATTTTTGGGGGAAAATTGAAGGTAGATTCTCGTTGAGTGAAAGATGGGCTATGTTCACACGTAAACTGTTATTTCGAAATAAGTTATTTTGAAATGAGTTATTTCAAAATAAAGTCCTTATTTTGAAATAAATTAATTCAAATTAAGAAAATGTTAATTCGAATTAAGGGAAAGCCTGCTATCGAAACCGCTGTTATTTCGAAATGGTTATTTCGAAATAAGGCCATTTGGACATGTTGTTTCAAAACAGTTGTTTCGAAACAATGGTGTTGTTTCAAAACAATGTGTCTGAACGCTGTTGTTTCAAAACAACGGCTATTTCCATTTCAAGCGAAGTATTACTGTTTTGAAATAACGGCCGTTATTTCAAAACAACGGGTCCTGTTGTTTCAAAATAACGGAATGTCGTGTGGACATAAGAAATTTTATTTCAAAATAACAGCTGTTGTTTCAAAATAAAACTCTCATCTGAACACACCCATGGTGGCAGGAGAAGATAGGAAGGAGAGAGTTTCACCATGATGGCTGCAAGCCTCCCACCCCTCCCCCATTATTTCCAAGGACCCTGAGAAATACTCTAATTTAATTGGACCTTCACTGTTCTGATCCTGAGAGATGCCCTAAAACAGTGGTTTTCAAACATTTTTCCTTGGGACCCAGTTGAAAAAAAAATTTATGCCCATGAACCAATAATAACCTGTTTGAGCAATGCATTCCAGTCTTTTGGCACTGGCTGCAGGGGATGCCACAACCCATTACTTGATGGTCTGTGACCCAGTACTGGCTCCTGACCCATGGTTTGAAAACCACTGCCCTAACCAGAGTAGGCCAGAGAGGAGTGTCTGGATGACATCATTATTTCCACTCGCTAAATCTGGAACACCATTTGGAATGTGAAACTTTGTTACATTCCCTCCCCCTTTTTTTCTCCTTTTCCTTCCTTACTTTATTTGTTCTTTTTCTTATCTTCCTTTTTCCTTGTGCTTTACTGAGAGCCTGGCTTAGCCTGCTGAAACTACATAATATGCTACACTGTTCTGAGCCTGTGACCAGAGAAACAGTTAAAAGCAATACCCTTAACACTCTGATAGTGGTAGACGTTCCCCAGATATCAGAGGGGCTGATAAGACCATGGGCCGTACCTGTGTTTCTCCAGCAAAGATGTTGCAAATGAGAGTCAACAGCAAAGGCAGAAATTATATTTTCCATAATTGCTGTTTTGTTTTTCTCTCCACGCTTGAGTTTGTCTTGTTTTCTCTTCTAGAGGAGTGGTTCCCAACCACTGTGCTGTGGCACACCAGTGTGCCGCAGCAACCCTTTAAGCGTGCCATCAGCTGCCACCAGCAAGTGTGGGATCTGGCCCTGGCTGGGAACCAGTGGCAGCAGCAGAGTCCAGGGGCCATAAGTGACACCATGCCATGGTGTGCCACAGTAGAGAAAAGGTTAGGACCCACTGTTCTAGAGGCTTGGATAGGACTTTAACAACAATAGCTCCAGCCTTTCCCCCACCAATTTTTTTTTTCCCACAAAGAAGCACAATTATCACTGCATTTAATAATATCATAAAAGACTATTTGTGGTTTTATTCTGGTCATGGTGGTCCAAGGATATGACAAGGCAGGTGAAATAATATATTTTATTGAGTGAATTTCTCTTGATGCAAGACCTGAGCTCAAAACGTAGTATAAAGACTACAAAGACTTTCCTTTTATAAAATCTACAGAATGACTGGGAAATTGTAGATTCATTTTTATAATTTACATTTTAAATACTTTCCCTATTTTTCTTCTCTATGTTTAAGAAAAGGTTAAAAGGAATTTTAATAGTGTTTGCCATTGTACTTAATAGGTTGTATGTCAACTCCTAACCTTGGTGAAAACTATTTACTATTGGATGTACAGGGTTGTGTTCATACCTTTGGCTCTTTGGGCCTTTACATTTCATCAAAATTAATACAACAGCATTAGACACTGTAGGATACTAAGCTTCTCTCTGCAACCAAAGGCATATTTACTTTGATCATTGAAAATAAAGGTCTGGCTCCAACAGTGAGGATAGTAATATAGTATTTGCATAAAAACAGGAGTGATAACAGCAAATTACTACTATAAATTTTTCACCAATGCCACTTAAGTGATTTAAAAATGGAAAACGTGAATCTGTTTTTTATGTGACAACAGGAACAGATCAAGTCTCAGGGGCCTAGGGCTGCCCACCTTTGTGGGCCATCCCTCATTGCCCCCTTCCCATTGGGGTGTGGGGTCAGGGGCTCTGAGACCCCAGCTGGCACTGCCACTGGCCAGTGTGGCTATGGGGACAACTGGGCATGCTGTTGTGGGGTGCACAAGCCAGTGCTGCTGCTTGAGGCTGGTGGGGGAGTGTTGACCGCCTAGAGGCCAGGCACATTTGCCCCAGCTCCTGGCTGGCTAGTGAGCACCAGCCCAGAGGATGGGCAAGTGGGCTGAAGGTGAATGGCAGCAGCCACCACTTGGGTCACCGGGCTGGATTTTCAGGGGGGCCACTTTAGGCCAGGGCCAAGGGCTGTAGCCTCTAAAGCCCCTGCCTTAATCCAGCCCTGTGTAAAGATAAGTTTTTAAAACCTTTGGGTTAGACTGTCACCCATACTCAGACAGTCAGATGGTGGCTGTGGTAGTGACACTTGTCCAGTACTCCTCTCTGTAAGAGGATGGTGAAGGGGACAACTGAGATGAACTGTGGATCCACAAGACTAACTGGCCAGTAAGCTCTTATGTAAAAAGAGAAATCACTCACTATGCCCAAAGAATCAGGGTGCGGAGATGGAGAGATGTTGCTACTCTAAATAATTCTTTTTTTTCCTTTGGTCTGCTTGTGGGAGAGTACAGCTACATGCTGCCTTTTATTCGGTAAAGCTGCAGTCCTCTCAGAACTTGCAAACTATGTTGGCTTATACTGAGACCAAAGTGGGGACAAACTCATCACATAACACAGATCAGCACAGAAAATCTGAACAACATTAGTGGAACAGTGAAGAACACTTCCTTCAGGGTTCAAGTTCTGTATCTTTAAAGGTAATGGAGCTAAGCCAGCTGAGAATTTAGTTCAATGGAAATATTACGAAAAAAATAGATTGTGTTCTATTGAATCAAAATTAAAAAAAAAACAGATCAAACTGGTTTTTCTTTCTTTTTATGCTTACTAAACATAATGTTAATAAGAACACAAATTGTAAAGATTATTGAAGGCCTCCAAAAGGTTTATAGAATCATCTGTACAAATACACTGATACTTATATAATACAAGCAAAATAGCATTTTGCCTACCTTTGGAAGTGAGGCTCGTGAACCTGAACTTTGTGTCGTCATGGTCAGTACAGTTGTAATACCTAAAGCCACTCTAGCTGGAGCTGCATCCATATTAATCCAAAACGACACCCAGGAGAGAATGACAATCAGGAGACTTGGTATGTACATTTGAATGAGATAGTAACCCATTTGCCTTTCAAGATGGAATCGGACTTCAATGCATGTAAACTTTCCTAGTTGTAACCCAAAAAAAAAAAAAAAGTTTAATGGAAGTAGGCTATAATTTTGTCTGTTTAATGCACTCTCTGAATAAAACACTTATATGAGTAATTTGACTAGACTGGTCTTCTAATGGAGTTATAGCAATTCTGATTTATCTTCAGAATATATAGCTTTCTCCACAACCACAGGAACATCTGTTGGAGTGACAGAAATGGAATTTTCAGTAGTATCTCTGATTTTAGAATTCAGTAAGCTCCTCTAGAGTTGTGCTTTTTCTAAAAGTAAAGATCATAATGAAACACATTAGTTTTTCTGCCATTGGTCATAATGAACATCAGGTATTTTCCAGCCTCTGCCATGTCATTTGCTATTTGGAGATATTGCCATCTACAGAGGGAAGTTGTGCTCTTCCATGCCAAACCTCCCATGTCAAGGATCAGTTATAAGTTTAATTTTATTTCTCAAATATAACCTAAAAGGGAATGACAGAGGTGCAGGGATGGGGGGGGGGCTATGTTTAGTAATTAGAGTTACTGATAGGTATAGCAAAAGAAACAAGGAGTCCTGTGGCACTTAAAGACTAACAGATTTATTTATTGCATGGGCGTTCACAGGAGAAAATCCCACTTCATCAGATGCTTTGGAGATGGGGGAACTTACAGAATGGGAGGAAAATAAATGCAAGGGAGTGTAAGTCATGGGATCAGATCATACAGTAACAGCAAATAAGAGCCTGATCCCATATCTTACACTCCCTTGCATTTATTTTCCTCTCATTCTGTAAGTTCTTGCATCCTTAAAAGCATCTGATGAAGTGGGATTTTCGCCCACAAAAGCTCATGAGATAAATAAATCTGTTAGTCTAAGTGCCACAGGACTCTTTGCTTCTTTTACTGAACTAGACTAACACAGCTGCCCTTTTGGAACTTGGAAGATGATAGGTATAGGTGTCTCATTCATGTTCAAAATGTTCTGACTTGAAACATAGTGATCAAAGTTTTCAAAACCGAGTCCTTCTAATTAGCAGGGTCGGCGCTACACGGCAAGCAGCCCCTCCGTAACGGGGGGCGCTGGCATTTTGAGGGGCGTCAAAAGGGGTCAGCGCCATGGCGCTCCCCTGATGATGTCACTCATCTGTGCTGGCATCGCTCTGCTGAGGGGGAGCGCCACAATCCCCAGCGCCGGCCCTGCTAATTAGGTTACTTTAAGAATCTGAATAAATGGCTTAATTTTTTTCCAAAGTGCTAAAAACCCAGAAGTACATGCTCATTTCATTAAAAATGAACAGGGAATATATTATTCCACTGTGGAAATAGAACATCACTATTGCCACAAAAACCAAAATCCGTACTAATGCAAAATTATCTTTTTTACCTTCCTAATGGTGTCACAGTTCCTGACCATGTTGTTTTTTCTTTGTAATTCCATTTCTTTCAACTAAATATTAGCATTTGAAGTCAATGTGGTTGATATTATTTCTCCTGTTAATAAATGTATTTCACCATAGATTGCTGTGCTTATTTGAATGAATGCATTTTAATCCTTTTGGATTTCAGATGGATGCAGTATGCATTCATTATCTCATTAATTAAAAGGTGTGTAATACTCTGGAAGATGTTAAAATTATATAGCAAATCTTATGCTTCTTATAATTTACACATCATCCTGTATTATCTTTTGCACTGAAACAATATCATTTTGCTTACAGAAATTAATTTCTTATTGAAGCAGAATTTGTTTCTTATATCTTTCAATTTTGCACAAATCAAATCACTGGTAAAGTGTACCATTCACTTGTTAGAGCTTTATTATACACCTGTGAGTTTTGTCCATAAATTATGTAGTAAATTTCATGGAGAACAATCCTTCTTTTTGTGGAGTAATACAAAAGTGTCCACATTTAAGTAAGACTAAAGTGATGGACCCCAACAAGCTAGTGCAAAAATTCCATTTTAAAATTACAGAAGACAGCCAAGGAGTTTTATAGCTACCAGATCAATCATTAGCTTCACTCATAATCTGTCTCTTATTCCCAAAGATAATACCCTAGCGCTGATTTCTCTAGTACAATCCTACCATGTGCCTTGCTCCAAGTTTCACAATCTCCCCTCTTCTGGCCTCCCTAATCCACCATTGGAATCCTTTCCTACTGAAGTCAATGACAGTCCATTGAATTCAGTGGGGTTAAGATTTTATCCTACACTTCTGTCTTCAAGTCTGTTCAAAATGTTGCAGATAAACTTATCTGGCTTAGAATTGCATCCTGAATGATTCCAAATGCCTTCAGAGAGACTGGATTAGTGAGTACCTTTTCAGATTTGTTTTATTTAGAGCTATTTGGGAAAAAAACATTTTTTTCTGCAGAAAATTTTTAGGTTTTGGCAAAAATCTGAGACCTAGTTTATTTGTTAAAACAAAAATGTTTCAACAGAAAGCCAAAATTTTTCAATCTCAAAATGCTGCCTCAGGAAACTGAAGTTTAGTATCTCATGCTTCCCTCTTCCTCTATGGGCAAAGCTCCCTGGTTAGACTACATCTTACATAGTACAGGAGGACTTTCTCTCTTGGTGCAGGAAAGTGATGCATCATAACAATTGAATGGTCACAGTGTGTCATGGGAGATGAAGACCAGCTGGGGAGTTTGGGCCATTGAATAGTAATTGGAACAAAAGGTACATAAATTGCAAATCCAATGAGGCAATGCAGCAACATTTCAGAAGCAAAATGCATTGGTTTTTGACCATTCATTTTATGGATTAAAAAAAATCCTTCTATGCAAAGCAGATGCTATTCATGAAAAACAGTCTTTAGATGAAAAATAAATATTTCATCAAAAACACTTGCAATGGAAAATTTTCATCAAGCCCTCTATATAGCATGTCTTAGCTTCAGCATCAACAGAAGAACAAGCAAATAGAAAAAAAAAAAAAGAAACGGATGTGAAAGAAGGGAAAATGGAAGTATTTCTAGAGGGGGAGATTTTCCAAAGCACAATGATCAGTGGGAGTTGCTGCCTACCTGGCCTTTGTGTCTTTGAAAATCTTTTATTTATGCTTTTGAGTTTGTCTTTAACTAAGAAACCCTTAGTGAAGAAACAGGGAAATGCCTTCTCCTGTAGATGGATCAATAGTGGTACATGTACAGCTGGGTCCAAATGACACACAGATGCTTGATTTCTCTTTCTATTATCTAATCAGCCAGAAGCAGTCAAGGATGTTTTTTTTTTTTTTTTTTTTTTTTTTTTTTTAAGCAGTGGAAAAATAACCCATGATTAATGAAAAGAAAGTTGCTGATGAGCATTAATTCTGCATTGTCAAAAGAAAACTCAGTACTTGAACTGGAGCCACCACTCTCACGTTCTTTCCTTACTGAGCCATTATCATGTCACTGTTAGGCAAATGGTTTGACTGAGTTTGCTGTGGTCACTAAAAAGATTTTGCGCAGAATGACTTGCAGGTATTTGTCATTCAGTTCTTGTCATTTCTAAAATGCTGCTTAGCACCATAGCTCCTCCTTCTCCCATGTTAGAAAATTTTCTTAAGAAAAAGAAAAAAAGACTTGTATAATGTTTGGTTATATTCCTCCAAACTACTCACTTCATTAAAGATTAGTTAGGGTTACTTACTCAAACACAGACACCGCCAACACAACCATAAAAAGCCTAGAAATTAGTTAAGTCTTCACCTACCCATTACAATTTACAACCACAATTTCACTGTTATCACATTTCATTGCCCGCATCTACTCACAAAACACATGCCCTTCTCCCTTCATGGAAAACTTGCAACTTGTTGCTTTGGCCATGCAGATTTATTAGTCATAGATGTTTTCTGATTACTCAGGTGACAAATTGGCATAGCATTAAAATAGATGGTTGGTGTGTGCAATGCAGACTTTAAGTTGATGGTTATTTAAAGGCTGTGTAAAATGGAAGGAATTGCTTTAACTGGAAACAGTTTATAATAATATTTGTTATTTGGGTACATTTTTGTTGGTAGCGCTATGTAGGTAGTGTCATAAAGTATGTGTTTTTTATTTATTTTACTTTATATTTTTCAGTAGTTGATATCTATGGCCAGTGTTAAGGTTGCATGTTTTATGTATCCTGTGGGTGCTGTGCATATGGATGAGATAATGCGATGAAAGGAAAGCCATCTTTTATGTCACAAAAAGTGGGTGGGGAATGAGCTAGTGATTTTTCTGGTTATTCTGACTGTGCTGGTAGCATATGTAACATTCCCATGCATAACTCCCCAAAAACTATCGCTGACAGCAGTCCATGTGGACTCAAAGGGGAGGAGGAAGGATGTTGCTGAGTGATGGTAGCCATTGTTGAAACCAGGATGAGACAGGCCATTGTCATGTTCTATTTTTGGAACTGTTATAATCCTGTATTTAGAATAATCTCTGCTTAAAGGGGTTAATTTTCAACTGCACTTGGAGCACCCACGAGATTCACCTAACATTGCTTCTTTACTCCGTGCTGAAACTTCACCATTTAATATTAATGCATTTCACTGGCAGTCTTGTGCCTGTGCTGTCTATGGCAAACCTCCAAAACAGGCTTTATATCTTGTGTCATAACGCTATCTATACTGAAATGATATCTGGGCACTTAGCAAATGTTATCTGTAGTTGTGCAGCATCTTTTTAACAACCCTTTTAATCTACTCTGATGTATGCTTGAGTGAGAGGCTTTAGTTTTAAAAATGATCAATTATTTTATCTCATACAATGTTTTTAATGGACTATCAGTGAACCGAATCACATTGAACGTCTTACATAAACAATGAGTCCCCAAGCACAAAGTGCACATAAGTGATCATATATTAGGATAACATAATGGATGGAAATGAAACACTTAGTTATTACATTCTTTTGCCAGCATCTATTATTGCCCACACGGCAGTGGATAATCCTAAGGCTGACTGTAGAAAAAGAAAGACAATAGATGTGAGGACTAAAACAACACCCTCATCCTCATTATATGTATATCCTCCTGAGAGGTGTTTCTCAGAAAGCCCAGCCTTGGAGAAGTGGAAGCAAAGGGTTTTGCTTGTGCTGGGGAACTCTGTTCCCCCCGGTATAACAGTCTTGTGAGCTGCTTTAGTCTACAGCAGCCTCCTTATGGCTGCCACAGGTGCCTTTGGGCTGCTTCCCCATCTAGAATGGCTATTTAATTTAGCACTACAGATACTGTTCTGGGCATGACATTAAACTGCATCCTCCATTGCCTCATAGTTACTTCTTGATTGAAGAAAGGCTAAGCGATCTAACCTTGACAGAAAAGGTGTTCATGCTGAAGTGACGGATAGTTAGCAGCTCTGTCTTGGTTGTTCTCTGGCAACGACTACAGCTTTTGAATCTTTGAACGTCCAGACTCTCTCTCTTGGATCCCCGCTCAGCAGTCTAAAGTGGGGGAAGACAGGTCTATGGCAGCCTCTGCTCCTCCATAACTTTGCCGAGGTGTATGTGCTGAAAGTACGGCAAGATGGTTCCTGGGATCTGAGAGAGGTATAAGAGCCCTGTGACAACTATCAAGATTTCCAAACAGCTCTGTTTAGGGATGGCCTGCTTGCTTTGTGTGATGGTGGCCCTAGAAAAGATGAGTCAAACAAGCCTTGCCTTATTGTTTACACCTGGGTTCAACTGGTTTTCTAAACAGAATTTCTTGTTGGACTATTGAGACTTTGATCCCTGAATGCTACTTTGATCGGAACTCAGATTTGAGGAAGATGACTGTGCTGAATTACAAGTTTGCATGTTTCAAAAATGATATTGCAGCTTTTTTTGTAAACTAGGCTTTTAGACACAGGATTCATATGGGAGAAGGACACCATTTCCTGGGATAACAAACCTGAAGGAGTAAGGAGAGAGTCTGGTGTAAGTTTTGCTATCAGAAATAAATTCATGGCATTGTGTGAAGCTCTCACTGCAGCATCCAGACCTTTCATGTGTGGCAGATCGCCAGTTCTCGGTCATGGGTCTCACACTTTTGCCTCTTGCTATCAATAGGGCACCACCAGTTGTCCGGTCTCACTGATGATGGTGAGTCCTCCAATGGGGTCAAATAGGGCCTGGAGACGGGTAGGGACCCAGGGCCACCTGCTCCTCCAGTCCCAGCCCAGGGGCCCTACAAATGACAGCTACTTGCTGCTAGTGCTGTATTTTCAGCTGCACCACTATGTCCTGGGCTACTTTCCCCTCTCTGACCAATCAGCTTCTGCTCTCCCAGCTCCCAGTGCCTGGGGATTAACTCAGTCCAGTTACCCAAACTTTTTCCCCTTCTGGGATCTCATACCTTCCAATGTGTTTCGTTCTGTTCTTCTGCTCAATACTGCTCTTCTCCACCGCACAAAAACTCCAGCTCAGCACAACACTCCTCTCACTTCACCTCCAACTTGTGCATTATCTGTTCCTAGCAGGGAGGCTTCTATTAGGCACCTGGCTGGGTCTTAATTGATCTCAGGTGCCTCTGATTGCCCTGCAGTAACCCCAGCTAGCCACTAGGGAAACAATCTCTCAGCATTCTCCACCTCACATACCTTCCTTCCCTCACTCTGAACATCCATGGCCCCACGAAGTTGCGGGATCTCCTCACTAACCTCCTAGTGGCGTATGCCAAGCTCGCCATCTACAAGACCAGGGAGAGGAGGTTGCCTGAGGGAAGGGTCTGCGACTGTGGGGCCTATTTCCAGCCCCTCATCCATTCACATATCCAGGCAGAGTTCCTCTGGGCAGCATCTGCTGGCTCCCTTGACACCTTCTGGGAGTAGTGGGTGCTGTCTAGGGTTCTCCGGTTGGTGTCACCCTCTAAATTCCTTGTTCTATACCTCTGATCCTCACACCCATCCATGTTTTTCATTAGTTGTCCCTGCCTTCAGTTGGTCCTGGCCTAGTGCCTCTTCCTCCTAGACTGGGAGAGGGGTTTTAGTAGTGGGCAGGCTTGCACCCACCCACATCCTGGTTTTCCAAATAGGCTCACTCTGAATGCTTGCTGTCTTTAATATCTCACACATGATACTTCAAGTTAGTCTATAGAAGGGATTCAAGAACCTTGTCAATGTCTATGCTCTAATTGTGCAAGCTATGATGATGCGAAGGGCAGGTTTTGCCAACAGCTAGAGGAACTGATCAGCAGATCCCTTCAAAAGAACCCTCCTAGCACTTGGAGACTTCAATGCAAGAATAGAGTAAAATATTCAGATTTGGCTTGGGATTCTAGGTAGGTGTGGCATTGTATGTATGAATGACAATTGTCAGAGAGTTCTCGAGCTCTGTGCCAGTCAATACTTATTGGTGACCAACACCACCTTTTGCTGGGAACATTGGAAGAGGTACATAATGGAGGCAACTGTGATCTAAGTTCTGGCATCAGCTTGACTTGGTACTGACAAGAGATAAAATATTTGAAAGATAACTTGCATACGTGATCATTCCAAAGTACAGACTGTGACACAGACCACTCTCTTGTCTGCAACAAAGTGAAATTTCAAGGTAATATGTTTCACCATAATAAAACTGCTAAACAACCTCATATTGATTCGTGCCAAAACAATGATCCTGTTAAGAAATGGCTTTTTAATGAAGAAGTAGCAAAGACAGCCAGAACAAATGAAAGTACTTCAGATGCTTGGAAAATCTTGAAGACAATCTTTAATGTCAGTTAAGAATTTTGGAAAGAGTACTAAGAAAAGTTGGTAGACCATTTGGAGATACTGCTGCCACTCACTGAGAGGAAAAGATCTGATCGATTACAAATCTACTTGTGCTACTTATTTGCTCAACAGACTATGAAGCACTCTTAAGATTATTCGAATAGCTTCTAGGAGGTGTGCTCAAGAACTTTTGCTAGATCTCTGCAATAGCATCCAACAGGCAGATGACTCAGGTGACAGTAGACAGTTATATTAGAGCATTAGAAAGACTACTAAGCCAGTGAAGAACAAGACCACTTCACTGAAAGATCTGGATGGCAATATCATAACTGACAAAAAAGATGCAACTGGAGAGGTAGACTGAACACCGTGGAATGATATATTCAAGGGAGTCTGTAGGAGATGAATTGGTGCTAGATTAATTACCTGACTTTGAAGTTATGACTTCACAAAACCTATATTAGAGGAATTTGAACAAAGCATAAAAAAATGCACAACAACAAAGCTTCAGGATTTGACTGTTTATCTGCTGAAATACAAAAATGTGTGAACAAAGATTTTTTTGTGAAGATTGCATGAGGTATTGCTACTCTGTTGGAAAGAAGAAACTGTTCCACAAGATTTTGAAGTGCTTATTTTATTTGGCTCTATAAAAACAATGGAGACAGCAGAGACTGAAGTAATTACAGAAGCATATCTTTTCTTTACATTGTTGAGGGGAAAAGGCTTAAGTTGTATTCTTTTACCTAAACTTCAAAAATTAAACTGAGTCTATCCTGAGAGCCAATGTGGAATCCACTCAAGAAGGTCCATCATAGACATCATCTTCTCTGTAAGACAACCTCAGGAGAAGTGCAGAGAGAAGCATATTCCACTGTATATGGCTTTTATAGATCTAACAAAAATATTGCTGTGTTGGCTCTACAGTTACCAGCAATGTAGATCTTGATGCTGAGCTTAGTAATAAAACTGGCAAAGCAGCCAAGATCTTTGGTCTTTCTGCAAGACAGTCTAGAATGATAACAAACTGTCAACTAAAATGAGAGAATCCATATTTGAGACATATTTTATTAATTCATCTACATGGCTCAGAAGCATGGAAAACTTACATTAAATATATCAAAAGAATAAACAGCTTTCATATTAAGTGCTTGCAAAAAATTCCTTGAATAAGATACCAAGATGATGATAAATGTGGAAGTGTTAAACTGTGCTAGCATAAGGCAAGTGGCTTGGACATGTCAAGTGGATGCCGGATTGTAGGATCCCCAAAAGTGTGTTTTATTCTAAAGCTCACAAAAGGTCTAGAAAGAGAGGCAGACCCCTGCATAGATTTTGGGGTGCTTGCAAGGATGACTTAGTATCCTTGGAATTTCTGTGGATGATTGAGAAAGGAGTGCAGAATGCTGCTCTTGTTGGCAAAGTCTACTTGTAGATGGAGTGAGGTGTTATGGGAAAGTCTGGATCAATCTTTGATGAGCAGCCTTAGAGCTGAAAAGAATTTGCCACTCAGCTAATGTGTGAATGGGCCCTGTCTGTGAATGTGACTTTTATTTGCATATTGGGCTTGGCAGCCATCAAAGATCTCATTGGCGTATCCAGCATGCTCTGTGAAGAGTGATAGTGCAACAGTAGACAACGTCTCTTTTTTCTGTTTCTGGCAAACCCAGGGGACCCATGTGAGCCCTGTGCAGCTCCTGGAGAAGAGGAATTCACTTGTGATTTGCTATGAGTCCCTTAAAACATCTATTGAGCAACATTTAGAAGCAACACAATGAGCAGACTATGGCCCTCAGTTTCCTAGATGAATAAGTTGTAACAGGCAAGTCAAATACTGAGTGAAGTGCTGAGTTTGTCCTAATTCATTCTCTGAGGGAAGGCAGGATCTGCAATTGCAGTCATAGAGCTGGGTTTGAGAAACTCCTGAGTTTGGCCTTTGGCATTTTGAGATTTGATTGCTAAATTTTAGATATTTGGATTCATAGCTGGGCACCGAATGAAGGTTGCCTGACTTTAATACCCTTAAATAACAGGCAGCATATTTAAGTGCCCAAAATGTTATCTCTAATTTTGCGTCATACTTCTCAGAAATCCATCATTTGGAAAGAGGTAATTCATGTCCCAAAATGTACTGCTGTCCATACAAATTGACTGTTCCCTCAATTTTATCATTGAAAATTATTTCCATCACAAATAAAGAAGTGTGAAATAGAGATGTTAGAAAGCCTTTTTCCCCTTCACTATAGGGATTGAATCCCTCAATCATTTGTTTCCTGTGCGAATAGTTTTTGTGTGGCCCTCAAAAACTCAGTCTTTGTCAGCCACTGAATCCCACATAGGGCCATTGGTAGGTTGGGGCATGTTTTCTTTCTAGTTTTCCTATTAGTAATGAGGACGAAAATACTTTATTTTCACAAGTAATTGAATCATAAAATCATAGAATCATAGGGTTGGAAGGGACCTCATGAGGTCATCTAGTCCAACCCCCTGCCAAAAAAAGCAGGACCACTCCCACTAAATTATTCCAGCTAGAGTTTTATCCAGCTGGGCCATAAACATCTCCAAAGACAGAGATTCCACTACCTCCCTAGGTAGCCCATTTCAATGCTTTACCACCCTCCTAATAAGAAAGTTTTTCCTAATATCCAGCCTCGACCTCCCCAGCTGCAACTTGAAACCATCGCTCCTTGTTCTATCCTCTGTTACTACTGAGAACAGCCGAGCTCCATCCTCCTTGGAGCATCCCTTCAGGCAGTTGAAGGTTGCTATCAAATCCCCCCTCAGTCTTCTCTTCTGCAGGCTAAATAAGCCTAGTTCCTTCAAGTCTTTCTTCATAGGGCTTGTGTTCCAGCCCCATGATCATTTTTGTTGCCCTCCGCTGGACTCTCTCTAATTTGTCCATGTCCTTTTTGTAGTGGGGAGCCCAAAACCGGACACAGTATTCCAGATGCGGCCTCACTAGTGCCGGATAGAGGGGAATGATCACATACCTCAATCTGCTGGGAAAACTTCTGATGCAGCCCAGTATGCCATTGGCCTTTTTGACAGCAAGAGCTCACTGTTGTCTCATATCCAGCTTCCCATCCACCAGGACACCAGGTCCTTTTCTGCGGTGCTGCTACTTAGCTGATCGCTCCCCAGCCTGTAGCAGTGCATGGGGTTTTTTCTGTCCCAAGTGCAGGACTTTGCACATGTCCTTGTTGAACCTCATGAGATTTCTATTGGCCCACTGCTCCAATTTGTCAAGGTCTTCCTGAATCTTCTCCCTGCCCTCCAGCGTGTCTACCGTTCCCCCCAGCTTGGTGTCATCCGCAAACTTACTGAGTGTGCAATAAATCCCATCATCCAGATCATTAATGAAAATATTGAACAGAACTGGCCCCAGGACCAACCCCTGGGGCACACCACTCGTTACTGATTGCCAACTAGACACGGAGCCATTGGTTCCTAGGTGCTAAAATCGTTGATCTAGCCAGTTCTCTATCCACCTTACAGTCCACACATCCGACCCATACTTCCTTAACTTGCTGACAAGAATGCTGTGGGAAACCATATCAAAAGCCTTGCTAAAGTCGAGGTATATCACATCAACAGCTCTTCCTGCATCCACAAATCCAGTCATCTCATCATAGAAGGCGATGAGGTTGGTCAGGCATGATTTACCCTTGGTGAATCCATGCTGACTGTTCCTGATCACTCTATTTTCCTCCAAGTGTTTCAGGATGGATTCTTTGAGAATCTGTTCCATGATTTTTCCAGGGGTTGAGGTATTTTCTATAGGAGTACAGACCAGGGACACAAAGTGGAACTTGTGAGGGTGACGAGTAAAGTCTGCTGAAAGTATATTTCATATTTGTTAAAATCAAAAATAAATTGATATATTTCAGTTTCCTACAATATACTGGACAAACTTTATGGAATAAAGAGCGATATGTGGGGAGCGTCAGGAGGAAGATTTTTTTAAAAACAAAATTAAAAAAAAAGAGGAGGATGAAATCCTGGGATTTTTAGCTTTTGCTATGCATATTGATAATAAAGATTGTACTTGTGTCTTAGTCACAATTGTACTTAATGACAAACACAAAAAGTATTATTATTATTATTATTATTATTATTATTATTATTATTGAAAAAGCAATATGTGGTATTTTCTATATGCAGATTTAACTATTGAGCAATATATTTCAAAGAATGCCAGAGGTGAGGCAGTAAAAGGTGATGATACAGCAAAAGACTGTTTAGAAAGACCCCATGGCCACATGATGCCCCACTGAAGCTAACAGAGCTCCACAGAAGTATGAGATTCTGCCCTCATAGAGTCACTTCCAGTACAGTGAATCTTGGGTGACCCATCTCTGCATAATTGATGTATTTCAAATATCTATCTTCCCTAAATAAGCTTATTAGAAAATTAGAATTTTTTCAACCATTAGACAACTGTTTTATTTCTTTATGTTAATGCTTTAAGGACATGTTTTTTTCTCTCTCTCTCTTTGTACATGTTATCGTCATATGAGTTCAGTGATCTATTTAAAATGACAGGTAGTAGCAGCAGCTGTCTTTCCAGTTGTAATGGACTAGGAAACTCTCCTACCTGTGTTGTAATGTTTTGTGCAGTAACATAAATCTTTCTCTTCTTTCAACAGAAACTGTGGCAGAGTAAGCCCATCTGCTACCTGTACAGCTCCCTTTTCTTGCCATTCAAAAATGAGATCGTTCATTGTATATCCAACTAGAAAAACAAACAGAATAACAACCCATAAATCTTCTGCAAAGTTTCAAAACACCTATGATGCTCCAAATATCAATGTCCTACACAAATTATATGTTATGAGAAAATATAGCAGGTTCCATAATATCGGTCAGCCAAAGGGGATCATTACTACTCTGAGTCATGCAGATCTAGGCTGACGATGTTATTTATGTGGATCCTTCTGACAGTATATGGCTGAATAGATTGAGGGGGAGATTTTTCAAAAGCATATAAGGACGTTGGATGCCTAACTCTCTTAAATGCTTTTGAAAAGCCCACCCTCTGTTTATTAAGGAAAGTACAGACCACTGGTTTAAATCTTGTGGAGAAATAGCATAGTTTGAAATAGTGCCTTATTCACACTTGTCTGTCCCACCACACTCACAGATCTAAAAGGTTCTCAAGCAATTAGGTTCCAATCAGATGAAGGTGTATAGGTGGAATCCAGTAGCTCTCTCTCCAGGATTGAGGCCATAGTTGGATTGAAAAGACATAAGTTTTTCTTTTGAAACAGGTGTAGGACAAGAAGAAAAATAATTGTGATAAACTACTAAATAACTGCTAGAATCTGATAATGTTCTTATACGCCTGCCTCCATATTTCCACATTAGTTTGTAACCCCACCCCACCTGCGCCATCAACCATGTGCACTAGCTGTCTGGAATCCTGTGAGGTGGAAGGAAAGGAAAACAGCCTCCTACTGTCTATGTATGCTACAGGTGTTAATTTTCTGAGAGAAAGTGGGGAGATGTAATTGTCATTTCTCTCTCCCCTCCACCCCGTGTTCAGAATTGGCTGGATGTGAATCTAGGCACCTATGTCACCTTCTGGGAGGGCAGCAGAGCTATTGCCCCAATGTGGATACCCCAGGAACTTCTGATGTGTGATGTAAAGCCATCGGCTTTGCCCCCTTCACCAGTCAGTGACATAATTATTCCCTGTCTATGTATATATCTATAAACATTGCTCAGTTAATATACACTGAACGTCTGAGTCAGCTGAAAGAAATGTCTGAGGTAAGCCACTTACTGTGTATTCTAACCATACTGTGTTCAGACATCAAACTAGTTAAGTCTTTTTAACACAGTTTGCCACAATGATCAACTCTTTTATGCCTCCAAAGTATTCCTCATTTTTCTCAGCTTTATCTTATAAATTCCTCACAAATACTCCATCACAATTATTTTATTAACTTTTTTATTTTTATCTTTCTATTTGAAATAGACACATTGCTGATGATTTTCATAGAGTTCATTTTATTTTTACGTTAAATTTGTGACAAAACTCTTAGTTTGCTGTCTTGTTTTACTACACATGACATTCATATAACATACCCAGCTTTAAAACATACCACTGATTGCTCAAAACTATAGAACCTCAAACATATAGTTCCTCTCAAACATGCATTCAGGTGAAAAGCATCTGTGTGTATAAACAGATTATCATTTGACACATGTACATTATAGCTAGGAGAAATACCCCTACAGTAATAGTAATTAAACTGACAAGAAACAACTGCTGTGTCAAAATATATTTTACTAAATCCTATTCATTCATTTATAATGTACGTTTTAAATTATTATTAACTTTGGCCATGCATTTTTATATGATACCAAATGTTTAAAATATTAACAATTCATGTGAAGAGTTGCTATAGTGTTTTTAACCATAGCTTTTCTGTTAAAATATACAGATAATATAGCTTTGGCTTTTTCTAGTATTATGAATGTAATTTTCTAGATCTACATTATATTTATGATACTCTTTATATCAAAGTGCAAAAGACCAAATATACAGGTTAATCTAAATTAATCTAAGTGAATATAAAATAATGCAATTACAATGTCTTCCCACTCCTAAATATTGAAGTACAACCAGTTTAGACTAGATCCTCTACTAATGTGTAACTTATATCCTCTTATCCAGTGCCTTTATATTTGACCCTCTGAGTTAGGGTTAAAATGATTAACTCTTATGTCAAAAGGGTGCTAAGAAGGTATACATTGTACCATCTCTGACTGCTTTAGATTAA
Source organism: Podocnemis expansa (assembly GCA_007922195.1). Classification (NCBI taxonomy): domain Eukaryota; kingdom Metazoa; phylum Chordata; order Testudines; family Podocnemididae; genus Podocnemis; species Podocnemis expansa. The sequence continues at coordinate 13,519,481 of ML681966.1, read as the reverse complement.
TGTACACTTGGGTTTGAATTTTGGCCAGCAAGCAGTGTACACTTTGGCAGATGTCCATATATTGCTAACAGCACATTTCCTACTTGTTAAAATCGAAAGTAAATTGACAGACATGGCAATTTCTTGCATTACTGAACAAACCTAACTTAATTGAATTTAACTATCTTATGAGTTTACTGCTTTAAAAATACAAAGGTACCCCTCTGGTTATGAAAGAAGTCATCCCTGTTAAGCTTTGTCCTCAGGAAAGCATTTTTGTCTGCTGACCACTTGTTACATGAGAACAAGATCAGAGGTTTAAACTGTGTAAAGGTATGATTGAGAGATTCATGGATGTGACTAGACCTGCTGGTGAGAGGGGATAGCAAAGGGGCCAATTATTTAGGAGCTTGCTGATTTAAAAGGGCTGGATGGATGGGATAGATCCATGGGTGGCAGATGAAGCTTCCCCTCAGGGAGTCTCAATTCTAGATTCCTCCCTCAGGGAAACTCGGTTCCAGTATTTAGTGGGATTTGAAGAACTGATTGCTATTGAAGTCCTTGTTGCAGTTGGAATGATCTCTGATAAGCTTATTAGCATATATGTAGGTTGTCTAATTGTTTTTAATATTTCTCTGTAATGCTCTCACCTTAAGCATAAATGTGTCTCCTTACTAAAAACTGGTAATATATAACTGTGGATAATTATATTGTTTATGGAATCTGAGGAGAAAAGCAAAGCAAGCTACTGAGGAAGTTTGACTTCATGGGGAATTTATAATGCAGCCTGGGAACTATGCAATCTGGGACATACCCTGGGCTATGTCTACAGTACAAAACCTATGTTGACTTTGTGAAGTTGACTTAATAAAGTCTACTTAAAGTCGACTTTTTTGTTGACTTAGTGAGTCCATCCTTCTCTTAAGGAGACTTAACAAAGTTGGCTTAGTTGACTTAAGAAAGTGTCCTAGTAAAAAATGTGTTTGCTTAAGTCGAGTTTACTAAGTCAACTTAACCAGGCACATGTTATTACATAGGGCTTCTTAAGTCGACTTAAAGAGTGAGATTTATTAAGCTGACTTAAGGAAGCCCTCCTTAAGTTGACTTAAATGCACTATGTAGACATACCTCTGGTTAGGAGTGGAAGAGATCTATGTCTATATCCAAGAAAGGTGATGGTTGAGGAGTCAGAAGCCTGAGAAAGTGTGCCCTTGGTAAACCACAGAAAGGGAAAAAAAGGGAATACAGTGTCCTGATCTTGACATTTTTAAATTGGACTCTTCTGAGTTCTTTGTTTTTATTATTTCCTTCAAAAATTCCCATTTGCCAGATAGTTATTTTTAGTTCAGTATTGCTATGAACCTACCAGAAAGAGAGCAGGAATAGTGCTGGAAGGATTTGATGTCATTTGTCGAAATGAAGCAGAAAATATGGACTCCGTTTCTTAGAAATAAGTTAACTGTGCAAGAAACTAGATAGAGGGCTGCCCAGCAGCATTCTAAACAACAGGGAGCTGAAAGCACCTAGACGCTTTGGGTACATCTACACTTACAATTTAGTTCAAATTAAGGAGGCTTAATTCAAACTAAATTAGTGCACATCCACACTAGCTTTCATTAGTTCGAACTAAGGAGTTCCCTTAGTTTGAGCTAAGCAAAGCCTAGTTTGAATCTATAAAACCTCCCTTAACTTCGAATTGATGGTTAATTCAAATTCATTAGTTCGAATTAACCTAATGTAGCTGTGTTAATTCAAACGAACTGTTAGTTCAAATTAACCACTGCTAGATTTTTTTCTCTATGCAATAGCACCCCCTACCTGATTCGAACTAGCAAGTCCTGTGCATGGACATTCTAATTCGAATTAGGGTTTCTAGTGTGGCTGTGTTAATTCGAATTAGCTTAATTTGAACTAATCATTATTAGTTCGAATTAATTAGTTTGAATTCAGTTAATTCGAACTAACCTTCTAAGTGTAGGCATAACCTTTCTGTCTTAGAATTCACTGGGAGAAGGAATAGTAATGTAGGAGATAACTGAGTTGCCATGACGTCGCTGAAAGAAAAATATTCTTTAGCCTTGGTGCATTTTTTGAAGAAAAGAAAAGAAAATAGAACACAATGACGATGACTAATCTATGTGCACTGGATGAGAGATAATTTGTGAGAAATAATCTTTTTAATTTGTGGTATGACTATTATAGACACAGTAGTCATTAAATGCCAGAAATTCTCACACAATAGTGTAAGAGGACTCAGTTTAAGACCTCTGATGCCACAGGGTTGGCTGCAGTTTACTAAATAAACCCCAGATGTCTAGATAGAAACAGTTATAGTTACCGCGTTTACAAACAAAGTCCTTAATTCTGTAGACATCTATGTATCTGAAGTAACTTGAAGAACGTGACTAGATCACACTGGGTTGAGCTGAATAAGATTAGTCACATAATTAATGTTAATCATGTGCATGGGTGTTCAGGATTGGAACCAATGTTTATAAAAATAGAAGTCTTACTGATTGTGGCAACAGAACAGGAATCTTTTTACTAAACTTTGTATTTCATTTCAATAAAGACACATATTTTAAAAATACACAGAACTACCCACTATAGAAAAGTGTTTGACAAGAATGAAAGAATGTACTCTTTTTGTATTTAACTAACAGTGGAGTTATCAGTGAAAAGATGTACTAAGTGGGATAAATTGGTTAAAATAGATGTTACTTTTTTACAATAACAGATGATGCATTTCCTATAACCTATAATTTATATATCCTTATTTTGTATATGTATATACTCAATTACTGCTACTGTCTGTGTCAAAAATAACCATTATTAGCAACAACTTTATCCTTAAAAATATTGTGAAAAACATTATTTAGATTATAAACTTTTAGGGGAAGGGACCAGTTCTATGTTTGTACAGCACCTAGCAAAATGAGTCTTTGGGTTATGATTAGGTTCTACTTCAATACAAGCAAGAAATTGTAGTGGTAAATTATAATAAATATTGTATCCAAATATCCTTACTGAACAATACCAATATAAATTATCTTGCCAGAACATCGGCTTTTTTCCCCCCTTAACAGTTTTGTAACAACACTTCTAATAACACTTCTAAACACTTCTAAACCATCAACTTAATCAACTTCGTCTGAATTTTTTTAACCTATTTTATTAAAAGTAAAACCTAAGATTGTTGAAACTAAAGGAGAAAAGAGAGAGAATTCCCTATGATGGGGTTTTTTTTATATAAATTTGGAAAATACTTTGAGGTCTACTAATGAAAAGGGATGTATAAGAGCTAGGTAGTGGTGTTATATATTTGATAGTATTTCACAGCCAGCGAGTTCACTTTTTCTCCTGCATAATCAATCAATTTCCCCTATCATTTATGTATTTACATAGCAACAGGGAAAAGAAAAATATTTTGAAAAATAGGATATTATATCCTGTAAAACCACAAACGTTGTCAGAGGGATGTAGGGAGATATAGTATTTAAACTTACTTTCCGTTTGTATTGGTAGGCTGATGAAAATAGTATAACTTAAGACATGATTTGAATGAAGAGGTTTGGTCACATTTGGTAATATGGATTTTCCAGGTATACAAAAAAGAATGGAAGTTAGCCTGAAAAGTAGTGTGTGAGAAGGCTGCAAGGATGATGGTTATAGTAGTTTTTTTTGCTAAAACTTTCCAACTACCATGCTTCATTTTCAGCTTTTAATGATGGGAGCACTAAGGTAGAAGGCACTCTAGCTGCCCATGAGTATTAACTACTATATCATCTAAATCTGATTAGAGACATTTATGATAATATAGGGTATGTCTACACTGTGTGTTTAAGTTGACTTAAGGGCTCTTAAGTCAACTTAAACAAAGCCCTGTCTACACTGCAGGGCAATAAAGTTGACTTTAGCACAGGTAAAGTCGACTTTATTACTTCCACTTATAAAGTCGACTTTACAGTTAAGTTGACTTTATTAAGTCGACTTAAGGCAATGTGGAGGGGAAGTTGCCTTAAGTCGACTTAACTGGTCTCTCAACCATAGAAAACATGGGGATGGAGGCTGGCTAGAAGGCACAACACAGCTGGGAGCCCGGGGTGTTGCTGCCCCCGGGGAGGGACCCGGGGCACGGGCCCAGGCCCTGCCCCCTGGCTGGGGACAGGGCTGGAGGCTGTCATGCCACCATGGGTGGCTGGGTCCCGCATCCCCGGCTGCGGATGGGGCCGCCGCCACTGTGGGTGGCTGGGCCCCAGATTCCCCGCCATGGCTGCGGGCAGCTGGGCCCTGGATCCCCGGCTGGAGACGGGGCCGCTGTGACTGGCTGGGCCCCTGATCCCTGGCTGGGGATGGGGCTGCCACTGCCCTGGATCTCCGGCCCGATTGGGCCGAAGACCGGGAGAAGGGTGGCCCCGCCAGATCCGGGGCATTGGTGCTGGGATTCGGGGCACGTGCCCTGTGTGCCCAGTGCCAGCAATTCCCCTGCTGGGAGCGTTCCCAGCTGTGTGGACCACAGCCAAACTCCCCATGTTCCCTGACTGATCCCCCCCATTCTGAGCCGGACCGGGCATCACAGCCTGACCTGGCATTTCCTCCATTCTCAGCCCGCTCTGCGTGTCTCCCCTGTTCGTTGCCCACTCTAGATGTCTCCCCAATTCTCAGCCCACCCTGCATGTCTTCCCTGTTCTTTGCCCAGCCCCGCATGTCTCTCTCATTCTCAACCCGACTATACCTGTCTCACTCCTTCTCTCCCTAGACCCATGTGTCTCCCCCTTCTCTGCCCAAATTTGTGTCTCTCCCTACCCTGCCCTTCTCTGCCTGACCCTGGGTGTCCCCCCCTTCTACACCCAGACCTGTGTGTCTCCCTTTGCTCTTCTCAGCCCAGTCCTCAGTGTCTCCCCCTTCTCTGCCCAAACCCCTGTCTCCCCCTTGCCCTTTTCAACCTGACTCTGCCTGTCTCTCCCCCTCTCTGACCAGCCCAGTGTGTCTCCTTTTCTCAAAGGACCCCCCAATATTGTTGTAAAACAAATAAGGAGCCCAGAGGCACTGTTTAAGACTAACAAATTTATTTATTGGATGAGCTTTCATGGGAGAAAAATCCCACTTCATCAGACAGTTTGAAGATGGGCGAATTTACAGAATGGTAGGAAATAAATGCAGGGGAGTGTAAGACATAGGATCAGGTCACAATGTAACAGCAAATCAAAGCAGTTGTTAAGATTCAAACACTGGGAAATAGCACATGGAAAGAAAGAAAGAAAGAAAGAAAGAAAGAAAGAAAGAAAGAAAGAAAG
>ML681966.1:13472899-13495470 GCA_007922195.1 Podocnemis expansa | reverse complement strand
TGCAGCCCCCTGAGGAAGCGAAATAGCAGGTTCACAGTGTGAACCTGCTATTTCGTTTCCCGCTTTTTTTCTTATTTCTAAAGAACATTTTGTTAATTCGAAGTATGTTATTTTGAAATAATGTGTTATTTCGAAACAAGTTGTTTCGACACAACTTGTTTTGAAATAACCCTGTGTGTGTGAACACAGCCAAGGTGTCATTTAAGAGGGAAAGAGAAACAAGCTGATAATCCAAGTAACTTGACTTTTTCAATATTTGCTTTATTTATGGCGTAGATACAACTTTTCAAAAGTGTCCCAAAATGTAAAAAGGTACTTTGCCCTCCCAGTAATATGTTAATTCTTTGAGTCCTTTGTGGCTACCATTGTGTTAACAAGTTCCTGGTTTCCACATTCAAGAGCAGTTACAACTATTAAGTGATGCAAAGATAATACTGGTTTAATTGAAGTGCTAAGTTTAGTATTTTTTCCTATTCTGGCTAGGTCTAATAAAGAAGATATCATCTAATGTTTCTGTTTACCCCAAAGACAGCACTGAACCCCAGCAGGAAACTGGAAAGAGTTGTTATGACGCTGTTCCTTCCACAGGCACTACAGGTAGGGCTTTCTTCTGAGTGGAGCCTTGAGGGCTGGGAGGCAGGGTTAGCTATTGGTACCTATTGTGGGTGGAAATGATGGGGTGATAGGACTATGTGAATACCATCACCGTTGGTCTCCTGAGCATTTGTAGTCATGGGCGAAGATTTAGAATGAAGGCTAGACCCTGAAACCATTTAGAGCCCTATCCAAATAGTACTACTCAGGAGATCTGCATTTTGACCCTGACTCTGCCAAAAATCTTCCTGTGTGTGCCCTTGAGTGAGTCATTTGTTTTCTCCACATTTTGTCTGGTCTATGTAGATCATAAGCTCAAAGGCAGGGATGATTTCTTACTGTGTGCAAGTACAGTGCCCAGTATGATGGGGCTCTGGTCTGTGTTAAGGCCTGTGAGTGCTATTATAATACCAATTTAGCACTCAAAACTCACATTTACTTCACTGACAGTGCTGACTAAATACGAACTGGAGCTATCTAGTCACAAGTATCCCTGTTTGTTAAAAACCTGTAGCCTTACAAAGTATATAGTTAAAAAAAGATTTCTTTTTTCAGGGACCCACCTGATAGAATAAAGAACATTTCCATTTTTGAAAATTCGTAACAACTTGTTGTCTGTTGTAACCTCATGAAAGTTGGCACCTTTTTCATTAGCAAAAAACAAATCAGGTTTCCAAATAGAATCCAACATGGAAGGATCTAAATCCAAAGAATCATCTGGATATTCGCTGTATGCAAGGCGTGGATCATTCCAATTCTGACGGAGGAAGATATTCACTCGGTAATCCTAAATAAAGACAAAACAGACAAAGCTTCATCAAAGACAGAGGCTTTTGTTTTTATTGTATTTCTTCTCTGTGTAATCACTTAACCTTCTCTGGATGACACATGATTTATGTCCTGTTTCATAGACTCCAAGGCTAGAAGGAACCACTGTGATCATCTAATCTGTTCTCCTGCGTAATGAGGCCACAGAACTTCCCCACAATATTTTGTAGATTATATCCTTACTTGTGATGATTAGTGGTGATACAATACATAATAATAGAGAGATATTTCAGGACAAATGGGAAAAGTCATAACCAGGGCTCAGTTAAGCCAACACGAGGCCTAGATACACTTCACTGCAAGCAACACCAGCACCTTACGGTTTTGCTCCTGTTTGGACTACAGCACATAAGAACAGTCTGCTAGTGTTGCAGGGGAGGGAAAACCCGCCTCTGCATATCTTTTGTAGGCACATCATTTCTCATCTCCCTGGACCATAGCCTCCTTTCTTCAGGGGAGCTGGATTCTGTCTCAGAAAAAGAAAACTTAGCATCCACCCCCACAAAGATAGTGTTTTGGGATTAGGGCACTGATCCTGGAGATCCTGGTTCAGTTCCCAGTTTTGCTATACGTTATAACTATGTCTACACTAGGAAAAGTTAGTTTGAATTTTTTAATTTGAACTAATAATTTCGAGTTTAGTTCAAACTGAACTCAAACTTATTAGTTTGAATTAACAATGCGGACTAATTCAAACTATCATTAGTTCAAATTAGTCCACATTAATTCAAACTTATTATTCAAACTAAGGGTTAATCCTTGTCTACATTATCCTTAGTTTGAACTAATAATCAAACTAAGGGCTTAGCTCAAACTAACTGGCAGGTCTTATTAGTTTGAACTAAGCTTTCCTTAGTTCGAATTAAGGACTTTTAGTTCAAACTAATGAAAGCCTAGTGAAAACAGGTACTAAGTTAGTTTGAATTAAGTCTCTTGAATTCAAACTAACTTGCAAGTATAGACATACCCTGCCTGAGTAAGTTACTTAGTCTTTCTGCACCTCAGTTCCTCATCTATGAAATGGGAATAGTTGCACTTTTGTATCTTACAGGGTTATCATGAGCATAAATATATAGATACTATGATAATGGTGATCATAATATTACTTACAGTTGACAATCAGGAGGGGGCAATATCATCATGATAAAATGGTGGCAGGAAGAGTTACTCATTATACAACAACAATACTGTTTTATCGAAGGGTACCTTAAAAAGGTATCAGAGTTGACATTCAAGGAGCTATTCAAATCCTTCCCGTTGTTCTGGGCTTTATGTATTTCCTGGCATATATTGTTTTTGCAAGTATAGTTGGGCTTTTCTTCACAACCACAAAAAGCTACATTTTATTTAAATAAAAGCTAAGATTAAGATGCCATGTGACTTCAAAAATTGAGGTCATATGCCTGAACCATGGCGCCTATGCCTTAATTCAACATTTGTTGTAACATGATGTTCTTAATTTTCTTCTCTACCTGTATTAATGCACAGACTTTTTAAATAAAATCAACAACAGGGCTGTCAGGTGCACACAGGCAATGTACATTGCAGATACAGACAACACAGCACTATTGGACTACTGCTTTAACTTCTATACAACACAAATTTCTGAAGGTTGAAGTCATAAAAGGATTTAATGCTTGTCTTGAATTCCACTCCATCTCTTTCCTGTGACATTAGTATAAAGGAAAGTCAATTACTAATCCAACAGAAGATGTCATTTAAAATTGGGTACTGCCATTTTTTACAAAACCAATGTTTTTATTCGATTCTGGAATTATGTACTTTCCAGCTGTGGTAAAATACAAAAATGGTCTCAGAAAGCAATACAGCACTGGTAACCAGCTCATTTTGATAGTGTGTATATGTTGAGATGAATTGTATACCCTTTAATACAGCACATTTTAAATGCATTTTATGTAGAAAAGAACGGAAACTAACCTTCAAAAGGAAATTAATCAAAGGAGTAAGAAAGACCCCAAGGTACTTAATTTTGTATTATATCATTTAAATGGCAAAGAAAAACTACAGGCTTATGTTGGATAATATAATTAAGACATACTGGCATAGCTTCAAATTTAGAAAGAATTTTTTCATAACAACTGAACATCTGTCCAAATTCCTAGATTAATTATGTTAAATATTTGTAGGTAGAGAAGTTCTTGGGAAATATAGCATTATCAGAATATAATTTAATTTTATGTTTCCATGTACCTACTTTAATACATTGCACATTTGGGCAGTCTTAGATCATTACCACTCTGGTAAACTATAGGATCATAAATAGGACCCTCTGAAGTACTATTGAAGGTGCTCAGTACTTCCAAGATTTGACTCTCAGTTTATTTTAGAGCCAGTTTTAAACAGTTTTTCTGAAGTATGGTTTACTGTATCTGGTAACAGTGTTAAGAGTAGTGTTACATAATTAAGGGTGAGAGATGCCAAAGGACTAATTCACCAACCCTTACTCATCTGAAGTACTACCTTAGTTCATGAGTAGTTGTTATAAGTGGGAACATTTGTGGAGTAAGGTGCTACTCAATGTGAGTAAAAGTGGGCAGACCTGACCCACAGAGTGCTAAAAACTTGGGCCAAATCCTCAAAGGTATTTAGGTGCTTAAACACCTATGCAAATCTAGGCCTTGATCACCAATATCTTTCTTTTGATCATCAGAAATCACCATAGAGATAAGTGTGTGCACTTGGACCATTCTGTCAGGACCTACTTATTTATTCTGATCAAACTTCCAAACAAAACCTGTTGAAATATAGACCAGCTGAAGGATAGAACTAATTTAAAACCATTGGATAATGAAGTGAAGTGTAAGACCTCTACTTAGCAGGGAAGGAGAGCTAATAACTGATGACATCAAGATGTTTGAAGTGCTTATGCCTATTTTGCTTCAGTGTTCACTGAAAAAGGTTAGTGGTGGCCAGATATTCAATACAGTTATATTGAGAAGCAGAAGGAAAGGAGCATAAGGCAAAATAAGAGAACAGATTAAGGAATATTTAGGCAAGTTAGATATATTAAAGTTGTCAGGGCCTGATGACATTTTGTCCTCGGTTACTTAAGGAAGTAGCTGAAGTAATCTTGGAACCATTAGTAAATATTTCAGAATCTCCCAGAGGATTGGAGAAGGGCAAATGTATTACCTATCTTTAAATGAGGAGCAAAGAGGATATAAAGAATTAGACCAATCAGTCAACCCTAGATACCTGGAAAGATATTGAAATAAATTATTAAATGATCAGCTGGTAAGCACCTGGAGGATAGTAGGATTACAAGGAAGAGCCAGCATAGAATAGTTAAGAATAAATTAAAACAAACAAAGCTAATTTCTTTCTTTGACAAGGTTACTGGCCTAGTGGATGGGGAAAGCAGCAGATATGATGTATCTTGATTTTAGGAAGATTTGTGACACAGGGCATTCTCATAAGCAAACTAGGGAAATGTGATCTACTGTTCATGAAATTATTATATAGGCAGTCCACAACTGGTTAAAAGATCATTTTTGAAGACCATGTTCACTATAAAACTGGGACTGTGCAGCTAGTGAGTTTCCATAGGGGTCAGTCCTGGATATGGTACTAGTTAATATTTCCATTAATGACTTGGTTAGTAAAGTGGAGGGTGTATTTATAAAATTTGCAAGTGAAGGCATGTGGAAGGCATTGCAAGCATTTTGGAGGTTAGGATTGGAAATTCAAAATGACCCTGATACATTGGAGAATTGGTCTCAAATCAATAAGATGAAACTGAATAAAGACAGGTATGAAGTATTTTACTTAGAAAGGGGAAAAAAAAAGACCAAATGCACAATTAAAAATGGGGAATAATGGGCTAAGTTGCAGTACTGCTAAAGAGGATGTGGGAGTAACAGTGGATACAAATTGAATGACTCAGCAATGCGATGCAGTTGTGAAAAGGTCAAGTATTCTGGGATTTGTTAACAAAAGTGTTGTAAGAAAGACACAGAAGGTAATTGTCCTGCTCGACTTGGCACTAGTAAGATATCAGCTGGAGTACTGTGTCCAGTTGGAGGTCCCACAATTTAGGAAAGATGGGGACAAGTGATACAAAGCTTTGAAAACCTGGACTCTGAGGAGAAGTTAACAAAGCAAAACAAAACAAAACTGGATATGTTTCACTTAGAGAAAAGAAGACTGATGGGAGATCTGTAATGTCTTCATATATGTTAAGCACTATTTAAAAAGGACTGTGAACCATTGTTCTATGTGTCCACTGAAGTTAGGGTAAGAAGTAAAGGGATTAATCTGCAGCAAGGGAAATGTAGATTAGGTATGAGGAAAATCTTTCTAACTCTAAGGATAGTTAAACTTTAGAATAGGCTTTCAGAGGAGATTGTTGAATCCTAGCATTGGAGGTTTTAACAGGTTGGAGAAATGTCTGTCAGGAATGGTCTATGTTTACTTCATCCCGCCTCAGCACACGGTCCTGGACTTTATGACTTGTTAAGGCCCCTTACATCCCTACATATCTCGGATTCCTAGCAAGACTTCTATGGCAAAACTAATCATAGATGCATCTCATTAAGCATAAGGTTGGAGCAGGGCTGGTCCAACCATATAGGTCACCTAGGCAGTTGCCTAGGATGCCAGGCTTTAAGGGGTGGAGGAGTGACACTGTTTCCCTGAATCTTTTATCCCCCAGCATGGAGGCACAGAAGAGCCAGCCTGCCTTCTGAGCTCAGCGGCAGCTCCACCCTGGAGTGTGCAGTTGAGTCAGTAGCTCAGGGTGGAGAGCGAGGCAATTTCAAATCCCTCCCCACTCTGGCAGCATGCAGCGGCAAGCATTGGTTTCACCCCAGCAGCCCCTAGATAACACAGTACAGATAAGTACTGTGGTGGAGGGGAGGGCTGGTCAGAGGATCACTCCTCCAGGCCCTGGATTGGGCTGGCTGGGGGGATTGCCCCTTGGCCTCTGGAGCTGAGTCAGGGGTCAGGTTGGGGATCACCCCTCAGCCTCTGTAACTGGGCTGGGAATCAGGTAGGCAGGGGTCAGGCTGGGGAATTGCACCTCAGCCTGTGTGGCTAGGCCAGGGGTTGGTCAGGTGAGAGGCTAGCGCAGCTGCTTTACATGCAGCCAGTGCTGGGTTCAAACTCCAGGTGGGTGGACTAGATGACCTCATGAGTACCCTTCCAACCCTATGATTTTATTGCACTTTGGTCTCTGGAGCTGGGCCAGCAGTAGGGCAGGCTGGGCTGGGGGAGTGCCCTGTGGCCTCTGTGCTGGGGCTGGGGGTTGGGCTGGGGGATCACCCTTTGGCCTCAGTGGCTGGGGTCAGTCAGGCTGGGGAGATCACCCGTTAGCCTCCAGAAGTCATGCCTTGGGCATTGGGGATCCAGCCAGATGAGGGTGGTGGTGGAAGGTAATAAGGTGGCCTCAGGATCAGGCCCTCTCTGGCCTCAGGTTAGGCTGCTGGCCAGGGATGCCCTTCTCCCCCACCCCAAGGTCCTCAGTAAGGTTGGCTGGGGGCAGGTCTGGCCAGAGGTCCCTTCCCCCCAAGCCCAGTTGACTTCTCTATATTGAATGGGGAGGGGTGCCAAAATCATAGTTCACCTAGGGTGCCAAAGGAACTTGAGCTGGCCCTGGGATGGAGCGCTATGGTGTAGCACTGATCTTCAGCCATTTTAATATTGATGCTAGTTTAGGGCTAATTCCAAGCAGGTGTAGAGATGGAGATGATGGAAGCTTCTATCTTTTGCACAAGGGCCAGAGAAAACCCTTAAAACAAAGGCAGCTTCTTATTAGCGGGCAGATCATGAATCTCTGAGAGAATTTAGGTAGGGCTCATAACAAAGGTATGATTTTATTCTTAATATTTTTGAAAGTAAAATGTTTGTTTATTTTATCCTTTCTTCTGTGAGTGCAGTTAGAAATCAGTACAACTACATGTGGAGTAAAGATCTTCTCAGCAGAAATAAGGGTGGTGGAGTTTGGGTCTAAATATTGGTGTGTGAAGAGACACTGGTAATGAGGATAAAAATTCACAGTGGAACATATAAATGAAAAAAACACCCTGAATGGTGAAAAATAATGAATCCATTAGACAGCTTTCCACTGTGTTGAATGTCAGCTTGCCTCAGTAGCCCTCTGAAGTTGGGAACACATTACTTGACAGTCAAAAGAATATTATGTAGTTATTTGCCCTCAAAACTACTAATGAAGCTGTTTCATTGTCAGATAGCAAAAATCTTACTTTACAAAAGTTTATGCATTTTACTAGTTCTACATGAAGGACAAACAAGTGCTCTTTGTGCTGAGCTTGTACTTACACAGTGTGAGCATGAAGCTTAAATGCTTTAAACATGTAGTATGGTTTTGTGTAAATACACAGAACAGAATTCTGCTGTTGGCATTGATTTTTCTCTGAGAATTACTAAATAACACTCTTCTACAGTTTCCAGTTTTCATTAGTAAAATGATGACAAGACTTCAGTTCTTGCTTGTGCATAATTCTCGCTTTAAGATCTTACCCCTGCTGCAGCAGTTAGAAAAATCTGTGCTAAGGGAATTTTTCAAGTGTTGAGGCAGGGATAAGGCCTGGCCAGAGGTTTCTCCCCCCAAGTCCAGGGGTAGTGGAGCCACTCTGTGGCCATATCTAACACCCCTACAGCTCCTATGCCTAGGTTTTGTCGTGTACGATGGCTGATAGATATGGTTGGTCCTGCTGTCCCTCCTTTCATTCCCACAACAAAACTGTACTTGTGATGTGTAAGAGAAGTCAGGCTAGGCCATCGACTTGCCATTACAATGGGTTCTGTATATTTGATAACAAATTCTTTGTTTCTTCATATTTCTTCTGTAGATGAAACAAAACAAAATTGAACAACTAGCTAAGTACTGTTTGTCTGCTTGTGACTAGGTTGATGCAATCAGTGTGATTATATGAAGTCCCATTTAATAAGATTCAAGGATTGTCCCTCTGAAGTTGAAAATGCCTGCTGAGTCAGTTTGAAGTGATGGAAATAGCTACAAGCATGATGGAAAGCTCTTTTTGTTCAGGATACCACCAGGCTCGTTCATTGCTGGAATCTGCAGTTTGTTACGGTCCAATTTTTAAGTTCCCAGACATTTTCTCCCTTCAAATTTCAGCCCTGAAACAGCAAGCCACATATCTATGCTATTCCAATTCTTTTAGACCATTGTGATACCAAATGCAGTTCAACTCCCCTCCATACATATGCTACAGACAATTTGCATGAAACATCTTTATTGGTTGTATGAGAGAGCAGGAACAGTGCTCGCATTTCTGGCACCTCCCTGCAAGCGCGGCAGACACAGGTGCAGGTGAGTGACCTAATAGCACGGCGCAATGGTGCTCTCCCTATTTTCGCTCCCCTCTAATGTCAGTGCCCCCCTGCAACATTTACTGGGCTTACTGCGTTGCGCCAGCCCTATGAGAGAGACTACATACTTGGTGGATTACTTGGCCCAACTGTCACATCTCTGTGCCAGCACAGGAAAGAGGCACAGTGCTCAAGCATTTATAAGGTCTATTAATTTGTGATTCACTATGCTCAAGTACACAGAGCTACCTTCTCACTGTATGTATTGCAGAATGTTGAATGTCTCACTAGAATGTGGTGGTTTATAAAAAATGCATTAGTTCATCAAATAATATGTCTAGGTTTTTACAACCCTTGGGTAAAGCACAAGCACATATAGAAACATAGAAACTTGAATGAACCATGAGAGTTCGAGTCCAGTTCCTTGAACTCTTTGCAGGATCAAGTACCCTCTTAAACTATCCCTGACAGGTGCTTGTCTGACTCAGTGGTTTTCAGAGTATGAGTTGGGACCCAGTACTGGACTGCAGACCCTCAGGAACTGGCTTGCATTGGTGAAAGATGTAATTGTTGTGTTGCAGGCATAATTTTTTTTTTTTTTTTTTTTTTTGCAATTGGGTCCCAAGAAAAAACGTTCGAAAACTATTGGTCTAATCTGCTCTGAAAAACTTTCATTGAAGCATCTGAGGAAGTGGGATCTTCTCCCACGAAAGCTCATGCAAAAAATAAATCTGTTAGTCTTAAAGTGCCACACAACTCCTTGTTGTTTTTTCACTGGACTAGACTAACACAGCTATCCCTTTTAAAATTGAAAAGATTTCACAACCTCCCTAGGCAACTTATTCCAGTGATTAATCACCCTGACAGTTAGGAATTTTTTCCTAATGTCTGACTTAAACCTCCCTTGCCATAAGTTAAGACCATTGCTTCTTGTCCTATCATCAGTTGTTAAAGAGAATAATTTTTCTCCCCCCATCCTCGTGACAACCTTTTAGGTAGTTTAAAACTGTCATCATGTTCCAACTCAATATCCTCTTTTACAGACTAAACAAACCCAGCTTTTTCAGTTTTCCCTGATAAGTCAAGTGTTCAATCAGTCTTGTTGCTCTTCTCTTAACTTTCTCCAATTTCTCCTTATCTTTCCTGGAATGAAGCACCCAGAACGGGACACAGTACTCCAGCTGAAGCCTAATCAGCATGGAGTGGAACAGAAGAATTACTTACAAAACTTAAGTTAATACATCCTAGAATGGTGGGTTTTTTTTTTTGTTTTGTTTTTTTTGCAACAGTATAACCCATAGTCTATGTCTACACTAGAAGATTCATGTAAGTTGACTTAGAGAGTCCCCATTTGTTTAAGTCGACTTTAAATGGGTCACTTGGCTTAAATCAACTTGATAAAGTCGAATTAAATGGTTATCCTGCCTTAAGTCAACTTTATTAAGTCAGCTTTAATGGCTGCATTTTGTTAAGTCGACCTAATAAATTTGACTTAAACCTTAAAGTCGACTTTAAAGGTTAGAGTTACTAAATTGACTTAAGCAAGTGCTTAAGTCGACTTAATGAACTCCAAATGTGGCCCTGGAGTTGCTTAAATTGACTTAAGCCTCCAGTGTAGACTTAGCCATATTTAGCTTGTGATCCATTATGACACCCAGATCCTTTTCCACAGTATTCTTTCCTGGGTAGTCATTGCCAATTTTTTATATGTGCAATGGATTGGTCTTTCCTAATTGTAGTATTTTGCACTTGTCTTTATTGAATTACATTCTGTTTACATCAGGCCACATCACCAGTTTGTCCAACTCATTTTGAATTGTGATCCTATCCTCCAAAACACTTGCAACCCCTCCCAGGTTGGTGTCATCAACAAACTTTGTAAGTGTACTCTTTATGCCATTATCTACGTCAGGGGTTCCCAACCTCTTCAAGGTTGCAGACCCCTTTTAAAAATAAAAAAAAATGTGACCCATGGGCAGGGAGAGGCACTGCCCATCCAGGATCCACCAGATGCAGCCCTGGCGTACAGCAGTGGCAGTGCAGCCATGTTCCAGCCCTGGTGGGGAGCAGCGGCAATGCAGCCAGGTTCCAGCTGCAGCAGGAAGCAGTGGTGCCCTCGCACAGATCCAGCACTAGCGGGGACCAGTGGTGCCCCTGCCTGGTTCCGGCCCTGGTGGGGAGCCTTAATGCCGTGGACCCCCTGCAATGCCACTGTAGACCCCCAGGGTTCTGTGGACCATAGCTTGGGAACCACTGATCTACATAACTGATGAAAATATTGAACAGAATTCGACCCAGCACCAATTCCTGTGGTACGCTGCTCATTGTGCCCTTCCAGCATGACTGTGAGCCCTAGATAACTATTTCCTGGGAGTTTATACCCATCTTATAGTAGCTCCAGCTAGGCTGTACTGCCTCAGTGAGAAGGTATTGCGAGACCATATCAAAAGTCTTACAAAAGTACATTTACCACTTCCCCTCTATCCACAAGACTTGTTACCTCATCAAACAGGGCTATCAAGTTGGTTTGACATGATTTGTTCTTGACATATCCATGATGACTATCACTTGACACCTTATTTTGTTCTAGGTGTTTGCTAATTGATTCCTTAATTATCTGTTCCATTATTTTTCCTGGTATAGAGGTTAAACTGACTGGCCTATAATTCCCTGGGTTGTCTTTATTTCCGTTTTTATAGACAGGCATTATATTTGCTCTTTTGCAGTTCTCTGGGACCACTCCAGTCTTCCATGATTTTTCAAAGATAATAGCCAATGGCTCATATCTCCTAAATTGGCTCCTTGGGTATTCTAGGGTGCATATCATCACACCTTGGTGAGCTGAAGACTTCTAACTTCTCTAAGTTAGTTTTAACTTATTCTTTCCGTACATTAGCTTCTGATCCTATCCCATTTTTACTGCCCTCCTGTATGCCAAGCACCCAGTTGTCACCAGCCTTCCCCATGAAGACCGCAACAAAGAAATCATTTGGTTCCTCTGCCATTTCCACATTTTCTGTTATTGCTTTTCATCTTTGAGTGATGGTCCTATGCTGTCCTTGGTCTTTCTCTTGTTTCTAATATATTTGAAAAATGGGGATTTTTGTTATCCTTTATACCTTCAGCTAGTTTGATCTCAGTTTGTGCCTTGGCCTTTTGGATTCTTCCCCTACATAACTGTATTATTTGTTTATAGTCGTCCTTTGTGATTTGACCTAGTTTCCAGTTTATGTAGGAATCTTTCTTTACTTTTATTAGATTATATGAGGCACAATATTTTCCCTTGGTTAATTTGCTGTGCTAATTCCAACTCTAAATCACCGAACTAATAGGCAGCTTTTCAAAGGTACCTTTATTTGCATCCTTTGCTTTTCAAAGGATTCAAGACAATTTTTCATTGACCATGTTTTATCATTTTCATGATAATAAAATGATTTTAGCCAGATATTTTGTTCATTTTAAGAGCTTCCCTTGCAATTAAATTATTATCCAGTTCTTTCAGCATATGGCTTATTTGACCAGTATACAGAGATGACATAATGACAGAAAAATGGGATGGATTTTAAGTGGAAGTGGACAACTTTATTTAACAGCATTGAGGGGTGCTATGTCCATGCACTCCAGTCTCATACATCAGGCATTTTACTGAGCGTAGTGTGGTGGGCAGGACTTTCATAATACAATCAATAAATTGAGGTAGAGCAATCTAGGAGCTGGCCCTTTTTAGCCTTATCCACACTGAACACTTGCTGCAAGCTGCAGCAAGCTGTAACAAGTTGTAACCTATCATTTAAATCCCCCTGTACTAGATGACTGGAGGACAGTTAATATGATTCCAATTATCTGAAAAGGCTAAAAAGGCAATCCCAGCAATTACAGGTCAAAAAGCCTAACTTCAGAACCAGGCAAAAATATAGTAAACTGTAGTAAAAAACTGAATTAACAGATGTATAAATTAACATAATTGATTGGGGAAGAGTAAACCTGTTTTCTGTAAAGGGAAATCATGGCTCACTGATCTAATACAGTAGGCACATATACCTACAACAAACCACGTTGCCAACTTTGCCCACATAGCTGCACAAATGACATCATCACAGGACCTAATCAAACCAGCTACTCCATCAAGGGCTCATCCACTTGCTCAACCACCAATGTGATTTATGTCATAATAAGACAGAAATAGCCCCCCCCCCTTATATTTTGGACAAATAGGAGAGACACTGCACCACAGAATAAATGGACACAAATCTGGTATCAGAAATCACAATATTCAAAAACCAGTAGGTGAACACTTCAATCTTCCTGATCACTGTATTGATGATCTGTTAATAGCTGTGATCAAACAAATGAATAAGAAATCAAAGCTTGAAAAAGAAACTGCAGAACTGGAATTCATATGCAAATTTGACAATGTGGTTTCAGGGCTTAATAAGGAGTTTTTTCTCATTACAACAGATGATTTGACCTCATCTTCCACTATATGCTGTTCCCCAGTGTTTTGAAACTAAACTAATTCATTGACTTGCTGTAACAGTCTGACCTGAACCTGTGACTTATACATCCCTGCATTTATTTTCCTCACATTCTGTAAATTCCCCATCTTCAAAGCATCTGACAAAGTGGGATTTTCTCCCACGAAAGCTCATGCAATAAATACATTCATTAGTCATTAAGGGCTACAGGGCTCCTTGTTTGTTTTATCAGTAATGAGGATATTTCCTTGTGAAACCTCATTGTATTTGGGATCCTGACAGCTCTGCACTGATAAGTATATTAAGGCAAATTTGCAGAATTTCATTTGCATATCACCTGCACATAGATGTGAAGTTAAAGTCAGGGTACAGAGCCATTTAATCTGTCATGAGGCTCCTTACCTATTCCAGAAATACATCAGAGAGTCCTATGGCAATGATGTGCGTCATTGTGGTAGGAGGTCGCGTAGTGGGAACCATGCTGCACTGCTCAACAGATGGGAGGATGCAGAGCAACTGCTCAATAAGCAGTGTAGGGATGGTGATTCCTTATGGATATTATGGCTATAGCTACACTGGCAAATTAGTCTGGACTAAGGAGGCTTAGTCTGAACTAATTTAGGCCATAGTCACACTAGGCTTTCCCTAGTTCAAACTAAGAAAAGCTTAGTTCGAATTTGTAAGTACCGGCACTTAGCCCAGACTTAGGCACTTAGTTTGAACTTTAGTTCAAACTACGCATGATGTGGACTAGGACTAAAGCTTAGTTTGAATTTAGGAAATGGGGGGCCATGTTCTGGGATGTTCTGGCTGGCTTTAACCCAACATCATAAGACTTCTGGGAAGTTTAGAGATGCCAAATTTTCTGTACACTCTAGATGCAGTCTCCAGATTTCTGAGCCATATTTCCTGCTGAGGCAGAATGAAACAAAACAGCCCAGGGGAGGGCAAGACAGGGCAGTTGCAGGCTCCCATTACACAGAGTGGCAAGAAGTCTTGTTATCTCATATCTGTAGATTCTTCCTGTTAATTATAAAAGATTTATCCTGACACTGGTCTCTACTCATCAGTAGGACACTCCATGGTACCACATTCCAAAGGGGTAGCCATATTAGTCTAATTCAGCAAAACAAACAAGGAGTTCTATGGCACTTCTGAAGACTAGCAAATTTATTTATCGCATGAGCTTTCATGGGAGTTTCATAAGTTCCGTCATCTTCAAAGCGTCTGATGAAGTGGAAATTTCTCCCATGAAAGCTCATGCAATAAATAAATTTGTTAGTGTTTAGAAGTGCCACAGGACTCTTTGTTTATTTTACGTGGTGCCCCCAGTAGAAAGCACATAGTGCTGGAAACTGCAGTGTGAAGGATATCTTTGCAATGGCTCTTACAGAACCTGTGCAATTGCAAGTAACTCTCATGATGTTTTGAGACTCGGGGAAATGCTGAATGTGCCTGGAAGCAGTTCAAACAGCATTGGAATGGTATATGAAAATTGCAGGGGCAGATACACTGGAGGGGGATTAGCAACAGATTGCTCTGTGTTAAGTGGTAGGCACAGAAGCTCCAGATATATGCAATGCATTCCACACCAGGGATATCCCTAACCACCTCTTGCACCCACTGAATTTCCCAACACCCCCCAGTTGTCAGCTAGTATCAGTGTTATACCAATTTATTGAGTGCCCCAAACCCCCCCACACCTCCTCCTACCCCTCAATTTCAAGTCCTGGGGTAGCTCCTTGTAGCAGAGGGGAGCAGCTACCTCACAGCTGAGGGATAGCTGAGCGCCTGCATGCCTCCTACAGGACAGAGGAGGGCCGGCAGAATGACCAACGCCGGAACCAACCAGACGGTTACAGGGAGTAGGAGGACTATAAAAGGGGGTGGACCAGGCAGCCCTGGAGGGAGCCTAGAGGGAAGTGGCTGCCACTCCTGGCAGACCTCCCTCCCCAGGGAGCAGAGGGGACTGAGAAGCAATCTGCCTCCCCACCCCAGAAGGGCCGAGGGGAGGAACCTTGGTCTGCTGCACCCCTGGAGGAAACTCCTCCAGGGGAGGATCTCAACAAGCTTCCCTCTGCCAAGAGCCTGGACCTGGGAGGCCAGCCAGATGCTGAGGAGGACCTGGATGAGCTCCCCTCTGCTGGCAAGGACAGCGAACCAACTCTTCACAACTCGTGTGACCTGGAGGAGCTGCTGTTGGCTGAGGAGGCTGAGTTCCCTGCCTTGCCACCCGAGGACAGTGAGGGCCTGACAGGGATGCCCTGGAGATTCTACCCGGAGGACCGCGAGGATGGTGTACCCCAGGCCTCATGGGGAAAAGGGAAGGAAGTAGCCCAGGGGCATTTGTGAGTCAGTGCGTTTCGGCAGGAGCCCTGCTGACACAGTGGCCCTCCGCGTGGCCCCTCTTAGGGCCCTGGGCTGGAACGCAGTGGAGAAGGTGGGCCTGTGTTCCCCTTCCCTTCCCTGCTACCAGCTGAGGTACCTGTGTGTTTGCCTTGCCCCTGCTAAGGCTGAAGGCCTGAACTCTATAAATAACTGTGTTTGCCTTGCCCCTGCTGAGGCTGAAGGCCTGAGCTACCTACCTGTTTGCTCGCCTGGCCCTGATGAGGGGAGGACCCCACCACACTCCTGTTCCACACTGATGGTGTGCAGAGAAGTAAATACAAATGTACAATACATTCCACACTGATGGTGTGTGAAGAAGGAGAGGGAAGTTTGTAGGAGACTCATAGATTTTAAGGTCAGAAGGGACCAATATGATATTTGGTTCTCAGAAAAAAATGTTACTTATGTTGGAGAGATTTTCAGGGTGAGAACACAGAATGAAGGGGAAACAGTAATGAAGTTTGTTTAAAGTTAAAAATCAGTCCTGTGGATATAGACTATTTAAAGACTCGTTCACTGGTGACCAAATTGTCTTTGGATGGAAAAATAAAAAAAGCATATGAATGCTTTCCAAAAAGACGGATGTGAAACTAGAAATGGCAGAATGCATATACCACACAACAGAACAAACAGAAACATAAATAAAAACCCTGAGTGAATGCACCATATTCATGACTGTGAGTGCTATAGCTAAATCAGCAAAGGCAAAGTTCATAAAAATTAAAATGGCCAAAGACAGAAACATGGAAATCTGGAAACAATCCCACTGATGTGGCAATCAGCATGAGTATAGGAAATGCATACTGTCAGGGCAAATATGTCTAAAACTGTAATAAACCGTTATGTTAAAATGTGCAGAGAAGGCAGGAAGAGGTATATAGTAAATGCAGAAAGGTATTCCACAACTGAAGAGTGAGAGCAGTTCCTAAGCACAACAGAGGCTGAAAACTCTAATGATTAGCTGTCTAAAATGTGCACAAATGGCACCTATATGCCATACAAAACAGGCACTGAGAAGGCAAGTAAATGTAATGAAAGACTGAAATAGAGCAATATAAGAAGTACCTAAAAGTGGAAGAGTTAAGTGTCTGAAGACTCTAATAGAGAAACAATTGCAGTGCTTAGATAGTTTATCATTTCCCTTTGCATTTATGTATTAGTATACACTAAGTTTGTGGTAGTACACAGACAAACCAGAAATCTTTGGCCTACACACATGAGGTGCTTAGTTTCATTAAGAGGATATGTGAGAGACAGAAAGATGACAAAAACACAGATACAAAAAATATTAATAGCATGATATAAAGATTGTCTCCCAGTAATATACAAGATATGGTAAAAGACAATGCAGAATCTTTAGTATAGGCTACATGAAAAGTTCTACATGTCTTAAGAAAGAAGCTAGAAAAAGCTGCAAAATATGATGGCAAATGTGATCAGTATGAGGACAGGAGAACCAACATCTTGGGCTCACTCCTAGAAACTGTAGAGGGAAAAAAAAGTAGAGGGATTATGGCTGTTTAAGGATCCCAAGGAGCTAACTAAAAGTATAAAAAGACAATTTTCTTGCCCACAAAACTGAATGCATGCCTTTAAATGACTGGAGCCAAATTCTTCAGCAAATTAGATACACTTGTGGGATTTTGGCAGATCCCCTTGGACTCTGATAACTCAAAGATAAGCAGTTTCTAAATGCCATTCAGAAGATACCGCTTCCTAACACTGCTTTTCAGAATGTTTGGCTCCAGAAATTTTTCATCATATAATGGGCCAGATGTTACATGGCCTAGCAGGTATGAAAGTGTACATTGATGTTATAATTTGGGGCAACAGAGAACATTGAACCATCCCACACTAAACATCAGGAATGACCGAGGAGCATACTGGAGAATGCAAAAGCTAAATAACTTGAAATTTAGTAAGACCGGTGTTAATTCCCAACAACAGAAATAACACATAAACTGATCTAAAAAGCAAGGAATCCTGTGGTGCTTTTAAAGACTAACAAATTTATTTGTTGCATGAGCTTTCATGGGAGAAAGCTCATGCAATAAAAAAAATTTGTTAGTTTTTAAAAGTGTCACAGGACTCCCTGCTTGTTTTGCTAAACTAGACTAACATAGTTACCCCTTTATCTCCCTCCCTACCTTCGAGCTCCAGAGCCAGCTCTCAGTCACTTCATGGCCCCTCAGCTGGCTGGTGGGGGCAGTGTACTGGTGCAGAATTGGCCCTGGGGAGCTGGCTTGGGCTGTGGTGAAGAGCTGGCCCCAGAGCTGGCTGGTGGGGGGAGGCCAGTAGGGGAACACAGAGCCATCTGTAGGGCCGTGCAGCAGCTGAGAGCCGGCCCCAGAACTGGCATACAGAGAGGGGGAACAGAATGGCAGCATTCTGGCCATGCTGCGGATGCTTTGCTTCACCTCCCTCCCAACTCAAACCTCCCCCTCCATCCCAGCTCCAGCTACAGTGGAGGGTGGGGGAGCAGAGGTGACTCTTTGGCCATGGAGAGTTGCCGCTGAAGCTGGGAGGAGAAACAGAAGGGGAGTGGCATTAGCTCGTGGGCTGGAGCACAGGTGTGGTGTCATCCTCCCATATGGATTGCAGGAGGCAGCTGGCCAGAGCCAAGGGGTGCAGCCTCCAGAGCATAGGCCCTACGGATGGCCACTGACTGCCCAGCAGTTGTGGAGCAGCTAGACATCCTGGACTGGAAGCTGCTTTGCTGGCACACTGCTCCAGACTCGGGGGAGACTTGCCGCCTTTCACCCCGCCACTCTGGGTTCCTACCTCTGTCACTCACTCCCTGGGCAGGCTTCAGTCTCCTTGTTCTATTTTTAGGGGCCCAGAATGCTGGCCCCTAAAATCTGTGGGCCCCGGGGTGGCATTCCGCTGTGTTCCCCCTTACTTTAACACCTGGTTACTTTTTGCCAGTATCATATGCATCTTGGGCTCTGACAGCCCCAGAAAAAGATGTATGCACTAATTGAAAAAGAGGAACTAGAGCTGGAGGATAGATATACAAGATTTATTACTTTCTCTATGATTGTATCTTCAATGCAAAAAATTATCACAACACACTGACTGCAATACACAAAAAGGCCCTTGGAGAAATGCCACCAAAGATACAGTAAATACTTTTAAAAAAACACATGTGACTCTGGAATTTCAACCTGAACATCACTTAGTAATCAGAGTCACTGTCAAGGGAATATAATCCTTCTGTCAATATGCAGCTTTACGATCTGGAACAAATAGCAAACATGTATCTGAACCTGATAAAACTATCATGCTATATATCCAAGGAATGGCATAAGGGATAAATAAGAGATAGGAACAGATAAAGAAGAAATGTTGCAAGCTGTGATACTAGCAATAAATAAAGGAGAAAAAAAATAACACTTTACATCTCAATTTTCCCACTGTAAAAATAAGTAGCCAATGATCTCAGAGTGTTCCTGAAAGATCTTTAATCCTTGATGAGAGGAAAAATATTAGAATGAATACATGAAAGGTATTTGTGAATGACTAAATCAAAAAGCAGAGCAAGAGAAGTCGTATTTTGGCCACTGGTGAAGAGACACAGAAGAAATAGTGAACAGTGTTGGAATATGTCAGAAGTGTAGAGATTCCTGGCAGAAAGAGGCAATGAAACTACATAAACAACTTGCAATCCCATGGGACATGGTTGGAATTGATGTTCCAAGCCTGGGAAGATATTATACTTCATTAAGATGGACTTCTTTACCAACTTCCCAGTAGTAGTCACACTCGAAGATACCACAGGAGCAACAACAGTTAAAGCTGAATTTGCACATCATGGAATTCCATCAAGCGTAATAACTGGCAATAGAGAACAGTTCAAGAATAGAGAAGTCCTGGGCTATGCTAAAATATATGACTTTCATCAGGAGACATAGACTCCCAGATATGTGTTAGATGAATGTGGAGTACTACAGTGAAGAACTTGCTCAAGAAAGAAAAGAATGCAAGAGAAGTTTCATATTTAGTGCAATTTATTGAGCTACACTGCTGTACTGTGGAAGATCACCTGCTTAACTCCTCCACAATAGAAGTACTCAATGACTATATGTAGTTGCCCCCCCCCCAAAAAAAAGATGATTAAGGAGTCTGTGATAGTGAGGAAAAGACATGAAAAGTACAATCAGACAAAAATTACAACAAAGTAGCAAGACCTTTTCCACAGTTAAAAGACAAAGACAGTGAGAATTTTTCAAGATGGGCACTGGCCAGTCAAAGCTACACAGATCATGGAAGAGTCACTTTGCTTATACTCTGTGAACAAAATAAAGGCAAAATCTTACAAATGATTTGTAAGAATCTGCATCAGATATCTGACAATTTGTCTGAGACAACTGGAGCAAGAGCAGAGACAGAAGATTCACTCTGGCTATGTCTACACCTAAAAGCTTAGTTTGGGCTCAGTTAGTCTGAAGTAAGTATTTTGAAGTTAGTTCGAACTAGCCACGCTTTTTTTAGCTTGAGCTAACTATTTAGTTCAAACTAAAAAAGCATGTTAGTTTGAACTAAAAGTTAGTCTGAACGAAAAGAACATGCTTAGTTCAAACTAACTACTAGTTCGAACTTATTTAGTGCAACTACATCTTCTAGTTAGAACTAAATTTCAAAATAAGTTCAAACTAAGCAGTTAGTTCAGACTAACCAGCCAAACTAACTAGTTCAAACTAAATTTTGCTTATTTCGAACTAAAAAACATTTTAGTTTGAAGTAGGTAAAGCCTAGTGTAGACAGGGCTCAAATTAGTTCAAATTAAGGCTTCTTAATTCGAACTAATTTGCTGGTGTAGACATAGCCAGAAAAACCTTGTTATTTATTGACTATGAGACTGAACAGTGTTAAATTCAAAGACTTGTGTAGAGGTTTGTTGTATAGAAGACTGGGATGATTGCCAAGAGACTAAAGGTATGTCCACATGTAGGTTTTAAATCAAAATAACACTGGTTATTTTGATTTAAAAATGTTTAGGTCCACATGACATTTATTTTTTTCAAAATAAAGGAGCTTCCTTCTTTTGAAATAAGGAAAATCATTTTCAAATCAAATCATAGGGCTGGAAGGGACCTCATGAGATCATCGAGTCCAACCCCCTGGGAATTGAACCCAGGACCTTCTGCATGTTAAGCAGAGGTGTTAGCCACTACACTATAATAAAAACCTAGTTTTATATCAAAATGAAGGTTATCTTGAAACTGTGGTTTCAAAATAACCTAGTGTGGCTGTGTTATATTGATATGACCCATATATCAATATAAGAGTTTGACCTTCCTCTCAGGGTGCATGGTACCCTGGAAGGAAGTCCCCCCCCCAGCACCCTGGCCAGGAAGGGAGGGGAGGTGCAGAGGGGTATGGGGGGCCCCATCCCCACCTTCAGCTGGCTGGGCCGATAGTGGGGGAAACACCCCATGCCCGGCTTCCCTGGCAGATGCCAGGCGCCTGAGGCAGGGAAGCCAGCACACCTAGTTTTCCCCCTGCACCTGGTGGGCGGCGAGGTCAGGGAACCCCGTGCATCTGGCTTCTCCCCGCAGCTGGCAGGTGGTGAGGGCAGGGAGTCCGGTTCACCTGGCTTCCCCTAGCAGATGCTGGGTGGTGGGGGCAGGAAAGCTGGCGCACCCAGCTTGCCCCCACAGTTGCCAAGCATGCGAGGCTCCTTTCTCTGCTGCCCTGCAGCTACGGGGGAAGCCAAGCAGGCCAGATTCCCTGCCTCCACTGCCGGGCATCTGCCAGGGGAAGCTGTGTGCACCAGCTTCTTTGCCTCTGCCACCCAGCATCTGTGGGGGAAGCTGCGCTTGCCAGCTTCCCTGCCCCGCTGCCCGCCAGGTGTGGGGGAAAGCTAGGTGCATGGGCTTTCCTGGCTTCCTTGCCCCCACCGCCCGGCTCGGTGTGAATATGCCAGGCTCCGAAGGCTCCTTTCCCTGCAAGCCTGGCTAAGTGCAGGGAAGTCCAGGGTGCAGGGTCCCATCTCCCCCCTTCCTGACTGCTCTACAAGGCTGCAGCCAGTCTGTGGGAGGATGTGTTTTCCCTCACTGGGCTCTGGGAGCCTGGAGCTAGTGGGGGTGTTTTTTTCCCCTGCCACTGGCTTTCCTGGGGAAAGCCAGGCAGGGGATTGGGTGGCAACATGGTCCTGCCAGGGGACCATGTTGCCACACTTCCCAGGGTGCCCCTTGCCTAAATCGAACTAGTAAGTACTGTCTCTAGATATGCTAGTTCAATTTGGTTTTTTGGTGGGGACTTGTTAAATTGATTTAAGTTAAATTGATGTAATGGTTGTTATATTGATTTAGCTTAAATTGCTTCAAGCTAAATTGATTTAACTCCCTGTGTGTGGACATAGCCTCAGAGACTGACTGAGACATTAGGGTTGTGTTTAAGCAACCAGAAGAGTTGTCAGTTATTGCATATTTTGTTAGTTTAATGTAATAAGTTTTTAATCGAGGAGAGAGATTAAAAAGGGGAAGATTTGCTACAGAATAAATGCTTTTCCCATACACTTTTTATGCACTCTTTGGGTGTGTTCACACAGCATTCTTATTTCAAAACAACAAGGTTGTTTCAAAATGAGAAATGCCATGGCCACATGACGCACGGCCATT
The DNA here is from genome assembly GCA_007922195.1 of Podocnemis expansa. Classification (NCBI taxonomy): domain Eukaryota; kingdom Metazoa; phylum Chordata; order Testudines; family Podocnemididae; genus Podocnemis; species Podocnemis expansa. The sequence continues at coordinate 13,473,251 of ML681966.1, read as the reverse complement.
TCGAAACACGGAAACCTCTTGTTTCAAAATGGGAGCCATTCTTTTGAAATGGCTTAAACCCAATTTCCTATCGAAACAAGGTTCTTTCGAAACCAGTTGTTTCAAAACAACCCTGTGCGGACATGTTGTTTTGGAACAAAATGTCCCGAAAAAACATTTGACTTTCCTCCCAGGGTGCTTAGCACCCTGGGAGGAAGGGCTGCCCCCTCAGCACCCTAGCCGGGGTGCTGAGGGTATCCTCTGGCCAGCAGAAGGGGACTGCAGGCACCCGTGGGGTGAAGCGCAGCCGGGCGCCTCAAGCCTTGGGTGTCTGCAGAGGGGGACTGCAGGCACCGGCAGAGAGCAGCGCAGC
>ML681966.1:13330373-13465873 GCA_007922195.1 Podocnemis expansa | reverse complement strand
CCCCCCCCCCCCCCCAAATGCTTGCCCCATTGATCACCCAACTCCAGGGAAATCTGTCTAGCCCCTAGTTACAGCATGAGATTAATTGCAAGAACAGAGGCTCAAGAATATCAAATGAATGGCTGAAGTATTTTTCCTCTTCACATTAAAGTAACCGTAAAGCCAACCACTTTAAGGAGTCACAAAACTAAGTATTGAATGTTTATATCAAGGTGCAAGGAGAATCACACTGCAGAACTCCTATCCAGACTGATGTTTTTACATTGTGAGTTGCAAACGGAAGCACACCGCCAATAAATTTAATGTAGTAATTATGGACAAGATTAAAACCAGTTTTAACACAGTAAGTTCCTTCACAGAATTCACTCATTGTTTGATACACAGAGGGATGGGCCCTTGACTACATGAAGCCTAACAGAATTTGAGTTGTTGGCTTCTAAAGGAAAAGTAATCTCTGTCAGCAGTATTCTCCCCATGACTTGAAATTAGGGGTGTGGTGCAGGGGGTGCTCACTCATTTGCTCTAACACTGTTACTAGCCAACAACTGGGGGGTATAGGCCGAGTGTACAGAAATCCCTGTCTAGCCTCAGTTTTGAGCCTCACTGTGCAGTATTTTTAAAAAAATCACAGACAAGCTCTTTAGATTTTATACACTCAGGAAAGGAGAAATGAGAAAAAATGAGATCTGCTGGTTTTTATGTACAGACCTACCTGAAACATAACCTTTTACCTAAAATGCAAATGTCTGGAAACATCATATCCTACTATGTCTGCCATAAACCACAGATGGATATATATCTATTTTATGACCATTGACATTTTGTTTGCTTTTATGTGAAATACACATCAAATGCGGCGGGGGGGGGGATGAAGTAGAAGTTTGTGACTATCAAATGCTCCACCCAAGAGGACAGCACCTATTCTTGAATGCAATGATCAGTTTTTTCCTAAATATAACAAAATAAAAATAACCATAGAGTATATAGGCAAAAGCAAGCTGCTTGTTTTCTATGATTTGATAAACTAACAAAGGGACAAATATTGCAATCCTTACTCCATCAAATTTCCCACTGACTTCATTTAAAGCATAGGATCAGGCCCAGCCCAGCAGCTACTTTAGAATGGATAATACTTTCATATCTGTGTATCTTACTAAAATTTAAGGACACATCTATAGTGGACTAATCTCTTCTTGGAAAGGAGAAACAAACTGAAAAAAAAATCACACTGGGAAAAGGAAAAATCTTAGATTCAAAGCTCCTCACAACCAAAAGTGAACTTTGTTGGCCCTCTAAACAAAAGATTTGTTGTCAAAAGCCAAAGTTCATTAGCAGGAATAAAGATCTCGCTTAGCCTAGCCCTTAGAGAAAGAAACCTCCCCAGAAACTAAGCCAAGCAGGGCAGCAAAGCAGGAAGCAAAGAAGGAGTCACAGGTTTCTCTCTGGGCACTTCAGAGATCCCATCAAGGTGAAGAAAAGCCCCAACCCCACCAAAAAATAAGATCAAACCTCCCCCAAAACCAGGTGCAGGGAAAGGGGAGAGGACCTGAGCTGGAGCCTGGAAAGAAGCCGGGGTTGAGGAGCGGAAGCAACAAAGCAAAGCGAAACCACGTGTAGCACTGCAGCATGCCTGGAGCAGGGAGGAGGGCAGGGCAAAGAGGAGGAGTCTTAAAGCGATACACCACTCCTCCGCTTCTTGGCTGAGCCTCAGCCGCTCTGTCGGGCTGTCCCAGCCAGTCCTGCCCCTCCCCGTGCGCGGGGACTGGAAACCCCTGCGCGGGGAGGGGTTTCTTATGTGCGTGGCCGCGCAACCGCGCACCTTAGAGGGAACAGTGAGCCCCAGGTCCTTTTCTACGGTGCTGCTACTTAGCTCCCCAGCCTGTAGCCCAAAAAGAGTCTAGGCTGCAGCTTATCAGAAATCTTTACTCAAACATAATGCCAAAAATCAAGACTATTATGCTACAGACTGCTTTCTCTGTATTTCAGAGGACCGTGCTGAAGTTTTCTGGGCTTACAGTCAGTGTACGTTTTAGTATCTTTTAACTGAATGTTAGTTTCTATTAAAGAATTGGCTATACTGAAATAAATGTTTTATTCTCAGGCTCTAACTACTCACTATATTTAACTTCCAGCTTAAATTATTTTAAAAAGATTGACTAGCCCCGTGTAGCCAGACCAAGAAGGTTTGGGGAAAGAATGCAGGGGGCTGACATGAGCAATTACTCTTGCAGAGGGGGACAGGAGTGATAGCAGTCATATCTTTAGGAGCTTGTCTTCACTGCTAAAAATGGTGGTTTGTTTTTTTTTTACTTCAGGGTAACTAATAGATACAACCCTCATCAGGTATAAAATGCAGGTAATCTCATCAAGGGCAACTTTAGGTATGGATGAGTGGTGGATGGATGTTTACCTTGTGGTAAAACTAAAGTGCCTTGTATCCACTGTTTTTCATATTCTCAAGATAAAAAAAAAATTAAAAAAAGAAAAGGTTAACCCTTTGAGTGATGAAGACAAGCCCAGTGTCATCCTCACACTGGCCAGAAGAGGCTGGCAGGTGCAGGGAGTATTAAATGTTACACTGTCAGAGTAAGATAAAGCTCCCATTTTGATGTAGGATCTACCAATGATGCCAGAAGCATTCTGATTGTTCATTAAAATTCCTTCAGAGATTGCTGCATTGAAGGAGTACCTCCACATCACATCTCCCTCCACTAGGGCTGTTGAGTATAGAAGCCAGGATAGAGTCCTGGTTTGTATTAAGCATGTTGTACAAAACTAAATACATCCACTTGCTATCATATAGGTAAAATGCAATACACTTCTAAGTGCACTGATACTGCAGGTGAGCACAGCACCAACTTAAATCTGTTTCACTGTTCTCAGCCTTTGGAACTCCATTTCTGTTAATGTCAGACAATGAAGGAATAATTCAAATAAAAAAGGAACAGCAGTCAAATGAAGACACTTTCCTCTTATCAACTCAATTAACTAATTATAAAGGATGACAGCCAGATAAATCTCTCCTCTGCATGGCAGGGAGGGGAACATAGGATGAAGAAAAGTCCTTTGTGCTGTGAATATTTTAATAAGACTCCTACAGAAAGATTTCCTGGACTAAACCCTGGGTTCTATGAGAGAGGAGGCATGAGAACTGGAATAAGGTGTACATTTGTTGCAGCAAGTATTATTAACCTTTAAACTGTTTATAACAACCCTTTATATATTTGAAAACTGTTTTCAGGTCACCTCTGTTTTCTTTTTTCAAGATTAAACATGGCTAATTTCTTCCTCATAGTTCAAGGAATGGACCAGCCAGCCTGTAGATGGGGTAGGAGAGGAGTGCTGCAGAGCACAGCCTCTGGCCCCGGGGCTCTTTTCCATCCAGTGCCCCCCCTCCTTGCACTGTGCTGGCCTGAATGGGGCTGGATCAATTAGGGGCTGAAGCCCAAGGCCTCCCTTTAGGCTAAGGCCTGTGGCTGCAGCCCCTAAAGTCCCTGGTTGATCCAGGGCGGGGCAGGGGGGTTTAAGGACTAGTTATTTTTCTCTTTTCTTATGTCAGAGCTCCAAGCACAGAATTCTTATTGCATTGAAATTAGGGGCCAGATGCTGATACCCTAACTCATGCTGGATAGCCCTTTGTTCTGAGAGCAATGGCACTGGAGTTAATAGGACTACTTGCAGAATGTTACTACTCAGTGTGAGTTAGAACATGTCACTCCACCTCTATTGCATTCAAACATAAACTGCTTGCTTTTTTTTTTTTTTTTTTTTGCTTTGAATGCCTGTTGGTCTTTCCCTACTCTACCTATCACCTCTTATTTGTTAGTGAACTGTAAATGTTTGCGTCTGATTGCTCCATGATGCCAGGACCTCAATTATCCACTTGTTAAATGTTCAAACAAGCGTCTTTGCTTTCTTTCATTCTGCCCTTCATGTTTGGAAGGAATTCCAGGTAAATATTTGGAAAGGTCTACCTCATTGTCAGGGGAAAGCAGGAACGCACTGGAACGCACTTCTGGGGCCCCCTATTTTTAGGCTGGCAGCGTTCCAGGGCCCCTAAAATAGAGGAAGGCACCAAAACACTGCATTCTGGGGCCCTGCTAAAAATAGCATGAGCAGCCAGAACACAGCGTTCTGGTGGCTCCATCTTAAACCCTGCTCCTCCTTAACCCTGGCCAGCAGAGAGCTGCAGCAGGCTGGGAGTTTGTGAGTCTCCCCCCTGCAGGGCAGAGCAGCTTATGGCTGGAAGCAGCTTCCAGCTGGTCAGCCATCCTGCAAACAGCGGAGGTAAAGGTTTGGGGGTGGGGCTGCTGGGAGCTTTGTTGGTGCGTGTACCTGGGGGGTGTGTGTGTGTCTGGGGGTGGGTTCTGGGGATGGGTATTTGGGGACCTACCCATGCTGGAGGGTTCCGTGGCCCATCAAATTATACTTTAACCCCTGCTCATTGTCTTCCTACAAAAGCCTTCCTCAAGACTCTCCTTTGCTGTGTTGAGAGAGAAGTCATGACAACAGTTAAGCATCTGGTGTGCTGAAATTACTACCTGTCATGTTGACTGATATCCTCTCATTGTTCCCTTGAACTCCATTATCTAGCGTCTGGTCTTATGCATAGATTGTAAAATTGGTGGGACAGGAACCATCTTTTTTTGTTTTGTTTTGTTCTGTGCTTGTACAGTACCTAGTAAAATAGGATCCTGGAGAAGTAAGGCAAGTAGGCATTAGCACAATAAATACATAATATCTAATAGTAATCTTTGTGGGAGGCAGAGGTTGCTCATCTTGTTGCCTGATATTTTTTATATTCCATATGGCAAGGAATTCCTAGTAACAAGGCTTCTTCCCATTGGTCATTATATTTTGCTTTATTACACATATGAAGCACAGTAAAGCTAACAGCAGTTTTGTGACTTTTAGTATTTCAGTCACTTCTGTGAAGAAAGTTGGCAACTGAACTCATGACTGGATATGTTCACCATTAATTATAACTCATTCATCTGTCACAGATTCAGCATAACAGCTGACAAACTCTTTGATTTAAATTGATTGGTGAATACTTAACTTTAATTGGCGTGCCAAATCTGTGACACAGTAACGAGTTATGACTAATGCTAAACATCCTTGAGAACATGCTTCTCTGTATTGCATATCCTTACAGCAGCCATTACCAGAGAACTGTAGAGATGTTGCTGCTCTGAAATTAAGGGTTTACCCACATGTGGAGTTGTTTCTGATTAGCTCTGTATGGACACTCTCATTCAAGAACAGGAGTTTCCACATACAGAGTTATCCTAGAATAGCTATTGCATTTTGAATTCATACCCTACTTTGAAAAGAAATCACTTACAAGCCACAAGGTCTATAGAACTACATGAAAATATAACTCTGCAGCTTCCAGTAAAAGAGGGAATGTATTTCTCTGTTCTTGCTTATTGTCCCTTATCCAAAGGGCTGCTTATACTCTGAGTATGAATCAATATAATTTCATCATTTTCACTCTGAATTTATGCCCATCTGTTTGTTTTTATGATCTAGTACAGCATGGATCAGTTTACCCGCAAATTCAGTTAACATGCGCTAGCATCATGTCCCCCAAAGCTACCAATTTAACACACACACTCGTTAACACGTAGTATCTAAAACATGAAGTTGGCCTAAGCACAGAGACATGTAGTAAGCCTTATTAGCACTGCCTTTTGGTTTTCATCGCCATTTTGGTAGGACACATGCTTAATCGCATTGTCATGGAACATACAATATATGCTTTTGATTAGCTGTAATTAAGTGCAATAGATATTTTAGTATAGGCTTTAGTTCATAATGGCAGGAGACAAGCGTCAGTGTTCATACACCACTGAAGAAAAATTAGAAGCTATGGATCAGGTACATAGTGATGAAACCCAAGCTAAAATTTCTAGAGCTCTTGGTATTGCTGAATCAATACTACAAGGTTGGATAAAAAAATGAAACAAAGCTGTGCAGTTTTGTACAAGATGTAGATTCTCAAGTCGGCCTGGAGTGGAAACGTGTATGTTATTCGGCAAAGCCTGCTGGAGACAAAGCATTGTGCATGTGGTTTGCCCAAGAGAGAGTTAAGAGAATGCCACTAAGTGGCCTAATTCTCCAAACCTAAGCAAGTAAATTTGGAACTTTAATGGGGGGTGAAACATATCAAGCCAGCAAAGGTTTTATAAGCTGGTTTAAAAGTTGTCATGGTATTTCCCAAGTTAGCATTTCTGGAGAAAGCCGAGACTGCTGCCAACAAATTTCCCATCAAATTAAAAACTATAATAGAAACTGATAATTATAGCAATGAACAAATATACAACTGTGATCAGAGGCATCGCTGGCATGTGGCCCGCATCCTGGCCCCAGCCCTGATCTGGGGCTGGGCCACCTGCAGGGGGTGCCTTACTCTCTCAGCCATGTCCTGACTGGGGATTGAGGCTGGGCTGCTCGCAGCGGTGCCTGCCTCCTCTCAGCCCTGTCTCCTACCAGGGATTTGGGGCCTAGCTGGAGTCAGCAGAAGCCCAATGCCAGATTGGGCCTGGGTGCTGGATCGTGGCAAGGGGGCAGGGCTGGGACCCATGCCTCTGGTCTTTCTCTGGGGCAGCAATGTTCTTGACTGCAACATCTTTATTTGCAAAGCTTTTGCCAGACAAAACTTTAGCTTTGAAATATGAAACCCAAAAAACAAGTTTTTAAAAATACTAAAAGGATCACCCTTCTATTTTGTATGAACAAGATGGGCAATCACAAGCTCATGCCACTTCTCATTGGGCGGTTCAAAAACCCTCAGTGCTTTAAGCACTTTAACAAAGCTAAACTGCTTGTCATATATGCCAGTAGTAAAAATGCTTGGATGACTAGGAGCATTTTTGAAGAATGGTTCCATAACTCTCTTGTTCCACCTGTTTGTACGCATGCCTGAAAGAGAAAACTCAAACCTAAAGCACTGTTGCTACTTGACAATTGTCAAGCCCATCCTCCTTCTGAATTATTGGTATCAAATGATGGACAAATCTGTGTGCTACATCTCCCATTCAACACAACATAAAAAAATCTAACCCTTGGACCAAGGTGGTGTTCAAAATTTTAAAAGCAATTATCGAAGCAAGGTGGTCTCAGCAATGATTTCATGCGAGTCATCAAGCATTTCTGAATTCCTAAAAGAATTAAACATAAAAGAGAGAAATTTGTGACAAAAAAAGCTTGGGATGGTGTAAAACAAAAATCTATTGAAAACTGCTGGATGACTGTTCTGCCTCTGAAAACCCAAACCATAGTGATTCAGAATTGGAATTTGAGAGGTTTACAGAAGACATCCTGCTAAGAAAAACACAAATGAAAGAAGACAAAGCTAAATTTTTTTCAATTATTTAAAGACTTTAAATTAGACATATCACCTGAATTATGAGTGGCCAGAACTAGATGAAAATAGCACAACTACAGAAGATCTGACAGAAGAAGAAACAACTGCAGGGCCTGAGGCTGGGTCAGACTGTGAAAGTGATGAGGAATGGTTACAGGAAGGAGTAGAAGATGATGATAAGAATTACGTTGAAAAAACTAAAATTTCCCATTCAGAAGCTCTAAATGCTGCTGAAACTCTTGCATGATATATGGAGCAGCGAGATGCAGAGAATATCCAAATTTTACACCTACACGGGATGATTGATTTTTTTGTGAAGAAAAAGAGAGCCAAGCATGGGAAGCAGCAGAAAATAACATCGTACTTCATAAAACCTCCATCCCGGCAAGATGAACCTGTGGGCTGGATAAACTTTATATAAGCATGCTTCTTGGATTATGAACTCTGTGGACTCAATGTGGAATCATATAGATATGTAATATGTCATTTATGGTAATACTGTACTGTAAATATTCAAAATGGATTCCACTATTTTCATGCATCAATATGTACAGTATTTATTTTAATCACTGTTCAGTTAAATAGATATGAATTCTTAAATTTATTGTTTTGGTGATGTCTGTATTTTTGCATATTTTATTTTAAAAATTGGATCATGAATTAAAATTTATATTTTTGATTTTGCTAAACAAAATCAAGTTTTCATAGCCAGGGTAGCCCACATTAAGATACAGTATTTTTAAAATAAGTCCTTACACAGTGGTGTATTTTAGGACATTTCACCATGGTCCTGTTTACACACGGTCCATTTTATATGTGATTGCAGCCACTTGTCTCCCAAAACCTGCACATTAACTGATCCACACTGTGCTTGGAGTCACAACATGTGCAGGAGTATTATGTTAGTATGTAGTAAATGGGGTACGCTCTAATCTTGGTGTAACCTGCTAGGGTGGGCTCAGATTTATTCAATTGCCCCTCTCCAGTGCCTCACAGAGAAAACCCCTGATGAAAGCAACTGGAGAGCCAGGATCCAGTTGTCAAAAGGACTCACAGCGAAGACTGCTCAGAGTTTCCATCCCACATTAAACTATTACTCAACAGAAACGTAACAATGAACTTTATTAACTATCTAAACACACCTTATCCTAAGGAACCATAATACATTTAAACAAAAGAGTAAGAAACCCAAGAGTCCCAAAGTTCAGGTGGAGTCACCCTTATCTCAATTGCAGTCTTTTAAGTCCTTGGGGCTTGAATGCAGAACGAAAGCAATCCTCATCCTCTCTAGCTGCAGGAATCTTCAGGCAGATGCCGTGCAGTCCCTTCTTCCTCCTGTGCAGCCAGCACCATGCAATCAGGTCACTGGCCACCCAGCTCTCAGTTCCACCGCAGACAACTCCCATGCAAAGCAGTCCAAAGCAGGGAGAAAACATCCTGCAGTGCACTCCTGCTCAGCTCCTTTCACTGAGTCCCTTAGCCAATGTCCTCTGCAGCTCCTCTCCAGGCTTCTCTTCTCAGGCTTCTCCCTGGGCATGTAACTCCAGCAAAACAATAAAACTTGTGGAGCATGCTCAGTGTGCTCCCTCACCCTCTTACCAGAAGTTTCTGGTTTCTGGGCTGCAAAATCTGCCCAGCAACGTAACCCAGCCATAAGGATCCCTAAAAGAGATTGCACCTATTTAGGCACATGGGTTACATTGGTGCATATGATCCAGTGGAATTCCTGGTCTATACATCTAAAAATGCATCATTGTAATAATGCTTCCTGCTGTTAGTAAACGGATGAAGTGGAGAATGGCCTGTGTTTTGGTCAGTATATCTGCCATGTAGTTACACACTCACAGCTGGTCCCTGCCTGCTGACTCAGGCATTCAGGCTGCAGGGCTGTAAAATTGCAGTGTGGATGTTCCAGTTTGGACTGCAGCCCAGGCTCTGAGATCTTCATGGGGTCCAGTCTGAGCCAGAACATTTACAGTGCAATTATTTATGCCCATAACCTGAGCCCTGTGAACTCAAGTCAGCTGACGGGGGCTAGGCCTGGATGTTTACCTGCAGTGTTGATGTACCCTAGGTGATATGCAATGGGGGAGGTGTGACAGGATTTTTTATATCTGTGTAGCAGTCTATTTCCAGTGTAAGTAGAAACTAAAATAATTTAGCTCAAGTATTCAGGTAACACTATTAATACTTGTTCTCTATAATATTACCATACTCCAAATCTGATAGTTGAGGTTCTGTGACCTATATTGCATGAGGCATGATGTCTCAGCAGAACAAGTAGTTCTATAGGGAATCCTGATGTTGATGCATGGGATAGGCATTGAAACAGTCAGATAAAGCTACATGTGGAATTTTAACTTTGAATTTTCTCTCTTCTAGTTGTTTGTTCTTGAACTTTCATTTTAGCTTTGAATTAATAAAAAAATATAATCACAATGTCCTAAACCTGTTGGTCTAATTTTACTTAGTATCTCCTAGTGGGACATGATTTGCAGAGCTTTGTGATGATTTAGCTCCACTTCCATTAAAGCAATGTGTTTCATTTATCAATTTGTTTTATTTTTGACTTAATTGGAAGCAAAATTAGGCCAGCACTGAGTGCTTTTCAAAATTTCACCTGTAAGGTCAAGGACAGAATGGTGCACCAAGCACAGGTGAGTGATTGATTAAATCTTCATGTGGACATTCCAGTATTGTTAGGTCTATCCCTTGCCTTCACTGCCTCACCTATTATGAGGTATAGTTGCTCTCTTACAGACTTTATTGAGAATAGGTGGGGTTGCTTTTGAGTGGGACATTCCATCATTACTTTATTTTTATTTTTGTTGTTTTGGTAGAAATAGTTATTTCTTTTGGATTTTCTTGGCCAGTTATTTATGGCTATAGTAGAATTTAAGATGTTGGCTGTATTATTTACAAGCATGGTATTATAAATATCTATCAGTGATGCCTAAAGACTAGGACAGATTTTTGTCAGTTGGATAATCAGAAAGTACCTTAATAGTAATAATAGATGTGGCAAAGGCTTTCTTTGGATGTTTGGGAATATGTTTGTATTGCAGCATGAACATAACCATTGTTATTGTTAATGGAAATTTGTGTGTTCGTAACTCCTGATGCATTACACTAAAATCCCACTGTAACATGCTCAGGTTAATTGAGCTAAAACTGAAAAATGACAGCAGCTTTTACAATGGTTTTAATGTCAAGCAACAGTGGCAACTGTTAGAGAAACATTTGTCAGTTTACAGAAGCATGCATAAAATACAAAATGGCTATGTCCACATCCCCCTTTGCTACATTTCTCAGGGTATGAGTAGTAGATTTTAATGCACTAGTAGGTGATTAGTGGTCTCTTGGACTGTGGGATCAGAAAGTAACAAAGAAATAACCCTTTTGTTTCCTGCCTTGAGAGACTTCCTCCCCAGTAAGAGGGTTTCTCCCTTTGGGTGAGAAGCTACTTGTGAGAAGGGTCCCAGGAAGAGATGGGGGAGGGGAGTGGGTGGGGGCAACTGAAGAGAACTGCAAGGTGTAACCGTTTGATATGGTATTGAGGACCTAATGGTCTGATGTAATCTGGACCCATGCAGGAAGGAATGAAAACTGGTTATTGAGAAATAAACAGGGACATAAGTCCTTGGAAGCACCCTTAACTGATCACTGATGTAGTCCACTTGAATGGTGCATAGAGGGCTGAGTCATGGAGGAGATTGAGGCAGGGCAGTGATGTTTAAAAACTCTTTTTCTCATAGAGGAGCCAGTAGTTGGACTGAGAATCAAGGCTCTTGTGGTGGAGGGTGAAATTTCTTCCAGGAGGCCTGTGTTGGGGGTGGGGGTGTACAGTCCTAGGGAGTGTAAAGTGGCTCTTAACTCTTTTAAGCTGTGGGGCATGACATTAATGTGCTTTGAAGCTGCCCCCAAAAGGGAGGTCCTCTATGGACCACTGCTCATCCTGAGGTAATCTTGATGACTGCAGCCAGGAGCACATGTGCATAGACACCATTGATTGTCAATGTGGCCACTGAGTCTGCTGCATCTAATGTTTGTAGGGATACTCTAGCCACCAACCTGTCATCTTCTAGGATCAAGGCAAGCTCCTCCCTGGTCTCTTGTGGCAGCAGGTCATTGAATTTAGTCATTAAGCCCAACAACAAGTTGTAATTATGTCTCTCCAAAAATGCTTGCTGGTTGGAGATTCTAAGCTGAAGACTAGTTGTAGAATATTTTTTCCAAACAGTTCCATCTTCTTTGTACCTTTATCTTTGGGTCAAGCTCACTTGGCCCTGTCTGTCCTGTCATTCGGTCACCATCGCCAAAGATACCAGGTATGGGTGTGAAAAATATTATATAGCTTATATTTCCTTTTGGCCCTTTTTGATGTTGGTGGCAGTAAGGATAAATTCTGCCATTAGGCCTTGACTACTTTAAATGCCCTTCGTGCACTGGCAATGTGATCATAGCTGGTACTGTCACTGATATGACATGGTGTTGAGGAACTAATAGTCTAATTCCAATAGAATATTGAAAAGGTCATCAGTGGGCTTCATGAGTTCTTCTGTCTTTAAATCCAGATTGGGTGCAGTCCTTTTTTAGGAGCTCTTGGTGGGTGATCTTGGTGATCCAGGAATGAGGAGGACAGTGGGATCACTGGGGGAGGGGACAGCATCTCCTCTTCGCAGAAAGCTGTCTTCTGGTCTGGTGCTGACATCAGAACTCAGTTCCTCTCTTGGGCTGGACAGTACCATAGACCACCTCTCAGACATGAATGTGGATGACTGAGAAGAGTAGGTGCTTAGCTTGATGGGGAGTCCCCATGATTTCCAGTATGGACATTGGACCACCCATTGTCCCTAAGATCGGTGTCCCACTGTAGGGTCCATACCGAAAGTTTAGACACTCAGTGTCTGGTGTTTTGGAGCTAGTTCCCTCTTGGATTCCAAAAGGCATGGTTCTTTCCTTGGGGACCATGGGGCATCAGGTGATGGTTATACCTGACAATGACAATACAGCACTAGAGACTGGTGCTGAGGGGAAGGCAATCATTGCCAGGCTTCCCAGAAGCAATGCCTTGCAGGGAAGGAGTGGTGAGATAGCAGCAACTGGTGTGGCATCAGGCAACATAGTGATAGAGAGTGCTGCTGGGGATCCCATGACAGATGTCATGCCATCTGGTGTCTAGATGATGACCAGTAAAAGGGTGACCAAGGTCAGTGATGTTTCATTGCAGACTTGCAGCTCACAGCTGGGGAATGGGTAGATGGGCTGGAGACTGGTGACCTTTGCCAAGGTGTTGGAGACTGGGACTGAGGTGTCAAGAACAAATGCTGGGATTCAAAAGAGCAGCATTGGTCAGTTGTTTTCTGTAGTGGTTCCATAGTGGGTTTTCCTCTGAAGGTGCGTGACTTCATTGCTTCTGCTGACAAAGGAATTCCCATGGAGTGCGTGGCACCGGTAGGCCCATGAGGTCCCTGTGTGCTTGAAAGCCAGTGGTATCAGATACCATTAAATGGAGGGGCACCCTTCCGCTTCTGGAAGTTGGAAGAGGTTCCCTTGAAGCCCTTGGTGGGGTAGGTGATTTCCACCACAGGCAATTTGCTCAATAATGGTCCTTTGCCTGGTCCCATGCCTTTTTGGGCATGGGGGATGACCTTTGTCCATGTGTTGTTTCTCTGGTACTGGAGAAAGTAAACAGTGTTGAGAAGGGCCTGGTACTGGTGGTGTACTCTGCAATGATAGTGAAGCACTTGGCATTGAGTCTGAGTGGGAGAGTGGGTTCTCAGGCTGATTTAAGTGCTCCTTCAGGAGGATGACCTCAGCTTTTTATAGGCTGTGGTCCAAAGCCCTTACAGATCTTGCACTTGTCCTTTCTGTGCATCTCCCCTAAATGCTTCAAGCAGCTATTGTGGAGGTATGGCAAACAGAAGTGTCCTGTCCCAAGGCAGACCTCCCTAGCAGTACTAAAACAAAATATCTATTAAATTAACACAAATAAATTACAGCGATTACAAATCACTACAAAACTCTTCTGATAAAAGAGTAGCCATTGTAGATGGAAAGAAGGAACTGAGGTGGTGCAGGGTTGATGGTGCCTCATGTACTACATCATGAGTGTGGGGTGTCAGTGTTGGCACTCTGGATACTACTAATAAAAAAAATCTCCAATATCCATGCACATGTGTCTATATATATGTAACATAGAATCAACATGAATAAGCACTCAAAGAACTAATGTTAGCCCTCTAAAAATACAAAGTATGTATTTTATCTATGCCATGAAAGTCATGTAGGTAAGACCTGACTCACCATAAACCTCCAAAAGACAGTCCTTTAAGCTAAATTACCATCTTACTATCTATGTGTGTGAAAGTGTATTTAAAAAAAAAAAAGCATCTGAAACTATTTCAGTGCATTGAGCTTACTTTTAAAAGATATTTATTTACTCGTTTGTCTTGGTTCATTGCTGCAGTGTCTGCATTTCACCCTTATGTACAGTTTCTGTTATACCTTTAGACTACAAGGCCTGGGTGTAGCTTTGCAGGACATCAGCATTCACTCTGGCAAGATCAGAGATATAAGGCACCTTTTCCTTTCCAGTGGCTGAACACTTCAAACCCTGCTACCTCATTTGAGAGAGACTGAGTTTCAAATCTAGATCCCACATATGGTAGCACACTGCATTCCATTAAACACTAATACAGGCCATGAATCTTCATCCATAGCTAATCCTGTTGTGGCAATAAATCAGTTTTCTTGTGGCACTATAAAATCACATTTTGAGCCAAAGTCAATAGACTTTCACACAATGTAAAGATTACTTTTACAAGCATGGAAATGAACAGGGATTATTTACTCTCCTACAACGAGAGCAGAAAGTTGAAATAAGGTAATGAAGACATTGCACAAATATATGCTGTTCTAACACCCCCACATAAAAAACCCCCTGAGTTTTCCTCCTCCCACTCAAGCCACCTATTACTTCAATATCATATTACAGTACCAAATAAACCCAGATGTATGAACATTATAGTTTTTAAATCAAGAATCTAACTACTGATAGTCTCTGCAAATGTGTTTACTAATTACCAGACAAACTATGCTTTAGTGTGCGCTTCAGTATTTTCCACTAGACTATTTTGTTCAAGCAATACAAGCCCCTCAAGTATTTGTAGTATCATAGTAACAACCATTAGTGTTAAAATTATTGTTGTGTTGGCAGTATTTTCTTTCCTATTTTTTGAAGGTTAATAATTCATATGTAAGACAAATTGCTTGAGGCTGACAAGAATACATGTAGTACATAATATATCCAAACAGTAGGATGACGAGCCAAGAATGGGGGAATAGATGGTACTGATAGAGACAAAAGTTGTAGGAGTTTCCTGGGAGAAATGGTAAATTCCTGATTTACCACACTGAGAAACCTCTGATTACATCCTCAACATGGAACTTTAATAAAGCACAAGGTGGGCTCCATCAAAAACTGTTTTCCATGCCTCTGTACTCCTGTTTGCCTCTCACATGGGTGAAGTAACCACCAATACATACAACAAATGGATTGGGGTATTCCTCAGCTGTGAGGAGAGGTGAGAAGAGTGGGGCATCAGCATGAGTGAACAGTTGTTGGGCATGAAACCAAGGATACCCTTCAAAGTTATGACGTGCATATGTAGGTTGTGGTCATGTAACTTTTGCTTGGTGGTACATTCCAGTGCTTCCCAGTGTGTGATCAAAATGGCATAATCATGATAAATTTTTGGATTAAATATTATCCTTACAAAATAGCCTTCAACCATTTATCAGTTTATGCCAAGACTAGACACAATTTGGCTCAGCTTGAAAGACATAGATACAGAACTCTTACAGAGCTATAAAACTTCAATGAAAGAGCTGAAATGTCTTTCCTTGAAGTCATAACAATCACACTTATGAACATGTGGAGAATTTCATTTTGAAAATAAATGATTGGCCAGAGAATCAATTTTAACTACATCATGTTGAGCATGTAACTTTTTTTTCTCATAAAGAATCTAAATAAAAAAAAATTAATTGTTGCTGTATAGGGCTCATTATAAATAAAGAATTAAAAAATGTATTGACCTGAAATATAGGTAGTGCCTATCCAAAATTATACATCTTTTCACACAGTTTGGCTTCTGACCTTGAACATCCAGAAGACTAGCATGTTGGGGGGGGGGGGAGAAGAAAACAAAATAAATTGAAGACATAAAATCCAAGTTAAATTTAAAAGTAATGTAACTCGATGAGAGGAGGGGACATTCAGAGATACCGCTCTGTCCTTATTCATGGTCACATAGTGTAGGCACTAATAAGCTCTTCTACCATCACTGCACAAGGACAGAGTGACAGTGTTCGAATGTCCTTGCTTTTTTTACTTTTACATTCACTTTTAACATTGCTCTAAAGTACTGTTTCTGTTGCAGTGGTTTCAGTAGGTTCATGCAAAAATGAAGGCTAAAGGGTATATTCTTGATGGAGGGGGATTTATGGGTTTAATGCCCATTAATGCTAATAAGAGTTAAGGGCAAAAATCCCCATACATCAAGATCAGATTAATAACCATTAGCTAAATACACACAGACAGCTATGCTAGAGACATTGGAATGATATTTCCTTTGGCTTTCATTTTTACATACAAACTTCTACAATTGGTATCATTGTATTCATAAATGTTTTGATAATTTGGTACAATAAGTACAGCTATAAACACATTAGAACAAAAATAGTTGCTGGGCAAAAATAAGATTATACACTGAGTTAGCCTCTGTGCACTGACTACAATAAAGAATGGGATGTGATCTGTGGAGGATAAACTAAAAGCTACAACCATGTAAAATTACCAAAGGGCCTATTGCTACAGGTTAAATATCTTTATACAGTAAATATGAATATATTTAATTATTGGATAATAAGCCCATGTATTGTTTTTGTACTTCCCAGTAACATCTTTCTTAGTTAATTATGTAGAGCCCATCACTGTAGTACCTGATTGTCTCAGTTCCCAGTGTATTTATCTTCATAGCACCCTTGTGAAGTAAGGCAGTCTTTTGAGCCCAGTTTCACAGATGAGCAACCAAAGCACAGAGGGACTAACTGAGTTTCCTGAAGTCATGCAGAAAGCAGAGCAGGGACCTGAACCCAGGATATTCAAGTCATAGTTTAGGACCCCTCAGCACTGGCCATCTTCCCTCTTTAATGATAAATATTAATGGAAAAGACACATTTACTTCTTTAGACCTTTAAGCCCTACAGGTAAAATAAAAAGCAATTCACAGAGAAGACATTTGACTTTTGTTATGTCTACTTCATGTTCTAGCTTGGTCCTTTTAGATACAAATGGTATCACCTAGTATCGTTATTCTTCCCTAGCTTGAGCGCATATGTTCTAATATTTTTCATTAGTTTAAATAAAAATATAGCTTGGGGGCAAGTAGGAAAACATATGGGCCTTTATGTAATTGTACAGAGTTAGAAAAACTAAGAATTTATGAAAACATTACTGTTTGTCATGCTGTCTTCCTTCTGTTCTTTAAAGATATTAAGTTCAGCAAGGTCTTGCCACACCTCTCCGCACTAAATAGTAGTAGAGAGGTCCTCCAGGCTGCCTACAGAGGCTGTAGGGAGCAGCCAGTCAGGGACTGAGTCACATACACACTTGGTCAGGGAGCGCTTGTGAGAGGTGGGTGCCACTCTATTAACTAGTGTTGGCAGGAGGATCATTCAGAGGAGCTCCTGCAAACAAGGGGGCAATGGAGGAGCTGAAAAGAGCTTTACTTCAGCAGCAAGTAGAGTTCCACTAGATACTTGGAGAAGGGTGAAAAGACCCTGAACTGGCTGCCCAGAAACAGCATGTAATCCAGGAGTTACTTCAGCAGCAACAGCAATTGCAGTAGCCCTGGTTCAGAAAGCCCAGCCGCAGTGACAGACGCACAAAATCCAAGTCACCAAGGATGCCTGTATTCAAACATCAGTGACTCCAGGGGCAGTGCAGACTGAGAGAACCTAGCATTGATCAAGAACATCATCTCAGAGGTAAGGTGTTTTAACTTGGAAAACTGGAGCATCTGAAAAGACATTGCTGGGCACCACAGGCCACTCTCATCATGCTGGGCAGTGGGTCCGCTGTGCATCTGAATCAGAAAAGGGCCTGCATGTTCAGCTTTGAAGGTAGGTTCCAGCAGCTATGCCTCCTCAGCGGGGCTGGGGTATGGGCAATGCTGCTAGTCCCTAGGGACTTACTCCCCAGTGTTGGGTAGTGTACCCTATTGGTTTGGGCCCAAGGTTTGCAGCATCCCTTTTGCTCTGAGGATAGTGCAGTCCAGTGGCCAGAGTCTTCATAGAGGTTCCCCAGCTTGGGGTGGTAAAAACCTAGTGGCCAGGATCCTCATGGACATTGCCCCTGCTAAGTGGTAGCAAGGCCTAATAGCCAGAGTCCTTGTAGAAGGTCCCCTGTTCAGGGATGGTAAGGTCTAGTAGCAAGCATCCTTGCAGAAGCTTCCTCTGCTTCAGGTAGTATGGGTCAACAGCCAGAGTCCTTGTAGATGTTCTCCTGCTTAAGGGTAGTAACGCCTCACAGCCAGGGCCTTGTTGGGCAAGCGAGCACAAGCCTGGACAGCAAAAGCAGTGTGACTGAGCTGGGTGGCTGGCTTTTATACCTTCAGTGTGCCCAGAAGATGTAGGGGGGTGGGGCCTCTTCAGCCTGGAGAGTTTCTTTAACCCTTGGCTCGCTGGTGCAGGGCCAATACGCCCTATCACACTGGGCTTGAAGTGCAAGTAGAAGGGCTGGTTGCTGGAGATAAAGAAACCCCTTTTAGATTAAAAAGTCTACTACCTTGTGGAAAAGGGAAGGGAGGAAAGCAAAAACTCCAAAGTGAGGGAACTTGGTGTTCCCAGGCTTTTAGGATCCCAGAAATTAAGGATCATGTGGGACAGATTTACAACTGGTAAGTGCAGCTGGAACTACAACAAAGACTAGCCAGACAAGAAAGACAACAGCAGTACTTGTTGCAGAAAAAAGGCAGCAAAAGTTATGGGTACTGGAGAGGCTAGGGGGTATAGGCCTAAGGTTCAGCCAAAAAGATGTTACAGGAGTAGGCAAGCAGGACATCTAAAGAAGGGTTGCCCTCTAGTGGTCCAGCAGAAAAGGAAAGGGTGTCTGGGTGAAAGACTGGGAGGACTGCAGAAACCCTGATTGTCCACATTAAAAGATCTTGCCTCTTGAGGAGTTGGACTTGCCTATCCGAACACACAAATTAATCCTAAGAGGGCCGGGGGAAAAACTGAAATTTTCTCGAGAAAGACATCAACTAAAGGGTGTGTGTGTGTGTGGGGGGGGCAATCACTGTTAAAAGTGCCATAGGCAGAGTGGCCTGGGACAAACAAAAAGAGAGCTTTAACTAAAGGGGGCTAAGATGCTCTCAGGCAGAGACACCTGGGAGGTGAGACGATCCTGACAAACTAGGGGAGACAACCAAAAGTAAAGGATGGCTAAGAAAAGTTTCCTGCAATATCTCTACCCTGAATCTGTTGGAGCAGAGAAGTGTGGTGAGGCGGATTAGACCTCAAGGCACCCTCTTGGAGGCGAAAATCCTGCCGCACCCTGGCTCACAAAATAATAGAGTGGTCTTCTGAGCTATCTACACCCAACTTTACTATGGCTATGTTCACACACAAAGTACGTGTTTCGAAACAAGCTGTTTCAAAATAATGCCTTTATTTCAAAACACCTTATTTCAAAATAAGTGTTTTTTGAAATAAGGGAAAAGGAGGGAATCAAAATAGCATGTCTAGTGTGACATGCTATTTCGAAATAGGAGGGGGAGGGAGGCCCTGTGCTGGGCCAGGGAAGCCCCACCCCCCGAATTCCCCTGCCCCCTGTGGCTCCGGCCAGGGGTGGGGGGCTTCCCCCGCCCCCCCGCCTCGTCTTCCTGGGGCAGGGAGGTTCCCCCTGCTCCCCGCGGGTCCAGCCTCGGGCAGGGGGTTTCCTCCGCCCCCCTCGGCTGCTGCTTAGTGCGGGAGGGCTTCCCACCCTTCCCCTTGCTGGGGGTAGGGGGCAAAAGGGGCTGAGGAACCCTCCGACCCCCTGCACCCCACTCAGCACCCTGGCCAGGGTGCTGGGGGGGGTGGGACCTTCTCCCCAGGGTGCTATGCACCCTGGGGAGAAGGTCCTTATTTCAAAAACACTTTGTTTCAAAATAACATGTCCAAACGGCTTATTTTGAAACCACTGGTTTCGAAATAACCCTCCTTTCGAAAGCAAAGTGGGTTTAAGCTGTTTCAAAATGATGGCTCTTGTTTCAAAACGAGGAGCTCCCTCCTTTCAAAACAAGAAAACGTCTAGATATAGGGACTTTTATTTTGAAACAACCAGTGTTGTTTTGAAATAAAAGCCCTGTGTGAACATACCCTATGTGAAAACAATGTTTTCCATTCCATCTTTTAAAACAAAATAAATGAGTGCCCTAATCTGAAAGAAAACTAGATTAACCTCCATTTGTTGTGGCATCTTTATTGATGTGCACATATTTTGAAGCAGAAGATGAGCGCATTTTAGACACTTTTTTGTTATGTATTATTCTGATGTGCATTTTATGGAAAAGAGAAATAAAATGAAACTGGCAGATTAGAATGCAGGTTCAGCAAGGGGATTTTCATAGATTAATCTGTTCATGTAACAAACTGAGCAGCTGCTGGCTCAGTAGAATTTGAAAGACCTTTGTCTGCCTCTGATTCAGTGACCTGGGCTAAGGATTGCAGACAGGATCATGACACAGAATATGGAAAGACACACAGCCCAACTTTAAAGAAAAACAGTTCACAATCTGTCTGTAGGTTGCCAAAGCCATGTTTCTGTTTGCTCTTCTAAAAATGAGAGATAATTATCAGAGTGCAAGAAGAGAGGAATTAAAGGAATTTCTCCAGCATGTTGAATCTGGAAGGCGACCTGTATTTCAGGTTATAGCAGTGCAGACTAGATTCCTTTATTAATCACTGTAAACACTAACAAATTAAGGAATGTACTAGGCCCAATGTTACGCATGTGCCCACCAAAGAGACTCAAATTTCACAGACACTTTGATTGCCAAGTACACAACCTGTATTGCGCTAAAAAACTGGGAAACCTATCAAGAGTATTGCAGCTACCAAAATATGTGTAAGAGATTATTGACTTCAAGCACTCTGTTTTAAGGCAATCCCACAGCAGAACATGGAAGAAATAAGAAGGTCAGACTGCTGAAACTGAAGAAGTGAGTAACAGATGGTGTAATGCTGACTGGTCAAAAAACATGTTATACAATGCTTTATTTTTTTGGGGTGAAAAACACTGCTGTTTGTGTCTATACTATCCCAGGCTTTAAGGGAAGTTACTCTTAGCAGCAAAAAAGGCAGCTCACCAAGCTCCCACTCACTGTCAGACTGATATGCCTATTTGCTGCTGACTCAAGAAATACCCAGCAGCACAGGTTTGGCAGGAATAAGCAAGAGACATACATTCTTTTTAAGTATAATTAGCTGCATTTAATGCCATTTGCCCTTAAATATTTTTTCCAAGAGTTTGTCAATGGACTTAGCACTTGTATAGTTAGTTCACTTAAGAATATATTTCTGTGCTGACATCAAGGTGCTCTTCTTGACCTTTAAAATCCTTACGAATCTTGTAGAAATGGTTTCTCTTTTTCAGCCAATCATATTCTCAAATGCTACATGAGATTCTTTGATGCATTCTTACTAGCCTTCCTCATGACCAAGTGCCCCATATTTGCTAGTCTTTGCTTCATCCATTTAGCACCTTCCTTCTTTGAAAGTCTGTAACCAGAAGGGTGAATAAAGAGGCCATTTCTCATTCTTTAAATTAAATTAAATCTGAAAAAATCACTTTTTTTTTTTTCTGGGCACTGCTGTTTTCTGTACATTTAATTGTTGCACAGCTCATTAAAACTTCCAAAAAGGTAACAATGTTAGTCTAGTTCAGCAGAACAAGCAAGGAGTCCTGTGGCACTTTTAAAGACTAACAAATTTATCTCATGAGCTTTCATGGGGAAAAATTCCACTTCATATGCTTGAAGAATCTGATGAAGTAGGATTTTCTCTCATAAAAGCTCATGCGTTAAATAAATTTTAGTCTTTGAAATTGCCATTGGTCTCCTTGTTTGTAAAACGTGTTAGGCTCTCAGAACTCAATTTTGCAAGACTCTGAGCACACTGGCTGCAAACCAGTTACTATGCATTTTGACATTAAATACATTTTTAAAGTTAAACATGTGCTTAAGTGCTTTCTTGAATGAGAACCAGAGAGCTCAGCACCATGCAAGATCATGCGTTTCATATTTAAATCTTAAATTTGCACACACGCAAAACAGACTTGGTGGCCAGAACTGAAGAATTCCACTGAAGGCACATACACAATAGTAGCATGTAAACAGCTACTCATAATTTGTAAATTACATTGAATTAAACCAATTTTATTAATCATGGACATTTAGACATTAAATTAGATAAAGTAATAGGGTTGAATTATAAGATGTTTATAGTATGCTGTGCTTCTAAATTTAGAATTTTTTTTATTATTTTGAAGTATTTCACCTCCTGCTATCATTGATTCACTTTTTTAAAATTACTGGTTTACATAGTAAGGCACACATGGTGGGGCAACATTAAAAAATAAAATCAAATAATGGACCAAATTTGGAAAGTCTTACTTATTTCTCATTCCCTGCTCACAGGCAAAACTCCTGTTGATGGTGTTACAATGGGAGTCTTAATGAGTAATGTATGTCAGGGACCAAACCCTCAGCTGGTGCAAGAAAGAGTTCTATGGATCTGGCACTAAGACTGAGCCTGATATACAAACAAGTGATAATATTTGACCATATTCACATACTAATCTGAAAAAGCCTGTCTGGAGTGACTTCCACTTGATATAACTTTGTTAAAACAATGCATGTTACACCATTCTGGCTCCCTTAGATAAATGTTAGATCAGTTAAAGTGGTGCCTTCTGACCTACATGTAACTTACACCCTTTCCTTTATAATTAATCTTTCATTTTGGCTTATTGAGACTGAAATGAAAGCGACTACAAGTCCATATTACTTTAACTTGCATTCAAAGGTATGAGAAGATATGAGTGTAATGTCAAAGCAATTAACTGGAGGGCATAACAAGGTGTAAGTTTAAATTACGCAGCCCAGATCTTTCACTTAACCTTCTGGCTCCTTAGATTCTTCCTTGTACATTAGTCCATGGAGATTCATTGGTCTTGTAGAACCTACCTGAGTACAAGGAAGCCTGATGTTCATCTTACACAAGTGTAAATCTGACATAAACTTAAAAAATCATTGAAAGTACTGTTGTAAAATGGAGATAAGTAATATGGAAACAGACCTTGGGTTTCTAAAACATCACCTCTATATTCAGTTCTCTTCTGTTATGCATAGCCAAGCCAGCAGGGGGAGCTCAAAGATTTTGATCACTTTTAAGAACATAACACATAGATGCGATATAGTTTTCCTGTATATTGATACAGTATAGATTATAGGTGAATGGCTAAGAGAATACTGGTAAACATAGGCAGAGATCTTTAAAACAATCATGTTAAGTTCATATACCTTTAGTGGTTTAAATTCCAGAAATGCTTTCAAATATCAGTTAATAGCTTCCTTAATTTGTACTTAATTTTTCTCCCTAAACCTTTTTATGTAAAGAATGGAAAGACAAATGTAAAAATTTTGTATATTGTGGTTATAGGCTTTTAAATTGTCTGTATAAATGGTGATTTAAAATAAATCCCAAGAAGAAGGTAACTGTAGTTAAAAGAATAATAGCAAATAGTAAAATACTGTAAAATGACCCCATTCAAAAAAAAATCCAGGTGTTAATAAAATACTGTTACTATTGTAACTTAAAGGTATAAAGACTGTCCTAGTTTTCAAGAGCTCTCTGTTGTTGCTGTTTTCAAAGTAAAATTGCTAAACCAAAATAAAGGTAATAAATAATTCAATGTAGGTTTTGAGTGCTCATATTTTAAAATGACTGATTTCATTCTGACAGAGTTAAACAATTCCTGACCATAAGTAAAACCCTTCTCTGAGCAGCAATAGTGCAGTAATTAACAAATTATTTGTGTTATGGAACATCAGCAGGTGCTATGTAATCAAGGATGCAGTTGTTTTTTCCAGCCTTAAAATATGGCAGATGACATCACTAAAAAGTCAACTACTAGACCATGATGCTTATGATGCTTTAGAATTGCCTGTTTTTATAATTTGTGACTCTAGACTATTTATGCCATGGTATGATGTGTGTATAATTTTAATGGCATTTATTGTGCCTGGGAACAAATTATACAGATTACTATTTTCCTATTTAGGAAATGTCCTCCAAGGATCATTATAGCTAGGATTAAATATTATATGTAGATTTTAATTGTTTTAACTGACCACCTTCCATGGTGGCAATGCAGAGCAAAATGTATCACCTTCTTTGGTGATAAACTACAACCAGTTAACAATGTTAAAGTAACTAAATAATGGAGAAGAAATGGTCAAAATGGGAATTGAGTTCAGGTTACATGAAACATACCAGTATTTTTATTTATAATTAAATGTTGACTTTTGAGAGCACATGGAGCACAGTGAGCAGGGAACACTTTCAAAAACCAAATACTGAGGATGAGACCTTATGCCAGTAGAATGTATGTAGGTCCTGATCCCATTGATATCAATGGGACTACTCCCATTCATAAAAGTAGGCACACGTGTATGCATCTTGCTGAACTACAGCCCTCATGCCTTCACAGTGGGGCTTGTAGAGAGATCATCACTTGTTACCTGTTAAGTGATGTAGCCAGTTCCTTTCTCTACCCCAGCACCACCCTGCCAACACACTGTGGGTGGGAGAAGTGATGGTCCCGTTGTCTGGACACACCTTATCTAGGGACTGTGTGAGTCTTGAACATGAGTTTTTAGCACTAAATCTGGTCCTGAAATTAGTGCTATTTTCTGAATGAAAGTTACCATATATAAAGTCAACATGCTTAACTGAGTCTGCTCATAGAATTGTCACAGCTTTCAGTGTTTTTTTTTTCTGTCCATGGATCAAAACCAATATATATTTGTAATTACATTAGTGTGTTTGTAGCTGCTTTAGAAATAAGTGTTCTACCTTTTCAAAATGGCTTTTAAAACAGTAATCAATCTGTACCGCTGCTGTATCAGTATTATATCCTCATTCTACAAACATGAAAAAGTCACACAGCAATAATAGATTTGTTAAGGCCAAACAACAAACTGGTGACAGAACTGAGATTAAATGCACATGGTTTTGGCTCACAGTCCTGTAACCAGTACATTTGACCATCCTGCCTTCTGAACTGAAATGATAAAAGAAAGCATACACTAACATAAAACACATAAGGTTGATAATCTTTGTTTGTAAAGATGAGAAATATATAAATGAAAGAGATAGGAAAGCACTTACTCTGACTTCCAAATTTACCTCATCTCTATTCTTTCCTAGAATTTTTCTTGTAATTGAAACCTGATTGTATGCCAAATTGCATTCATATTTAAAAACTAAATACTCATTTCCTTGGAAAGCCCCCCCCCCCCCCAAAAAAAAGGGAAAAAAAAAACAGTTCCTGGAGAGTGGACTTGTCTCTTCCACCACCAGATTCATAGTTATTAACACATACAGTAGCCGCTGAACTCTGAGCATTTCCTTTGCAGGGTGATTAGCCAAGAAATCTGTATGCTTGCTGGCTAGACATAACTCTCCCTATCCCATGGGTTCCCTCAAGCTCTCTTTAAGTTGCTAAGGAGATAGCTGCTGTGGAGAAGAATACCAGGGATATAAGGATTTATGTAATTCCCCTATACAGCTCAGGGAAATCTCTTTGGCAGCTGGCCCTTGCAACCTCTTCAATCTGTTAGGATGCACATGCATAGAAAGCGCTCCCAATTTCCTCTCAGAAACCACAACATTAAGGTAACATTGTACCTGAAAAGATCACCTTATTGTCACCAGCCCCCAAACCTTCCAAGGCTTCCAGTGGTCAGGCAGCTATTACTTCGCTGAGTGGCTAGATTCAAAATATTTTATCTTTAATATATTCAATAAACAAATCCACTTGATGATCCATGACTTGTGATCTTATAAAGGTAAAATGCTATAGAATATAACCTTTTTAATTAAAAATATCACATGATGAAATGTCATTAACTCATGAAAAGCATCATCATTGGTCTTTGAAGGTGCATTCTTTCAGCATGCTGACAGTAAAATGATGGATTTTCTACCAGATAAACCAAGTACTGAGATAAATATTCTATTTATTGATTTAAACCATAACAAAAATGATTTCCTCCTCAATCTAGTTCCCAACTAAAAGCAGACTTAACTTGTTCAGTGTTTTGAGTAACTTCAGGTTGAACTTTAAAGCTTTTCTAATGTAAAGTGCCTTACCATGGTTGTCTCTGCAATGGATCCAAAGCTATTTATAAATATGTTACATGTGACATTAACTGGAGGTCCTGCAAAAGAAAAAGAAAAGTGACTATCAAAACATATTAACAGACTAAACTAAGATGACGACAAAGACTCAGTCACTGGGAGGAAGTAAGACACTAAGTTCAAAACTTTTTTGTAAGTGACATGAGTGTCTTTTGCTAGTGCCATCATTTTAACTCATCCATTTTTTCTTCCAGTTCATTTTTCCCAAGGATTCACTAGGAATCCTGTAATTTGCAGCTCAGGAAAGAAGAAAGGTGCTTATGCCCCAAGGGAAGATGCCAGGGAAAAGTGGTGCTCTTGTTGTGTTGTACTATACCACCTAAAACAGTCCAGTGATTACTTGTCAGTTTTTGAAGAACAGAATACAGATCACAGTTCTTCCCAGCAACTATGGAAAAGGTAACTGTTTTGACAGGCCTCCTGTTTCTTAATCCTATCTACTGCATTTAGGAACAAAAGCACATTACTACAGCATTTTGCTCCTGTTAATACTGAAGAAACAGCACAGCTAAGAAAAAATAGCTATATTCTATTCCACTTTATGTGAAACCATAAAAATGGCACTAACCTGCCTGCAGAGGTGGGGAAACTTGATAGGACTAGTAGTGAGAGTCCTGTGGTACCTTATGGACTAACAGATTTTTTCGAGCATAAGCTTTCATGGGCTACAACCCACTTTGTCAGATGCATGAAGTGAAACCTACAGTGGAGTTGTATATGTGCACATGCCAGAATGGAGGAGGGCAAGTGTTAGCAAAGTCAGTTCAGAGAGCAGATGGGGCTCATTCACACCTGTAGATCAAAGGGAGAGAATGTGTGAACAGATGAATCACTGTTTGTAATGTGCTGACCATTCCAAGTCTCTACTGGTGTGTACAGTAGAGGGAACTCCACTGTAGTTTCCACTTCATGCATCTGACAAAGTAGGCTGTAGTCCACGAAAGCTTATGCTCAAAGATGTTAGTCTATAAGGTGCCACAGGACTCTTGCTACTTTTTGCTAAACACAGACTAACACGGCGACTCCTCTGGAAAATTCTATCTTGATAGGACTAGCACTGAAGGGTCTTGTTGGTGAGCATCTGTTACGATTGCCTGGGTCACTAGCACTCCCTGTGGCCAGTTTCTAGGGTGGTTAAATAGATAAAAGGAATCATTCACAGACATAAAAGACCAGGGATTTTGGTGATAGGCCTTGAGTTTATGGAATATGGTAATACTTGTGGCCATCACAGACTGAGGTTAGCCCTTGTGGCTTTATGTTCTGAGGTCCCCACTCTTCCGCACCCTTCTGTCCCTTTTGCTTGGGGTTGAGGAGGAAGGTGTTGCACTAGCACTCAGAACAAGATGAGTCCTGGGGAGTAGGTTGAGGCCTGCCTACCCTGAGTTATGGGTTATATGGATCCTAGGAAGGTAGCACCCTTCCCATGTGTTAAAGTTTAATAAAGTTCTAGCCTGCTAATTAAATCCATCCACATGTTGGTCTTCATTTCACAGCTGCCTCCACATCAGTTGTTCAGGATCCATTCCTGCAAATATTTACTACCAGCATAGCCTTTCTTCCATGAGTAGCTCCATTATTTTCAATCAACAGTTACTACCTTGCCCTGAATTAGCAAAATACCAGTAATGGTGGAGTAGTGCTTGCCAGTCTGATACCTGATGTGAGAACCGAATCATCTTATCATACAAAAGGTTTTAAATTATTTAAAGAAATGCAAGATGGGGTCTAATATTACTATTTTTCAGTTACTGCCATATCATATTTATGTTGCTAATTAGTAAAACCAAGTGTTTTTCTAACTGCCAGCACATTTGTCATTGTTGTTGTTTAACTCTGTTTGGAATTTGAAAACCAATCTGGTTTCTTATTTTGTTTCATATGATCGCCAGTAATAATCACTCCAGACTTGGAATGTAAGGCCTAATCCTACAAATTTACTAACAAAAGTAATGTTTAACTGTCTTGGGTAGTCCCATTGAAGTGAGAAGCAGCTGTCATTGCTTCACTGCTGACTGATATCAACAAAACTATTGCTGTGTGATGGGCACCTTCCTCTTACTGGATTGGAAAGGATTAAGAGGGCCCTTGGTCTGCACAAAAAGTAGCTAATAAGGAGCTGCAAGGCAGCCAGTTGAGGCCTAGGGCCTCATACAAAAGGAAGCTACATCGCAGATCAAGTGAACTGACTCTCAGGAGCTTAAAGAGGTCAGGTTGTCAGCACTTTTGATAGAGTTGCAACTGAGAAATGTTTGGACTCGGAGAGTTTAATGCCCTAGAGCAAGGATGGAGAAAGGACTGGGGCTATGGGGAAGTGGCCTAGGGAAATCCACTGGGAGTAGTAGGCAGGTCTGGGTTTCTTCCACTGATTGCTATAGGAATGGTGGCAATAAAGCAGTGGCCACAGCAGGAATTGGCTAGAAGGGACTGTACCATTCCTCTAGGAGGGGGAACCCAGACTGACTCAGTTGGAGGGCTAAGTTGTGAAGGAGGGTACAGTGGAGAAAAAGATGAGGGTGAGACACCACAGAGAGAGGTGTCTGCCTGGCTGAGAGCTGATTCTTCAGATAGCCATCAGAAGGTGGCATGGTAGTGAGTTAAACTGTGTTACATGTTATAATACATGTTTGAACAAATGTTAACAAAATTCTGCTGATGATGCATGAACCACAATAGAATCCACTTATCTGTTTTCTAAACTTCATTAATTCTTCAATGGGTAACAAGGTGCCTTTTTGCAGTCATTTTGACTGTGATAACCTTTGCTAATTTAAAAGATGAAAGCTGCCTTATCTGATTTGTTTTCCCCCTTGTTTCAATGTAAGATATGACTACAGCCAAGAAAGGGTGTATGTTGTGGGAGGGAGTGGGAAGATGGTCTTAGGGGACCATACTTAATGGCCACCATCCAACATGTCTGCAAGAAATTCCAATTTAGAGGTACATTGCATTGTTCTATATTTGTGCATTCTATCATTTCCAGTTCAAAATGATACTGTCCACTTCAAAAGAGACCCTGAAGGGATTTAAAAATGTCCTGAATGGCATGTCAATTATTGACTGAAAGAACCAAACAAATATGTTAAGTTTCTCAGGATCAGATGCACAGATACAAAAGTAAAACATAGCAAAATACTTAAATATACTTTGTCTAACAAATAGAGAAACTAGGAGCTAAATATACGTAAAGGATGTCCCTTATAATCATAGTTTATTATGTGTTTCCGCTTTCAAAGCGCACCTAGATTGTTGAGTTTAATCTACTAGCCTCTGAATCTAAATTTCTTAATGTGGTTAAGTTAATGGTACAGGTAGAAAAATAAGGTTAGCTTTAGAGATGAGAGAAAAGTAACACTTGAACTAAGCAGGGGTTGGCAGCATGTGGTGTGTCTTCCTATACTTTGTCAAAACGCATGCGTGCACGCGCACGAAATGAGAAGTAGAGATATCTCTGAGATGAAAAATAAGCAGATTACTCTTAAATGGAAGAAATCATATGGACTTTAAGTAAAGCAAACTCCAAAGTAGTCTCACACAGCATACAAGTTATAGGTATTAGGACAGGTGGCTTAAAATAGTATGCCTAAGTATGGATCTTACTAGATAGTATATTAAATTATTTGAGAGAAAAGTATCTACATTTGCTACAGAGTGAAATTTAAAATTGTTGCCTATATTCTACATCAATATAAGAGATGCCTTTTCAGTAATGGCCTAACTGTCAGACTTTACTCTGTTTTAAATAGTGCAAGTCAAATCCTCTAACAGAAAGTTGAGAAGGGATTCTCATCTGAACCTTCTGCAGTCAGCTTTTGTTGACTGGGTCAGCAGGTGTCACTGTTATGCTGATGAACAGGAAGAGAGGACTCTATCCCAGAGATTACCAGAATCAGAGTCATGCTGGGTTGATTTAAAGAGTTAAGAGTAAAATGTACTGCATTCTAAAAAGTGGTATCAGGCTTAACTGTTTAGGAGGGGGCTGCTTCTGGAGGAAAGCATGTTCCCTGGCTCCTGCTAAACACTCTACATACATAGAGATGCAAATTATGTGAGAGAAAAGATGTAAATAGATTGGACAAAAGTTCCCTACTTCTACCACAGGTTTTTGTGTGTGCTGCACAAATTTGTTTTCTATGCTCTCAGGTTAGCAGGATGAGTCAGGTTAACCTTGGTTAGCCTTAAAGAAGAAGTGCTTCCTTTTGTGTCTCAGAGTGAGTTGCAGTGGACAGAAGTCAGAAATGAAAAGGTGGAGTCAAGTGTCCTTTGTGCTAAAATTTCAGGTGCTGTCTTCATAGTATTCCCACTTGACAGTCTTATGATAAGAGGAACTAACCTAAATGTTCTAGACCAGTATATCAGTTTTGGGAAACACTGGTTTTAATACTTTAATCAAGAGTTGGATTTAATGCTTGAATATTCATTGTGCTGTCAATATTGTTTCCCTCTATTCATTTCAGTGGCTTTCTTGGCAATCCTTTCCAAGAGTTATGCTGAAATAACTAATAAATCAATTGACTGGTTTTAAAAATAGTTACCTTTTTTAAAAGTAAATCATTCAATATTAAAGTAAGGGGTCACATCATAAATTAAGTTACTATAAGTTTTTCATGATCACCAGAAGAGATGGTCAAATTATAAAGCAGGTAGTGACCCATTCACATTATTCCTGAAATAGCCACAACTGTCCCTCCCTCCCCTCACCCCTTATGACAGCTTTGAATGGATAAATACTTCGGCTTTGGATCCAGATTAGGAAAAAATGATGCAGTCATACAGGAACTTCTCTCCACAATTGTAAGAGTGGAAATAACATAACATTGATGCCACAAGCAAAAGAAGTCTTCCCTTCTCATTGAGTGAGGTGCTGCCTATCAATGCTGGCATATTCTTAAATCGTCTATAACTAAGACAAAGCTTTTACTAGGGATTCTTCTGTTTCCATCCATACCCAAAGATGTTTCAGAATTTCCATATTTTTAGAATTAGAACTAATACTGGACTATGCAAATCTTCTGTTGAATAAAACATTATCATGTGTATTACTTCACAAATACAAGTATAATTATGAATACCATGTATAACATGCAGATGATAGTCAAATATTTTTTCTGCAGTGTCTAGGAATTTTAATAAAAATATTCAGTTTCCTAATTATACCAGTGTTAATAGTCTGGGATTTCATACTGGTGCTTGTTTTGTCTCTTTACAAATGTTGATTAAATTATAATCTCCAAATGGCCTGAAGTTCCATTTGGTAGTACTTTGTCTTGGAGTAATAATACCAAGAATGTAGCAAAATAACTGAGATTTATTCTTAATGATAGATACAAACCGTTCTTGACAAATTTATTCAAATTACTTAAGTCTAGAAAATTTACAAAGTATATTTTTAAGAAAGAAAATAATGTTGAATTAAGCTTTTTTTTCTTTCCATTCAAATAGTTACAAAAAAAAGTCTCTTGGTCCTCTGAATTGTATATTCAAGGAGCATAACACTGGCTCTACTATTTTGCTAAACATGTACCGTATTCTACACTTTTTGGCTTCCTCAGAAGATTATGATTGAGTAGTGCCCATGATAAATTCCAAAATCCAACCCTCAAAGAAAATGCTAAACCATAAGATCCTTCCTTTTTATATTCGCATCCATAGTCTTAGAAGATCCAAAGACAAAGAGGAAAGGGGGATTGTATTGCCTGGTCTTATTTGCCTGAATCATAATTTAAGGCACTTCACAAAAGAGGACCCCTCAGGCAAAGATGACCAGGCAATGTGATGTAAGGCTTAGACTGAACTTGAAATTTACATGCTAAAGGGAATAGTTATAGTTGAGATCACTTTTTAATAAGGAGACAAATAAAACAGGAAATTCCACACACACACAGAAATAATCTTTTATGTGAAACTTGTCTATTGTTGTTGTGAAAGCTCTGTTTTGCTTAGGGGGGGAAAGCTAGAAGGCAATGGTTTCTCGCTTTTGAAGGACACAACTTGTAAACAAACCAGTCTCTAAAGAACTCCTTTCACAGCTGTTGCAAACACTGCTCAAAATAATACATTTCTTTTTGGTGATTTTTTTTGATACACATTTAGTTATTAAAACTAAGATGTTAGAACTATATTCTGAGAAATTTCACCTCTGTTCATCTATTGTAAATTAGATGTTTTCAGACAGAAGCAAATAATTTTGTGGTGAGTTTTATTTACATTTCTCTCCCTCTAAGGCAATGTCTATGCTATGGGCTTAAGTTGACTTAAGGAGGCTTAAGTCGACTTAAGCAAAGCCCTGTTCAAATTTGGTGTTGATTATGTCATCTTAAGGGCTTCCTAAAGTCAACTTCCTAAAGTTAACTCCTGTCCTTAAAGTAGGCTTTAGGTGTTGAGTTGACTTAATAAAGTGGACATTAAAGTCAACTTAATAAAGTTGACTTAGTGCAGTGTGGCACTTTATAAAGTCGACTTAAGCCAGGGGATCCATTTTAAAGTCGACTTTTATAAAGTCAACTTAATGCAGTATGGAGTCAACTTAAAAGTTGACTTTAAGTAGACTTAATAAAGTTGATTTAGCTTTCATAGTGTAGACACAGCCTGAGGTTATTTGACTAGAAAGCATCTTGATAGACAGATCACTCTCCTTATACCAGTTTGCCAGATCAACTGTGCCAACAGCAGCAGTGGAAAGTAAGTAAATGGCAGCCAGTACAAATGACTTCTGGAATGTGGCTAGTCAAGTTTCTGAGCACTGGTGAAATTAAGCATTGTAAAATGCAGTGATGAATAAGACGTGAGACTGAGAAGGGTGCTGAGATCACCTGAGAGGGTCAATATGATGAGAGGTTTGGTGGGAAAAGGCCTGGTGGCAGATCAGAGCTGTAACTGCGGTGGGGCCAACAGGGCAAAGCCCTGGGCGGTGCAGAGGAATTCAATAGAGCCGCTCCATTAAAGGGTGGCTTTCGTGGCACTGGCTCCAAGCGCCGCTAATGGCAAGGGGCACATTCCAACCAGAACGCACTCCAGGCGATAAAAACTGGCATTACGGCTCTGTGACAGATACAGAGAGAACCCAGCTTACAGAAAATACTTTGAAAAGAGATGAGAGAACATCTAAACAAAGGAAAAAAGGCACAGATGAGGAAAAGCTAATGCAAAAGAACACTAATAGAGGCCCAGTTTGCAAGAAATTTGTCCCCAAAACACATTCTCCATTTAAGGGTATTTTTATTTTACAGACTATACAAATGGTGAACTTGATTAAAAATTGTTTAAAATTGTTTTCATAAATTTATCTAAAATTCTTAAACTCTAAGTTTGACACATGTACTCCTTAAAATTTTAAGATTCTGCCATTCATACATACTATAGCATGATAAGCATTTACATATATATTTTATAGTATTAAACACTGTACTATAGTGACCTAGATCTTGATATTTCAGGTTTGTGCTAGGGCTACATCTGATATTAATTATTTGCATTATGGTAGCACCTAGACACTCCAAACAAGAATAATCCTCTTTTACTAGGCTTTGTAGGTAACACCAGTAAGAGAGAGCCCCAGCCTCAAAGGCTATGTCTACACTAAAATATTAGTTTGGAGTTGGTTAGTCCAAACTAAGCAGCTCAAAAGTTAGATCAGTCTAAACGTGTTTTGTTGGTGGTTTTTTTAGTTCAAACTAACTTTTTTTAGTTCAGACTAAAAATGCATGGTTAGTTTGAACTAAAAAACAGTGGTTGGTTAGCATTAACCACTAGTTTGAACTTAGTTAGTTCTAACTAACAAGTCTCCATGGGGCTAGGTTGAACTAGCCAAAGTGGCTAGTTTGGACTAACCAGCCAAACTAACTAGTTCAGACTAAAACATTTTTTAGTTTGAACTAGCCAAAGGTTAGTGGAGACAGGATTCAAATTAGTTTGAATTAAGGCTCCTTTAATGCAAACTAATTATGCTAGTGTAGATGTAGCCAGCGAGATTACCATCTAAATAAAAAATGCAACAAACTGGGAGAGAGCAAGCGCTGTTATCACCATTTTAAAAATAGTCTTTGTGCTGAAGTATTCTAAGTAAATACACACAGTGTCACACTAGAAGTCTGTGCAGAGCTGGAAATATAATGAATATTGTTTGAGGGATAGCTTGTCTTAAATACAATGCCATCTTTTGTAAAAATTAAGGTTTGGGCTCGGATTTCAGTATTAGTGTGAGTATGGTGTGGGAAGGACTAGCAGTACTCTATTTCCTCTGACCACAAAAACTAAAGTGGAAACTGAAGTTCATAGGAAGCATTCCAGCCCCCAAACTATCAGACAACCAGATCCAGTAACAAAGGGGACTATCAGACATGTGCACTGAGGGACAGACAGTGCAAAGAGATGAGTTTGTTGGCAGTCTATTAAAGGGTCCTAGAAGAACTTTGCAGAACCATAAGTACACAGGGGCTAAAGTATAATTTGGGGGCTGCCAGAACCCTCCTAAATGGGCAGGCCCCCCCACACCCCCAGCTACTGCCCCCCAAAGTCTGCCCCCCAGCCACTGCCGCCAAAACACCTACTTCCATCAGACCCCTTTACCCATGTCCTTTTTAGCCCCAATCTCCACTCCTTAAGCTCCCTGTCCCCATTCCAGTCCTCCCCAGCCACCACCTCCACCATGCACCCTCCCGGCCCCCACGCTTTGCCCATTGGGACCTCAACCCCTACGGCCCCCTTACCTGGCTGAAGAACTGGGCAGGGGGCAGGAGTCTGTGGTGCTGGCTGGCCAGCCAGCCAGCAAAATGGAGCCCAGGCTGGAGACTGGGGCCTGGCCCCACACCCAGCCAGGCTGTGGCTAGAAGGGGCAGAGCCACATAGGCTTCGAGGGAGGGAGGGGTGGCCAGGCTGACTCCAGTCCCTCCCATACTGTGGCCTAGAGAGGACGCACTGGAACACTTGTTCCAGTGCACCCTTTTATTTTTAGTGGGCCCCAAAACTCAGCATTTCAGTGTGTCCCCCTATTTTGGGGGGGGGGGGTCCCAGAATGTAGCATCCTGGGGTATTCCCCTATTTTTAGGGGCCTGGAATGCTGGCTCCCTAAAAAAGAGGGGCCTGGAATGGTGTTCCAGGGCATTCCCCCCTTACTTTAACTCCATAAGTACAGTCAGTGGCAACTGGAGGATAGCTCCTAATATTCTCTATCTTAAATGCACTCACCAACTACATAGTATGCTCTGTATCATTAATAGTACTGTGACAGTGTTGTTTGCTGTACAGACATACTGGAAACTTCCACAAAGAGTAGATCATGTTTTTGCTGAAATTTGAGTGATCAAGGCCAAGGATATCTTAGTTGAAACTGTGTCATGCTTAGAGTATATTTGTTTTACTCCCCGCCCCCCCCATCACACACTTGCACCAAAAAAAACCCATTTAAAAAATTGAATTAGTTTTTAAAATTACCTTTGAAATTTGGTCTGATTCTTGCATCGTAGCCTGACATCCTACCCATTAACTTATCCAGGAAATCAGATGGTGACATTGGCATGCTGCGAGATCTTGCACTGTTTGTTTCCTTTGTGGCGACCAAACTAAAACCAAAAAAAACGCTTGATTAGAAATAGTCCTCATTTCCATCAGTGTTAAACAGATCAATTCACAGGTAAATGTTTAATTAAAAACATTAATGATAGAGAATTATTTTAATGAATAGATGTGAAAACAGTGTTTTTATTTTATCTACTGTTTTGTATCTTTTTTTCTAAATTTCTGTGAAACTGGATTGTGATCATTTTTTTTCTATTCAAGGTTCTCAAAATTAACTGTCTTGCTAATCAATTCTAATTGATTTGCTCCACAAAATTGCAAAAATAAAGAATGTCAACTGCACGAATATCTATAAATTGGGAATATCATGATTTGGAATGCTCTAATATGGATCTGTTTAACTGGATTCTTAATGATGGCAACATAAATCAGAGAAATGAATGCAAGATGTTTCACCTTAGTTGGAACAAACACACCTTTTTTTAACCATAAGTGAATGTTTGCTTGTGATATTTATGCAGATGATACCAGGTGATTCACTGGCAAATTTTATTCCATAACAATGTCAATGAGGTTCTTTTTCCTTTAAAACAGAAGAGATTGCTTCAGTGGGAGGAAAAAAAGTAATGAAAAGAACTCTTAAGGAATGCTGCTCCTCTGATAGCCCACTCTAGCTATACCTTACTCCCTCTCACATCTTAGAAGGTGCTTTACGCATATCAAGAGAGAAGAATATAAGCACAGAAGTCAATCAAATACGTAAAATTATTGGGAACAACACTTCTTTTGATATATTGTGAAACAGTAACAGTGTTCTAGGATCTTGAGGAAAAGATGGAAGACTTCCCCTTAAGTACCCTGATCTCAGACTCTAGGACAGTGCACAGCAAGATGAATCTCTTCTGCTGACTCACTCTGATGTCAGACTTGTTGGGTCCCATTAGTGTCAAATGATCATCAGAAAAGTGTTGAAGTATCTCTTTGAAGCAGAAGTAACTATGGGTAGGAACCGAAAACTCATAGGAACCTTCAAACTCATTAAAAACTGTAGGCTGAGGTTTATATTGCTTAATAATAAATGAATCCTCAACAACGGAGTAAGTTTGAGTCTAATTTTGAACAGGTACCATACTAGAAGATTGGGAATGTTTTAGAAACTTTTGTTTTCCTTCACATTTTAAATTTCTGTGGTCTCATTTATTTGTTTTCTGGCTAATTATTGACTTCATGGCTAAAACACTTCTATGATCTTCCATTGTATAATTATTTATGGCATGAAGAGTTAATATTTTACTGGACT
Source organism: Podocnemis expansa (assembly GCA_007922195.1). NCBI lineage: Eukaryota > Metazoa > Chordata > Testudines > Podocnemididae > Podocnemis > Podocnemis expansa. The sequence continues at coordinate 13,429,157 of ML681966.1, read as the reverse complement.
AAATCTACCCCTGAACTGAAAATTTTGGATTTTGAGGTGTAAAAACATAAAAGAAATATTTTTCTTCACTGGACCCGTTTTCCTTGGAACACATTTAGGAATTTATCAATAAACACTTTGATGAGGTGTCCAGAAGTTTTTCTGTGATTCAGGAAGTTGGTATTGTTGGTGATCTTTTTTTAATTAAAAGAATCTCTAATTTAAAACTTTACACTATGTATTGAAAAGAGGGTGATGTGGCACTGTACTAATTTAGGTGTTATAAATGGCTTCCTGCAAACAAACAACACATTTCTTGTCAATGGTGTAAATCAATATAGATTTGAGTTAGATTAAAATGACCTATTCATCATTCTTTCCATCTTCTGCATAAGGGCAGGATTGTTGTTAATTTTCCTTAAACCATTCTGGATAACTGGAAGTCAGGCCAAGCCTTCAATATATCCACTGACAGTGATTCCACAATTTCCTTTGGTAGATAGCTTAGTGTTCTATTTCTTTATGTAGATGGAAAGGGTTTTTTTTGGATATAGTATGTAACATAATTTTTCCCTTGTGCAATATAGATCCATTACTGTGTGTCCTTTCCTGAGTTCCAAAAATATTTCTGTCCTCCTTTCTAAAGTTCTTTATGCATCTGATTTAGGGGTGTTTTACACTTTGTGATCATTATACATATGGAATAATAAATGATTGTAAAAGAAAACAAAACCAATCAAACCCACTGCACAACTGAATGCACTTTGACTGCACCAGGTGCAAGATAGTAGAGAAACATGCTCAATGAACATCTAGATATTTATATCTCTTGTTAGTCTTCTTTCGTTCTTAAACTGATATGCCTATTTTGACTTCATCTTCATTAGCTGCAGGTATTTTATTTGTTTTTTGCTCTTCTCTGGATTTTCTTTAATATGTTGGTTTTTAAAACTCTACTAATCAAAGCTGAAAACAGTACTTCAAACTGAGTGGTGGTATGTTGAATACAGAAGAATGTTTTTGCTTTACTAATGATTCTACCAACAGTAGCCTTCTGGCAACATGATCTTGTTTGAGTAATATTTAATGTATTCATTTAAGAACCCAGGATCTCCTTCAGTGATTCTGTTGTCCAGCCTAGATTCTGGCATAGCTGAAGTTGGTACATTCATATACCATATATTCTTACAATATATAAATAGTCTATTAATTACTTTCCAAGTTTCCCTCAATTTCAATAGGACATTCTCCTGAGTAAACATTGAAGGATTGTGCTCTCTTCACGTTTTGTAGTGAAGTTATTTTTGTATGTTAAAGTTGTGTGGGTGAATACAAGTTGAACAGTAAAACACCTGTTGAATTCAGTAGGACCTGATCAATACTGTCAGTCAAAGTTGGGGTCTTGGATCTTATTAATTATAGCTAGAAAGTGGCTGGGTGGTGTGAGGCTCAGTCTTGGTAGACATGTTAGCATTAACACTACTTCAGCTTGCATGCTAAAAATATGAGTGTGCTGCTGCAACTCAGTAAGCAGCTTGGGCTAGCTACTCAACTTTAAGACCCCTCAACCTCCTCAGTTCAAGATCAGGTGAACAGGCTGAGCCATGACCTAGTCTGGTATTCACAATTACTTTGGTGCTCTAGCTCTGCTCAAGATGACATAAATCTGTCCATCCATGCTGGGAACCACACCTAATGTAGACATTCCCAATTAGGTGTAACTGATGTAACTCTGGGCTTGTCTACATTAAAAGAATATCAAGATTGCAAAATCACTCAAATTCAGAAATGCCAGAATAAGATGCACTCTCCAATTACACAATCAACTCTGTTTTCCCTAGGACTCCTGCTTTATTTGGTGTACAGAATGCATAATGCACCGAGAGAGAATCAGGCTTGTGTAGCAAATGAAACTGTTGCAGATAGTCCCCACAACCTTTTTATGGAATTCATGTAGTGAATGAGACAGGATTGCAGGAAGGGAGATTAGTTGTTGGCTGAGGTTTCCATTATCTTTGATTGTAATATCATAAAAGCAGCTATTCATGCAAGATTATAGTTGCATCTGACCCAGAACTGGAAAAAAAAAGGTAACTGCTTTGTTTGGATCTGATACAGAACCTAAAGCATGAGGTAGCTTCTGAATACAGGGTTTAAACCAGGCTCCTTGTCTCCTAGCTGCAATTTAATTAGAGTTCAGATTCCAGGATCTGTTTTAGCCTATCCCTGAAAAGAGAGTACCTATATAACATAGATATGATGCTTCATTACTTAATATTTATAAAACACTTTGGAAAAGTCAGAAGAAAAATAATAGGATTTCATTTTGTCATACATGCCCTATACTTTGAATCGTGTAGTAATAATCAAATCTTTGCATTTGCACAATCCCTTTCATCTCAGGATCTGAAAGTTTTTTTTAAGAAACCTGAATGAAATAACATAATTACATGGATTTTATTCCACTTTCTATTTTAGTTTTCCCATCTGTAAAATAAGAAGTGACTTGCCCAAGAGAGGTGGGGTAGGAAAAAGAACCTGGTTTTACTAATTGCTAGTCCTGTGTCTTAATGACAAGATCATATATTGTAGATCTAGACAGTCCTTTTGGTAACACTATTGCAGGTTATTTCTACTTACTGGAATGCTGGCTAGTGGAACAGTAGAAAATAGTTAGAGGCATGGTATTTTTGACAGGAAAAGACAAACAGTACAGAGGAAAAATAAAAGGAAATAATGAGATGTGTTGCTCCTTGATAGTCCGATGTTACAATTCCCCAGTTACATCACACAGTCACTAAAAATAAACCTCTGTTTGCTAAGTGGATGCACAGTATGAATATATTCTCTTCTCTCTCAGCATAAATGTAGCTCCCATTAGTGTTAATGGGAGCTCAGCATACACATCAACAAGAGAATAATCTTCCACTTCACTACACATAGCTTCTATACATGTGCAGAAAGTCATTACTGCAAATCTTGGAGAAATACAAAGTCTCTTATTCTCTGAGCTTTTTATTTAAAAAATGTCAGTTGTTTCCCAATGGCCAGGGTTACAAGAATGGAATGTCATCAAAACTTTACATCCCATAGGGCATTCAAGAGCATGCTACAAAAGACTGCATAAATTAAAATATGTACCTTTAAAGCACCAGCCTACGGCAGACATTTAACACCAGTTGTTTCTTTCCTCAATTTCCCATTGCCTCAGCTTTTATTGGAGGGACCAACTTAGGGCTATCAGAGGAGAGTTCAGTCTCCATGTCCTTGGTACTGGAATTACCAACAGGGGCACTAATTTTGACAGTGGTTTTGTGTTATGGATTTTTGTCAGCTATATTTAAACATAGCCACTATCCATACTCTGACCCATTCACACCTAGGGTAGCCAGCTGAAAATGCCAAGATCAAGGCAGGCTGCAAACGGAGAGCAGATTCTCCCAGTGCTGGTGTGTGACTTTCTCAGATTTCCCTAACCATCCACAAACAAGGCTTCTGATTCCCCACACTGTTTATCGAGAAGTTAAAGCAAAATATACTCAGCTTCCTTTACTTCATTTCATTCTCTGGCTCTCAATTACCCACTAGGTCTAGTAAAGAGAGAAGTTATTTAAAACTCCACACTTGTTATCAAAAGCATTCTTCTGAACTCCAAGGATCAGCCCTTTTACCAGATCAATATAAGTTTGGATCTTACCCAAAATACCATGGTGCCAGTCAATCTGTTAGTGACTAAAGCTAAAGGTTTATTACAAAAAAGAAAGAAACTATGACAACTTTTAAAGAGTTAAAACAATCACACACGTACAAATGATTTGAAAGTCCACATATGTCATGTTTTCAGCCCTTTGTTTTCCAACTTCAGTTGTTAGACATTTAGTCTAGAAAAGTGAATACTAAATAGTCCACGTATAGAGTTTGTCTAATCTTCCCGTGAGAATTAGTGGTGCATTTCCAAGCCTAGCATGACATACGATCTTAGGATGGATTCAAACAAATGATCTGTTTACATTTTTTGAAAGTATCTTGGAGGTGGGTGTTTGTAAACCACAGCCAGTCAAATAACTAAAATTTGATTAGTTAAACTATAGGAGAGAAGAGTAGGGGGGAAATCAAATAATAAAATGGAAGTACAGCTAGTCCTCACTTAGTGACCTACTCGTTTAGTGACCCCTCAGAGTTATGACCGGCTCTCTGATGAGTTGGTATTATGGCAATGTACGAGAACTCGCATCAACTCTCTCAGATTACCTATATTTACAGTACACTATGCAAACTAAGTTCAGTACATTAGAGCTTAAAATATTTAAAATATATATTAAAAATGTTATAAATGATGCAAAGGTGACATTAAAACTATCTACCGATGGTTGAAAAACCCACTACCAGTAAAGTACATTATGCCTGAAATACCGGTAAGGGCTGCTCATCGTTTAGTGACCAATTCGTTTATCAACCAGGTTTCAGGAACGGAACCCGGTCACTAAGTGAGGACTACCTGTATTTGACTAGCTCTCTTCAAAACTAAAGGGGTGGTGGTGAAGGGATTTTTCAATCCAAATAATTTGCCACATGAAACAATCCTGACTAGAAAATTTGAATTTCCAACATATAAACAGTTACTGTTTTCCTCTGATCATCTCCCTCAACTGATCTGTGGTGGCTTTTCACCCCAGTCTAGCAAATAAAGGGTTAACAAGTCATACAGGGGGTGTGATCAGGCCCAATTTGGTACCAGTTCCTGCTGAGAAGGAGTCTCTCTAAAGCCAGGCACAAAGGAAACTATGAAGATACTCGGGGGTGGGGGTGGGGGGGCAGAGTGCTGTTAAAGAAGCTGGGAATGGCCTCAGGGAAGCTTCTTTTTGGTGGGAAGATGTTCACAAGGAAAAAGAACTTCAGAGCAGGAACAGTGGAGGCAGCAGCTCTGTCATATACATTGTTAAACAGTAGAAAGGTAGGAACAGTTCAGAAAAGCACAAAGAGACTGTAAGGAAAAATTCCTACTCTTCTGTTCTGAACTGTATGAAACTTCATTATGGGTTATGTTATAAATCTGGTTCAAATTGTGTGTCCACTGCAAATAGATTGTTAAAAGAAAAAGTGAAAGGTGTCCTACCTACAACAAGGCTTACTAGAGTCTGCACAGACAAGTGACAGTGGGAGGTTCAGCTAGGTATTGTGACCAGGTGTGAGAGAACATATGGGTAAAAAGAGTGGCAAATAAGACAAGCTATGGCCCATGAACACATTATAACCTTGGTAAAAAGCTAGAGAGCTTTTGGTTAAAAAGACTTGGGGCTATGATCTAAAGCTGCTGCTCTGCTTGCTGGCTCTGCCTATATTGAGAGAGGCTGGACTTCATACGTTTCTTGTAAGGAGACAAAATTGGACCAAAGAACAGCAGGCTTCATCACCTTCTACTTCCAACTGGAATATGCCCAGTACCCTGCAATTTGACTAGCTGTTTGAATCTGAAAAGCAGTAGCAGACTTAACGCAGGTCACTGGTTCAGAACCCAAAGGAAAGGATGGGCCTGGGTTTCCTTTCTTCAGCAAAAGTAGTTCAAATCTCAGGACTTTGAGGTAAAGAGTGTAGAGTCCCAAATAGAAGCAAAGGGCCTGACATAAAAGTCCATTAAACTTTTAGTTTATTTTAATGTGTTTTTTTTTCTGATAACTTGGAAGGGGGGTTGAACTTGAAAAGTTATCTGGCTGGATGGCTGGGCCACAAACTTCATATTACAACAGAATAACATAAACAGACATTAAAGGGTGATAGAATAGAAAAAGATCTGCATCCTGGCTTGAGGGAGTGATCTGGCAGTGAGTTCCTCCACTACACCGTTCCTCCCCTAACAACTGAGAGAAAAGATGAGCAGCACAACTTGCCTTGAAAGTCAACAAGGTTGAGTTTTGATAGAAGGCAAATAGAGAGAGAAAATATCCCACTAACATCTACCTCTGTTTTGAACAAAGAACTGTTCTGTCCTACATCTTACTGATTGTAATGACAGTGAAACTACATGTGGGGAGAGAAAGTTCAAGCAGCCAGGACCCAGACTCTTTAGACCCTTTCAAGCCAGTTTCAAAGGGGCAGCTGGGTTACTCTAGTTCAGTAAAACAAGGAGTCTTGTGGCACTAAAAGACTAAGTCTGTGTTCACATGGCAGTCTTATTTCAAAACAACAAAGGTTGTTTCGAAATAAGAAACGCCATGTTCACATGACGTACCATTGTTTCAAAACAATGGGTTCCATTGTTTCGAAACAACGGTGTTGTTTCGAAACAACTTAAACCCCATTTGGTGACAAAACAATGTTTTGAAATGATTGTTTCAAAACAATCCCGTCAGAACATGTTTCGAAACAACGGTGACTCGTTTCAAAATAACTGTTGTCTGAACAAGCTATTTCACTTTGAGCTTTTTTCCTTAATTCAAATTAACATTTTCTTAATTCAAATTAACTTATTTCGAAATAAGGCGTTTTTTCGATACACGTTGTTTTGAAACAACTTGTATCGAAATAACCCCCTGTGTGTGAACGTAGCCTAAGGGTATGTCCACATGCAGCTTTTAGACTGAAATAATCAATGTTATTTCTAGCTAAAAGAGTTTAGGTCCACTCGATGTTTTCTTGAATTGAAATGATGAGCTTTGTCATTTTGATTTAAGGCAACTTAGCTCGAATCAATAAAACCTGGTTTTAAATTGAAACATTGCTTGAATTGAAGTGGTTGTTTCAAAATAACGCTGTTCATACATGTTATTTCAAAATAACCATTAAAGTGATTCTGGCATGAGTTCTCTTCCTCCTCCAAGGGTGCCTGGCAACAGGAAGGAGGAAGTGACTTGCCCTAGCTAGGCAGCATGCTCCGAGGCAGCTGGCAGCATGGCAGCACATGGAGCTGCTGCATCATAGTGGTGAAACAGGGCCCCTGTCTGGATGAATGAGGAGATCCTCTGCCTCCTCTGGATTTGGGGGCAAGAGGACATCCTCTCCTGGTTCCAAGCAAGGCATAGGAACCAAGATGTGTACATGGACATTGCTTTGGCACTGTCCGCCCAAGGACACAGCCACACCACAGAACAGGTGCAGGCAAAAATTAAGGTCCTCAGGCAGGACTATTCCAGGGCAAGAGAAGCAAGGCAGCTCCAGGGGGCAGCGAGCAACATCAGGTGCCCCTACTATGAGGAGCTCTATGCCTTCCTGTCTGAGGAGGCCACTGGGCTGCCAGCTGCAACCCACAACTCGGGAGAGCCAGTACACCTGGAAGGGGAGTCCACTGACCCAGAGGCATCCCTTGATGTGAGCAAAGCCAGCTACACCAGAGGCAGCCCTCCAGCTCCAGCAACATCATCAAGCCTGGAGCTATTCCCTGCCTGGGAAGAAGTCGTCTCACCCCCCAGGAGGAGGAGGAGGAGGAGGAAGAATGGACATCCTCTAGCGATGAAGATGCCAGTGAGGAGGCATCTGTATGGATGTCTGGGATACCTGTTGGTGAGTATTCCCCCCTCCCTCCATGCAATCAGGGCTCGGGCTACCAGTGGCACAAGAGAGCAGGCAGACGGGCTGGGGACGGGCAGGGTTGTGGGGACGGGGTGGCTTGCTTGCGCTCCCAAGGGACACAGGGGCTGGAGACCCTTGTGGTGAGTGGCACACAGCCCCAAGTAGGTAGGGGGAGCCACCGACAAGCAGGGGCTGGGGGGACCGGAGGTGACAGTACCATGGGCAGGCAACATGCAGCCCACAGCAATGGCCCATGTCCCTGGGAGATGTCCCCAGTGCAGACTGCTGCCAGCATGCTGACCGCCACCATATGCACCCCCGGTGGCATAGTACAGGCGCATGTACCTTCAGGGACATGTACAACAGGGAATGAATCGGGAGACGGAGAGACAGTCAGGGTGGTGCTGCTAGGCGCTGTCAGGCTGCACTCGCAGCATAAGGGCAGTGAGCCAGTAACCATGACTCTGTTCTCTCTTCCCCCCTGCAGTTCGCACACCCACCAACCATCAGGCTGCAGAGAGCACAGCAGCCACAGGCAGAGGACCCACGTGACCTGGCAGGCCCTCCTCGAGAACCTCCTGCAGGGGAGACAAGTGCCTGGAAACACCAGCTGGGCACCCACCAGAACGCGGCCATCCGCCAGCTCGAGCACACGGGAGATGCAGACAACTGGGTTGTCGCCGCACTGGAGCGCCAGAACCAGGCATTTGTGGGGCCTCACCATGGCCTTGCAGGATGTGGCCAGCAGACTGCGCTGGCTCGTGGACCACGAGGCACCCTTGCAGAGTAGGGAGCTCCCTCTGGGGACTCCTCCATCCCTTGCCGCAGTGCCCCTGGATCCAGGGTGGCCATGGGGAAGGCTGTGGGATGCTAACCCAGGGCTTCAGGCCAGGGCCCCCCATAGAGAACCCCTGACCCTCCAAAGTCCCCAACCCCCACCACATCCCCATTTCAAGGTTCGCCGCCCACCCCACAGTTTTTCCGCCAAAGTTCCAAATCCCCATGCTGCCTCCCAAGCACTTCTTTGTCCCTCCCCCTCTTTCTTTTAAATAAAAATTCCTACAGTTGACTCAGTTCCAGTAATTGTTTTTATTGGGTGGGATTCAGGGTGTAGGCGGATAGGTGGGGGCTGGCTGTGGCAGAACAGGGGAGTGATGGGTATGGTGGGTTGGCCTGGCCCTCACAGTTCCTCACCAGTGCAAAGGTTCCACAGTGCCTCACAAACAGCAGTTGCCCTCTGTGGTGCTTGCTCCCTTGGGGTCACAGGTTCAGGTTGCTGGTACCGGCCACTGATGAGCTGTTCTTCCACCTCCCATATGGTAGCTACTGTCTCCCCCCAGAGCTCGCAGAGGTTATGCAGGGCCACACAGGCACTGATGACCTCTGCAGTGGTCTCCTCTGTGAGATGGAGGCACATAAGGATACACCTCCAGCAGGCTTTCAGATGGCCAAATGCCCACTCCACCACCTGGTGTCAGTGACTTATGCAGCAGTTGGAAAGCTGGCAGCTTGCATCAGAGGCTCACGTGTACAGGCGCATGAGCCACAGGCAGAGGGGGTAGGCTGCATTGGTGATGATGACAGGCACCTCGATTTCCCTGATGATGATGTTATGGGGGGGAAGAAGGGGCCCGCCTCCATGTCCCGGTGCAGGGAGGAGTTATGGAGGACCCTGGCATCATGTGCCCTCCCCAGCCATCCTACATAGCAGTTTTGAAAGGTGCCCTGCTAGTCTATAAGAGCCTGCAGGATGACTGAGTGGTATCCCTTCCAGTTCCGATAGTTGGCTGCACAGTGCTCTGGGGCTCGCATGGGGATGTGGGTGTTGTCCAGTATCCCAGTGGAATTGGGAAGCCCTAAGGTGGTGAGGCCAGTGATTTTGTCCCACAGCTCTTCTTGAGTGACAGGCCATGGTAGCAGGACCCTGTTGGTGGTGCTGGTGACCTGTAGCAGCACTTCACCAACAGTGGACTTCCTGATACCGAAGAGGTGCACCACAGACCTGAACGACTCAGGAATGGCCATCATTCAAAAAGATGGCCACTCTCTTGTCCAGAGGGATGGCTGCTCTCATTGCTATGTCCACACATACATCATTATTTTGAAATGAGTTATTTTGAAATAAAGTCCTTAGTTCAAAATAAGTTAATTCGAATTAAGAAAATGTTAATTTGAATTAAGGGAAAGCCTGCTTTTGAAACAGCTGTTATTTCGAAATGGTTGTTTTGAAATAAGGCCATTTGGACATGTTGGTTCGAAACAGTTGTTTCTAAACAATGGTGGTGTTTCAAAACAACATGTCCAAACGGCGTTATTTCAAAATAACCATTTTGAAATAACAGCCGTTTTTCAATGAATGGGGTTTAAGCTGTTTCAAAATGATGGTTCTTATTTTGAAATGATAGAGCCTGTCATTTTGAAATAAGCAAACATCGTGTGGACGTTGTTTTTTATTTAAAAAAAACCAGTGTTTTGAAATAAAAGACTCGTGTGGACATACCCATTATGGTGTCCCTTCGTCACAGGACCAGGGCGAGCTCAGCAACCAAGTGGGTGAAGGTCCCCCTGCTCATCCGGAGGTTCCTCCACCACTGCTTGTCACCCCAGGTTCGCAGCGCAACCTGCTCCCACCAGTCTGTACTGGTCTCCTGTGCCCAGATGTGATGGGGCACAGAAGGGGGGGGGCACTAAGGCTACTCTGAGGCCCAGCAAAACGATGGTCTGGGGCTCAGCCTGGGGACCATTGCAGTCTGGGAAAAGAGTGTCTCATTGCAGGAGGGCACCCTGCAGGCTGGCTGAGGGTCTAGCTACCACTCGGTGATGGTAGGGAACCCAGGAAGCATCCACACCTGTGTGTCTTACAGTTTCCTGCCAGCCAGAATGGACAGGGAGGTGAGGTCAGTTCCTGCTTTCATTGGATTGGCCAGGAGCATGGCCCTGCGAGGGGGCCATGTTGCGACACCTCCCATGGTGCCCCTCTCCTGAATCAAACTAGCAATTCCTGTCCCTGGACATGCTAGTTCAATTTCAGATTTTTGGTGTGGACACGTTAAATCGATTTAAGTTAAGTTGATTGGCTTGTGAACAGGGGACTGCAAACAGGGGAGTTTGTGAGGGAAGGAGTTGGTGCCAGGTGTGTCCAAGGGAAGCGATTGCTATGTCTTTTTCCTTACAGGTGAGTTGCTTGTGTCTTTTTCCCTACAGGTGATTGCTGTTAGTTGTGGGACTGTGCTTGTGTGATTGGGTGGGGGCTGTTTGCACCATTGTACCCTGATCACCTTTAATCACCAGCTTCTAGCAGCCTTGTGATTGGCCTGCCCCTTTGTGACTAACAAGGGGCAAGGGCTGACCTAGGCAGAGAAGGCCTTTAAAAGCCACTGCTTGAGCGACCAGAGGACTGCAAACAGGGGAGTTTGCGAGGGATTTTTGAGGAGGAGTTTGGTGAAGCTAAGATGGTGAAGGGGAGCTGTACTGCTGGTGTCAGCGCCGCTGCTGTTTCCTTTGCCTCTGTTTGTAGCCAGACAGACTGTCTGACCATGGATATCTCCACCCAGACCCTGGTGTGGAATTGCAGGAAGTGTGGCCTTCATTTTCCTGCTGCTGATGATCAGGCTGGGGAGATGAGCCTATGTGATAGGTGCCTTCTGGTGGCATCTCTTTGGAAACAGGTAGGAGAGTTACAGGAGGGGGTGTCATGACTCAGGGGTATCTGTGCCCTGGAAAAGTTCCTTGACAGTGTCTACGATGAGACCTGCAAGGAGGAGGTCCCTATCCCAATGCCAAGGGCTACTGCCACAGCTCTGGAAATGGATGGGATGCCTATGGCAGAAGAAGGACACTGGCAAGCTGGTCACCTCTGGCAGTAGACAGTGCTCCACGCCTGCTCACATCCCACCAGCCATTGTGTTGAGGAACCATTATGTGGTGCTGGACACACTGAAGGAGGTAGAGGAGATGCCATCCACCCCAAAGGCTGGGCAGATCACAGCCACCTCACCTAAGCAGAAACATAGGGTTGTGGTGATTGGGGACTCGCTCCTGAGAGGAACAGAGGCACCCATCTGTCACCCTGACAAGGCCTCTAGAGAGGTATGCTGCCTGCCAGGTGCTTGTATCCAAGGTGTAACGGAGGGATTGTCTAAAATCATCCGCCCCTCAGACTACTACCCCATGCTTCTTATCCATGTGGGTACCAATGATACTGCGAGAGGTGATCCTCAGCAGATCAAAGGTGACTTCAGGGCTCTGGGAGCAAGGGTGAAGGAGTTTGGAGCACAGGTGGTGTTCTCCTCGATCCTTCCAGTCAAGGCTAGAGGCCTGAGGAGAGACAGGTGCATCCTAGAGGTGAATGCCTAGATGAGAAGATGGTGTGGTCAGGAGGGATTTGGCTTCCTTGACCATGGAGTCCTGTTTCAGGACAGAGGATTGATAGGCAGAGATGGCCTTCACCTGTCCAGGAAGGGGAAGAGCATATTTGGACACAGACTGGCTGACCTAGTGAGGAGGGCTTTAAACTAGGTTCAACGGGGGAAGGAGACCAAAGCCCACAGGTAAGTAACAATGTGGGTGATCTGGGGGAAGGGATGGGACTGGGGGGGGGGGGCTGGGACTGTAGCACCAGCAATAAAAGAGAAGGTAGTTGGAACATGGGGGGGAATCAAATAAATGTCTTAAGGGCTCTACTGAAGCCCCAATATGCAAGGAGAGTTGGGGAGGAGAACTCCAAGAAAAAAATGCAAGGAGGTTTATATAATAGAATTGAAAATCAACATGACAAAGTAGGGCAATCGGCCGGGTATCTTAGGTGCCTATACACTAATGCGAGGAGCCTGGGGGAAATAAGCAAGAAGAACTGGTAATACTAGCGCAGACAAGGAATTATGATATTATAGGAATAACGGAGATGTGGTGGGATAGTCTGCATGACTGCAGCTCTGCCATGGATGGGTATAAACTGTTCAGGAAAGACAGGCAGGGAAGAAGAGGGAGAGGAGTAGCGTTATATGTAAAAGAGCTCTATGACTGCTCAGAGCTCCATTATGGAAGTGGAAGCGTGCCAGTAGAAAGTCTGTGGGTTACATTGAGAGGGGAAAGCAACAAGGGGGATGTTGTGGTGGGCGTCTGCTATAGACCACCAGACCAGAAGCAGGAGGTGGATAAGGTGTTCTATGGACAACTAGCGGAAGCTTCTAGATCACAGGCCCTGGTGCTGATGGGAGACTTCAATTACCCTGACATCTGCTGGAAGGCCAATACAGCAGTGCCTGGGCAATCCAGGAAATTTTTAGAGAGTGTTGGGGACAACTTTCTAGTACAAATGCTAGAGGAACCAAATAGGGACCTTGCACCACTCAACCTGCTGCTCACAAACAGGGAAGAATTGATCAGGGTCATAGAGCTAAATGGCAAGCTAGGCAGTAGTGACCATGACATGGTTGAGTTCAGGATCCTGATGGAAGGAAGGAAGGAAAGAAGCAAAACAAAAACCCTGGACTTCAAAAAAGCAGATGTTGGCTCCCTCAGGGAACTGATGGGCAGGATCCCTTGGGAAGCTAATCTGAAGGGGAAAGGAGTCCAAGAGAGTTGGTTATATTTTAAAGAAACCCTGCTAAGGGCACAGGAATTTGCCATTCCAATTAGGAGAAAGAACAAACATGGGAGGCAGCCAGAATGGCTTAGCAGAGAACTCTGCTCTGAGCTTAAACATAAAAAGGAAGCTTACAGGAAGTGGAAGCTTGGTCAGATGACCAAGGAGGCATATAAAGATATTGCTAGGGCCTGCAGGGATAAAATCAGAAAGGCCAAAGGGCAAATGGAGTTGCGGCTAGCAAGGGATGTAAAGGATAACAAGAAGGAGTTCTACAAGTATGTTAATAACAAGAAGAGGATCAGGGATGGTGTAGGTCCCTTGCTGAATGGGGTAGGCATCCTCGTGACAGAGGATGAGGGAAAAGCTGAAGTGCTCAATGCATTTTTTGCTTCAGTTTTCACAGGCAGGGTCAGCTCCCAGCCCACTACCATGGGTGTGGCAGATGGGAGAGAAGAAGACAGGCCCTTGGTGACAGAAGGTCAGGTTAGGGACTGCTTAAAGAAGCTAGATGTGCACAAGTCCATGGGGCCAGACGAACTGCATCCAAGAGTGCTAAGGGAATTGGCCAATGAGGTAGCAGCACCGCTGGCCGTTATCTTTCAAAACTCATGGAGAACGGGGGAGGTGCCAGAGGATTGGAAAAAAGCAAATGTAGTGCCTATTTTCAAGAAAGGGAAAAAGGAGGATCCGGGGAATTACAGACCAGTCAGCCTCACCTCAATCCCTGGAAAAATAATGGAGCAGATTCTCAAAGAATCCATCCTCAAACACTTAGAGGAAAATAAGGTGATCAGGAACAGTCAGCATGGATTTACCAAGGGTAAATCATGCCTGACCAATCTCATCTCCTTCTATGATCAGATGACTGGTTTTCTGGATGCAGGAAGAACTGTTGATGTCATATACCTTGATTTTAGCAAGGCTTTTGATACAGTTTCCCACAGCATTCTCATTGTCAAATTAAGGAACTATGGGTTGGATAGGTGGACTATCAGGTGGATAGAAAACTGGCTAGATCAATGGTTTCAGCATGTAGGTATCAATGGTTCCATGTCTAGCTGGCAACCAGTCACGAGTGGTGTGCCCCAGGGGTCGGTCCTGGGGCCGGTTCTGTTCAACATTTTCATCAATGATCTGGATGATGGAATAGACTGCATTCTCAGTAAGTTTGCGGATGACACCAAGCTGGGTGGACCAGTAGACATGTTGGAGGGCAAGGACAGGATTCAGGGAGACCTAGATAAATTGGAACAGTGGGCCAATAGAAATCTTATGAGGTTCAATAAGGACAAGTGTAAAATCCTACATGTGGGACGGAAAAACCCCATGCACCCCTACAGGCTGGGAAACATTCAGCTAAGTAGCAGCAGTGTAGAAAAGGACCTGGGGGTCATGGTGGATGGGAAGCTAGATATGAGTCAGCAGGGTGCTCTTGCTGCCAAAAAGGCCAATGGCATACTGGGCTGCATCAAAAGAAGTATTCCCAGCAGATCAAGGGATGTGATCATTCCCCTCTATTCTGCACTGGTGAGGCCACATCTAGAATACTGTGTTCAGTTTTGGGCTCCCCACTACAAAAAGGACAGGGACATGCTAGAGAGAGTTCAGAGGAGGGCAACCAAAATGATTAAAGGGCTGGAGCACAAGCCCTATTAGGAAAGACTGAAAGCATTAGGCTTGTTTAGTCTGCAGAAGAGAAGATTGAGGGGGGATTTGATAGCAACCTTCAACTACTTGAAGGGATGCTCTAAGGAAGATGGAGCTCGACTGTTCTCGGTAATAACAGAGGACAGAATGAGGAGCAATGGTCTCAAGTTGCAGTTAGGGAGGTCGAGGCTGGATATTAGAAAAAACTTTTTTACTAGGAGAGTGGTGAAGCCTTGGAATGAGCCGCGAAGGGAGGTGGTGAAATCTCCATCTTTGGAGGAGTTTAAGGCCTGGCTGGACAAAACCATGACTGGGATGGTTTAGTGGGAGTGGTCCTGCCTCTGGCAGGGGGTTGGACTAGATGACCTATGAGGTCCCTTCCAACCCTATGATTCTATGATTGTTATATCAATTTAACTTAAATAGATTTTGGTTAAATCAATTTTATCACTTGTGTGTGGACATAGCCTAATAGTCTTTAAGTGCCACAAGACTCCTAGTTTGTTTCAAGTCAGTGTTAACATCCTGATCATCACTTAGAAACTGAGAGTTGACTTACTCGAGATCTGTAAGTACCAACATAGAAGGAACAATTCTGATATTTGAGAACTCTTTAGCAGAGAAAGGCATAACAGAATACCAGGTCTGGTAGCTGAAACTAGACAAGTTCAGGCTAGAGATAAAAGTATTCATTTTCAACAGTGAGACTAATTAATCATCATAATAACTTACCAATGGAGGTATTAGAGTCTCCATTACCTGAAGCTTGCAAATAGAGATTTGAATGCCTTCTTAAACAAAACATGCTTTAGCTCAACCAAAACATGTGGACATGATGCAGGAATTCTTGAGTGAATTCTTCTGTTTGTACTACACACGACCTTTGGCTTGGTTATTGTAATAAAGCTCTAAAATCTAAGTCTTTAACAATCTGCAGAGGCAGACTGACTTCGATTTTCAAAAAGATCATAAACTTGAACACCAGAGATTTAGTAGTTGGCAAAAACTCAGATGAAAGATGTGCACATAGTATTTAGCCTTACAAATCATGTAGTTAAAACTCTAAGAAATATGTCCTATTCCAGACATAGGAACTCCTGAAAGTTGGTCTGTATGGCTATGTTTACATCTAAAATCTTAGTTTGGCTTAGTTTAGTCTGAACTAAGTAGTTCAAGCTAAGTGCAGTGTTTTAGTCCAAACCACACTTTTTAGTTTGAACTTTTTAAAAAGCACTTAGTTTGAACTAACCACTAGTTCAAATTATTTAGTTCGAACTAGCACGACTACATTGTGTTAGTTCAAACTAAGCAGTTAGTTCGAACTAGCTAATTTGCACTACACTTTGAATTTTTTAGGTGAAATTAGGCAAAGCCTAGTGAAGACAGGGTTCAAATTAGTCCAGACTAAGCTTGCTTAGTCAGGACTAATTTTGTAGTGTAGACATAGCCTATAAGACCTTCCTTTACTACAATTTTGATGGCCCCCTCCCCTAAGTTCTGTGACAATGTGGCATGACAGTTGCTGTAGTTCATGCTACACACTTTCCTTGGCTTCCCCACCCAATTTCTGTCCTGAGCTGAGTACAATCTCAATCTCAGATTCTGAAAGGTATAAATTTAGAGTTCTGTGTGAGCCATTATAGTGTATCTTGTCCCCTCAATCTGACATGCCCATGACAAGGTAGAAAACTGGTAAATTATTTTATGTGTATCTTCATTGGTAGTTCCTCCTCCCTTTTCTGATGTATTTTGAAAACTTTATGCCTATATTTTTGCTAAGTGTATGTTGTCCACATCTTTGCCGTTCTATTTTTTGTCAGGTAACAAGAGCTTTTTTTTACCATTAGCATCTGAAATACTTGTTCTTTGAGCCACTGAAAAAGTTAGAAATGCCTGTGTTTTGAAGTCTTGTGTTAACTAAGGACTATTGTGTGATGCTGCTGTCTACCTAACAATGGATCGATGACTTTTTCATTTTATTGTTTAGCCTATTGCATGGAACACCAAGTGTAACTCAAGGCCCTAAAGCTATAGGAACTTTGTTTTGTGGTTCATTTTATTGTACTGGCATTTGAATGATTTTAATACAGTGTATAGTAAAAAACTTTACAAAGCAGCTCAAGGAAATTAATTACATACTCATAGGGAAGTGACTGCATAAAGGGCAAAGCTGCAGACAGCCATTATGTTCTCCTCTGATTCTCAAAAACAGCACTACTAAAGGCATTTCTGTAAATAATCTGAGCTGATATTGATTGGATCACTCATGAGTAAAATAATTATTACATTGACTTAATCCCTGGAATGCTTCCTTTGATTTGTGGTTGACATGAGTATAGTAGTGACAATATTTATCACTGTCAAATAAAGTGTAACTAATTAAAAAAAAACACTTTCAGCAGGCCCTTTTTAAATTAAATCCAGCGATCTGATGGCAACTGATACTTTATAGTCTAATTAATTCCCCAGAATCATATTTTTGTTTAAATATCATATTCACAGTTAAGCAAACTTGTTGGAGTCAATAATTTCTGCAAAAATAACCTCCAGAGGTTGATTGTAATCAAAGTTACAGTATGATATAAAAGCAAGCCGCAGCATAACTATTGATCCATGATGATAAAAAGAATGAAAGCATCGTACAAGAAAACTATAAATGGAGACTCAGTAATAGCAGCTATACAAAAAAAGCAAATGTTAACACTAGGAGTGTACACAGTAGAAATAGTCAAAAATATTTAAACCTTCTGCTTTTGACCAACCTATAGTCTTGGGATTTTGTTGTTGCTTGGTAACTTGAGGTTCAACTTTTCAAAGACCATCCACTCAAGAGTATGCTACTCTACAATTCTGCAGTCCAAACAACAACTTTGGCTAAAAATCCATCATGGATCAAAGATCACGTTGAAGGCATTATAAATAAATAAATAATTACAAATGGGGAAAGAAAGAAAAATAGCAATCCATACACACCAGAAGTTATGAAATGTTGAAAATTCATATGAGAACCTAAATACCTCAGGGCAGTATCCATGGCTGGCAGAGAAAAGGACAGTAGAAGGGAGACTTTTAAAAGTATGTTAGGAACAAAAATCTTAATAGCATAGGCCAATTACTAAATGGAGAGGACAAACTGTTGTTTCAGAGGAGTGATCAATAAATTTCTGTTCTTTATTTGGAAAAATGCAGGATCCTGTACATATATCACATGACAATGATGAAGTACTCTCTAGTCAGAGGGGATGGGGGATGTTGCTGGACAACATCTGCTAGGGATAAATATTTTTAAATTAGCAGGCCTAAATAATTTGTACCCAAAAATCACTGAAAGAGTTGACTGAAAGATTTCTGACCTTCTCATGTTAACTTTTAATAATGCTTTTAGTGTTTCCCTTATATTTCAAGACTAGAAAAGTGCCAGCATTCTCCCAATATTCAAAAAGTGCAAACAAGATGTTTTGGGTAACTGTAGGTGAATTAGCCTGAGATCAGTCCTGGACAAAGTAATGGGAAAGACTGGTACATGATTCAATTAATAATAAAAAATTAAAGAATAGGAATATTGTTAATGCCAGTCAATGTGGTTTTAATGAAACTTGATTTAACCTGATTTCATTCTGGCCTGAGATTACAAGTTTGGCTGATGACAATAACTTCACTAAAGTAACATGTTTAATCTTTTGCAAGCCGTTTGACTTAGTCCCATGTAACATTCTGATTAAAAAGTTAGCATGATGCTATTTTAAGAACACATTAAATGGATTAAGAACTGATTAACTGTTTCTAAAAAGTAATTGTATGTGGGGAATCATCTCTGAATGGGGATGATTGGGATTTACAGGGCTCAGTACAAGAGATGACCCTATTCAAATATTATCATCAATGATCTGGAAGTAAATATATTATTACTGATGAAAATATATAGATGACACAAAAATTAATGAAGTGATGAATAATGATGGCTAGGCAATCAGAAAGAAAAATCTGAATCACTTCATATTCTGGGTCCATTGAAACAAAAGGAATTTTAGTACATCCAAATGCAAAGTTATATCTCTAGCCCTGAAAGGTAGCCGTAGACGGGTTGTGGAATCTCCATCATTGAAAGTTTTTAAAAGCAGGTTAAATAAGCGCCTGTCCAGGATGGTTTAAGAGGTTCCCTGGTCATGCCGTCAATGAGTTCAGGGTAGTGGGCCTGATGGCTTCTCATGGTCCCTTCCAGTTTCTATGATCCTATAGCCAGATAATGGCGATCCTGAAAAGTACCTTGGAAGGCAGTAACTTAGAGAAGAAGTTAGGGGTCCTAGTGGACAAGAAGCTAAAAATGAGCTCCCAGTGAGATGCTGTGGCAGAAAGGGCTAAGCAGACCTTTTGGTGTACAAACAGTGGTGGTGAGGGCAATAGGAGTAGGGGGGTGATTTTACCACTGTATATGGTGTTGGTGAGACTGACACTAGAGGCAGTTTTGGAGTCTGTATTTTAAAAAGGGTTTTGAAAAATTAAAGAGGATACAGAAAAAATTCTCAAACTGAGGGCTGGAGGAAAATGCTTTAGAATGAGACGTAAAAGAGTGATTTGTTTAACTTTTTTTTTTTTTTAAAAAAAGACTGAGGTGGTTTGATTAGTGTCTAAATACTTTTGGGGGAGAAAAAAAAAACTAAAGGCCTCATTAGTTTAGGGGAGACAAGTGTAACAAAATACAAGGTTTGGAAACTGCCAGACAAAATCAAATAAAATTAGTCACAAATATTTTAAAGTGATGATGATGAAGAACCATTGGAATAAATGACCAGTTAAAATGGTTGATTCTTCAGCTCTTGATGTGTCCCCTAATTAACACCTGATGCCCTTATGGAGTATATGTTTAATAAAATACAAGTTATAGGGCCCTCTTCAGCAGGAACTGCATGAAATACTATGGCCTGTAATACTAGCCCAGATATTACACTTTGGTAATGTTATCATCCCTTGCCGTTAAAATTTGATGAACCATCAAGAGTTCTGTATCACTCAGTTCCCCAAAACATCATACTTATGTCTCTTTCAACAACAACTTCTGGTTTCTCTATCTAAAACCAGTCCTTACCCCCCATTTTTGACAAAACCATTCTTCCTGCCATTCCCCAACTCCCATTCTGGAATACCACACTGTTACCCCAAACTTCCTGAGGAATTGCATAGGGACTGCTGATGCCATTTCTATAATGCTTGCTGTGAGAACGCCTCCTTTACTCCCACTCACATCATGCTTAAAGAAATACCAGGAGATCCCTTTTTTCTTAATGAAATTGCACACTGCTTGTATTAAGCCAGAAGGAACAGCAGCATCAGGAACAAACATACTTTAACAAGATGATTCATTATGGAGGTAATGGTAGTTTTAGGTGAAGTTGCATTTAGAGTTCCATGTGATGCAGGATTAAAATACTTTTATTTCATACTTCAGTAACTGAATTCAATCTTGAAATTAACAATGGCCCAGTTTTTCTTCTGTGTTAGTCACTTTGTGCTGTTCAGTCTGCACAAAACAGTGCTTAAAGTTGGGATGTCTAGCCACAGGTGGATCACTTTAGTGTAGAACTGTATTTCGGTGGCATAGAGTTGACACAACAGTATTTGGTCTTCCCTCTATCTATAATTTCTATGGCACCATGACCTAGAAAATAGGGGAAGGGCCAGGACTTTCCTGCATGCCTTTATCCTCTAATTATGTAATGGTGCACTGGGACAATACAGAAGTAGTGTAAATTAGAGCAACCTTGGGGGTTTCAGGCAGCTGCTGCCAGCTGAGGGAGTCAGGACATTCAAGTAAGCATGACCACTGGGTTCTGCACAGACTTTATAGGGAAGCTATGCTTGTGGGATGGAAGCCTCATCCCCTGAGGATACTGTTGAGGAAAAGAAAAACCTGTGTATAGAGGATCTCAATTATTTTTTCCTCAAACTTCCCATATGCGTTTTTCAACAGTGTACACTACTGGGGCCACAGAAGTCATATTGATATTTCTTCACAATGTGAGTTGGAATGGGTAAATACCTTTAAATCTCAAGATGGTTCTTTTGTATATAGCTATTCAAAGTTTTTCTGTATTTCATATAAAGGTGCATATTATGAAAAAGGGGTTCATGAGAGAATTAATGATGTCCATAGGTATCTTTCGCCTTTGCCTTCTCCTGTTAGTTGTGGTTGGCAGTGTAGGTCTGTAGACTATGTGTGGCTAGCACAACTTTTACAAACTGCCTGGCTAAGCCTAATGTTCTTGGATTCAAATCAGAGCATTTTCCTTTCCCTGAGCATGTGGTTGCATGCTCTCTCAATGTTTTTTTTTTTTTTTTTTCTTTTCAAAATCATAGTGTCCTGAATCTTTTTCAAACATGGTTTCAGTGATCTTGCTCCTAAAAATCTGATGTCAGTTGCACTGGACACAATGTATGGAATTGACTCATACCTCCTCACAGATATTATAGCAGGTTTTTCACTTTCTGAAGTATTCACCTTTAGAGCTGAATCTTTTTTCATGTGTGGCCTCAAGGTACATTTTTTTCATTTGAAGCTTTAAAAGCAGTGAAGACTATTGAAAGTTTGTATAAATAAGACTGCACATAAAGACTGTCTTAATATAAATAAGGTGAGGGAGGAGAAGAGCATTTAAAAATCAAGTTTAAAACCACCCTCTTCCAATTTTCCTCATCCCTGCCATAGAAGCATGCCAAAGTTGGAGACTGTGTACCTGGAGTTATGTTATGCTCTAAAGGTCCCCACTTAGCATACTGGTACCAGGGGATTGTTACAAATAAGCACAATTTAGAGTAGCCCTGAAGATATTCAAGTCATTTCACGTGCACGCCTCAGAATCTGTCACTTATTTTTCTGTTCAAAAGGGCAATACACAGCTATTAAATGATTTACCTTGTAACTTTGGTGATTTCATCTTTTCTCCTAATACAATAAAGAAGTCATTTATCTTGAAAACCTTATATCTATAATTTTGCAGAATATTAAGTTCTCCTTCTCCTTGCCATTATAATTTTTGTCAGATCATCAGAGCTTTTTTCTTGCCATCAGTGTTTGAAGTACAGATTCCTTGAGTCATTGAAAAAAATTAAAACAAACGTTTCTAAACCCAGTGACTACAAAATCATCTTGTGATACTGCTGTGCACTTAACAATGGCTTAGTGGGTTTTGTCATTTTATTGTTTAGCCTATTCCTTGGGCCTGCAAATATAATGCAAAGCCCTGAAGTTATGGTAACTTGATTTTGTGTTTTGCTTTAGTCTGCCAGTGTTTGAATGCTTTAAATGCAGGGCATATTAAAAAGCCTTACAAAGCAGCTCAAGGAAATTAATTACATACTCATGGGGAAGTGACTGTATAAAGGCCAAAGCTGCAGCCAGCCATTATACAGTCATCTGCAGCTCACAAACAGCACTACCAAAAGCATTAATCTGAGTTGATATTAATTGATTGGATCACTCATGAGTAAAATAGTTACATTGATTTAATCCCCAAAATAGTTCCCTTGTTTCTATGGTTATAATGAGTATATTGATGACAAATTCATGATTGTTAACTAATAGGTGCCTAAATAAAGAAACAAAGTTTCATTAAGAAGTGCCTGCTGAAATCAAGCAATTATCTGATTAGAATGAATACCAGTTAATCTGCCACTATTTAATATTGTGTTCTGTGCTTAATATTGTCTTCTGAAAAGTATAACAGAAAGATTCTTTGTTATGTCACCATCCTCAGTGTTTGGATCCCATTGTACAGACAGTCTGCCAATGAACAAAATTGTTAAGGTAGCAAAGTCCTTTAAGATTCCATAATGTGACAGCCTAAGGCAAAGATATAATGCATGCTAGACAGAATGACTATTGAACGAACCAAGGTAGTCCAATCTAAATGCATGTTCTGTTTATGAATAAAAATCATAAGGACTACTCATATCTGAAGGTACAAGCTAGTTTGAGTTTAAAAAATAGTAGAGGGAAGTGCAGAGCTGAGCCAATAATAATTTGTAACAAATAATGTATCTGGCAAAGGTTGCCTCTCCTTATTCAGAGGGCTACAATCACTAAGGGAACCTGGAGGAATTGACAACCTCTCACTCTTTCCTGCTGAATTTCTTTCACTTTGTATAAACCTTTAAATATCCATTGGACCAGAGAGTGAATAAGTTGTTCGACAGCCCATTGATTAGGATGCCTACCTGGGAGTAGGGACAGTTGTTTCAGTCCCTGTTCCAATGGCTATTAAGTCAGGGAAAGTGGAAGAGCTCCAACAGGAGTGATTGAGAGTTGCTCATTTCAGAATACTCAACAGCCCATTGTCTAGGGCACTCTTGTAGCATATGAGAGGCCTGGGTTCAAATCCTTGTCTTGCATCAGGCAGAGGAGGGATTCAAACTGGGGGTTCCTCAATTCCAAGTATGTATTTAACCACTAGTCTATTTGGCATAAGGGGGCTACCTACCCTGGTTGTCTTTTGTGTGAGGTTAGGAAAGTTCAGAGCATGCCTTCTGGATCAAGTTCCACCGTGAACTGGATGAGAGAATGCCTGATTTATGAATCCTGTGAAAGTTTTGGCATAATTAGGTACCATACTTGCTTGGTAGTGTCATGCTTTAAGTGTTTCTGTGAATGCTTGGTGACAGAAATGAAAGTGCCTACAGGACCTTAGTGGTGGAAACATGAGGCATTCTGGGATAGCCAGCAGATGACCAGTGGCTTTTCAAATGAAGTAATGCCTAAATAGTGGGCTTCTTGCCACTTATGCATATAAGTCCCTTTGCAAATCTATACCAGAATGTATCCAAACAGATTGTGATGTTTGTGGGTGAAGCCATTCAAAATCCTTGTTTATTCTATGAATTTTGTCATCTTTAGGCTATATCTACACCATACACCACATGCTGCACCAATTACATGCTGCAGTGAACAGCAGGTGGTGACCACATTGTGTGTAGCCACAGACGTCACTGAAAAGCTCTAGCACTGCAGCAGTAGAGAGAAAAGGTTTAGAAATGGTGAGCTGTGGGAGTCTTTCCCCTTTTCCCCCTTACCTCTGACTAGCCACAGCCTGCTGCTGAAGCCTTTCCCTGTTGTACCTAATGTTTTATTTAATCATTCAATAGAGGATTTAATGTTGTGCTTAAGTACAATCCATGTGTGAATGATAAGTTTTAAGTAGGATGGCATAACATGGTTGATACTGATTTATGATTGAGTTTGAATTTGCTATACTAACAAAGTGAGGCAGTAATGCAAGGCATAAAGGCTGAGGCCTGTAAGATTTCAAGTTAGCCATATAAGGCCTAAAGAGGGGTGACATAAATAGATGACCCAGGAAATTTATATGATTTACTGTACCAGAAAATTTATATGGTTACTATAAAGAACATTAAAAAACAACAAGGAGTTGTGTGGCACTTTAAGACTAACAGTGCCACACAACTCCTTGTTTTTTTTACTGGACTAGACTAACATGGCTATCCCTTTGGAAATTACAAAGAACATGCCAATGGATAATAATTGGGAAAGTAGGCAACAATGGCTCTGTCTACACTACAAAAGCTAAGTCGACTTTATTAGATCAACTCAATAAAGTCTACTTACGGTCGACTTTAATTAGACCTTATAAAGTCGACTTAGTGTAGTGGGGCCATTTAAGTTAACTTCATAAAGTTGACTTAAGCCAGGGGACCCATTTAAAGTTGACTTAAATTAAGTATGCATATTCCTACTGTAACCTGCAGCAATAGCAGAATTTCCTACAATGTCATAATCAGATGTCCCACATTCTAGTCAGGAACATTGAGTACATCTACACTATGAGCTTAAGTTGACTTAAGGAGGCATAAGTCAACTTAAGCAAAGCCCTGGCCACATTTGGAGCATTAAGTCGACTTAAGAGCTTCCGTAAGTCGACTTTAACTAGACCTTATAAAATCAACTTTAAATGGGGTCCCCTGGCTTAAGTCGACTTTATGGAGTTGACTTAAATGGCCCCACTGCACTAAGTCAACTTTAAGTTGACTTTGTTAAGTCGACTTTAATGGCCACATTGTGTTAAGTCGACTTTATTAAGTGACTTAACCCTTAAAGTTGACTTAAGGGCAGGAGTTAAGTTGACTTATGGAAGCTCTTAAGTTGACTTAATGAACTCCAAATGTGGCCAGGGCTTTGCTTAAGTTGACTTAAGCCTCCTTAAGTCAACTTAAGCTCATAGTGTAGACGTACCCAATGTGCCTGACTAGAATGTGAGACATCTGATTATGACATTGTAGGAAATCCTGCTATTGCTGCAGGTTACAGTAGGAATATGCATACTTAAATGCTGTTGAGACTTAGGGGAGCTAAGAGGACAACCTATGAATAGCAGGGAACCCCAAAAGTATGGGGTTTTGAAATACAGATAAAGAAAAAGGGAATGGAACTCTCGTACATGTAAGGTAGCAGGTATGGTAATTAAGAGGAGAAAAGAGTTCTTTGGTATAGATGAGGAGGCAAGATTCTAATAGGAGACTTGTCTCCTCACCCCCCCCCCCCCACTGCCTCCAATGACAAACTGCAGAGGGATGCACATGACTTCATGACTTGTGAGCATGAATACAAAGCTGATTATTGCATAGACTCTTGCAGGTTTTGTATGTGTGATTGTGACTGTAACACTGGTTATATGCTTTGTGAAATTTGTACTATGTGCACAATTCCTTAATTGTTGCTGTGTTTGTGGTCACTGTATTTACAAGCACGTGAAGAACACAGCCTTCCAACCTAAAGAAATCCCTCAAGTGACTCCTACCTGACTGATCTTAAAACTGTAGTGACCCACTCAGTAAAGGCACTGTTTGAACACAGAACAATATCAGTTCAGCTTAGGTCAAGATTATACTGGAGGTAAAATTCAGCAACAGTCAATGGCACTTATGTAAGCTATTCAGACTGACTGCTCAATTGACCCAAATCAATCAGTCTGATGGAGGCAAATTGGCCATCATCAGTGATATAAATATACACTGTGGTGAGGAGGGGATGATTCTGGGAGCAAGGAGACAACAGGACAGTACACTGTTAAAAATGGCAGTGTAGGTGGGGGAGTAAGTAATGAATTAGCAATAAGATGTAAGGTACATAGCTATAGGGTTGAGGTGTGTCTCCTCTCACCTTAATTGGTGCCTCACTGCTTATACTGTTTCCTATACTCAGGGTAAGTGGTCAGGTAGTGTATGCATTCTGCATACGATCTAATGGTGCAAGGACTGTAGGCATACTTTCTGGCTTGCTAGTCAAAGATGATTGCTAAACTGTGATAGCTCACACAAGTCACATGAAACTATTAGCATTCTGAAGTTGGAAAAATAAAACTCTTAACAGGCCTTTGCCCTGTGTACTGAGTATGAGTTAAAATCTGCTTCCTACAGGCATCTGTGCTACTAAAATTGGTCAGAACAACTTCTGTGGAAAGGGAGCCCAAAAGGGACCCAAACTCAGTGGAGAGGAAAAAAATAAATAAAATTCATTCTCAAAAGAAAATTTACCTTAATCTCTGAGCACTGCCTGAGCAACAATTAAAATCACAGAGAAAGACAAAGGATACTAAATTGATTCACTGGACTGGTTAGGGTGACCAAATGTCCTGATTTTACAGGGACAGTCCAGTATTCAGATTTTGTCTTACAGAGGTGCCTGTTACCCCTACACTCCCTGTCCTGATTTTTCACACCGCTTATCTAGTTACCATAGTGCTGGTACCATAGTGTCTGTGAGCTAGATGGCCAGCCCCAAATATAAGGGAATAGCGTTTTGGGTGGGCTGGGACCATGATACAGGATCACAATTAGAAGGATTCAGTGCATGAGAAACTACATGCAAGGAACACAGTGCAGGCCCATTCCAGCTCCCAGGTTAAAACAGCAAAGACCTTCACTTTAGCCTCAGGTTCTCCCCATTAGTTGTGACAGTGAATTCTAGCCACCCAACCCTATCGCCAAAGTAATTTTACTTGTTTTGTGAGTGGATAAATTAATTTCACCAAAGGGGAACAAAATAATGGAATGAGTTAATACAACTAATGAGTGAAGGGGGAGGGAAAGAAGAAATAAGATAGTATCCATTAACAAGTGAAAGGAGAGTAATAAAATTAATTATGACTCAAAAGTAACTGATATCAAACTCCTTTTTAAAATCCACAATTAACCAAAAAATACAGAAGAAAGTTTGGGACCTGTAGGAAGCACTGAAGTATAGCGACTAAAATACTGTAATTGGAAAGTATGGACAGGTGAAAAATCAGTCAGCCTGAATAACATACATTAAAGAGTGTTAAGGGAATGACTGATGAACTTACCAAATCAGTGATTATTATTTCTGAAAAATCAGAGAACTGAGGGAGATACCAAAAGATCAGAGAAAATCGAAGTGATACCATCTTTTAAGAGGGAAGAAAGAATGGCTGGTAATTTTTATCCATAGAAGAATGACTTCAGCTCCAGTAAAACAGTGGTACAAATATTACAAGAAAATAATTGTTACACAAAGGGTGGGGTTTTCAAAAGCATCCAGTGACAGATTTGCAGTGGCAGTCTAGCTGGTGAAGATGTTGCATGCTGATAGGGGAAAACTCTCCTGTCAGGGTGAAAAAAATGACCTCTGTGAGCAGCAACAGCTATGTCAGTGGGAGAAGCCTCCCCTCAACATAATGCCATACACATGAGCACTTATGTCAATATAACTTATGGAGGAGGGTAGGAAAATGCCCTGAGGAAAATGGTGCCCTGGGCAAACTTGTATTTTACTGTCCCTGGCCCCAAGAAGCCAGGTGCTCCCTCCTCAATCCTGCCATCCACTGTGGGCTCCAGGGCCTCCATCTCTCCTGCGCCCCATGGGTTCTCTTGGCTTCCTGCTGCCTTCCATCAGTGCTTTATTTGTATTGAAAGAGGTGCAGGGGCTTGGTCTCAGCAAGCCCTGGCACAAATTAAGCCCTGACTGGGCAGCTGGACAGCAGCAACCATTCCGAATGTAGTGCCATCACCAGCAGTAGCAGAGAATTAAGGTGGCATGGTATAGTGTATACTATAGTCACCTTTACTTGGTGCTGTTGGTGGTGGCCCTGTCTTCAGAGTTGAGTGCCTGGCCAGTAGTTGCTGCTCTCCAGTCACCCAACTCTGAAGACAAAAAAAACCCAGAGAACTGCTAAGTTACAAGAAATTTCTTACACTGTCACATTATATGATTTGGGCAAAAACAATTTTGATGTTTAAACTGCCATATAGAACAATAGATCTTTTTGTACATCATAAAAGATGCTACCTCCTAGAGCTTGTATGTATCTGTTCTGTCTGATGGGTTTAATACAATGGCATGAGAAAGGATGTGTAGATTGGATTGACTTTTATTCTTGCTGATCTCTTTTTTTTTTTTTTTTTAAACAAAAAGAGAGGCTTTATTTTACCTGTTTTGGTTTTGTACTTGTATTTTTTTAAAAAAAATTAGAAGGTAAGTAATGTAAAATGGAAGTACACTCTTTCACACATTCCAGTCAAATAGGAAGGACATTGCATCACATACTACAAAAATTTTTATTATCCATAATTGGCATCTCAAAAGATTAAAGCTGAAAAAACATACTCCACTATAACCAGAAAACCAATACAGATCACACAGCATTTGTTTCTCCAGGGTTCTGTTACAATTGTAGAATTTAGCAACTTCTCTGGTTTCTAAAAAACAGAAAGCAATAATAAAATATATAAACAAATGCAAAAGCCGTAACATAAGGGGTATAAATTTTGCACTTAGACATACATTATTTACTATTTAACAGTCTTTACAAAAATAATAATTTGATTAGGCTAATCAATAACACATTAGTTGATATCAGTGCTTATTCTGAAGAAATTTATCTTTGTTAGGAATTAATCTGTAGGGAAGTTCCTCCTGTTCAAACTCATCCATTCTAGCTTTAACAACATTACACATCTGCCATGTCTGTCTCAGAATCGGCAAGAAACCAAGCTTTAGCTCTCTCAACGTGTGCTATTATATACCCAATGGGTGTCTGGCATATGTGATTTTACCTCAGGATATAAAGACTGTATGATAGAAAATAGAATTGTTCTTTATTCGTCATGGCAGCAGCAAACCATGAAAATGTTTGCAACAAATCAACACAAATGTAATGCTCCTCCAAACTGCCAAGCTGTAGAAGGAGCTGGTGACAGATCCTGTAGCCTTCATGAGTTCAATGGGATTAAGTGTATGAATAAGGATTCCTCATGGAGTACAAGTTTCAGGATCAAATATTTGTTTCCTGCTGGCAGGTTTCTGCACACTCTCAAGAACCAAGTGAGGGAAGAAGAGAACCCAGGCAGACAGGGGAGCTAGACCCATCTTGTGCTAGCACAGAGAAGATGAAAGATGGTGGTCACTGATAAAACTGAGCATGATTTCAAGCATCTAATCTGAGACAGATCTGAAATTCGTAAAATATGCAATAACAATAATGGATAACCCCTTCTCTTCAGTCCTTCTCTGCTCCTTGTCATCTAACTACTCCTTCCACTTCTTCAGCCCCACCCCTGTACTGTATGCCCTTTGACCCTAACCCCTGCCCTCCTGTGCCCCAACCTCTGCACTGTGCCCCCTTTCCCTTTATCCCTTTCACTCCCCTTGTGTGTCGACATGGGCAAACTGACCCAGATGCAGGAATCAACTGGCACTGCTGTTTGTTCCCTCTCCCCAAACCCAGCTCCTTCATGCCCTATAGGAGGTTGAGCGGGGAGTGAAAAGCAAAAGCAGGGCTCCTTGCACCCAAGTCAGTTTCCCCACCTGCATTTTGTGAGACGAGGACCGAAGAGATGTAGCTTCTATGATCACTTACAGCACAGCACAAGTGGGGGGGGAAAGTGACCTGGATGCTGGAACCCCTGGAGTTGCTCTTGCCCCAGCTACCTAGTGGATCATGGAGGACAATTTTGGAGGGCAAGCAGTCATCATACATCACCACTTGTCTCTTTGCCCCACACCGACATTTGTCTGCCTGGAGGAAGCTGGGCAAAATCTGGGCACTCCTACATGAGTGTGACACTTGCCTGCCAGCCAATGGGGGTCACCTTTCCAGTGCTCACAGCATCCCCTGACCTTGGTGCCTTGGGTGATCATACACATGGCCCACTGCTAAGATCATCTCTGGGTAGAATTATAACACTTCTGAGCAACATATGTTTTGCTGATACAAGCTGTGGTATAGCCATAGCTTAAAACACTTAGACCATGTCTATAAGCCAGCAAAATTTATGTTGCTCAGGGGGAATGAAGAAACAGTCCTGTGCAATATGTATTTCTCTGTCATCAGTGGCACTGCACAGTGCTGTGTTGGCAGGAGGGCTTCTCCTGCCAACATAACTACTGCCACTCGCTGAGCTTTATTTATTTATTTATTTATTTTTAAATGATAGAACTGTCACCCATCTGCATAGAGTGGTTACACAAGTGGACTTAGTGTTGCAGCTGCACAGGTACATCTGTACCACTGATTCCTGTTTAGTTAGATGGAGAGGCACCATGCCAGGAGACCCATCCTCTTCCCTTTGGGAGGAACGGTCATCTGACCCACGACAGAT
Source organism: Podocnemis expansa (assembly GCA_007922195.1). Classification (NCBI taxonomy): domain Eukaryota; kingdom Metazoa; phylum Chordata; order Testudines; family Podocnemididae; genus Podocnemis; species Podocnemis expansa. The sequence goes on along the minus strand of ML681966.1, from coordinate 13,398,811 downwards.
CTGGAGGTTCTCTTAGACAGTGCTAAAAAGTTCCTTCCATAGGCCCTGATTCAGGAAAACATTCCAAGTCAGGAAAGCACTTAAGAAGGTATTTAACTTTAAGTACCTTCTTAAATGCTTTCCTGAAAAGGGCCCTAGAGAGTAAAGAAATCATGAGCAATCAATGATTGGCACAGAACAAATGTTGCCAAACTTGCAAATTTTAAGTTCACAGTGGCCTTGTAAATAATATGGAGGTGGTAGATAAAGAATAGTAGAGAAAGAAGAATGTATAATAACTTGCAGGTGTGGCTACCATGTAGTACATCATGTGAATGATCTAGATGGTGACTGATTATAAAAATTGGCATGTGATTAGTGTGTGAGTTGGTGTAAAATGGAATGCACCTGTGGTAGCCTGTTTAAGAATATGTGCATAAACTGATTTGTCTTTTCTGGGCTTTGACATTCTAGCCTGCAGGCACCACACTGCACCTGAGCTTAATTAACTCAGTGTAACTTTGCTGTATGCCAGTAAAGGGAGTTGAGGAATGAACCTGGGGTCAAGCTGAGTCTTTGTGAACCAGGAAGCTGAGATGAAAATCCCAACAAAATATGAATACTGCTAGGAGAGATGAATAATTATAATCACTGGACAATGATAAACAGAAATATATTGGACTAAAGAGAGGATGCAGAGATCAATGTTAGGTCTTATTTTATTGAACATATTCATTAATTATTTGAAAGTAGGGGTACGGCACCTTAGTGAAATGCACATACTTAAGTTTTTCTAGATGTTCATATTTCCCATGAATTGTTGCACTTCTATTTTATTAATAGCTATTTTATAGTTTCCTGTCTTTTGCTGCCTCTGTTCAGTTTATGCCTTTTTTCTTTCGTGCCTGTTTGAAGTTTATCTCACTGCTTTGCATTCCCTATTATATGATGCAGGCTATGTGAATAAAGCAACATTGAATTTGTTTTCTTCTGTGTGTGCTCTTTGCAGAAACCAAAATAAGTCTTATAGTATGCAACATCATCTTAAGGTGAAGGTCAGAATTGTGCTTCAGGGTATTGTACAGAGTGACAGGATTCATTCCAGATAATGACAGAAACCAGAATTTCTAATGCATGCATTGAGGCATTTCCCTTACTGAATATCAGTGAAAATAATGCTGTGGTTAATAAATGATGCTTCTATCCTTTCATCTTTTCAATGAAATTGGTCCACAGAACACTATACGTCATTACCTACATACATATACTGTATCTCCATGGTGTTTAAAATTTCCTCCAGATCCATGGCTTTTCTTAGCTTTCCTGGTATTGCTCATGTTGCCATCTTACATCCATTGTCCCCTCAACTGTCAGTTCATTAGAACGTGCTGGATGCAGGGATTATCACGCCCAACTGCATTCTTGGCTATGTCATGTACAGGATGCTTCACCCCCTGAAGGGTTAACTAGCCTAAGAAAAAGGTGATGGAAAATGGCATTTGCTCACTTGTACTCTGTCCACAGTTACTTGGTAGAGCAATCTCCTCTTTGAAAATCTGAACAAGTATTTTTGTGCCTACAGTTGAATTACAAGTGAAAATCTGAGTCCTATCACCTCCAGTGGCCTAATTACAGTCAAATAAAGGTAATTAAAGATATAAACTCAATCAATATTTTTATAGAGTCAGAAATATTATTGTTCTTCCCCTCCATGATATGTTTTGTTTTATTATTACCATCAAGTCATCACTTTTCATTATTTCATTTCTGTTTAAAGGGTCACTTTAAGACACCAAAACTCCTAATTTTTAGAGTGTGTGTGTGTGTGTGTGTGTGTGTGTGTGCGCGCGCATGCGCGTGTGTGTGTGTGCGTGCGTGCATGTATGGGTGATGTGAAATGTAACATGTGACAGTGTTCTGTATATTGCCATGGTAACAAATGTGGTATGTATGTTGCCATGGTAATAAACTTAAGCTTTGAGCTATGTTTCAACATGTATAGTCTGGTCAATTCATCAGTAAAATATGTATAAGAAGTATAGCACATGTAAGATAACATTTGTAGAAAACTAACTGCTGTCAACAAGCTCCACAGGGAACTGCAAACCGTCAGCCTAATGATGAAACTGAAGATCAAGTTGCTGTGCATTGTGCAGCATATGCTGCATGCATGAGAAATTATTGAGCAAATTGCCATCACGAAGAACAAGAATCTGTGGAACAAGCTGCTGCATGTTGCGGTCAAGATGCAGAACAAATGAGAAATCATCACCCCAAACCAACAAGCTCAAGAAACACAAGAGTAAGATTGTGTGTGTTGTGCTCAAAATGCTCAATGAATGAGACAGCTTTGCCAATACCAACAAGAACAAGAAGTACAAGAGCAAGCTGCCAAGTACTTTGATCACAAATATGTGCACTGAAGGTCAAAATAAGTTTAATAAATGGGCACTGCGGTTAGGAAATGGTGATCTTCCACATGGGATTGATGATCTTGATCCTGATTTAGTTGAGTTTGGAAATGATGGTTGAGGACATAAGCACCATTACCTCAATTTTTGGCATTTTAACTGAAACTGATGACCAAATAGCTAAGGCTGCCACAAAAGTTATTTTGACACCAGAAAACACCACTGCTACAGAACTGAATTACAAGATCTTGGAACTAATTAAAGGTGATGAGAGAGAATATCAAAGCATTGATACAATGATTTCTGATAATCTGAATGATGCAATAGACTTTCCCATCGAATTTCTCAATCAACAATGCCCATCTGGTGTGCCATCGCATTCACTAAAACTAAAAGTTTGTGCATTCATCTTGCTCAGAAACTTGGATCCTAAGAAACAATTGTTGAATCGTAACAGATTAACGATCAAAGGTCTGAGTGCAAATTTCATTGATGCTGCAATCATAAGTGTCAGTAACAAAGATGAATGACTTTTTATACCACGCACCAATTTGGAATAAAGTGAAAGTAGTTTGCTGTTCAAGATGCAACAACATCAATGTCCCATGATTTTGGCATTTTTAATGACTATCAATAAATTTCAAGGACAATCTTTTGATCAAGTTCGTGTTTATCTTCCTCAGCCTTTTTTTTTTTTTTTGACATGGTCAGTTGTATGTGGCTCTCATTCTGGGAAGAAACCATGAAAATCTGAAAGTTTACTTGAAAGATTCAAATTATCAAGGAAAAGTTTTAGCTGACCATAGAACTTTTGCAGAAAATCTTTTAATTAAAGAGGTATTTATTGATTAAAATAAATAAATATTTCATAAATTCCCTTTTGATTTTTTCCCCCATCATTTTTGCCTGGTTACAGCTAGTCCAGTTCCTAAACTTTAAATTTAGGTAGCCCCTTTAGATGGTGCATCTTTCAGTCCAAACCTGTGAAGAGAATGGAAAATCCTATACACTCTTAAGTTTTAAAATTGTGCTATCATTGCTTATACTTATTTTTATTAAAAACTTAAAACAAAAATATCTGAAGTTGTTTTAATGACTTGCAATAATAAAAGCCTTTTGTACACAGCCTATTGGGTATGTCTACACTATAAAAGCAAAGTTGACTTTATTAGGTCGACTTAATAAAGTCTACTTAAAGTCGACTTTATGTAGACCTTATTAAGTCGACTTAGTAAGGCTACACTACATTAAGTCAACTTTATGAAGTCGACTTTAAATGGGTGCCCTGGCTTAATTTGATTTTATAAAGTCAACTTAGTAATAGCACATTGCCTTAAGTCGACTTGACTTAACTGTAAAGTCAACTTTCTAAGCGGAAGTAATAAAGTCAACTTTACCTGATGCTAAAGTCAACTTTATTGCCCTGCAATATAGACAGAGCTTTGTTTAAGTTGACTTAAGGACCCTTAAGTCGACTTAAACATACAGTGTAGACATACCCATTAGACCTAAATTTTATGGGGAAGATCTCTGGATTCTGTAGTAATCTTAAGATTTCAGAGTAAACAACCAGTTTACATGAAATTCATGTATCTGAGAACAATTGTGTTAGGCTCTCTGTAGACTCTGGAAGAGAATGGTGTTGTGGCTTACAGTCGGTTTATGTTTCTAAGATGACCTTTGCAATCATAAGAACTAGACACATCTCTTTTCAACAAAGGCTGGAATTTTGGCATACAATTCTTCACTAGGGAGTGAACTCTACAGAAAACTGCAGACTTTGACATTTCAAAGTATAAAAGGCCCTTCACAGTAAGATGCCTATTTAACATATGCGCATGTAATTTTTAAAATGGAAGTATTCATGAAACTGTAAATTGTGGAATTGTGGCACAAGTAGCAAAAATCAATATGGCTGTAAATGTACATGGGATGCATTCATATAGCGAAAAGTCTCATTAAATATGGGCATTCCAAAATCAGTTGGACAACAAGAGGCTTGATCTTTTTTACACCTGTGTTTAATCTCAATTTAACTCTATTGATTTCAATGGCATTGCCTCTGCTTTGCAACAGTGTAAATGAGATCATAATGAAGCCTGATGAATCAGAAAGGTCCTAATGTAAGAGGGGAATCACATACATTTTTGTCCACACAAAATGATGGTATTCAACTTACTACTTTTTTTTTTTAGCTGTTGTTGGCATCAGTTAGCTAGGAATGAATTAAAAAATACTAAGACAATTAATGAGTGAGAAACCAGCATTAACATAGCACATACTGAAAGTGTGTGCTAATTTAAATGCCAGAGGGGTGGCCATGTTAGTCTATTTCAGCAAAACAAACAAGGAGTCCTGCAGTCCATTCAAAGAATAACAAATTTGATTTATCATGTAAGCTTTTTTGAGCATAATCAAAAGGAAGTGGGATTATGTCCAGGAATGCTTATGCAATAAATAACCATGTTAGTCTTTAAAAGTGCTACAGGATTCCTTGCTTACTTTGCTAATTTAAATGTCATTGTAATTTTAGTTTAATTTTTTCTATATTATAATGTGCAAACACATTTCTACCTTTCCTAGTATAACAAAAACAAAGGTGGGATTTAAGGAAAGCAGTTTTTTATATGTTTATTTTAAGAAATGAGGAATAGGTAACTGGCCTCATAAAGTCAATGAGTTATCCATTTACACTGGTTTACCATTGACTTGAATGGAGTCAAGATTTCACTAAGTATATTTAAATTAGTGTTTACTCATAATATAGCTTTCTCTTTTTTTATTTTGTAAACTACAGTGCACTACAGGTCCTTAGGCATATCCAGGTAGGGAGTTAGTCCTATTGCTCTGCTTTTATATCGTTGTGATTTGTCCAGTAGGGCTTAGAATGAGACAACTGATGTATATCAGATAATTTATCCATTGAAAATAGCATTTGACTGCTGCAGAGTAAGGGTGGAGATGAAAGGCTCTGTGTTCCATTTCCAAAACACCAAATGATTAAATTTACATTTCTCTCACTCCAAAACAGGCACCTCTTTTATGATTTTAATAAAAGGCACATTCACTGAGTTTGCAATTCATGGATTTTTAATTGCTACTGTATTAACATCAAAGGTGTCCTTCTTTGCTCTTTAAAAACTTCTGAGATTTCACAGGCTACTCTGATGGTATCTTATATTTTATGGACTATTTTGTTCCACTTGGCTTTTTTTTTAAACTCCTACAATGATTTGTAGAAAGAAACATTTGTTGGTCAACCGTACATTCTGCTGTTACTACTCACCTGAAGTCATAATTCTCCATGACATAAGAATAATCCCCATAATGGGTAACTGCTGGAGGAGCGGATAGACAAGAAGTGATATCCACTTTCTGGGGGTTACTTGAGAAGTATAATACAATAAGAAGCTAAACTACATTTTTACAGCCCTCTTCTCCCCACTAGATAATGTAGATAGCTATTATCTCCCCTTTAAGGAGCCCACAGGAAAAAGAGCAGTTAGTCAGTCTCTGGCAATTCAGATTCAGTAGAAAAACTCAGTCAGCAAGCAAAGGACAGAGCTAGAGCAACCAGACTCCATACAGCTGACTTCAGTCTCCTCCTGATCTCCTGGGACCCATTCAGATACACAGGGGTTTTGACTGAGCCCAATTACCCTTGGAGGGTAAGTCCCACTCATGTTAGAGCACGTAGAAATTTCCATGGGAGATGCTCACAAGTATTTCTTCTTCTTTAAATTTGTTTCGATGTGGAAGTGGGCAGTCTGGCCTTATAGTGTTACTGAGGGTTATGATCTTGTTTTTAGATAAACAGCAGGAACAGATATAGTCCTAAACAAAGACTGTGATTTACGTTGCTTTCATGGGTGAATCAGAACACGTTTCACTAATCAATAATATCACAGCAAAAACTAAAAGAGAGAGTACTCAATTTAGAGTTAAAAATTGAGAATTTCTGAATTCCCAATGTTGTAAAGCAACTTCTGCAATGAGGTATGAACAGAAAAAGCCTTGCTCCATTTTGTCATGAGTTGCTAATGAAACATTGAAAATACAATTCTGAAATATATGAATGACTTGGTCTATAAAACAGAACTTTAAAATCAATGAAGAAATATATTGGAAGCCAATTTAGAGCTTTTTAGACTGGTTAGGTGAATAATTAACAAGTCTTGCTGCAGAAGTCAAATGGATCTGGAATGTGCTGATTGTTTACAAATAAGACCAAGAAATGGGGAGTTACAAAAGTTCCCTCTTATAAATTTCATACAATAATAGATAAGGACAAACACACTGAAGAAATTACATGAAGACAAGTATATCTAAACTAAGTACTATTCAAAATTATATATACATTAATAGTGTTGCATGTCTGTTATGCCATGTCCCATACATGACTATGGAAAGTATAAGATCTAAAATACACAACTCCATTATATGCCAATTCCATTATAATAATGATATATAGAAATAGTTACAGCAGATCTCTAAAACACAAGTAATGTTGTTTTACTCTTCTACTTGCAAAACTTAGAAGTTCACTTATATAAAATAATTATCATACAAGAGTTCAGTTCATATTTTTCATATTTCTAATATAATTGAAGTTTAAAGAAAAGTCTTTTTCATACATTTTTTAATAAAATGATCAGATATCTTCTCTTTTACAAAACATGCCAGAAATGGGACCTTGACTATTTAATAGAGGAGGATAACAAGCATGCATTTATATAGTCCATTTTTAAAAGGGACACTTTCATTTTGTTTTTATTTGGCATGTACTGGAAAATTAAGTACTAATCTTTGCTGTGATTTCCTCTAAATACATGCAGATATAGTAGTTTAAAATGCAAGAAATTTGTTTCTTCTACTGGAGTATTTTAATTCACTCTCGACCCCCATCTAAAAAAACTCACCAAATTTAAATTGATGTAAGAAAAGCTAATGTTCTCATGATGGCAAACTATATGAGAAGACTCATTACCTTCAATCATGTCTGCAGCACATTAAATTGTTTACGACTCAGATGAGTCTAGAAGGTACAGCTCTTCACTGAATGTAGTGAATTAGCCTCCCCTCCCAGTGGAGCTTCAGAAGCTAATGTGTCTCAGAGGGAGGACAGCAGAGTGGCACTGTACCTCCTCATGTACCCAGGTATAAATGATTATGTAAGGTGCAAAGCAGGGGAGAACTAGTCTGAATGATTCCCAGTCAGTAAAACATCTGTGTCAACATGTTAATGGTCTCCCTTTTGACCTGGTGAACTATGCTGGTCTATAACCTTTTGGGATAGCTTGTGATGCTTATAGCTTAAGTCAGGGGCAGCTTTTGTATTCCATAGTGCACAAGGGCTGCAAATTTGCCTTTGTCCTCAGTACAGAATAAGAGCTGGAAGCTTCCTATTTTCTCCCACCTCTTAAGGTTCTTGAAAGAGGCTATACAATAAACAGTATAGCTTCTAGAGTTTTGTACATGATGGGTAGTCTTAAGAAATGATCATTTAGATGAGCAAACCTGCTATTATGAAACCATCTGTGTTGCTTTAAAGTGGAATAAAATAATGTATGCATATGCAACACAAGAATGTCAGTCTGAAAGCTGAACTAAACAAATGAGTTAGCTTGCTTGGATGCTGTTTCTGATATGATATTATAAAATAGCTAACTGCTTTCCAAAAATTCTTCTATTTGTAAACAACATATTTTTTTTCCATTATTAAATAAAGGGTTGGTTGTTCATTCAATAGTATAATGACTTTTACATAAAACATCAAGGAAATAATGATCTATACCTAACGGGGAAATAAAATAATTGATAGTAACACATTTCTACTTATAATTATATCTCATTCAGTAGTCAGCAGACCATTGGGGTTCCTCCGACTACTCTATGCATGAAATATACATCACTACAAGAAAATGTGTACTCTATGTGCATTGCCTGCCCTCCCACACAACACTAAATAATCCCACATCACATGACCCAATTCCTTAAAATTTGCTCCTATTTCCAAAAGTAATATCACAATAAATGGTACTACATTTCATAGGGTGATTTGATTAACTTGACACTAGCTAATATTCATGCATAATAGTCGCCATTACCAATGCTGGGTTCTATAGACCTGTGAGTTTATTAATAACCTCTCTGTTATCACAGGAGAATATTTGGTAACCTAACTTTAACATTTTATCTCCTTCCTGCATCTTTGAGAAAAAAATAATGATAGGAGATTCAATACTAATCTGCCTGCATGGTATGTACATTGTATGTATTTATGCTTTTATAAATTGTAGTACAAAACTAACATACTCTATTATATTAGACATATTTAATATTTTAGCAGTGAACATCAATAGGATGACCTTGAGCTCTGCTTTTTAAATGTCTACATTGTGGTGATGTATGTTCGCTTGTCTTTTTGCCTTTTAAAGTAAATAGAGATTAATGGAAGAGGGAATCTAGCTTGTTCTAGAATGTAACCATATACTTTTACAACTTGACAAAAAGGACGTTTGTGCTGGTACCAGAAGTGTAGTTTATCAGGAACAAGTGCATTGGGCACCTAGTGATTAAAACCGTGTGCATTCAGATGTCCTCTAGTCTTTGCTACTCAGGGCTTGATTAATTGCTCCCCTCTTATCTTACACCCTATACACATTTTAGAAAACCCAGCTGTACAGTATTCCAAGTAGGTAAACAGGTTGGAAGACACTGTCTAGTCCGTTTCCATTCTCTACCCAACTAAAATTGTTCCTGTTTCTACATGAGACTTTCCTGACATCTAATGAAGTCACCACATTAGCTGCCCAATATGAAATAAACTAATGAACTGCAGTCATTGAGATCAACTCTGAAAAAAGTCATGGAACCCTGACAGACATCTATCTTTAAAGTGGAGAATTTTAAAGGGCATAAGTATTGCATTTCCCATTTAAAAATGCTGACAAACCACAAGCTAATTGACCAACTGTGCAAAGGGAACCCCCACTCGAAATGAAACCTGATAAAGTGAAATTCAACTCCAGCGCCGCTCCAGTCTCTCAAAGTTACCTCAAAGCCACCAACCCCAGACGTTTAATGCCCCCTGACAACGCGAAGGCTAGTGACGCTGGGCTTCTGTGGCAAGTCAGGCTGGGGAGGCAGCAACAACTGTCCATCCTCCCTGCGTCCCAAGCGGCTCAGCTGTGCAAGAAAACCGCTTGGGGGCAGGTTTGTGATCGGAGGGACTCACCTGAGCAGAATTGCAGCTTCCCACAGATAAAATCCCGAAACGGCTGCCCGAAGATATCTGGCGCTGGCCATGTTACTACGAGGCATTCATTCACAGCCTCCAGGGCAGACGTGTCCGAGTCATGGAGGATCCAGCCAGAGTGCCGAGGAAATGAGTTCAGTCTCGGGAGCTGCCGGGGAATCAGCACCCTGGAGAGCTCCCCGCGGCACGGAGCCGGCTGGTTAGTCCCCAGCGCCCGGCACTTGGCCGAGCATCTTCCGCGGGTAGCTGGCAACCAGCTCGGCAGGGGCCGTGCTTTGCATTGAAAGACACCGACTGATCCGGCAGGGGAAGATGAGGCAGAGCGGCGGCCGCAAGAGCTCACCTCACCTTCCCTTCCCTTCCCTTCCTCCGGCTCCGGCCGCGCGCCACATTCCTGAGCAGCTGGAAGGCTGCGGCCAGCTGTGAGAGCGCGCGGGGAGGGCGGAGACCAAGCCAGGCGCGGGCTGCCCTCAGCCACTCAGGGGAGCGCCCAGGCAGACTGGCAGCCCGGCTGATTGGGCAGTGGTGCAACAGACCAGAAGGGCTGGATGGGGGAAGACGGGAAGCTGATCCCTCAGACTTGTGTGTGTGTGTGAGAGAGAGGGGAGCTGATGTTTGGGGATGTTGGGTAGATGGCAGGGGAAGGATGCCCTAGACCAGGGGTCTCAAACTCAAATCACCATGAGGACCACACAAGAGCCACAGGAGGCCTAAAATGGTAGCCCAAGGGCTGCCCCACTGAAACCTTTTCATAGAATGATATTGCAAATACTGGTAATGATAGTGTCATTGTGGGCTGCAGGAAATAACTTTGGGAGCCGCGGGCCACGTGTTTGAGACCCCTGGCCTGGACAGAGGTGCATGCAGGGAGGATTATCTTCTGGAAGAAGATGGGGACCTAACCAGTTCCTCAAAAGGGAATGTGGGGCTGTGGATCAGTCAAAGGAGATCTGTGTGTGTGTGGGGGGGGGGAGTGGGTTAATCCAGGCAGGGATGGGGAGAGATATTTTCCATCCTCCCCTCCACACTCCACCTTTTTTCCTTTTCACTTCCTTTAAATTCAATAGGAGTACTTGTGCGGAGCCATCAGGCCCAGTTACTGTCAAAGCCCTCTTCAAATTAAACACCTGTAAGAGTTGCTGTCTCGTTGGGGCCCACAGTCCCTCTTGGTGGGATGGAGGCTGGGAAGGGAGATTCCCAGTGAGGAGCTGTGTTGGCAAGCCGGTGTCATGTGTGTCTGGGGAAGTGCATTGAAGCTGGAGGGCCTTCCAGTGTGTAGTGCAATGAGCATGCTCAGGGCTAGTGATTCTGGAGGAGTTGGTGTGAGCTATGTGCTGGGGTTGCCAACTTTTTTTTTTAAATTACTTTTACTGACATGAGGAACTGAAGTTGATTGATTTTTTACTGGCACAGTAAACCTTTTGCTGAGGTCACTGAAATGATCATAAATCTTACAATAATGTCACAAAAGTGTGTACTCCCTCACAATATTTTCTACACCAGAATTACAGCAAATGAGTTCTTTGGCCCCTTGCAATAACAGAAAATAGGAAATTGACAAAGGGATGGTCAGTGTAGGTTGATGATACAAGAAGTGATTCTAAATAAGGACAAAATGTCAAATACAGTATGAGTTATTTCTACCCAATTTCATGGATATTTTATGTATTTACTTATTTACTGATGGTGTTAATAGTTTACTTTTTTACTGACTGTTCATAAATTTACTGATGATTGGTAATCCTGGATTGGTGGCACCCTCTTTCTGGTAGTTAGGAAGTGCTGTTGGTGGTAGTTTCCACCTTAGAAGTGAACCCACTGTATGTGGCCCCTATCCTTTTTTTCCTGCCCAGTGATGAGATGAGGAGGGTGAAGCGAACCTGGTAAAGGGAGTTGAGAAGGAAAGAGTGTGCTTGAAAAAGAAGGGAAATGTCCATGGAAAGGGAGTGAGTAAGAGATTCAATGTGGAGAGACAGGTTTGGGAACAGAGGGAGTCAAAGGACTCTGGAAGAAGGAGTCAAAGGGGAGTGCAAACACCTCTGCTTATGAATGAACCTCTGTTTCTGCAGGACAGTTGGGGAAGAAAATAATTATGAGGTTGGGGAGAGAGGAAGAAAAAGAACCTTGGCAGTGGCTCCATTTCATATTTCGGTTTTTCGCTGGGTGGTGGTGAGGGGTGCAACTTCAACTAATTCTAGGGCCCAATGATGCATCTGAAAAAATTAGGGTTTTTTGCAGATAATAACCTAGAAATTGGTTGATGGGAGGATTGCATCTAGTTCCGTCATAAAGAAAGAAGGAGGTGAGACTAGATGATTATATTGGTCCTTCTGACCTTAAAATCTAGGAATCTATGACAGAAAATTAAAAAAAAAAATTAGACCCACACACCTCTAATACTAACATGATTAGATTTAAAATCCTAATGTATAGTCTTATTTTATTACAAACTCTTGAATACAACAATTGAAACAACCATAGAAAAATCTGAGTTACTTTCTATCATTTAGGCTACTACTTTTTGTAGTTCACCAAGGTTGGATAGATCATTTAACTTTAATGAACATCCTCTGAGCACATGGCCTGTGATTTTATACTACATTTGACTGGAGTTTGAGGGGTGTTACCATAATGCAAATAATAGGTTAGAAACTAACTTTAAACAGGAATTGAAGTGACACTTTTGAGTCACTTTCAAATTCTTGCCAATCTCAAATGTTCAAAAATCATGAGTCAGGCTCATAAAAATCCATAATGTTGGCCTAAAAATCCTGAGATTAAGGAGAACACAATAGATTTGGTGTTCTTTTTATTTTTCCTCTGTGTCTTGAGTCTTTTCAGCCTTGGGGTCACATTCTGAAATTTTCTCCACAACCATGAAAGCTAGAAACTTTCTTTTCCTTTAAGAATGAGGTTCCAATCATCACATAGGGTATGTCCACACATCTTTTTTCGTAGAATCATAGAATCATAGGGTTGGAAGGGACCCCACGAGGTCATCTAGTCCAACCCCCTGCCAAAAAAAGCAGGACCACTCCCATTAGATCATCCCAGTCAGGGTTTTGTCCAGCTGGGCCTTGAACACCTCCAGAGATGGAAATTCCACCACCTCCCTAGGCAGCTTATTCCAATGCTTCACCACTCGCCTAGTAAGCAAGTTTCTCCTAATATCCAGCCTGGACCGCCCCAGCTGTAACTTGAAACCATTGCTTCTCGTTCTGCCCTCTGTTACTACCGAGAACAGTCGAGCTCCATCCTCCTTGGAGCAACCCTTCAAGTAGTTGAAGGTTGCTATCAAATCCCCCCTCAGTCTTCTCTTCTGCAGGCTAAATAAGCCTAGTTCCTTCAGTCCTTCTTCATAGGGCTTGTGCTCCAGCCCTTTGATCATTTTTGTTGCCCTCCTCTGGACTCTCTCTAATTTGTTCATGTCCTTTTTGTAGTGGGGAGCCCAAAACTGGACACAGTATTCCAGATGTGGCCTCACTAGTGCAGAATAGATGGGAATGATCACATCCCTCGATCTGCTAGCAACACTTCTTCTGATGCAGCCCAGTATGCCATTGGCCTTTCTGGCAGCAAGCGCACACTGCTGACTCATATCCAGCTTCCCATCCACCATGACTCCCATGTCCTTTTCTCCAGTGCTGCTATTTAGCTGATCCCTCCCCAGCCTGTAGCAGTACATGGGGTTTTTTTGTCCCAAGTGCAGGATTTTACACTTGTCCTTGTTGAACCTCATGAGATTCCTCTTGGCCCACTGCTCCAATTTGTCTAGGTCTCCCTGAATCCTGTCCCTGCCCTCTAGGGTGTCTACTGTTCCCCCCAGTTTGGTATCATCCGCAAACTTACTAAGTGTGCAATCTATCCTATCATCCAGATCATTAATGAAAACATTGAACAGAACTGGCCCCAGGACCGACCCCTGGGGCACACCACTTGTTACTGCTTGCCAACTTGACATGGAGCCATTGATTCCTACACGCTGAAACCGTTGATCTAGCCAGTTTTCTATCCACCTTACAGTCCATGCATCTAACCCATACTTCCTTAATTTGCCAATGAGAATGCTGTGGGAAACTGTATCAAAAGCCTTGCTAAAGTCAAGGTATATCACATCAACGGCTCTTCCCGCATCCACAAATCCAGTCATCTCATCATAGAAGGCGATGAGGTTGGTCAGGCATGATTTACCCTTGGTGAATCCATGCTGACTGTTCCTGATTACTCTATTTTCCTCCAAGTGTTTCAGGATGGATTCTTTGAGAAGCTGTTCCATGATTTTTCCAGGGATTGAGGTGAGGCTGACAGGTCTGTAATTCCCTGGATCCTCCTTTTTGCCTTTCCTGAAGATAGGTACTATATTTGCTTTTTTCCAGTCCTCTGGCACCTCCCCTGTTCGCCACGAGTTTTCAAAGATAATGGCCAACAGTACTGCTATCTCATCAGCCAGCTCCCTCAGCACCCTCGGATGCAGTTCATCCGGTCCCATGGACTTGTACACATCTAGTTTCTTTAAGTAGTCCCTAACCTGACCGTCTGTCACCAAGGGCCTCTCTTCTTCTCCCCAGTCTACTGTACCTAGTGTAGTGGGCTGGGAGCTGACCCTGCTTGTGAAAACTGAAGTAAAAAAAGCATTGAGCACTTCAGCTTTTTCCTCATCCTCTGTCACGAGGATGCCTGCCCCATTCAGTAAGGGACCTACACCATCCCTGATCCTCTTCTTGTTATTGATATACTTGTAGAACCCCCTCCTGTTATCCTTCACATCCCTTGCTAGTCGCAACTCCATTTGTCCTTTGGCCTTTCTGATTTTATCCCTGCAGTCCCGAGCAATGTCTTTATATGCCTCCTTAGTCATCTGTCCTAGCTTCCACTTCCTGTAAGCGTCCTTTTTATGCTTCAGCTCAGTGCAGAGCTCTCTGTTAAGCCACAGTGGGCGCCTTCCACATTTGCTGTCCTTTCTCCTTATCGGAATTATATCTTCCTGTGCCCTTAGCAGGGTTTCTTTAAAATGCACCCAACTCTCTTGGACACCTTTCCCCTTCAGATCAGCCTCCCAAGGGATCCTGCCCATCAGTTCCCTGAGGGAGACAAAATCTGCTTTTCTGAAGTCCAGGGTCTGCGTTTTGCTTCTTTCCTTCTTTCCTTTAATCATCAACTTGAACTCAATCATTTCATGGTCACTGCTACCCAGGCTGCCATTCACTTCTACTTCCCTGATAAATTCTTCTCTATTTGTGAGCAGCAGATTGAGAGGTGCAAGGCCCCTAGTTGGTTGCTCCAGCATTTGTACCAGGAAGTTGTCCTCAACACTCTCCAGAAACTTCCTGGATTGCCTGTGCACTGCTGTATTGGCCTTCCAGCAGATGTCAGGGTAATTGAAGTCCCCCATGAGAACCAGGGCCTGTGCTCTAGAAACTTCTGTCAGTTGTCCATAGAATGCCTCATCCACCTCCTCCTCCTGGTCTGGTGGTCTGTAGCAGACACCTACCACAACATCCCCCTTGTTGCTCTCCCCTCTAAACTTAACCCACAGACTTTCAACTGGCTTGTTTCCACTTTCATAATGAAGCTCTGAGCAGTCATAGAGCTCCTTTACATATAGTGCTACTCCTCCCCCTTTCCTTCCCTGCCTGTCCTTCCTGAACAGTTTATACCCATCTATTGCAGAGCTCCAGTCATGCAAACTATCCCACCACGTCTCTGTTATCCCAATCATGTCATAGTTCTTTGTCTGCACCAGTACTACCAATTCCTCCTGCTTGTTTCCCAGGCTCCTTGCATTTGTGTATAGGCACCTAAGATACCCAGCTGATTGCCCTACTTTCCCATTTTCATTTTCAATTCTATTGTATCTACCTCCCTGGATTTTCTTTTGGTGTTGACCTCCCCCACCTGCCTTAGGCATTAGGGCTTCATTAGAGCATCTAAGAAAGTTATTTGATTCCCCCTGCATGTTCCAACTATCCTGTCTTCTATCTCTGGAGTTACAGTCCCGGCACCCCCCAAGTTCCATCCCATCCCCCTGGTCTCCCACATAGTCACTTACCTGTGGGTACTAGTTGTTACACTAGTTGTTTCGAAATAAAAAAGACTATGTCCACATGATGTTTTCCTGTTTCAAAATGATGGAGCTCATCCTTTCAAAACAAGAGCTGTCATTTCAAAATGGCTTAAACCACTTTTGTTTTGAAACGACGGTTATTTCAAAACCGGAAGTTTTGAAATAATGCCATTGGGACATGTTATTTCAAAACAGTGGTGGTTTTGAAATAACTTTAGACCTTCCTCCCAGGGTGCTTAGCACCCTGGGAGGAAGGGCCATCCCCCATCAGGACCCTGGCCGGGGTGATGAGGGAAGACCGCCACGGGTTATGGGGGGCTGCCCCCAAGCCCGCTGGTGGGGAACCTGTGGCAAGAAGCCCTGTGCCCCACTTCTCCCGCCACGGGGCTTCTCCAATGAGCTCCATGGCAGGGAGCCCAGCGCCCTGCTCTCCCACCATGGAGTTTCTGCGGTGAGCCCTGTGGCGGGGAGTCCTGCGCCCCACTTCTCCCGCACAGAGGACATGCTATTTCGCTTTGAGGTGTTGTCTTATTTTGAACTAAAATTTTTTTAGTTTGAAATAGGTCATTTCAAAATAAGGCTTTGCATGTGGACATAGCCATAGTCACTTGACTACAGGAATTGGGACTTTAGGAAAATAATAATTATGCTGAGACTCATAACAAAACAATTAGAATTGGAAAAACTGCTTTCACATCTATCTAAAGACTAGTTAATGTCCAGAAGGTTTCTGAAACACAATACTATAGTGATTGAGTTGCAATTTTCACAGGAGAATATTTAAAACCAAAATGGAGCCCTGTGGGACTTTTAAAGACCAAAAAATGTATTTATCACATAAGCTTATTTATCATGTAACCATCACACTTCATACAGAGAGGGTTGCATCGTGAGGTCAGTTCAAACTGTTCTAGAGGGATAGTCTGTTGGGTTAATGGACTGTTTGAGTTGACCAACATCTGTGTGTGTGTGTGTGTGTGTGTGTGTGTGTGTGTGTGTGTACAGTTAATATACTATATTTTCTATTTCATGTACCTGATAAAGTGGGATTGTGCCCATGTAAGTATATGTAATAAATAAATTTGTTAGTCTTTAGAAGTGCCACAGGACTCTTTTTTTTTTTCTGAAACTGACTAACAGGGCTATCCATATGTAACTTTTTAAAATGTAAATTTTCTTGGTGTTTGCTTTTAAAGTTGAGAAAAAATGCATGTTCTGAGTTGTATCAGGGCCACTGCAGGTAGGAAAGGAAAATAAATAGGTGCAGGATCTCTGTGCTGTAATTCCTTAACTTAAGAATAATAGATTTTAGAATTTTATACAGTGCCTCTTAATACTTCTGTTTGCTGTTCGGTTGATGTGTCAGGATGGGGATTTGTGGTATGGTAATGTCTGAATGGATGCATGTAGACTTCCCTTTTGCTGTGTGTGACAGCTAAACTCCACTCTATCAAAAATGTTTCCTGTAAATTTCCATAAATTTCAAATACATGGGTACAAAGATTATATAAGAATATTATGTTATGTAAAAACGTTATATTCTTTAATGAGACAAGGTAATAACTTTTATTAGAGCAATTCATTTCTATTGGTGGAAGGGACAGACATTCAAGTTACACAGAGCTCTTTGTCAGGTCCAGAGAAGGTAGACAAGAGTATCTGAGCTTAATATAAATATAAGAAATTAATACAGTCTGTAGCAGACCACTTAAAATGAACAGGGCAATTTAGAATTAGCAAGCTAGGGTGTGTTACAAATTGTTGTTGTAAAGAGGCATAAAACTAGTGTATTTGTTAATTCTATGGATGTTAGTGTCCAACAGAGTTTAAGTTTCCGGTTCATCTTTTGAAGATGTTATGGAGGTTTCCTTTTGAGGATGAGGACTAAGATGTCAGCTGTGGAGTCCAATACAGATGCAATTTCAACAGATTGCAGCACTGCAAGTTCAGTGACACTCAGAAACCTGAGAAGTGTAGTTTCACTCAGGGGTAAAAGTCAGGGGAAACACAACAAAACGCCATTCCAGGGCCAGTGTTTCTAAAATAAAATAATGGTGTGGAATGCAGCCTTCTGATTTATTCCCCCTTACTTTAACCCCTGCCAGTGGCAGGTGGGGCATGGGGAAAGAGGGGCTGAGCCACGGTGGGGGTAAGCTGAGGCTTGATGCATGCTCCTGCCAAGCACCCCCACTGTGGTGGGAGGATGGAGCCAGGCAGGGAGCGTGGCTACTGCACAGAGCTGAGTCTTCTCCCCCTTCCCAGTCTTGCTGCTCTGAGTCTGCCGGGGCCTGGGGCTGCATATTAGTTACTTTGGCCTGTCTCAATCTGCCCCACTCCATTGCCAGCTGCCCGGCCACTCCCAGTGCTTGGAGGCTTGGCGGACAAGGGGTGATAACTGGCCTCTGCTGCAGGTAGGCGGTGGGGTGGCTGCAGAGCCAGCACAGGGGTGGACATGTGGTGGCAGGGTGGCTTAAGGCCATCCAGGCTCAGTCCAGCTCCTGGGAACAGCCTGGTTGCTGCCATGGAAAGTCTGTGTTCAGTTGGAGTGCTGGTGCTGCCAGGAGAAAGGGTGTGGATGGGTTTGAGGGGCTGAAGAAGGTGGAGTGAAGATTGGGGGTGGGGGCTAGGAGTGCTGGAGTGGGGGCTTGGGGGCATGATGCTTAGGGAATGGGAATGGGGGCTGAGGAGGACATGGGGAAAGAGGGATCTGATATGGGCACTATTGAACAAGGTTGTGGTGATGTGGATTTGAAGCTGTGCTTCATTTGTGAGGAAAGAGCAGGTGGAGCTCAAGCAGTTTGTTGTGCACTCATATTATAAGTGGGTCCCACACATGCATTAAGGGGGCCCAGACAATATGGGAAGGGGGCCTGGAGAGTCAGAGGGTTCCGGGACCCATCAAATTATACTTTAACTACTGGTTTTACTTATACATTGTTGGCAGTCAACATGTCTGATGCATATACTATGCAAACAATAAAGACAAGCTAGTGCCACAGTGTTCTGGCCTACATGGTAAACAGAGCTCACTTTGCCTATGTGTATTTTAATTGTGCTAAATACAAGATCATGTTTCTTGGAACCAAGAATTTAGGTCACACATAGAATGGAGGAACTGTATGTTGGAAAACAATTATTGAGAAAGGGGCTTAGAGGTCATGGCAGATAACAAAGGCTATGTCCACACGTACATCGTTATTTTGAAATAAGTTATTTTGAAATAAAGTCCTTATTTCAAAATAAGTTAATTCAAATTAAGGGAAAAGCTCAAAGCGAAATAGCATGTCCAAACACAGGACTTGCTATTTTGCTTTAGGAGAGGGGCACCATAGGAGGTGTGGCACCATGGACACCTCCCTAGGCCATGCCCCCACCCAATAGAGGCTAAAAGGAAAGCACTCTGGGAAGGAGAAGGGCAAAGGTGTTATTTTGAAATAATGGTTATTTTGAAATAACATGTCCAAACAGCATTATTTCAAAATAACCATTTTGAAATAACAGCCGTTTCGATTTAAAGGAGGTTTAAGCTATTTCAAAATGACGGACCCCATCATTTCAAAATAAGAATATGTCGTGTGGACCTAATCTATTTTATTTTGAAATAACCAGTGTTATTTTGAAATAAAAGAGATGTGTGGACATACTCAAACAGAATAAGAGCTAGAAGTACAATTTGGCTAGGAGGCAAAATGCATTTGTTGGATGCATAAGGAGGGGAGAAATAAGGATGTGTTATTACCACTATATGTGGCATTACTGAGACCATTACTGTAAATCTGTGTCCAGTTTTAAAGTTGTTTAAGAAGGGATGTTTAGAAGTTGTAAAGGTTACAGAAAAAAGCTACAAGAATGGTTCCACATCTGAAAAACCTGTCTTATAGTGACAGACTAAAGAAATTCAGTCAGTTAACAGAAAGCAGGATGCGAGGTCATTTGATTACAGACTAAAGTACCCATGTGGGGAAAACACTTCTGATAGTAGAAGACATTTTAATCCAGTAAACAAAGGCATAATAAGATCCAGTGACTGAAAGTTGAAGCTAAACAAATTCATACTAGAAATATGATACTTTTTTCTTTTGCAGTGAAGTTAATTAACCTCTGAAACAATTTACCAAGCGATATATTTCCTTGAAGTCTTTAAACCAAAATTGGATTTTTTCCCCCAAGAAAGACTCTCTAGCTCAGCCTAGGGTCATGTGTTTTAATGCATGAACAATTTGGTTAAATGCTATGGTCTGTGTTACGTGGAGGTCAGATCAGGTGATCCCAATGGTTCCTTTTGGCCTTGCAATCTGTGAACCTCTGAAATGGGCATATTATCACATGATGAAAATAGCTCTTTGCCTTAAAAGCACTATAGAGTTAAGTGCCTATAAAACCTCACCATTTGCAGTTACAAAAGCACAAAGGCTTTCTTTAAACATGAAGAAAACATCAAACTGCCAGATTGTTCTCCTAACTGACACAGTTGCAAATACATGCAGCACAATGACAGGGAAGATTAATACTGCTAGGCTGTCTTTTTCAGTATACCTGTCACAACTGGATACATTACAGTGTATAAATAGGATGTTGTTATGGACTATGACCTTAAATTCTTTTTTAGACCCCTCTTTTATTTAGAAATGTTCTAGTTATGCTAATTAGTCTGCTTTTTCTGTAAAGCAGGTTCCCCAGGATGTAACTCATTCAAGTGTGAAAACCCGGAGGCTTTGACTTATTATTAAATACAAAGCTATGAAAAGAGAATGTCTTTTGTGGTTAAAACAGTCCCAAAATGGACAAAGCAAGGAGTGGGTTTAGACAGAAATATGGTTTGAAAATAATATATTTTGTGAGTAGTTCTATTGTCTTTTGCACATTCCAGGTTCCTGGGAAGATTTTAAAGTGTGAATTATGGTCACTGAAAGAAAATATATCCATTAGTATAGCAAACTTCAGTAAGCAATGAAAGGGTTAAAATTAAAGAGACTAATTTATTTCCAGACAGTAAGGAAGTGGCGATGTTTCTGTAACATCACAAGTGACTTGTGACTTTCAAAGGAGAGCTGAGGGCCACAAAGCTTCCAGGCAATATTGTCTTAGATTTGTGTTTTCCTTGCAACCAAGGTTTCTGCTAACAAAAAATAACTTTAAATAGGCTTCTAAGTATGGTGTTTTGTTTAAAGGCTTGCTCTAATTTACTTCACTATTTTCCAAATGTTTTTGTGTGTGTGCGTGTGCATGTGGTTAGTGTAGTGGTTAAGAGCGCCATAGTGGGTAGGAGTGATGCCCTTTGATGCGGGAGAGTGGGGTTCAAATCCTGGTGGGTACCTATCTACCTTTCCAGTAGGGGTCCTTGGGCAAAAGACCCCCTAATGCCTCACTTGCCTACCTCGAATATGAGAGTGACATGAACTAAGAGAATCATGCTGGCTCAGATGTCACCCGGATTAATAGGGTCCACACCAGATGTTGGGGAACCAGACCAATCTGACAATAAGTGGGCTACTGGAACAAACCATACATGGATGAGACAAGAGAACCTGGAATTGATGGAATGCTACTACAACAGTAGACCTAATGAGAGGGGATATATGAAACATATGGGGGAACTATGGATGGACAAAAGACCTACATCTACACTAACTGAGAAACAGCTAGTTACCTAGTGCTTCAACATAGTAAAGAGGAAGCTGCTCTCACAACTTGAGATAGACCAACTCCACATTACATCCCAGACTCAAGAAGAAGAAGACCAGGAAGAACAACTTGATGTGCAGCCAACATCTGAAGCTGGAACTTCACTGCCACCCCCTCCATTACAGAGCCCAGCAGCTGATATGAGGCATAAGATCATGAATAAACTAGCTACAGTCAACCCCTGAGACCGATTACCAAGGCTCGTTGGAGGAGTACCCTCAGATAGTATGCTAGAAGATGCCAATAGAGCCCTAATGACAATTCCTACTACCACCATAACTCAAACCAATGAACTGGTATATGCTACAGCCTCTGTAATCCTGGAGATGCTTGGCTACATGATCAAAAAGAACAGCAGTACATACCCCCCTGGAAAATGAGGTTGGAGAATAAGATCAAGGCAACTCAGAGAGAAGTTAGTCAGCTGGTGGAACTCCAGAAGGGTGTAGAGATTAAGGATAAGACTCGGCTACTGAAAAAATACAAGGGCCTGACTCCATCTGAAGCCCTAGAGACTGCTAAAAAAAGGCTCACAGCACTGGCCACCAGGCTAAGGAGATACACTAGAGAAGCAGAGGCCAAAAAGATAAATGCCCCATTCTCCAAAGAACCATCCAAAGTGTACTCCCAACTGCAGTGCAACAACACAATAACAGCAGAGCCACCAACAGCAGAAACTGAACAGTACTGGAAGACCATATGGGAGAAAGAGAAGACTCATAACACCAGTGCAAAGTGGCTGCAAGACCTGAAAACAGACCACAGCAATCTCCCAGAACAGGAACCAGTCACCATCACAGTAGCAGACATCCAACAGCGGGTCAAGAACATGAAGAGCTGGACAGCACCTGGACCGGACATGATCCACACCTACTGGCTAAAGAAACTAACAGCAGTGCATGAACGCCTAGCAGCACAGATGAACCAGCTGCTAGCAGCAGGCTCCCACCCAGACTAGCTAACACAAGGAAGGACAGTGCTGATCTTGAAAGACCCCCACAAGGGAACAGCACCGTCCAACTACCGGCCAATAATCTGCCTCCCCACAACATGGAAAGTCCTATCAGGCATCATAGCCGCCAAGTTACAGGACCATATGGACCAGTACATGAGCACAGCTCAGAAGGGCATTGGGAACAACATCAGAGGCTCAAAACACCAGTTGCTCATAGATAGAGCAGTCGCCCAAGACTCAAGGTCTAGACAGACCAATCTGAGCACAGCCTGGATTGACTACAGGAAAGCCTACGACTCAATGCCGCACACATGGATCTGTGAATGTCTGGCACTATACATAATCAACAGGACACTAAGGACATTCCTCAAAAAGTCAATGGGACTGTGGAAGACAACACTGGAAGTCAACTCAAGACAGCTTGTACAACTGGCCATCAAGTGCGGCATATACCAAGGTGATGCACTGTCCCCGCTGCTGTTCTGCATTGGCTTGAACCCCCTCAGCCAGATAATCACAAGGACTGGATACAGATACAAGTTCAAGAGTGGAACTACCATCAGCCATCTCCTCTACATGGATGACATCAAGCTGTATGCTAAGAATGAACGAGACATCGACTGGCTAATCCACCTGACACGGATCTACAGTGAGGATATTGGGATGTCATTCGGACTGGAGAAGTGTGGCCGGAAGGTAATAAAGAGAGGGAAGGTAGTCAAGACTGATGGGTTGGAACTACCAGCAGGCCACATAGCAGACATACAGACCAGCTACAAGTACCTTGACATCCCACAGTCACATGGGAACCACGATGAGGAGGCAAGGAAGACAGCAACATCCAAGTACCACCAAAGGATAAGACAGGTCCTGAAAAGCCAGCTCAATGGGAAGAACAAGATCCACGCCATCAACAGGTACGCCCTGCCAATCATCAGATACCCTGCTGGTATAGTGAGCTGGCCAAAGGAGGACATGGAGGCTGCCAATGTGAAGACCCGGAAGCTCCTCACAATGTACGGAGGTTTCCACCCCAAATCCAACTCCCAGAGACTGTACACCAGCCGGAAAGAAGGCGGGCAGGGTTTGTTGAGTGTCAAAGCCACTGTCCTGGACAAAACCCAGAGCTTTCAGTAGTACATCAGTAAGATGGCACCCAAAGATGAGCTGCTGAGAGAATGCCTGAGGCAGCAGCAGACATGGGAGGAAGATCAAGCAGAAGAAGTGCCATGGCAAGACAAGACCCTGCATGGGATGTACCATCGACAAATAGCTGAGGTGGCTGGCATTGGGAAATCCTACCAGTGGCTGGAAAGGGCTGGACTAAAAGACAGCAGTGAGGCACTGATCACAGCAGCACAAGAACAGGCATTGAGTACCAGATCCATTGAAGCAGGGGTCTGCCACACTAGACAGGACCCAAGGTGCAGACTGTGCAGAGAGGCCTCAGAGACAGTCCAACACATAGTGGCAGGATGTAAGATGCAGGCAGGAACAGCATACACTGAACGGCACAACCAAGTAGCTGGCATTGTGTACAGGAACATCTGCACAGTGTATGGGCTACACCCTCCCAAGAGCAGATGGGAGATTCCACAGAAGGTCGTGGAGAATAACAGGGCTAAGATTCTGTGGGACTTCCAGATCCAGATGGACAGGCAGGTACTGGCCAATCAACCAGACATCGTGGTAATAGACAAGGACCAGAAGACAGCGGTGGTGATAGATGTAGCAGTGCCAAGTGACAGCAACATCAGGAAGAAGGCGTATGAGAAGCTGGAGAAGTACCAGGGCCTGAAAGAGGAACTAGAGCGGATGTGGAAAGTGAAGGCCAAAGTGGTCCCAGTGGTGGTAGGAGCACTTGGGGCTGTGACTCCTAAGCTGGGAGAGTGGCTCCAACAGATCCCAGGAATGACATCAGAGCTCTCTGTCCAGAAGATTGCAGTGCTAGGAACAGCTAAGATACTGCGCAGAACCCTCAAACTCCCAGGCCTCTGGTAGAGGACCCGAGGTTGAGGAAGACACATACCACCCATAGGGGTGAGAGGGGAATTTTTATATATTAATCATTGTTTCCTTCTCAACTCTATAAATAAAAACTGTCATACTTTGTATATGTGTTATACTTGTAGCTGTGTCAGTTCTAGTATATTAGAGAGACAAGGTAAGTGAGGTAATATCTTTTATTAAACCAACTGCTATTGGTGAGAGAGAAAAGCTTTCAATCCATGTGGAGCTGGTCTTCAGGTTATTAGGAGAGTTTTACCAGTTTCTCTGAGAGAGTTACTGGCTGATTTTATTCTGGGGGTATTGAAAGAGACTGCTTTTCCAGATGCAGTGCTCTAGGGCAGACAAGGCTCTAGTGGCCAGTGGTAATATAACTATCATGATCTCTAGACCTGCTCTGAGTAGCTTGACTGTATAACCCTGGTAGACTAACCCCTAGGTTAAAATGCAGCTCAATGTCCTACCACTGGAGCTGTAGCAACAATAATGGGAAATTTTAGTTGAAAATGTCTAGTGTAGAGCCATCCTAATGGGAAGATACATAGACATGTGCAAATAGTGTAGTGGCTAGTACCTCTGCTCAACGTGCAGAAGGTCCTGGGTTTAATTCCCAGGGGGTTGGACTCGATGATCTCACGAGGTCCCTTCCAGCCCTGTGATATGATATGATATGATATGGTATAAATTAGAAGGAACAGTGTGTTCAGACTTGGCACTGTAAGCAGACAAAAAAAAAACACAAGGAAAGGTATGTAGGTAACAGCTGTATAGTTAAAAGTGCCATTGTGATAGTGTCTAATTAAATACCTAAGTATAGCATACTTACTTATTAGCCATGGTGCTTGGAAAACGTATGCTTACATATAAAGACAATTAGTAAAGATATAAATAGAATGCAAATCTGTGCTCCATTAATAGTTTAGAAGTAACAGTGAAATTCTGAGGTGAAGATGGATGTTCGTATTTGAAACTGTGAGCTATTAATAGAGCATACTCTTATTTTCTCTATATGTACCCATTACATTGTCTTATGTACAGCTTCTAACAGCTAATCAGATAACTAAATGTTCATAATTTCCCTTGCTTTTCTGAAAACTACAAAATAAGCAATGATTAAACAGCTGATTATTAAAAACTGCAGAAGGATCATATCCCCAGATTTAGATGCAGAACTACCTTTGAGGCCGAGATGCCCATGAAAGTTTCCTTAGGTCTTGTCTATGTACAGCGGCAGTGGACACTATGGGATGTAATTTCTGAAGTGCTTTAACATGTTGGTCATCAATTGGTCTATGCAGACACTGCTGGAGCACACTAAATGTTCCCTAGTGCACTTTAAAGTACTGGTGTTTGAACTTGGACTCGAACCTGAGTCACAGCTCAAGCTTAGTGTGCAGTATACACATACCCTGAAAGGCCTCAGAATAAATTGAAATAAATTATAAAGTTATTAGATGGCTTTAAACTAAAGATTGCACTTGTGATTTGCACTTAAGGAAGGAATTAGACAAGGCATTTTCAAAAGTGATTAATATTGGCCTAAATTTGCTTCCACAGAAATCTTTAAAAAATTTTTTTTAAAATACATCCAGATAAATCAGTTCTCCCAGATCCCAATACACAGTGCCAGCCTAAATAAAAATGAAATTACTTAATCCCTTCACCCTCAAAGTCCTGTGCTCTGCCCAGTCACATGCTGATATCTGCACAAGCCAGAGAGAGAAGATGGGTTCTGCATTATGCCCAGCAGGCTAAAAATTGTGTGCTGTTATAGACCTAGGGAGGACATGAGTTCCAAGTGTCCAGAGCCCTAATGGAGTATGAGCCATTACATTTGCTCCCTTATGATGATGGGGCTTCAACTCAAGCACCTCCACTTGCTATGGCTATGCTAGATTCAAGGTGAGAGAGGTTGTTAGATAAATCTTTTATATCTATTAGATACACAGGTTCTGGCCCATTCAGTCTCAGTGCCTATGAATAAATAATATAGTGTGTCTTTTCCAAACCTACAGAACATATACTTTAAGTACTGAATGAATTTTCTGAATTTTTTTCAAATGTCTATAAATTATTTTGAGTTATACATATTTTAAATGACCCCTTGTGGTTTTAATCTTTTCTGGAACCTAAAATTTAAAGCAGGAGCTACTTGTAAAGTTATTGAGTGTAGAAAATTTTAGTTTATAAACACTCTTATTTATATGTAGAGAGAGCTGAAAAATAAAACAAAACACATTTTTCCTCCGCTAGCTGTCATCTATGATTTATATTTACACTGGGAATTATGTATGATATCATCAGGCTGAGGAGCTCTAAAGACGGACCAAGATACCATTATGTGAGGTGTTGTATTAACACACAGCAAAATGAGTTAACAGTCTATTTTTGCAGAATAAATTATCTATAAAGAAGCTAACAAAGAAAATATCTTCCATCTTCATTGCCATTCAGCTATTTACATGATTTTACATTTTTCTGGCTCAGTTATAAATAATGATCCATCTACAGGGACTTTGAGCCACTTGATTCTTATTATAGCAGATTCAGTTGCCCATTCCCCTATCCTCTTTTCATGAGCCTAATTGAGAATCTTGTATATGAAATCTCTAGCAAAAGTTTTAACAAATTTTCACTAGCTTTGAGATTGAATAGTAGAATTCAGTCCATTGTCACTCTTACCTGTGTTCACACAGCCCTCTTATTTCGAAACAACAGAGGTTGTTTTGAAATAAGATTTAGGCTGTTCACATGATGCACGGTTGTTTCGAAAGAACAGGTCCCGTTGTTTCGAAACAACGGCGTTGTTTCGAAACAAGTTAAACCCCATGCGGGGACGAAACAACGTTGTATCGAAATGATTGTTTTGAAACAACGCCATGCGAACATGTTGCCTGAACCTGCTATTTCGATTTGAGCTTCTTTCCTTAATCTGAATTAACAAACTGTTAATTCGAATTAAGTTATTTCGAAATAAGGTGTTATTTCGATACAAGTTGTTTCGAAACAACCGTATCGAAATAACCCCGTGTGTGAGCACAGCCTTAATGTTTATTCCTGCAATTAAATCACTAGTCATAGCTGTTCATGCAGAAAATATGATAAAATGAATAGTAACAGAAGACTCAATATATAAAATATTACTTTATGCAGATGGTGTATTGGTATTAACAAACCTAGATAAATGTACATCTCCTTTGAAGAAAGTATTGTGTTAATATGGAGAGGCTGTGGGATCCAGAAACTATGCTCAGTTCTACAAAATTTATTAATAAGAGTAGACCCATCAAAGTAAGTTATTTATACATCTGAGGAAAGTATGGGCAATAAAAGGAACAAGACATTGATATAACATTTTGTGGAAACTCTATTACTTGAAATTCATGTTTGTTTCCCTGCAGCTAAACTAGCAAAAGATAAGACCCAACTAGACCCCCCACTACCATCAGCTCACCTACATTTTTCATTGCTCTTTTCTTCTGCTTTTTCAGATTGCTTTTATGTTCATGTAATAATAAATCTTATGCACTAAGAGCTAGGAGGCAAAAAGAAATCACTGAAGATCCCTTTGCCAAAATTGCCTAACATTGCTCAATCCAGATGCACAGACAACTTGTTCTGCCCAGGAGCAACCAGAGGGAACTAAAATATTAGTTGTTGAATAGCTCTTTAGCAACTACTTTGCATGATAAGTAAATATATCAACTTTTAATTACGTAAATTAAACAAGAATGCATGCATGATAGAAACTCAGTGTTTCCTTTATTAATGTAATCCTGAATTTCTCTTGGGGGGGGGGATAAAGTCCAGTCCCTTCCCAAATCTTTTGTTGTCTATGCCCACATCATGGTGTGGAGGGAAACTATTCAGCTGTCCTACTCCTAAAATTTTCAGATCCCAAGATAGTACTGAAAAATCAGTTCTTCCAGTGGAGTCACTGAGGGTATGTCCACACACACTCCTTATTTTGAAACAACAGAGGTTGTTTCGAAATAAGAAGTACCATGGCCACACGACGCACGGCCATTTCGAAACAAGCAAACCGCTTGTTTCGAAATGGCCGTACTCCTTTCAAAATAACTTAAACCTCGTTGCGTGTTGAAGAGCTTTGTTTCAAAACTATTGTTTCGAAACAACGCCAACGGGACATGCCGTTTCGAAACAACGGTTGTTTCGAAACGAGTTGTTTAGAAATAACCGTTATAATGGCCGTGTTATTTCGAAACAACAGTTGTTTCGAAATAACCGGCTGACCTTCCTCCCAGGGTGCACAGCGCCCTGGGGGAAGTCCCTGCCTGGGTTTGCCTGTGAGGCAGCATGGCAGGGAGGGCTGACACAGGCAGCATGGCCCGGCAGCCAGGCCCCGCAGCTGCTACACGCAGGAGGGCTCCTGTCTGGACTCAGGAGGACGTGCAGTGCCTCCTGGGCATCTGGCAGCAGCCAGACATCCTTCAGCGGTTCCGGGCCAGCCACCGGAACCGCGATGTATACAGTGACATCGCAGATGCGATGTCCCAAGGAGGGCACCCCCGGAGCACCGAGCAGGTGCGGAGCAAAATAAAAACACTCCGGCAGGAGTATGCCCACACCCGGGATGCCCGGGCACTGCAGGGGCCTGGCAGCCAGTCCACGTGCCCGTATTTTGAGGCCCTGGATGCCTTTCTGGGCACACAGCCCAGCGGTGGCCCCGCTGCGGCTGTGGACACGTCCGGGGAGCATCAGAGCCCCTCGTCAGGCCCGGAGGCAGCCGCCTCCGACATCTCTGTTGGGGACCTCCAGCTGCAGCACCACCAGCGGCGGAGGCCAGCCCCACGACTCTGGAGCTGTTCCTGGCCATGGACACGGGGAGCAGCGCGGAGGAGCAGGGGCCCACCACTGCCCCAGGCTCCAACTCAGACCCCGGGACATCTCGGCGGACCTCCGGAGCCCCTGTGGGTAAGTATGCCCCCCCCCACGGAGGCACACAGGGCTGGGCCTGTCCAGCAGGTCCCGGGACGGGTAAAGGCCAGGGCCAGGCACCGGGGCTGGTAGGGCCCAGGGTTTGTGGGCTCAGAGGGGCCCCCTGGCCACGGGTTCCACGGACACAGGTGGCACCGCGGTGAAGGGCCCCTGTGTGCCGGGGGGTGGTGACCAGGGACTGGCTGGGAAAGATGCAGCAGCATCTTGGGTGGGGTGGAGAGCAGGCAGGGCAAACCACTGGCCAGTGGCCTCAGGAGACCTCCAAGTGCAAGGCGTGGCTGGGTCCAGTTCACCCTTGTGGGCACCACGAACATGTGTGCCTCCAGGGTATGGTTCCCAGATGTCTGGCAAAAGGAGACCATGGTCAACTTTCTTCTGCTCTGTTCTTCTTTTTATCCTCCCATTCTCTGTCTGGCAGGCAGGTCAAAATACAGGGGTTTGTCAGGCTTTTTCCCAGAGGGGCTGAAGGATCCTGGACTGCCAGAGAATACCGATGTATATGGGAAAGTGTCCCAGGGCCCCTTAAACCCTGATGACTACCTCGGCCAGACAACCTTCTTGCCCAGGGTCCTCCAATGTCCTCCATCGGGTACTGTCCCGGCCTCCTTCCGAGGCTTTGGGGGCCAGGAGCCCTACCCCAGGGCAATGTCCCACGGGATCCTGGGACCCACTGACAGTCCGGGCACAGGCGTGTGCTGCAGACAGGTGCACACAGATGGGACCAGCAGGCTGCAGAGGCTAACTGTGTTTTTTGCGTCCCTGCAGCACGTCGCAGAGCCCCTCCCCAAAGGCCGGCACCCATGCCCGGACCCCACCGCCCAAGCCCCAGGACACCACGGCGACGGCGGAGGGCCCTCAGGACCCGCAGTGAGCTCCTGGAGAGCCTGGAGGAGCTCGGCGAGACCATGCATGCTGCCACCCAGGCCTGGAGGTGGGAGCAGGCGCAGTGGCAGGCGGCTGGGCTCCATGCCCTGGAGCACCTCGCAGGCACCGAGGACAGGGCGGCGAGGGCGCTGGAGCTCCTGGCAACAGACCTGCCAGCTGCCATCCAGGAGCAGGCCACAGCCACCCGCCAGCTCGCGGAGGGCCTGGCGCCCCGACGTCGCCGGGAGACATCGCCACCCCAGCGCGGGCAGCAGGCAGAGGGCAGCCGTGGGCACAGGTGGGGCATGCCACCCCCCCCCGGACCCTCCCACGGGCATTGCCTAACCCCCCCTGCCCCGGACCTCTTCACCCCTGTCCCCTCTCAAGTTTATGTTCCCTCCCCCAAGTCCCCCAAGTCCCCCTCCCAAGTTCATGTTCCCTCCCCCAGACCCCCCCAGATTGCCCCGTCCCGTATCGCCCCCATCCCTTCCCTTATTGTGAATAAACCCCTGGAACGTTATTCTTGGTTGTCTGTGTTTTTATTTGGGGGGGGAGGTTGGCAGTGTGGGTGGATGGGTGCGGGCTGGCTGTGGGTGGACGGGGGGAGATGGTGTTTTGGTGCAGGGCAGGCCTGGTCCTCAGTCTTCCTCCGCAGCGAAGGCGAGCCGGAGGGCGTCGCAGATGGCTGCTCCCGAGTCGGCTGGGATCTTGGTTGTTCATAGTCCCTGGCAAATGCTTGGACCTCAGCCTCCCATGCGAGTGGGATGAGTTCCCCCTGCTGCTCACAAAAGTTGTGTAGCACTGCACATGCCGCGATGACTTGCGGCAGGCTCTGCTCAGCAAGGTGGAGGCGAGTTAGCAGGCACCTCCACTGGGCCTTGAGGCGTCCGAAGGCCCGCTCGACCACCTGTCGACAGCGGGCGAGGCGGCGATTGAACAGATGCTGGCTGGGGTCGAGTGGCCCAGCGTATGGGCGCATTAGCCAGGGCCGCAGGGGGTAGGCCACGTCTGCCACTATGAAGACGGGCACCTCTATGCCCCCAAGGTGGATGGTGTGAGGGGGAAGTGGGTGCCCGCCTCCATGCCCCGGTACAGGGCGGAGTTGCGGAGGACCCTGGAGTCATGGGCCCTCCCTGGCCATCCCACGTAGCAGTCGTGGAACCGGCCCCGGTGGTCCACAAGGGCCTGCATAATGACTGAATGGTATCCCTTTCGGTTGCGGTACACCACAGCCCTGTGCTCTGGGGCGCGCACAGGGATGTGTGTGGTGTCCAAGATGCCAGCACAGTTTGGAAAGCCAAGGGTCGCCATCCCGGGCATGGTGTCCTGCAGGTCCCCTCATCTCACCAGGCGCTGTAGGAGGATGTGATTGATGGCCCTGGTGACCTCGAGGAGGATGGTGCTGGTGGTGGACCTCCCGATGCCGAACAGGTGCGCCACTGCCCTGTGGGACTCCGGGGTGGCCAGCTTCCACAGGGCGATGGCCACTCGTTTGTCCACCGGGACGGCAGGCCTCATGGGGGTGTCCCTGTGTTGCAGGTGCGGGGCGAGTTCGCCCACCAGGCGGGTGAAGCTGGTCCTGCTCATATGGAAGTTCTGGCGCCAGAGGTCATCACCCCAGGTGCGCAGAACAACCCTCTCCCACCAGTCGAA
Source organism: Podocnemis expansa (assembly GCA_007922195.1). NCBI lineage: Eukaryota > Metazoa > Chordata > Testudines > Podocnemididae > Podocnemis > Podocnemis expansa. Next base: position 13,366,976 of record ML681966.1, on the reverse strand, counting down.
GCTGGTCTCATGCGCCCAGATGCGGCGGGGCACGGGGAGGGGCAGGGGCAGTAGCTGAGCGCTACGGCTGAGCTGGATGTATTCCTCAGGTAAGAGGCCAGTCCTCCTTGGGGTCTGCAAACAGAGTCTCCCACAAGTGCCGGAGACCCTTCATGCGCACCGAGAGGCTGGGTGCTGCACGGCGCTGTCTAGGGAGCTGAGCACTGTCCATGGCTTGCAGCGTGCTGCTAGCGTGGGTGGACAGGGCAGTGAGGTCAGGGCCGGCTTTTATGTGATTGGCTACTAACATGGCCGTAGACGTGGCCCAGGGAGGCGGCCATGTTGCCACACCTCCCATGCTGCACTGCCCCTGGGTCGAAATAGCAAGTCCACACTGCGGAAATGCTATTTTGATTCCCGTTTTTTGCTTATTTCGTGGACACCATTTTGTTATTTTGAAACAAGTTATTTCAAAATAACATGTTATATCGAAACAAGTTATTTCGAAATAACTTGTTTCGAAACAAGCACTGTGTGTGTGAACATAGCCTGACAGTGCAGTTCCACTGGAGCCCTTCTTATTCCCCTTAACCCTATTGCCCCATTATTAACTAATTTGATGCACCTTTTCTTACTTAATCTGTTATCTCAAAAATTTAATGGACTCAATAATAATAATAAATTATAATTAATAAATAAACATATGTACATAGCATCACAAATTTACATTGACCTTGCCAAACACAAAGACAGACATGTTCATTGTGTTCCCAGTGTTTTTGAGCAGTTTTTCATACAGTCATACTCTTTCTTATTGGTCACTTTCTGTTCCTTATGCTCTTTTTTTCAGAGCAATTGGAGGATGTTCTACTTTAATTATTGTATCTTTTTAATACTTCTTTCCATGACACATTATTTTGTAAAAGTGGTATGCTTTGGAGTCAGTGGGAGTCTTCTGTTGACTTTAGGGGGCTTTGGATAAGGTGTTATGGCTGTGACTTAAAAAGTGTGTCATTAAATACCACTGACTTCAATGAGACTTGAGCACATAAAGTTAAGCATATTCATCAGTACCACGCTGAATAAGGAAGATTTCCTAAATCAGGATCTTTAATAGTTCCTCCCATTTGTACTTAATCTGACTATTTTCATGGTTTCTCTTGTTGATTTCAACTATTCTTTGAACTTTATACTTTTTCCTCTGGAAAGAATACCAGCCTGCGCTTGGTACAGTGTAGGCCTCCTGTTTTGTTATTTAAGTCAAATAAACGTTTCACAGGAGATGACCTTAATTCTTCTGGTACCCATTCTGTAGTCAAGTTATATTATTTCCTCAAAAGACTCTCTTTACTTCACTGTCAACCTCCAGACATTTTAGTCCTTTCCTCTCTGAAATCCCTTGAGGAGGGGCCCCAGAATTAGTCCAGAATGTTATTTTTGTTATTCTGTAATGGGGAACTACATCCATCTCCTCTTAAATTCTGCCTTTCTTATATAGCTAACCACACTTCTATCAAACATCTTATATGCTGGGAAAGATGATTCTGAATTGCTTTTTATACCAGAAGAATATAGGTTTTCCATTTCCTTTCACTGCAAGTTCATGGACTTTACAACTAATCAATTCCAGATAATGTTAAAAAAAATAAAAAAAGTGCTCTAATCCAGCTTCCCAACATTAAAAGACAAGTAACAAGCAAAGTCTTCCTTTTCTTGTGAGCAAGTTCAATATGTTTCAACCTCTTAAGTTGTAATTTGTTTAATACAATTTTTGGTACACTGATTTTGGTTATTGGAACATAGTTATTTGACCAACTGGTATATTGTTTCTCATGTGATCTTTTTCCTCAGTGACTTAACCATTTATAGATAAATAAAGTGCCATTTATTATGAGAATGTTTAGGAGTGAATTATGACTCAGAAGATAAAAAAATAGGCCTAGATCCTCTGCACACTGAAGCGGTGAACTTCCATCAACTTTCCGTCATCCTGAGCTTGAAGACAGCTTTGGGGATACTCTAGGTTGGTGGTGTCATGCCAGCAGGGATTCCCAAAGCTCAGTGTGCTCCAGCCATGCCCCTCTCTCCCCAGCACAGCAGTAGCAAACCTCTTATCCTGCCAAGATCTAAATATAAGGTGGAACATGTAACAAAGGCCAAAACTGAGGGACATAAAAGAATGATTCATGCAGGATATTTAACATGTTGTGGGACTATTTCCTTTAGTGTTCTTTCTCTACAACTTCAGTTTAATGATTCATTATTTCTCATGTAAATAATTTTCAAAAATAAAAGTGAAGGCACAGATAATGTAGGTGGAATGTAGTTAAATCTGGATGAACATGATTGGCAACTCTTGAAATGGGGGATATTTGTGAGTCATAGGATTGGGAGAAGGGCAGCATAGAGCTTTACAAATGCCACCATACAGGAGAAATTTCCTTCTCCCCTTTTAAAACCATGAAAAAGGAAGCAAAGAGCTAGACCTCAGAGTAGAAATTTCATAAAGGCATATTTATATTCCAAGGGTTGAGTTGTAGACCTTATGTATCAATTTTCTTTAATTAGATTTTGATTAGTGTCTGTTTGAGAAAGCAAGATCATAAGTTGGCTTTCTGTATTTTTCATAGCAGTTTTATTTAGAATATTATTTTTGAAATGTTGTTTGTTCTATAAAAATTAGATTAAGTTTGCCTCTAGAAATGATGGGGTTGTCTTAAGATCATGGGATTGTGAATTTTTTTATGTTCTAAGCATGAGATAAGTGTTACCAGATCAATGGTCTTTGCTAATCTCTTTCTTTCTCCCCTTTATTATTATTTTTTTTGGCAGACCGAAGAATCAACTGGCTCCTGAAAACAAATTTCACAACATCCTGTAATGTATTTGTATTTTCATTTCTTGTATTATGTAATGTCATGTAATGATCAAGAGCTGCTTCCTGCTCATTTGACTGACTTTGTGATTAGTCACATTGAAATCAATGGGATATTCATGCAGTATGGCACTACTCAATGAGAAACAAACTGGCCATCTCTGGTCCTAAAGGGTTGATTAATGAACTCTGATTTCTTTAAAAGTCATCATTGCTTCTTCCTGAGTTGAACACAAACTGATTAAGAGGGAGATTTTAAAGGATCACATGTTCTGGAACATGATCAGATATTTTGAAGCAGCCATAGGACAGTTTCACTGTTTAGATCAAATCTTAAAATGCTATCAGCATGTTTAGTAGTATTGTGACAGTACCCATCATTCAAAAGTCATTAATGTGTGTCACAGCTGACATTAAAATAAGTATTTACCTACATCCTCTGTGGGTAAACATTGACTTTCAAATGGCAACCACCATATGATACAGAAAGAGATACCTTCCTCATGGGCCTTCTAGTCAAAACAGACATATGGTATGATCAGTAATGTATGGGACACTCTGATGTTGTTTACCATGCACTGCACCTTTACTTAGAGAGAAGTCCCTGAGCTTGCTGAAGGGGCATCTATAAAGCAACTGTTCATGGTTTCATTATTTATTTCAGAAGCTGAGTTAGGGAGCAAGTTACTGTTTTCTTCATCATAGCAACTTTATATTTATTTTTCTTTGGTTTTTTTTTCACTAATCTGAAATAAACATTACCTAGGCTGAAAAAAGCACATTACTCTTTATTTATGGGAATGCTTACAGAATGTACACATTTAAAACTTCCCTAGGAAACCAAAACTAATATTTTGCCTTTTTACATTCTTCTGTTATTTGCTTTTACTGTTAAACTCTGTCTACTCAGTCCTAATCATGTACTTGTTTGGATTTGGTCTATTTAATTCTTTGGAGTCAATGACTTCAATTAAAATAATGTGATCAATCATTTACTACATGTTAAGTGAATTGTAATGATTAGCAGGTATTTGTAAACTGACTTTCAAATTTACAGCTCTGGAGGAGACTCCCTGGCCCACTGTGGTTGCTTTTCACTGTGCTGCTGGTGCAACCTGGTTCTAAAGATAGCCTATCAGACCCAACAGGATTCTCCATTGCAGCCACTGGTATCATAGGGTACGTCAACACCGGAGCTTTAGGTTGACTTAAGGAAGGTTACGTCAATCTACGGAGTCCTCCAGCCACACTGGCATTTTATTAAGTCAACCTAAGTACTTCCTTAAGTTGACTTAACAACACAACCTCTTAAGGCTGACTTAATGCTTTAGTCAACCTTGTTAAATCGACTTAAGTCAGTGTACATGGGGAAAGCCCTTACGTCATACTAACTGGTTTCCAGACCTCCTCCCGGCACCACTCCTCTGTCGACCTATCACCTGCCAGTGTGCATGCTGGCAGTCGACAGGAGTTTTTAGTGTGGATTCTCTAAGTCAACTTAACAAAATCAATTTTAAGTCAACTTAAAGTCAACCTTGTTATGTTGACTTAACAGAGCCTCCAGTATAGACATACCCATAGAATCTGGACAGTCTCTTATGCTACTACTGTTTCTACCAGATATCAAGGGAAAAGGGCATGATTGGGAGAAATAGGTTGTGGTGGGGCCACCCCTATGTTGCTCTATTCCCCAGCCACAGTTTTGGCTCATTGGCTATGTCTACACTGGGGGTTTAAGTCAACTTAAAGGCCCTTACATTGACTTAAATAAAGTTCAGGCCACACTGCAAGACAAAAAAGTTGACTTTCCTGGTTGCTAAAGTCAACTTTATAACTTCTATTTATAAAGTCGACTTTACAGTTGTCGACTTCATTAAGTTGACTTAAGGCAATGTGGCCAGGAAGTTGCCTTAAGTCAACTTAATTGGCCTCCTAACTACAGAAAACATGGAGATGGAGACTAGAGAGAAGGCACAACATAGCTGGGGGCATTCCCAGCTGTGTGGACCACATCCAAGCTCATTGTGTTCCCTGACTGATCTGGCATCTCCCCCACTTCTTAGCACAACTCTGCATCTCAGCCCAACCCAAAATCTCAGCCCAACATCAGCATCTATCCGCATCTCAGCCTGAGCCTGACATCTCAGTGCAACCTGGCATCTCCCTGCATCTCAGCCCGACCCTGCATCTCAGTGTGACTTGGCACCTCTCCCCACATCTCAGCATGACCCCAGCATCTCCCTGTACCTCAGCTTCACCCCAGCTTCACCCCACATCTCAGCCTGATCCCCATCTCTCCCATTCTCGACCAGACCCCACATTTCTTCCATTCTCAGCTGGACCCCCCCTTGTGCCCCATTCTCAGCCCAACCCTGCCTGTCTTGCCCCTTCTCTTCCCAAACCTGTGTGTCTCCCCACTGGCCCTTCTCAGCCCGACCCTGGGTGTCTCCCCCCACTCTGCCTAAACCTGTGTGTCTCCCGCCTTGCCCTTTTCAGCCCAACCCTGCCTGTCTCGCCCTTCTCTGCCTACACCTATGTGTCTACCCCCTTGCCCTTCTCAGCCTGACCCTGCCTATCTCCCCCCCCCACCAAAAGCTGTGTGTCTCCCTTTCTCAGAGAACCCCCCTGATATTTTTGCAAAACAAATGAGTCTGGAGGCACTGTTTAAGACTAACAAATTTATTTATTGGATGAGCTTTCCTGGGAGAAAATCCCACTTCATCAGACAGTTTGAAGATGGGGGAACTTATAGAATGGTAGTAAATAAATGCAGGGGAGTGTGAGACATAGGATCAGAGGCATGTCCACATGCATCTTTTAAATCAAAATAACACTTATTATTTCAATTTAAAAATGTTTATGTCCAGACAACATTTCCTTATTTCAAAGTAAGGAGCTGCCTTATTTCAAAATAAGGAAAATCATTGCGATATAACTAAACCTGGTTTCGATATAACCCCTTCTGGCTCTGTTATATCAATATGCCCCACATATTGATATAACAATTGACCTTCTTCCCAGGGTGCACCCTGGCCAGGCAGGGAGGGGAGGTGCAGGGGTGTGCAAGGGTGGTGGGTTGGAATGCTGGCAACTCCCACTGTCCCAGCTTGCTGGCAGCTAGCAGGGGGAGGGTGCAGGAGCTGACACCCCCCATTGCCCCGGCTTGCCAATAGCTAGTGGCGGGGGCGGGCTGCAGGACCCGGCACACTTGCTGCTCTGGCTTGCTAGCTGCCAGTAAGCTGGGGCAGCGGGGGATGCTGGCTCCTGAAGCACTCCCTGGGTGGCAGCCAGCAAGCCCCGTTTGCAAGGGGAGCCGTCTTGGGGACCTGCCACCCGAGCAGCAGCTGGGGTGCCCCACAGTCCCTCCCCCACTGCCCCACCAGCAGCGGGGGACACAGGGCATGGGCATCTGTGGCCTGGGGGCTTTTTCCCCTGCCTGGCCCTCCAGGTGAGAGCCAGGCAGTGGATTGAGTGGAAACATGGACCTGCCAGGAGGCCATGTTGCCACAAGTCCCATGGTGCTCCTCTCTTGAATCAAAACAGCCAGTCCTATGTCCGGACTTGCTATTTCTATTTGGTGTTTTTCCTTAATTTGATTCAAGTTAAAGCAATTTAATGATTTTATTTTGAATTAATTTATTTTGATTTAATTTAAATCAAATTAACCATGTACATGTGGACATAGCCTAACATCAAATCAAGCAGTTGCTAAGATTCAAAGACTGGGAAACAGCACATAGAAAGAAAGAAAAAAAGAAAGAAAGAAAATTGCTATTTCTTTTAGATTAGATTGTGTGGAAGCAGGATTAAATCCTGACTATGGATCTTTTCCCCATTACAACAGGTGATTTGACTTCACCTTCCTCTATGTGCTGTTTCCCAGTATTTGAGACTTAACAACTGCTGCGCTATACCCCCGCACTGGCAGTTGCCCTGCAGCACCTGTTCCAGAGCTGGAGGAGCCTGGGCAACACAGGGAGGGTGTGACATGCTGTGCTGGCACATCGCTGGGCTATGTCAGGCTTCCTGACTGCCTGACCTCCCTGGGCTCCCTGTTGCCACACACAGTATGGAGAGTGGTGTGGTCACTCACTTCCTGTAGTAAAGGAAGGGCCGGGAGAGACGGGCACATCTGCTGTAGTGCACTGTGGGCCAGGTACCCACAATGCACCACTCCTAGGATGACCTAGCAGCTGCCAGTGAGGACGTGGGCAGTCTCTTGGCATTTGGAGTGTGGACATGCTAAGCCGACTTAATAAGGTCTACTTTAAGCCAGCTTAAAGTAGACTTTATTAAGCCATCTTAACTGAGCCCTGTAGTGTAGACAACCATTGGCAGCTACTCTACATTTATATTGGCCACATGTGTATTTGATATTTGCTCTCTACAGAGTGACAGCAAGATTAGAGTAGTGCAAAGATGAGTTTTGTTCCATTTTTGTGTGCACATGCTCCAATTTTGTATTTGGTATGCATCAACAGTCCCCTGCTGTTCAAATTCAATCAACCAACCTCAGTTGACTTGTATATTTGAGGTCAGTGGGAGTTTTGATATGCAGACAATGAAGGATTGGGCCCCTCAGTGAGTACTCTAAATAGCATATTTGTATATGTTGCTGAAAGCATATTATCCCTTACAGGATTTTAAGAATCAAACTGAAGAATCTGATTTCCCTCTGCCTAATGCATTGTGCAATCATTTACACCTGTGTGAAGTGGGTATGAAATGTCACCATTTTGTTGTGGCAGTATTTTACACCTACTTTGCACACATCTAAGTGGTGACATAAAATGCAAGGCAGTGCTGAATCAGACCTACTGTATACTATATATCAGACTAGTATCTTTACTGGTAGGAAAGCCATGTTAGTGACAGCTTCTGTCAGAAAATATATTATCCACTGGATTTTTCTTCTCTGTCAGAGTAGTAATATAGAGAATCATGTCTAGTTTTCAAATAAAGAGAAATGTGGTAAACATTTTACCATGCCTGCCCTTGAAAACTGCCTGTTGTATGGATCAAAATAAAACAGTAACTAATTAATCTTTCTGTCTCTTAATGTTAATGAGCACTTTTCACAGTGACATAGTAACTAAACATTATCTGGACAAAAATAAGGCTATGTGTACATATGCAGCAAAATCTATATATGTTCTGAATTTTTATGGATTAATCACTGTGTGGAATATGATAGTACTCATAGGACTACAATCATTAACTGATGAAGTTTTTATTTAAAAACAAGATCTGTCACAAGGCATAAAAATAGAAAACAGTTTAAAAAGTCATCTTCATATTACATCATTAACAAAGTCTACTGAAGAAAAAAGTCTTTGAGGAAAGCCTCTGATGATAAAATATCTGCCAGGGAAAATACCCTTGATGAAAAAGCTAAATAGGTCTGGCAGTTATTTTTAGACACAATCTCTGCCTGTTCTAGCTTCACCTGAGTTTCCAAAGCCAGGCAGCTGTAACTATAAGCAGACTTTGAACAGCCAACAGGTGACTTAAATTATTCTTACTCCCCTCAATTAAAGGGAACAAGATCATTTATAAAACTGGACCCAGCTGTGTCTTTGAATCTGGCTACTCTGTCACAGTATTGTGAGGAGGACTTTCTCCTTTCTGCTGGTGGAGAAGCATAATGAGATATAAAAGCTGCTCAACATTTTTAGAAGGTATCAGTTAAAGATTTTTTTAATTAACAGTTCAGAACATATTGTCTTGATGTAATGTCCTAAGTGGTGAAATGACTACTGTACTTGTTTCCCTTGGAGGGCTGCTCTGCATCCTAAGAGATCTTACTGTCAGGAAGTTGTTTCTTAGTCCTTCTTTAGTATTTTCATTTTAAAAATTCCTTTTCTAACCTGCAGGTCTTGATCAATCCACCAAATTCCCACAAGACTTAATATTTTATGCATTACTTCCCTAACCTTCTTAAAGTACCGGTTTTGGCTCAAAGAGATTATAGTTGACTCTACAGATAACTGTATTGTCACTCTTGTACCTGTTCACTTCCCTTCCTACATTATGCCTAGTGGTCAGCTCATTCTCCTCTGTATGCAGTTGTATTTGCCAGGTGTGTATTGACTGACTTGAAGCTGAAATGTTTCCTTATATCTATTAGGTTTCCACATTGCTCCTCTTAAACTTGCTTGTCTGTCTGTATTGTACCTCTCAAATCACTGAACCTTATGGCTTGAGAGCCTATTGGTTACTACAGCCCTACTTCCCAAGTGTTTATACACTTCAGATATCTTTAAATTGCCTGAATTCTCAATTATTCATTACTTTGGCATGTTACATACACTTAGCACTTTTGTCTTAACTTGCAATTCCATTCCTTTAATCCCCTACCAATAGCATTATTCTATGCACTATCATTCTTACCAAAAGATCCTCAGTGAATTACAAATGCCTATAGCCCACACCATCAAAATACAGCTGCCTCTAGGGAATGATGTTGTAAAAGAACAATTGTACAGTGTTCTATGGACTAGAGATCATACTTCTTACAACATCAGCACTTTTGCACTGATTTTATAGATAATCTTTGGTGTTTTGGCTTTGATCCTAGACTGTCCCTGTATTTCATGTAGATGCATGCACAAAGTGTCTGCATGCTACCACAAGCACACCAAGTGGACATACAGATGCAAAAATATGGTTTTGTGCAAGTAGCAATCTTCTGCATTGTTGGGTAGCCATTCACAAATGTCTTCTGTGCCTGCTATCTTACTCAAAATGCAAAGGATAAAATGAGTGCAGTATGAGTACAGATGAGATAAGTGTTTTAATAATTCTAATGAGACACTTAATGATCAATTCCCTCAATTTTATTCACTGCTACTAGACTACAGTACCTGGATATGAGCGAAGTAGTTCTTTAGATAATGTACAAGTAAGCTGCCTTGCAGTATTTTATTTACCCTGGGCTTGTGTGTCACCTCTGTTTGGGGGGTTAAGCTTTTAACATGTGACACTTGGAGCCCCTTTGAGTAGCATATCTCCAAGAAATATCCTGGTTAGTCTGTCTTTCCTATGTTGCTGGTTTTTCTTGTGCAACTCCTGTTTGCCCATAAATCCCTTCTTGTTTTGTTTATGGAGGAGGATGGAAAATTCATGATATTATGGAACTATAGATTTTGAAGGGCAGAACTTGCTGAGAATGAAACTGCTGAAAATTAGGGACTTTGAGACAAACATCAGGGAGGGTTGAAAATCCAAGAAATACTTGCATGATTGAATGCAAAGGTGTAACACCTGTTAACTTGTCTTACTGGTAAAATAAGCAGATGCAAACAAGTATGGAAAACTCCTTCTCCAGTTTGGGTGGAATAACAGACTATTCACCAGGAATGTAAGGGGAAACAAGTAAGTCTATGCCTATGCTACAAGATTTCCAATTTTCATCTCTTAGGATATTCACTTTTTCTATGGAGTTTCCCCACATTACTATATGCATGAGACAGTGTGGGAATTGTTCAATGAAATTTCTAAAAATGTGTGAATAATAAAGAAAACATAACATTAGATGCTTTAAATAGGTCTTCCATTCACTTGAAATGTTCTATCAGACAATGTTCATGTGTCTCCCATCACTTCAGTATCCATGTAACTATAGGTACACTTAAATAAAGAAGCCTTAAAATAAATTCCTTGTATCTGTTGATTAGGAGTAGTAGTACTGAAGGTATGTAACTTTAATTAGTAGTGGGTCTCTGTGTAAGACTTGCAGAAGTTACTTCTAATAAGTGATTTATGATTCTGATAGCTGTGACAATTGACCAGTAAGCTTTTGTCCAATGATTTTTTATTTCTAAATGCTAATTAGAATTGAATTTAGTTCTCAAAGCAAAAGGGCAAAGAAAATGCTTCTGCTAATATTTCTTACTGTTAAATGGGTGACCAATGCTGTAATAAAGTAGTAGGTCTTTCTGAAGTTGGTGGTTCTGAAAGAATTAACTACCTATCACACTAATGCATCTGGTATTTTAGTAATAAAATAACTTCTTCCTCAAAGGCTTTCCTTCTACCCATTAAAAATACATATTCCTTTAGTATAGGTCTTTTAAATATATAGGTATGTGATAGTATAATAGAGAAAACAGTTTAAAAAGTTATTGATTCCCCATCAGTGGTATTGTAAAGTTGCATTCTTTAACCTGTAAGCAGAGGCAGATTACTGAGAAGGGGAGTGGGCTGGGCTAGCCTGGGGCTGGGCTCTGTGCTCCTGCTGCACCCCTGGGCTGGCCAGTTTCCCCTGAGGGATGGGGTGAGCCAGCCCACAGGCTGAGCTCTCTCATTCTCATCCCACCCCTGGGCTGTCCACTCCTGGGAGTAGGGTGGACTGGCTGTGATCTGGCCATGAGTGCATTGACTCCAGTGTGGCCCTTAGAAGCCAAGATAAATATTATAGCCCACCATATACCTGTAGGAAGCTTGTATATAGGATCTTTGGTTAACTATTTCAGCAGAAAAACCAAATAAAGCACTAAAAACATTTAATTGGGGAATTTTGTGGAATACAAATAAGCCATTGGACTCATTGTACCTTCTGGTTATCAGATACCTCTGGTATTCTGATTAGCTGTTTTTATTCACAAAAATCTTTATCAACTACTGTCTCAAATTTATTGCTCTTTGCCTTTTCCTGTTTTTTCAGTTTCTGTTAAATTTTCAGTTTAATTGCATATGAAATCTCTTCCAGTGTCAAGTAACTGATCATATCACCTATATCTTTAAAGGGTCCATTTCCCAACTATCAGAGTGATAAAATCTTCAGTAAAGTCATTGTAAAACTCCTATTTTTATTTGGAAAAAGCCTCCTGCACAATGTTTCCTAATTTAATAATAATGCCGAACATATATGGCAGTCTACATTAAGGGTTTTTACAATCTTAAACTGTTGAGTTGTTCATTTTCAACACCCCAGGAGGGTGTTAGGATTATTATTGTATGCATTTTTGCCTTTCTGGAAAACAGGAATAAGTGATTTTGTTTGAAGTGAAACAATGACTAAGTACCAGTGCAGAAATTAAAAGGACTGACTGTCTCTCTCAAATGCTGGAGACCCAGGGAGTATTGCCTCCCTAAGTCTGCTTTTCAGGGTCACCAGTATAGCTTAAAATAAATATGGATGAGGTTCAGAATGAGTGACATGCATTCTTTTGGTAGAGGCATGGGGCATCTGCTAGGCTAGAAGAGACTTAGAGTGAGACTGTTTAATTTACGAAGGCAATAAATTGAATGAATAAATTATTCATTATAATAAAAATTATAATAAAAATGATCTATACCATGAAACTGAAAAGTATTGGGGTGGGGGAGGAGAGTAGTAACTAAGTGTGTAAACTCATTGTCACAGGATACTACCGAATCCAAGTATGTGAAAAGTCTCTCTAAAAAGGAACACATGGCTAACAATACATTAAACAAGGGTGGGTGTAGGTAAAGTAAACAAAATATTTAAAAAAAAAAAAAAAAAAAAAACCCACAAACCTTATGCATCAGGACATAAGCTATCCATTGACTGCTAGGAGCTTCCCCCTTTCTGTGAAGGAGCTGGTAGAGACCACAGTCAATGACAGGATGCTAGTCTGCATGGATGTTTATTCTGATTGTGTGGTGGATCCTATGTTCTGAACTGGCCCAAGAGATATCATGTAACACAAATTTCATTGGCAGAATTGACTTGCACCTCTTCCAGCATAAAGTGGTGTGACTAACACTCTTTTGGTTCAGTGGCAATTCTGGGTGAGGGGAAGGTTGGGGGGAATTCACCCAAACCAAAATATTTTGACTCTAGATTTTGTTCAATGTTTTTGATTTTTAGAAAAATAAACTTGAAGGAAACTCTTAAACATTTAATCCAAAATATCATTTTTTCTGTTTAGGAAATATCAAAACAATGCAGTTTTCAGAATTGCTTTTAACAAGAAAAAATAGGAAAAATGGACATGCTTTTGAGAAACTTTTTGGTATTAATGAATCTGTTTACGAAATATAAGCTAAATTTTCTCTCCTAGCTCTAGAGTAACTTCAATAGCATTGAAACTTACTCCAGATTGTTTGCAGTAGGAAAGCAGAATTTGATCCATAATATATAGGCTGTGCTATAGTTGCAATATTGTTTCTCCTTTCACTTCTGGTCAAAATGTAAGCCCTGAAGAAATTAACTGAAGTATATGCTTAATTTCATCCCTATTTAGGGCATCAGATAAGCACATACATGATTTTAAGCATTTCAGTGGGGCAGCAGCATGTGCCTAAAGTTAAGCATGTATTTAATTGCTGTCCCAAATATAGAAAAATTATAAATCACAGTCCTTAGAAATCATAAATTGCAATGATAGTGTTACACACTATCATGACTGCTTTGAATTCTTCCAAACTGCTGGATCACTCACATTGCACATCTTCTCAATGATGAACAGCATTACAATCAATGTCACTGACTGGAAAATGAGAACTTTCCAGAAAGAATGTGTGTTTGTGAAGTAACTTATTTTCATTTTTTAGAGTTAAAGTTCTAGGGCACATTTTCAGCTTATGGAAACTCTTATTTCTACATTAACACTAATAGAGTTCCACTGATTGACACTGGCTGAGGATCTGGAGATTCAGTGCAAGTGTTCTCTTTATTAATAAACTGTTATAAATGCGCAATAAAAATTGGAAATTGTAAAGATGGTGATCATATGTAAATAAAGGAATTTGGCACAGAATAGTCAGTTTGCAAGAAGTAGTAAATACCACTGATTTCCAAAATTGGAGATCTATATCTCTATGCTCATCTGGGTAGAAAATTCTGGTATTAATGTGAAACCGTGGTTCTCTGAGTCTTTATCAATATAAAATCATGTTGAAACTGCTGGGTGCTCATCCTCTCATCTTCAAACTAGGTGCCTAGAGATGGAATAAGGAGCATAGATTTAGGCACCTACCCCTGAAAATTCTGAGCTTTCAAGTGCTTGATCTAGTCCTTGAGTTTTCTAATTGTTAGTTAATGAATAGTAAACTCACAAAACACTATCTTCAGCCTTATTGCTGTTGTGTCTCTATTTGTTCTCCCAAGATGACTTGTGTTCATAAGGATTTACTTAAAACGTTTAAATTACCTTAACTAGGTCTATAGTTAATTCTGACATTACAGTTTCATGAATTGTGTAACCTTTATTTTTTTTACTGATAAGGATTTATTTTTTGTTCTTTAAATGTCTACATCTTCTAGGAGTAAGAGAATAGATTATTTTGGACAGTCAAAAAAACCCTATCTCCTTCTGCTATAACTTTGGTCTGGTAATGGTTTTAATTTTAAAACCTAATCTCTTGTGAAGCACATAAAGAGATTGTTTGCCTCAAGAATCCTGTATCACATTTTTGTTTAAATACTAGATGGATTTCTCATAAATGAGTACTAATGACCCTGTGATTCTTATGGTGACCCATTAATAACTTTTTACATCTGGAAACATATATTTTCTGCAAGCCAAGCTGCCAGATGCCCTTTATCAGGACTGTATGGAGGAAGTGAACTAAGAATGGACTTGCTAGCAAACCTACCTATAGATCAGTGCAAAATACCCGGGGAAAATTGTCAACATGAAGCTGATTTTATTACTCTAAATCTTCCACCCACTACAAAGGGAGGGAATTGGAAAAGTGAATGTGTGATACCCTAACTGTCTGAAATGCATCAAGTCTGTCACTGTTCTGACGTCCTCTTACTGAAGGCACGCTCTCTGAGTTGGAAGCATAGATAGTGGTGGACTGGGGGTGGGGAGAGAAACCTTATTCTTTCCATGGAGTGATTGGGGTACCTTTTGGTTTCCTCATCTACTGCTTATGAATTAACTAAACTACTCCCAGTGCTTGCAGTTAATATCCCCAAAGCACTTCACTGTTAGTGACAGAGGCCTTGGCTCTTAAGAAATCACATTTGCTGTCCTTGATAAAGCTACACTTTATTCAGTTGTTCTCAATCTGTCACTTAAAAATTCTCTGGGTCTGATGCAACCTAACCACTCAGTGATTTCTAGTCATGCCACTTGAATTTCCTTTCCTACATTTAGTATTATTTTGTAATGCAGAAGGATTCCAGAATTCCTTTGGAATAAATTTTCCTTTTTTGTTTTCCCATAAAAGCATAGAATAAGGTTCTTATGCCTTAGAAATTTTATATTTATCTGTATCTTATATGCTTAAATCAAATGTACATGAATTCTCTTTCTCAAACAATACTAACAATTTCATTGTCTTCCATTTTCTTTTGACAGGCGGCTTATAGTGACATCTACGTGCCTATAGAAAAACAGATTTTACTTTCTGTGGCTGGCTTTATTTCTTCTAATTTCCCATTTTTCTTGTTTGGTGCTTCTTGTTTGTTTGAATTGCATATAATGGGATTTTTTGTCCATATGTGTTAATGTGCAATCTGGTACATGCATATGAGATTCCAGGGAATAAACAGCATCTCCATTACTGAAGGGAAGCTCATGGTAGAACTGAAAGGGCTCAATCTGCTATTCCCAAAACATGCAGAAGACCCACAACTCAATATGTAATGGCGCCATTAGGTGGAAAATGGATTGATCCTGCATGGTGTTGAGTTCCCTCAACTCCAATGTGTCTCAGTATGGGCTAATGGTACTGATCATCTAATAGCCAGTACCAATGAAGCCAGAGATTTTTGCTATCTCTTTAGTATCACAGAAAAATCTTGATTGAATAAGGACACATATGGGTAGAAAATAATGTAAGGCAATCTAGTAGAAGTTTTAAGTTAGAAACAGTATAATATGTAATCAGTGGTAAAGAATTTATAAATCATTTATCAATGTTTAAAACAGTTGGTATTCAAAAGGCATTCAGCAAGTGAAATGGAGAGATCATAGGTTTAGCAGATTCAATAGGTATATCTCTTTCAGCAGATTCAACAGATATATCTTTTAGGAAAAGTAAGTCAAGATGGAGGAAGATTTTGAACTTTTGAACTCACTCAGTCCCCCTCCCATCAAGTATTTTAAGGTGTCCACCCCCTGTCAAAAGGACCCATCAAAAGTATTGATTTTGATCATGCACTGTGCAGGTGATAGGTAGTCATCCTTTTTGTGATTTGGATGAAGATGAAATCCACTCTTCTGTGAGTGGTCAGAAGGAGATAAAGCTGATAAGGGAGTGAATAAAAGGGGCTGCATGGCAGCCAGACTTCAGAGATTTCTTCCACTCCTTACTGGGTTCCACTGGCCTCTGGCTATGTTCCTGCTGCACTAAGGAGTCTCACTCACACTCATCCCTAGAGAGAGTAACAACATCTCTAGTGGAAGCCTGAGAGCTGGGTCTTTGGACTTAGCCTCTGAAAGGCACCTGGCTTAGTCTCTGAGCAGTGACTCAGGACTTAGTCCTTGAGCTGGGTCTCCGGACTTAGTCTCAGAAGGGCCTCTGATACAACTCACAAGCAGGCAGCCAACTCAGTCCTGCGTATAGCTTGTGAGCACCAAACTGATGCTCTGAGACTGGAGCTACAAAGTAACTGCATCTGCAAGCCTTCAAGAACATTCTGAGCTGCCTAAGTTCCAGTTTCCACAGCAACCCTAGCAGAGCTGACTGGAGAAGCTGAGGAGACAAGAGCTCTATGAACACCAGCTGCAAGCCACCATCTGCTGTGAAGAGACTGATTTTTCTTTCAACTTTGGGGTAAGAAAAGGGTCCCAAGGAGGGGAGGACAGTGAGGAAGAAGACTGAAGACCAACTTGTTTCATTGCTGACAGGGGGCCCGATCCTTACAAAGTAATTTTATGATTAAAAGTAAACTGCCCAGAAGAGTGTGAAACAAGGAACCCAGACTAGATTTTAAAGGAGTAATATTAAGACCTGAGATCTCCCCATCCCATGGACAACCGGCCCCCACTTATGGGATGTTAGTGGTTTTTGTATTTTTCTCTCTAAACTTTGTCTTGCTATTTAGTTTGTAATTGTCTGTCTCTAACTGTAAGAAGAGAAACCCAGCAGAGTATTCCATCCTAACTGTCACTCTGTAATGATTGCTGAGATAAAGTATTGATAGATATTTTTCAGTCTTTGAATCTCATGAGACTTCTGTAAGATATTAAAGTAAATGAAAATGTTTAACATCTTTTAAATAAATGTCAATACTTGTTTTAGAAGAATTCTTGCTCTGTGTCTTCATTGCTCTGAATCTGTTCTTGATCGGCAGGCTGTAGCCGTGTTTTCCACTAGGGGTTTTTTTACCCGTTTGGGCTGCAATGATCCTACCCTCCATCTCCGAACTAATCTGGTTTGGAGGCAATTGAATGATATTTGCCTTCTGGCAGCTTAAAACCCACATGCAAGTTCTGGGGTAATACCAAGGCTCACAGAACCATATGAAAATTGGAAGGAACCAAGAGAGATCACTGAGTCTAGTCACCCACACTCATAGCAGGACCAAGTACCCTTTTAAGCCATCCCTGACAAATGTTTGTCTAACCTGCTCTTAAAAACTTCCAATGAACACAGAAGCTTCATCCAAAATCATGGAAATCAATAGTCTTTTTTCATTGACTTGATGCGCTTTGGATAAAGCAATTCCTCTCCCCACCGACCCACCCCAGAGTTCAGTCTTGCAGTATGTGAGATACTTTCTAATGTGAGGATGGCAGATTCTGATCTTGTGCATGTGGAAAATAACTTGAGTATATCAGCAAGCAAACAGAGCAGACATTCAAAGTTTGTTTGATTGAGCCAGTCTGTATGGGGATGGGGGAGTGTTGGAGCTTAAAACAAATACTGTATATCATCGCATATAAGCTGAAAATTTTGTGCCTGAAAATAGGCACTTGGCTTATATTCAAGAGAATACAGTAGACAGGCACAGCCCAGGAGTTTCCCAGACCATGTGGCAGGCTGGAGCCCCACTGTTGCTGGGTGGCCACCTTGGGCAGTCAGCCAGGGCTGGGGCTGGAGTGAGGAGGGGATCCTGGCATCTGGAGTGGCCACATAAGGGGGCCCAGGGGGGTTGGCCTGGACATTGGGGGGGTGGATTCAGGGAGGCCAGGGAAGCAACAGCAGGGACTGGGGGTTGGGGAGGGGATCAGGGAGTTGGGGAAAATGATGGGATAGCTAGGAGGATTTGGGGGAGGTTCAGGGAGGCCAGGGAATGGGAGGCAGGGCTTAAGCATTGGGAGGGGGGTTGGGGAGTCCAGGGAAGTGGCAGGAGGACCCAGGGTTTTTGGGGAGCCCAGGGAAGTAGTGACAGGGACCAGGGATTGGGGGGGCATGGCAGGTTGGGAAGAGCAGCAGCAGGGAGTGGGGAGTGATGGGGAAAGGGTGTTGGGGAACAGCAGCACCAAACTGAGAAGGGAGTAGGGGGGTGGCAGTGAAGAGCTGGGCAGCAGGAGGAACAGTGGGGAAGGGGCAGAGAAGGGAGGCAGCAGTGAGGGAAGGGCACAGCAGGGGGGCAGCAGTGGGGAAGTCGCAGTGAGGGAAGGGCAGAATAGGGGGTGGCAGTGAGCAGGAGGCAGCAGGAACCTGAAGTGAGCAAGGGGTAGCAGGGGTGAGGAATGGACAGCAAGGGGGCAAGGAAAAAGTAGCAGCAGAGATTTTGGGGTAGGGAAGCTGTCAAACTCCAGAGGAAGCCAGCAGCAGTGGGTGGGGGGGTTAGAAGCCAAGACCAAAAGGGGACTGGCTTTATACCTGGCTCACCAATTTTTAGCTCCTTTTTTGGGCTCAGAATTGGGGGGGGGGTCAGCTTGTGCCTGAATCAGCTTATATCCAATTATATATGGTGGTTGAATTCTTGCATGCTGATTTGTATAGTTCTTTGGAAATTGGTCCCCAAGTATCAAATAGTTTGTTAGAAAAGTTTCATCAGAGGTGAGTGAGGGATGATGATCATGCACATACACCTGAAAGTTTCACTTCATTTTAATATTTGCTTCTGTTGGCCTGGGGAACAGGAATTTCAAGTTCCAAAGGGGCAGCTGTTAGTCCAGTTCAGCAAAACAAGAATGAGTCCTGTGGCACTTGTAGTACATAATTTTGTTAGTCTTCATGAGCTTTCATGGGAGAAAATCCCACTTCATGAGATGCTTTGAAGATGGGAGAACTTACACTTCCCTGCATTTAGTCCCTCCCATTCTGTAAGTCATGGGATCAGGTCACACTGTAACAGCAAATCAAAGCTGTTAAGATTCAAACATGGGGGAACAGCATATAGAGGAAAAGGAGGTCAAATCACCTGTTGTAAGGAGAGAAGAATCCAAAGTCCTATTAAGCCCTGAAGCAATGCAATCAAACTTGCAAGTTCCATCTATGCCACTTCTCTGTGAAGCCTTGATCTGTCTGAGCACAGTAATTAGTAAATCATCAATGGAGTGGTTAGAAAGACTGAGTAAAACAAGGAGTCCTGTGGCACTTCAAGGAACAAATTAACAAATTTTTATGAATCTTGACATGCTAGAAGACTCATTGAAAGAATTTCAAGGTAATTCTCAAACAGGCTTCATGGCAGAATAAAGTCCCTGCTATAGTATTAGATAATTTCACATGAAATAAAACAAATTATATTAAAATGATTTTAATCCAGAAGAATTGCAGGAACTTGTGTTGTAATACAGCATGGGTTATGAAGATCATAAGGAAAGCTTTTTGTAAAATTAAAATGTAGCACCCTGAAAACACTCAAAGAAAACATCTGGAGCCACCAGTGCTAGACAGCATTAATATTTTCATTTACTATAGCCAATGACTTAGAATTTTCTGCAACTTTCTCTTTGTAGGTAAAGAACTTCCACATCTAGATTCTATCCAAAGATTGTTGCAGAAACACACATGCAAATGTAGCTGAATTGTTTTCAAAGTAGTAAGAAATGGGAGTAGGAGCAGGGAAACTTTTTCTACTATAACTTTTTTTGACTTTGTGATATCACTGAGAACTTATTGAAATTTGGAAGGGAAATAGTGCTCAAAGAGAAGGAAAAAAAGAACAATATAGGAGTGTTCAAAGCTGGTCTTTTACACAGTTTTAAAATGTAACTCTCCCCCCCCCCCCCCGGTCTACAGTTAAATGGGGCTGGGCTCCAAAAGACTCATTCACTGCATCTTATTAGTATATGACTTTGAGGCACTATGCCAAATGTAGTAATGGTTGCACATATCCACTAAAATTGTACAAAAAAGTATGGTACTGTAGTGCTTCAGAAAAAAATGGATCATTTAATCACACTATAATACATGTGCATGGGGAGCCAGAGTTACGGTTGTGCAGGCAACCAACTTTTCCTGATTTGAGCTCTTAATTATGCATTCTTGACTATTCACTCAGTTCTTCAAAGCATCTGAGGAGTTGTTTATTCACTCAGTGTAGTACATCTGTGCATGGAAATCTTTCAGAACTATACCTCAGTTACAGAATGGTATGTTCATTGTTACTTCTGTTTCTTTTGTGAGCATCTCACTTGGCATCTATTTTAGATGTTAAGAGTTTAGTGTCAGTCCCTATAGGTATACTTATGTTAATATGCATGCAATTTTAAGCCTTATTGTGTAAAGCCAGGCATATTCAAGTGTGAATTTAAAATGATGTCTTCACATGGTGTGGCTTTGCAAATGACATGGATTGACATGAAAGGACATTTTTTCATGTGTTTTTTTTTTTAAGAAAAAAAAAAGGGATGTTTGTCAAAGGAAACAGACATGATATGAACTTTTGTCCTGAATTTTATGATCCTACAACTGAGACAGCTGGAGAGACTGAGTGGGGCCAGAACAACAGAATATGGAACTTTTCACCTTCTAAATCAGGGATCTGCAATGTGCAGCTCTCAGCCCCCCAACACTCCTGGTTCTAGGCTCCCCCCCCCATGCCAGGGGACCCTGCGGCAGACACCTTGGCTCAGTTCCTTGCAGGGAGGAGGCTACACCATTGCAGCTCTCAAAACACTTGGCTGTTCAAGGAATTTTTATTCTTATCTTGTGGGTTGCTGACTCCTGTCTGAAATCAATAGAATATCTTCTGTAGGATGTGTGGTGATAAGATTTACCATTGATTGGATTATACTCGGCTGTATTTGCACCAGGCAGTCTGGATTGTTTTTCCTGGAGGATTTGTATTTGAGAGGATGGTGATAGGCCCAGCCCAGCACTCAATCTATTTTACTTCAGAAGAATCTTCAATTACATTTTTGGAGGCTTGTCAGCAGCCCTTTCATTGGGGAGTTGCTGAATCAGTAAATGGCCAATTGGATCTGATCTGTACCATATGATTGTTAGGTTGCATTGGTTGCCTGCAGACCCTTGGTGAAGGAAAGGATGACACTAAATCAATTAAACCGTTCCCCTGGTATTTCTTCCATTGGCAGGGGACTTGAACTTTATCTTAGCCTATGTCTACACTGCCAGTGAGACTGCTGACAGTGGAGGATATGTTACTCCCCCCACCCATTTGATTGTCAGTAAAGACATGCTCAATGGAACCTGGAAGTCACCAGAGGTCAATTTGTTAGCACTATGCTACTTCCTGGAGTACTCTTTTGTATATGGCAACATATTTCACGTTGGTACAGTGTGGTGAAGACTGTGTAGAAAAGGACTTAAGAAGTCAATGGGAGTTAAGCAAGCTACTCTGCATAGGTTGCGTAACTCCTGTTGACTGTGTCCAAATTATAGACCAGGCCTCATGCTGGTGGAACCTGCCATAAACATGAATTTGGACTAATACTGACTAAAATAACCAATTTGCCTCTTGAGGCAAATTGACCAGGGTAGTGCAAATTTCCTGTCATGACAAAAACAAAACCCCTTTCAAAGCAAAATGGTCCTGTTAATGAATAAAGATTTTAATGAAAAGGATACAATCTGAGAAGCTTAAGAAGTGCTGTGACTGGCTTGTGAGACCTGCCCATATGCTCAGTTTAACTGATTACCATATTCTGGGATTGGGAAGGAATTTTTTCCCTAGGGTGGATTGGCTAGGGCTCTAGGGGTCTATCACTCTCTTCTGTAGCCTGGGGCATACCTGCTTACCTGATGGTGAAGTCTCTATCTTCATGTCCTTAAATCATGATTTGTGGACTTTAATAATTCAGTCATATTATTGCTGGAGTGGTTGGGTGAGGTTTTGAGGCTTGTATTGTTCAAGAGGTCAGACTAGATGATCACACTGGTCCCTTCTGACCTTAGTCTGAGTCTATTAAGTTTTCATTCCAGTGAGAACGTTCTCTAGCTGTGCTCTAGCTTATGTGATGGTTAATATCCGAAGGCTGTAATCAAATGCTGTTCCAACACATGTAAAATGAGTGCTGATTCCAAAATACTTAAAATCAAGGAAGAATCCAAGAGGAAATAACTTTCCTTGTGATAACTTTGTCTTTCTTTATGGTGTAACAGCGATAGGTCCCCATAAAAATAAAATCTATCCATTTTCCATTTCTTTTCTTTTCTCCATTTGGGGCAAGAGGATACTTCTGCTTGATCCAAAGAGATGATGAAGGCTCCAGAATCAGCACCTTTCCAAGCTGTTCATTTTGTGTGTATGTAAAATATTGTATCTTAACTGCAGTTACAAACTAATATGTAAAAGGTGTTTGAGTGCTTGGAAAAGTGTGTGTGTGTGTGGGGGGGGGGGGGGAGTAGGCAGAAAATTGGCAAAATATTTCATGCCAAATTTAATCAAAATACTCTATCATTTCTTTAATTCTCCAACCTGAGGGCAGGATGTATGACAGCCCCCCAGCCCCAATAACCACCCTTAGTTTGAATGGGAGCTGATTATCTTGTGCAATCTCCTCCAATATACTGAGGTAGATGGAGGCAATGTCCCATGAATTCTTAAACACAATTATCTCCAAATTCCAGTTGGTCAGGAAATAACAATTTGGGGAAGGAGAAATAATTTGTCAGATCTTTTTTTTTTTTTTTTAAATTATCAGGCTCTCATCAAATAGAATGTTTAGTTTTACACTTAAAGGTCATATTTTTTGGGGAAAACTTTGGGAGGAAAGGAAATTTTTCCCATAAATTTTGATGCTTGAAAAAAGCCATTTTGGCTAAATGTTTGATAGAAAAAAATTCAGTTGTACCACAGGTTTTTGCATCGGCTATACAGGATTGGCACTGACATTCCTCTGCTGAATGCATGATGGTGGTTCAGCTCCACAACTCTTAAGTTCCATGACTACTAAACAGTTTTCATGGGCTAATGTATCCAAGACTGCATTCAATTTAGTCTTAAGTAGTAGAGTTAATGCCACCTGATCCAGCTTCATTTAATGTGCTTGACTTTTAGAATACTTTCCTAAGTTCTGTTCACAAATTACAGAACTTGCAGTTTTATGTTAAATTTCCTTATCTTTTCTACCCCCGCCCCCCCCAGTTTGAAATATGTGCTTGCTCTTAGTGTATCTTAGCTATAAAATATTTTCTTTTTAAATAAAATATTAGATAAAGGTGACTCAGGAAACATAATTGAAGTAGATTTTCAAAAGCTTTTAATAAAGTCCTCCTGGGAGACTATTGAGGAAAATAAATAATCATGGGCTAATGGGTACTGTTTTACCATAGATGAAAATCTGGTTAATGATTGGGAACAAAGGCACAGACAGCTTTCTCAGAATGGTGAGAAATTAACAGGCGAGTATCCCTGGGGGTTGTATTTGGACTAGAATAACTAAATGAGTCCACAATAAATGCATTCAGTGTTGTGGCTGTTTTACAGAGTGATATTTGTGTACCTATTAATCTGATCTAAACACATTATTCTATTTTTAGGAGAATAATAGGTGATCCCTCTTTCTAGGCTGAGCATGTGTGTCAGTTTTCCTTGAAAACAGTTGAATACTAATCTTTTTTAAATAAAATTTAATTCCAGTGTTTGGTTTCACTTTCCATCAATTCCTTTTTCTACTTAAAGTGAAAAGAGAAACTTTGTTACAAAAATCCAGGTTTTTTTCTAGTCAGTGAAATGAAACAACTTAATTGCAAAATTGCGGGGAAGGGGAAGTGACAATTTCACTTTCCTCAGACATTTTTCAATGAAGTAAATCTTCTTTAAAAATTTCAAGAGCTGAATTTTTCCTTTCCTCTTATCTTTTGGGATGCTAGTTACTTCATATATGTACCCTTCAGCTGAACTAAACATGGCTTATTACAGAAACAAATTTTATTTGGTCAGGCAAACATAGCTGCTGGAGCAACACTGTATAATGGCATATCTGAGACTGTTTTTCAGAAATATCTGATCAAATTTTCTTATTAGATTTTTTTTTGAGTACTGTTTTGCCTGTGAAGAAGAAAGATAGTAATGTCTGGTCAACATGCTGGTATGTAGCGGGAACTCTTAAAGCTGTTAAGAGATGCTGTTCTTGAATTAGTCTATTTTGTCCAAATTCCATACTTCATATTCTAGAAAGGAAAAAAAAAATCCTCACCTTTGTATTACAAGAACCTAATGTCATAGCAAGAACCTGAAAAGACTCAACAGCACAGTCTAATTTCCTTGCTGTGCTGCATATTTCATAAAACTTTACCTCATATTTTACCAAACAGAATTTGCAATATTTGGTGCCTTTCCTTTAGTGACAACTTACTGATGACAAATCTAGGCTGAGTTCTGAGAGATTTGAATGGACTTCTAATTATTATTGCTGAATAAATATGTAAAATGTGTTAATTTCATGGTGGGTGTAAGCTCCAGTGGCTGGTGTGCATGAAGGACAGTAGCATTGCTATCCGGTACACATGAGTTAAAATGGCTGGTAAGGGTAGTGTTTCTCTTGTTTGCACTACCCAATGAACTTTTTGAAAGAACTTGTAAGTGGGGGGGGAACAAATTCTTAGTGTATTGCCAAATACAGGGGTGGTAGGGAAGTACGCAGTGAGTTGAAGTCTGCTGTTGGCACTAACCTTTGCTGAGAAGCTTCAGATTTAAAACTCGGCAGCATGGTGGCAGACGTAGTAGGTTAAGTTTCCACTTATGTGGTGGTATGAAATTGCAGAATACTTTTGATGAAAGGATTTAGGACTTACTGGGACATTCAAGATGATCTGCCCAGTCTGGTTATAGAAACAGACCCCCCCCCAACAAAAGTTAAATATCTTCTCATTTATTTAAAATGTACTTTTAACAAGTACAATATTACACCTTGAATTCAAACATCGGTTTCGGCAGCCTTAAAAGGTGATAGAATTCAGGTTCAAAGAAATATTAGTAGGGTGATGGAACTCGTATGACAAATATTTGCAGACCCCATGGCTACCTAGCCTAGGAAGAAGAGTTGAGCTATGTGAAACCTCTAAGAGCAATGTATAGCTGTGTAAGATATAACTTAAGTGATCAGTTCTTCCTTTGTACACTTCTACATCAACTGCAACAGGGCTGTACCAGAACCAGATTCTATTGCTGCCTTGGGTTTTTCTTTGGCTTCTCAAACTATCCTTCCACTTGAGTCACCCCTTTTTAGCAAGCTGGTTTATTAGAACAACAGAAGTCAAATGTAAGTCTAAATCAAAATAGGTTTTTCATTCCATAATTTCTTGCTTTCATTCCATAGTTTTCCATCTGGATGATTATGTAAATTATAAGTAACATAAGCCCTGATCTATCTTTTCGTTGAAGTGAGGTGGAAACTGGTTTGAGACTACTGGCAGGTTGCTATAGATGAAGGGCCATTCTGCATCAGGAAACTTAATATTTAAATTTCAACTGTGAGTGGATCACGTGATGCTAAATGCCACTTCTTGTCCACATGGATTGCAAAGTAGTGGATGGATGGCATCATGCTAGCTAACCCAATTGTTCAAAAAACATGTTTAAAGAAGGCAACATTCCCTTCTGTAGATGTCTAATACTATGAGTTACAAACATCACTTCCACTAATGTTAGAGACTTGTGCTGTGGATTTGGAATCAAGACTGCAAGTTGTAAGCTAATTGTCATTTAAAATGGTATTATTTACAGTGTGATCTTATATTAACTGAATGTGGTCTAGAGCTAAGGAATCATATTTTGTATGTAAAATTGGCATTGTCTGTTAGTTGAAATTAGACAAGCATTATATACTCCTGGATATTAAATGCAAGACTTAAATAGCAATTTAATGTTTGAAAGAGAGGTAACTTATTTAAAGCAGATTTTGCCTTCACTTGCAAAAGGGTTTATACAGGGATAATTTTAGACACAGCTGCTAGATTGTCTAAGCATAAGATGAGTTAAGAGCCTCTCACTTCAACTGTTCTGGGCTTGATGGAATCAGCAGAAGGAACAGGAAGAACAGCATCCCATATTCTCCTAATTCACCAAGCCCCTGCTGTGCCTGATTCAGAGAAGGGATTTGATCTTGGGTTTCCCTCATCACCTCACTAACAACCAAGCTGTAGAGTCCAACTCTTGCTGACTTTATAGTCTGATGGCTAAGTCTACTGTAGTACCTTGTCCCAAGTTTATCTTGGATCCAAGAAACCTTTCTTTTCTTCTAAAGTGGTTTTGACAAATGAATGTTTTCTGATGGAGAAACTGTCAGGAAAAATTCAGCAAGTTCTAACCATAAGGCCTCAGTAAAGTATTTCAGCTATAGTAGCAAATTCTGCTCCTTACTAGAAGATTTTCTTGTCTCCTCCAAAGGGTGAAGTTTATCCTCTTCCTCCTTTCTTTAGATCCTAGCCTTCTATTTAGGACCCCAATTTATAAATAGGGTTTCTGCTTTGACATTTTAATTAACTCTCCAGTTTTTTGTCAGACATTTTAATGGAAATAGACTGTTTGGTCACAGCCAAAATGTTAGGAGATATTACTTTGGATTAATTCTCTAAAGTCTGGAAATTAGGGGTCTGGCCTGGAATATGGGAAACCCAAACTTAAATTCCTGCTTTGCCTGATTCAGAGAAGCTTTTCATTTCCATTTGCTGTGAATCAGGCAAAAAAGCAGCTTCTTGTGGTAGATATTGGTTCACCCCAACCCAGTATTCTAAGCGCCTGGGTCATGCATGCACAGGGTTTATTTTTCCCCCAATACAGAATGAAAGCAAATCTTGACAGTTTCTATAGAATTGGCATCCTATGATCAATTCTTAAACATTTCCAACTAACATGAATGCATTTTTCACAAAGTTGTTCTGTTGCTTAATTTAAAAATCAAAACAACTGACATTAACTGTCTTAAAATTAGGATTTGCCTTCCTAAATTTGTTAGATTTTTTTCCCCAGATTAATTGCTGACAAGTAAAATATATCAAAGGGCTGATCTTTTAATGATGTATCTTCTATATTACATGAGGAGGAACTTAATAGACATACAGCTGGAAAGGTTTGGAGCATACTGCATTAGTGCTTTTTCTGCACAAGGGCCACATGCTTAACATTAAGCACAAGAGAAGTCCCACTGAGGTCAGTGGCCAACTCCATGCTTGCATCATACGTGCCTTTCTCAATTGGAGACAATACGCTCAAACTTTCAGAATGAAATTCTATCTACTTAAGCTAAAAGACCTCTAACTGTAAACCCAGTTTTTCAAGTAAGTCCTTATAGCCCCATATGTAATCTGCATACACCAAAACAAGATTGGCTTTTCTGAATATTCCTAAATAGAATTATAGCTTTTAAGCTGCTCATTTGTGAGGTATTTCAGAGGACTCGGGTAGCAGCTGGTGTGCCTACAAAGCATCATGAGGATTTGGGAAATTCCTTTAGGGAGCACAAGATATTGCCATTTAAGAAAAACAAAACCAAAACCAAAAAAACTACACTTGACTTGACTAAGAGTTACAGAGCAGTGTTGCAGGATTGTGCCCTAACCTTGGCTTCTAGATGAGTTTGAGCCGCCATCTGGAACTGCAGATGGCTGCTGAACCAGGATACAATGGGCAAGTGAGGGAGAAGGTTCATTGCATGCTCCCAGCTATTACGCAGCTACAGTTTGTCCCTAATATACATTACATTCCTGTGGTCATTATCAGAATCATGTTTTGCAAGTTCTTCAGATACTTTTGCTTGTCAAATGACAAGGAATGACTTGTACAAGATCACATAAGTGCTGAAAACATCACACTGCTTTTAAATGTTGCTTCCCTCTCCACCCTCCATCAGTCTTCCAAAAAAGAAACAAACTCATTCAAGAGTTTAACTCAAGATACAACATAACAGTTTAAACACTAAAATATCTTGAAACATACTTACTTAAAAGACTCTTTACAGAAGGAAGCTGTATTAACCTAAAATATTTGACTGTTTTTTTTTTTTGGCAGTAATGGTTAAAAAGTGAATGCATTCAGTTTAGGCTGCATGGTGGGACAGTTCTCCAAACTAACTTGCTTGGACCAAATGTCAAGTTTCAGAGATCAGATATCACAGCTTTTAGCACAGAAACAGCTGAAGTGAAAACATGCATAAATCAGAAATCTCAAACAGTGAACCAACTTCTTTGCCTGTAGAAAATCTGAAATGTGGCATTTTGAGCTACCGGTTATCTTGCTTTCATTAAATATGTGAAGGAGCCCTTTTATGAATAAATATCAAATACACATTTTTAATTAAGTACATGACATGGTCTCTTTATTTTTTCCTGAGTGCAAGTAGTTTTAGAAGATGATTTTTATATTATTGCATGGGCTTTCCCTTTCAGAAACTTGATATATCAAAATGAAAATAAAAATGGAACTGCACATAGTTTTTTATAACCAATAGCTATAAATCAGAATGAAAAAATCAGTGAGGTATCTAAGAGGAGGTAGGTTAAGATTTTTAATGATATAAACAATGTAAAAGGCCAGATACAGAACATGCTTTTCAAAGGGGCATGCTAACTTAAGTCTATGGGAAGTACAAGTTCTCAGCATTTCTGCAAATGTGTGTTTAGAGCCAAATGTCCAGAAGGGGATGCCTGAGTTCTGTTTTCATTTCACGTGCAAATGTAGAGTCAGATGCTCAGTTATGCCACATGTAAGTCTGAAGCCTGGTGATTGCCTATGATGTTGATTACATCTATTCTAGTTATTCAGAAAGCCAGTGAACTGATAACTGATCAAAATAATTGAGAGAAATTCAGTTGCCTCCTCTGAAATCATGGAGAAAAATTTGGTGGTAGAATCAATATGGTGATTCAAATGTAGGTGGGGAATGAATTACCCTGTGAGCTATATATGTGAGTTCTGTGTGTAACATAGTAGAGGGCTTTCCAGACATTTCTATGATCATCTTAAAATGCATCCTCCCTTATTTTTCCATTTCAGGAAGAAACTTTGTAGTGTAATGAGGCCTTGATCTCATTTGCAGACTCTGAGCACTACTTCAATATGTTGCATAATAAGTAATACAAACTGAGTCTGTCCACTCTATTAAGCATGACTCTTGTATTTATAAAAAAAAAATGCATTGAATTGTTTCTAATAGATTGAGAAGATTAAAACTTGAATTGATTTAAATAACTTCTGAAAATATTTCTTGCTCTGCAACTTGTCCACAAGCATACAAATCACTTTGTATATACAATTTGATGGGACACAGAGTTCCCTTGGCATGTTTTTAATGCTATTATAGGATCCATTTTCTAATGCAAATACTCATGATTACAATGTTGAAATTAAGTTGCTATGAATATTCTGAAATAGCCTTTGTTTCTTTGCGCTTTCTTGCTAGCTAAACTCATTTGCTATCATGCAATATTCATGGAGGCCACACACATCAAAGGGAAGTTTGCTGAAATGCAATGAATATTTAGTGTGTTTATTATATTGTATTTATCCAGCTCCAGTGGCTATGTTTTCACTTTGAGCACAAGGAAACATGTATGGAATTGGATAAAATGAAGGCTTGATTCAGGAATAAACATGGTTTTGATATGTGTAAAAGGAGGTGTCCATTCACTCCCTAGATGAAATTTCTAAGGTATCTGTATGTAGGCTGTGTATCTGGTTGAGCCTAGGACAAGATCTGAGGTGGGGAGTAAAGGTGGGTCTTCATCATTTTTGAAGCTCCCTGATACTAAGGGCCAGCCAAGTTCTTAATCTTGTCGTCATGTAACTAAGACTGCTCCAAAGCATTCTTGGATCTTGTAGCTCATAGATAGCTGGTCTTCATGATATTCCCTGTTTAGCATTATATGCTGCCCTTATTATATTCCGAAATAATGCAAGGAACATACAGGCTTATATCATGCAAGGCATTAGCTTCAGCAACACCAAACAGCTTCGCAAATACATGGCTCAAATCTGACTTTTAAATGCATCTTATCGGAAAACACAATGGTAGTGAGGTTCATTCCTTACATGTACATTAGAGCTTGGATATTTGAGTATGGTGTTGATAGTTATTTGATGTTTACATACCTCTTGTTAGAGGCTAGCAATGAAGATAAACTCCTTTCCTGTCTATTACTGTTCTATTTGATTTAGAGGGCAAAAAGGAATATCAACATCTAAATGGACCTTTGATGTAACAATATGCCTGACTGTGCTAATGCAGCTAATTGCCTATCTGCCTATAAATCAAAGAGTTTTCTTCAAAAGACAGCATGCACTACTATTCTCTACTCAAAACAGTATCTCAGCTGCCTGAGAGCTTGAGTGTTTTATCTGAAGAAGAACCCACTGAGAGAAGCCCAAACATCATGTTCGTCAAAGCCTACAGGAGGAAATTTATCTGCAAATGCCTACCTTGTTTTAACTAGAAAGGAAGCTTCAAGTTTAATCCTCTTTTTTCCATCAAATCTGTCCATACTTCTTCTGGGAAGTTGGAATCATGTGAGTGAGATCCCAGCACCAACTTGGAGTGACCCTGTTAATTCTCTTGGGAGAATTAGAAAAACTCTCTACAAGGACTATTCAGTCTTCAATTCTTGGAACTGGATTTCTAACAAATGAAGCTGTAATGCAAAAGACTGAGCCCCATCCAGCAATGGAATATACTCTCTCAAGGGATTATACAAGACAAAAGATCTACTGGAAACCTGCTATACATTGACCTTTTAAATTTTTATGTATCTGGTTTTGTTAACACTTTAACAGTTCTCTTGTTTTTCTTCTCTTGTACCAACTATTAAAGCCTTCTTAAATTTTAGTTGCTAAAGAACTGACAGGCAACATGGTATTTTGGATGAGATGCATATTTGTTTTTATCTAGTGATGTGGCTGATCTTTTTGGTGTTCCTTTTTGGTAAAGAAGATGGCGTTTTAAGTAACTGATCTGTTTACTAGACCCAGTGACAGATTGGGAGCCAGAAACTGAAATGCAATAAAGGGCACTGAGTATATTTTTGGCTTAGCTTCTTGACAACTAGTGTGGGGGAGCAGAAGCATTGTTTGTAGCTGGTTGGGAAGTCTGACTTCATAGTCACCCACCAGAACTGGAAAAAAATTGCACTCCTTTTGCAGCCTGCATTGAAGTTGGTATTTTCAAGTGGCTGCCCAGGCACAGACAAGCAACACAAGTGTTGGAGAGCTGAAAGTGTGTTTCAGGGGAACTGCTGACCACAAGGAAATGAGTCTAACCGCAAGTGTCACGTTGATGAATTGTTGTACATTAGTTAAGATCACTGATACACATATACATGAGAAGGACACTCCAGAATAAGGTGAGAAATACAAATAAAGAAGGGAGGAAACCTCTACTGAATATACATCAGATATAATGGTGTCAGTGTTGCATATTATAAAAACCTGGATCCTAGCATATTGGTAGGAGGAGAAGGAGGTGTAGCCTTTGGGAAGTGCCAGAACGATGGCTTTTGGTGATGAGAAGGATGATGATAGTGATGAGGGAGATGATGGATAGCATTTCACATTGTTCTACAAGGAGTGGTGAGAGTAGGTGGATCTGAAGATGCAGGGGCATTGCTTATATAGGAAAAAGATTCAGGGCATAGGCCTCAACCTTCCCCCTTCCACACACATACACATCCCCAGCCTCTGACTATCCTGGTTTCTGAAACCCCCTTCCCCCATTTTTTTGTCTGGCTTCTGAAAGATTACCAATTTTTTTGCCAGCCAAGGTCCTCTCCTGACTTCCCCACCATGTGAAAGCAAGTTAGATAGGACTGTTGTGTGCCCCCCACAGCCTGCGCTAGGCTCCCAATTCCAGCATACCCCTAACACCTCCTAGCATGGGCACCTGGCACCTGCCAGGAATGAGTGACACAGCAACCTCTGGACACTCCTGCCCCCATTGCATTTCTGGGCTACATAGAGATCCTGTGAGATATAACCCCCATGGCCTATACTCCCTATGTATTCCCCTTACACCCCCCTGATAAATCCCAGCCACCCAGACCTTCTACATACACCCCTACCAGTATGGACCACTCCCTTATCTCCCATGGGTGCCCCACCACCTCATCTATTACTGTTACCCTAGAAACAAGGAATGCCCTTTAACAATTCAACATACCCACAATGCTTCAGTTTTCAGATCTCTCATGGAGGCAATGACGTGCAGCATATCCAAAAGTATTAATGTTATACAAGGGATGGAGAGAAGGAAAACCATGGCAAATATAAAAAATAACAGGAACAGTACAGAGAACATCCTATAAACCCTTTTAACTCATACTAATGGAACTTTAGATTGACTGACTAATCATATCCATAGTAATATGGCATGAAAATACAGGTGGTCTTCCTAGCAGATAAATGAGACAAAATTTAAAATTCACTCTGAGGAAGCCAGTGCAGGTCTTTTGAGCACTACTTGACTATGCTTGGGGCAAGACAATCTCTTTAATAAGGCAGCTGAGGAATTCTGCATGAGTTTCAGTTTTTGGCTGATTTTTAAGGCCGCACAGAGCAAGTTGTGGTCATCTAATCTTAAAGTGATAAAGACATAAATGACCATCACAGAAGAGAATAGTCACAATTCTCTGGTCCTTACCATGTCCTTGAGCAAAACTTGACATCTCCAGCAACCCCTGCAACCAGCTTCCCTTCACTAGCCTCAAATGCGGTCCATTCACCCAAGCAGCTGTGCCTCAGCTTCTAAGCAATACCTCTCCAGGGGTTGAAGAAAGGAACAATCTGCCACTGCCTCCTTGGGAGTGGTGCTGGGTCCAACTGTTCCAAGTTGGCAGCAAGACTATAGAGTAGAATTTGTATTTTAGGGGGAGAAACAAAGGGGATCCCAACAGATTGTCTCTAGGACCTTGGATCGCCTTTGGCTGAAACTTATATGCCCCAAGACTAATGTGGTTAGGTACTACTTTTCCACAAATTAGCCATACTGTGATGGGAAAATAAGATTCCACAGATGGGGACTAGAAGACTCCATTCTAGTCTAAGCTCCTAGATCATATTCTTTTGTCACATTTGAGGGCCTTGCAGTACAAATTAAGCAATGGCACTAATCTCTCACATGTGGTTTTTTTTGTTCTGCCATCTTCCTGGAGAATTTTGTATGCAATCTTCTGTTTTGGTATGGCTTGAAGAGTGTGCATGTGCACTTGGTTATGTTATCTGTGTTAGTGAAAGCAAGAAAGTGCATCTTGCCTTGAAGTTGAAGGTGGCAAGACTTGGTAGGGTTTTGGTCCCTCTAGAATTTCATGTCACACTTATCAGCCCCAGAGAAATGTATGTTGCTAAGTTCCAAAGGGACAGCCATGTTAGTCTAGCTGAGTAAGTTTTTGTTAGTCTTTAAGTGCCATAGGACTCCTTGTTTGTTTTTAGAGAAACATCTGTCTACCATGCAGATGGGCTGTAAGCTTGTGTCATAAAGTTTTATCATGCCTGAGTCTATTGCTTATAATCATCTGGGAACTTTAGTAAGATTTTTAGCTAGATTGGGGTCAGACTGCTGAGCTACTGCAAGTTAAAGAGGAAAAACTTGATTTTCTAATCCATGGGGAGCTAATGTAAAGAACAGAGGACAAGTTGATGTGCTCACAATAGTCTGTGTTGAGGAGACATTCTGGTGTTTTGCTCTCCTAGAGATTTTTTTTAATGGTTGACTTTCTTATCAGTTCTACTGTTGCTGTAGTCTAAATGGGATGTGACAAAGGTGCTGCATAACTGAGGCCAGGTCATAATTTGCCGGGATAGGAATGGAGTTTCTGAGCCTGTCGATGGTAGAAACATTAATTGCAGATACTATGTTAGTTAGGTATCAGGAGCAATCCTAAACTATGAACTGGAGCAATCAAACATGGGTGTCTTACGGGGTGCCTCTTAAGTATTTATTAGACATGTATAAAATTTGCATAACTGGATGTCAAATGTTTCTGCGATACTCAATATATTGAAATGAAGCTTGTCAAAGTAGTATTGAATGTAATGTATTTGCACCACTTCATTCATCCTGCAATGGTAGAGTGGTGTCTTCATAGTTAAGAAGAAAAATCTATGGTTCACTGAAATATGCAATTGTCAATACTAATCCTGCAAACCTTGACTCATCTTTGAACATGAGATCTACTCAAGAGTATTGCAGGACCAGGCCTTTAGATGTCTCCCTGTGACAGTTTTAAATACTATTCTAGTACTACTTAAAACGTGCTAAGTAGACTTTGAATGACTGAGCACATCATACCCAATTTCAGTCAATGTCAGTTTTTTTTTTTTTTATTCTGATATCAAACAAGGATGTACATAGCACCAAGAAATAGAACAACGTTTTGGAGAGGCTACAAATTGCTACTATTTTTATTTCTGGCAGTATCAGAATTTAGACCCATCCAAGCAATAGTAATGAATCATCAATTCACTGAATTGAGTACACTTTTTTTTTGTTCATAATCTGCAGCCAGATTGGTTTTGTACACATCTTCATTATTCAAAACCATCTAAATATTTAGTATGCCTAAGGAAGAACCAGAAATGGTGGCCCCATCATGTGAGGCACTGTATCAACAGAAGGAAGAAGATCCTACACAGAAGGGCTAAAAATGTAAATAGATGCAGGTTG
The DNA here is from genome assembly GCA_007922195.1 of Podocnemis expansa. Taxonomy (NCBI): domain Eukaryota; kingdom Metazoa; phylum Chordata; order Testudines; family Podocnemididae; genus Podocnemis; species Podocnemis expansa. The sequence goes on along the minus strand of ML681966.1, from coordinate 13,332,245 downwards.
GGGAATGGGGTGGAAAAGCAAGCAGAATGATTGTATGAGATGGTGGTGGCAATTGTCATGTTAGTTGCCTGATGTTTCAGGTGTTGGTGGTGGGGTTTACTTAGCACTGGTTTTTCTGAACCAAAAGAAAGATTAAGAGGGAGAAAGATGGCAGAACAAAAAGAAAGGAAGGTGTAGAGTAGGGGTCTCAACACGTTGGCCACAAGGCCCCTAAAGCTATACACTGAGGCCCACAATGACACTGTTACTGATGTTTGCAATATTATTCTATGAAAAGGTTTCAGTAGTGTGACCCTTGGGCTAATGTACTAGTCCTCATGTGGCCCTCACAGTGATTTGTGTTTGAGACCCCTGCTGTATAGCAAAGGTCAGGTGAAGGGACTGAGTAGAAAGTTGCTACAGTCAGCCAATCAGCATAAGACAGAGAATGTTGGAAAACTTTCACTTGATATCAAAGTCTAATGATGGCGTTAGCTGCTTCTGACTCTGCTGGCGGGAGACTCGGGCCAGTTGCTTTCTGCAAGGTTGAGGCCACGTCTAGGGAGAAGTTATACTAGCTAGATCTTAGTGATCGCAGAGTGTCTTAGGTAAATATGTGCCTGCTTGAGTATGCCTCCAGATAGTCAGAGCTTCTAATTTAGTGTCTGAACTGTTATGATTGGAATTTAGGTCACATGATATATACTTGATCCTTGACTGGCTGAACAGAATTCTTCTAAACAGATTTCTAGTGTTAAGGTGCCTAACTATAAGTTTTGCTCTCTTTACATATTTGCTGAAAATGTGCAGTTGATGATGACTACCTTCCAGAAATAGTCACAGACATAAATGTTAAATCAGTATAGCAAAACAGTTAAAGTGCTCAGCTTGAAACATGTGATGAAGATCACTTAAGTCAGTAAGGGTTGGGATTATTAGAGTGGTTATAACTGCCTTGTTTGTTAGTGCTGGATTCTCCTGAATTTGTCAGTATATAACATTTTGTTTATGCAAAGGATGTCTAGGACATAAGGATTAGGCATTTTATCTAGATATATAGAGGAACTAAAAATATCAACAGAACTTTTATTGTTGGACTAGCTCTAGGCAGACTATTTCTGTTCACTTTGAACAAATGAATGTAGTTTTGCTTTTTGTTTCAAAACACTGTGTATACAGTTTAAAAATTGTTTCCATGAAAGTCATGTGTTTGTGTTCCAAGTGAGTTCAGTGCTCTGTTACAGTAAGTGCAATACCAACATGCAGTGAGAGGAAGCCCTGGACACACAGAGCTTCCTATCCAAAGAACAGAAACCAAGGGTGGGCAAAGTCATCACATTTTTATTTCCAGTGAGGGTGGCGATTGAGGAGGAGGGAAGAAAGATTGCAACAAGATTGTGGTTAAGGCACTGACTTGGATGCAAGAGATCTGAGGTCAGCTCTGCACTTGCCACAGAGCTCCCATGTGACTTGCCAAAGGTCACATGGGATGTCTGTGGCAGAGTGCCCAGCTCACTCCAGATCTCCTGCATGCAAGCTACTGCCTTAACAACCTTGCAAATGTGCTGAAGGCCTTAACTTTAAGGGAAATGGCGATGCATTTTCCTGCCCTTGGACATAATTTAGGTCAGAAGAAGAGCTGCAGTTTTTCCCCCCAATAACTAGATTTAGGCCTTGAGCAGCAAGTGACTCCATGGAAATGTAGTGGAATGTGTCCATAAGTGATACACTTAAGGCCATATTAGGTGAGAGAGAGGATGACCTCTCCATGGAAGTCAGGAGTCCACCTGCATGGGCTCAATGGCAGCAGAGCCTTACATCTTGTCAATTTACAAAGGGATAGCCATGTTAGTCTAGTCCAGCAAAAAAAAAAAAAAGGGGGGGGGGGGGGGG